>CAVLGL010000068.1:33965402-34657902 GCA_963668995.1 Parnassius mnemosyne | reverse complement strand
ACACCGCGGGATGGTCGGCGGTGTGTTCCCCCCGTCATCAACAGTCGAGTTGGACGCAAAAAGGGAGCCTAAAAGGTCGGCCTTCTCTTTTGCGTCGTGGGCCAGTGAGTCGTCCTCCCTGTGCAGAGATGGTAGTGATGGCTTACAGAAATTCCCTTGGACAGCCTTGGCGAGAGACCAGAATGCACGGGTTCCCGAAGGAAGGCGAACTAGTTTCTCGCCAATTCTGCCTATGTGCTCTGACTTTGCCTTGGCAATAACTCTTTTGAAGGACCTGGAGGCGAAGTTATACTTCTTTTTGAGTGTGCTGGTGTTTACATCCCGAGTCACCGAAGCCGCAGCCCAGGCTTGATAACACTCCTGCTTACTGCGTAATGCAGTCTTACAGGAGCGACCAAACCAAGGCTGAGATCTGCCTCCGATGGGTACCACAGATGATGGAATAAATAGTTCCATTCCCTGTAGCACTACATCAGTGACAGAGTCAGCAAACCCGCCCCCATGGGTAGGAAGCAAAGAAAGACCGCATTCCGTCCCAATCCGCCGACCTGTAATGCCAAACACGGCGGCAACCTGCAGAACGCAACCGCGAAGGGAGCGTGAGTGGCACCACACTCCGGATCAGACAATGGTCCGAAGAGCCAAGAGGGGCATCGACGGAAACCTGATATCCGTCCGGATGAGAGGTCAGCAGAAGGTCCAACAGGGAAGGTGTATGATCTTCAACATCTGGAATCCGCGTAGGCGATGTAACCAGTTGTGTCAGACCATATGCCAAGGCAAAGTCATAAACAGATCTCCCCGCATGATCGGTTAAACGTGAACCGAGCCATTCGGCGTGGTGGGCGTTAAAATCGCCAAGGATCACGATCTCTGCGGATGGGACCTGTTGTAGCAAGGAATCTGTAGCCATTTGGACGTGGTCGATGAGTCGGTCTGTTTCGGCATTACCGCTATGGGACCTATAGAGGCACACGTAGACGCGCGGATGGTCGTCGCTGTCTACGCGTAGCCAAAGGATGGACAGGTCCGAACCTTCAAGACTGCCGAGGCGTCGAGAACAGATGTCCTCTCTGACATACACGCAAACTCCAGCCCGAGGCACAAAGGAGTGCTCCAATTTGTACCCCGGGTAGGAGAGATACGAAGTATCAGCCGGAGAGGACACCTGCGTCTCGGTCAGAAAGAGCAAGGCCGGCTTCGCCGTCTCAAGATGGTAGTGGACGGCGTTTAGGTTCGAGTGAAGTCCCCTGATGTTGCAGAAATTCACGGATAGCGTGGCAGGGGTCGCCTTGGTCTTGTTGCTCAGTTTGCCCCGAGCAGTTATTGTGTTGAGCGGAATTTTGCCCCCCCCAGAATACGCGGGGCAGCCTGAGCACCCACGCTCAGGAGTGGAATAGCATGGTCGTGGATGCTCAGCGAGGGATTCTCCAGGGGTACTGGTACCCTCCTGGGGTAGTTTTTGACGTAATTCCGCTACCATGTTGATGGGGAGGGGGGGGGGGGGGAATTGGGCATCCGGTCACCTGCACTCACCAGACGAAACGCGGAAGCAGAGCTTCCACTTCACGCCGGTATTCTGTGAGGTCGTGGTACTAACCCGGCTCGAGCCGGCCCATACGTGCAACAGCAAAAGCTGCTGCAAGGCTCTACCACCGTTGTTCAAAACGGTCTGTTAATAATTCGGTATAATTTAATGTTGCCGTTGTTAAAATTACTTTTAATAACTTTGAACGTCCTCTTACTCTATCAACGTATTCATGCTGTGATGTCTAGGATTCGAAGCCAATTTTAATGTGTCTAAAGTCTATAAAATAATAAAGCCGATAAAGTCTTTAATCTAATTCATTATCTCTTCAACTTACAGATCTTTTGGGCTATGTCGGTAACAAAATTTCTACCGCGTATATCTACGTTCTGGACTCTATGCCACGAAGAATTCCTGGGCAGAGCCCTCACAATAGAAAGAATAGGCGGCTTAATCCTTTTACACTGCTCATAAGTGCTGTAATTTTTTTAAACCGGTAAGCTAATGAGAGTGTTACCTACACCATACGCTTGTCCATCAATTAACAACAAACAAATAAGATGAATTGCCTTACAGTCTCTAGTTATGCTGACTTTACAGCCCTACAATAAATGGAAACACAACAGTGAATTCACCGGTTTTTCGGTAGAAAAAGGTTATGGAATATCCTATATTTTTTAATCTTTTATTTATTTAAAGATTTTTACCATGATGATTACTCCATTCCTATTATTTCTTTAAATATTTTATATTTTTTTTTTCTATTATTCATGAGTTCATAAACCACTTCGGCTATATATAAACATAAAAGTGACTTTCAATAAGTATTGTTTATAATCTATATTGAATAAAAAAAACTATTTCTATCTAGCGTGACTGAATATCTATGAATATGTC
Source organism: Parnassius mnemosyne (assembly GCA_963668995.1). NCBI lineage: Eukaryota > Metazoa > Arthropoda > Insecta > Lepidoptera > Papilionidae > Parnassius > Parnassius mnemosyne. The sequence continues at coordinate 34,655,477 of CAVLGL010000068.1, read as the reverse complement.
AATAATAAAAATATTTTTGTCAACAGTAACCAAAGTTAACCCCCAAATAACAAATAGAGATTTAATTATATTTCAATGTGTAACTTCCCACACTATCGGTCCAATTTCTGGGTCGAACGCCTCCCTCGCAACGCACAGCTCCTAAACTGTTGACTTTGTAAACTTAAAACTACAAATAAGATTTAAATGAGAGCCGCGGGCCTCGCGGACCGATGGGAATTTCCTGTGTCATTTGAGGGTTAAGCTTTATATTAGAGAGGGATTATGGGGCGAGCATGTAGCGTTATAAAACGATATATCATCTTATTATTGCCCCGTGATGACCAAACAAAAAGAAATTTATATTTATAATAATAATAACAATAATTTATTTATTGCATTAACACTGGTTAAAGATTACATACTCGTAATATAAAATGTATCAACTGACCAGATGTGCAATATTTACAAATAACTTATATACGCCCCACTGTTGGGCACAAGCCTCCACTCACTTCTGAGAGGGTTTTTAAAACAAGGAAGTGTCCGCCGCGCTGCCCCAATGCCTGTTGGCGGACTTCATATGTCTTCGAAATATTTTTTTATTTTTTATTTCTCATACATAAAACAGGTTTCCTCAAGATGTTTTTCATCACCGCCGAACACAATTAGCAATTCCATTGGTGCCGGCGGGGATCAAACCCGGGTCGCGTACTGTGAAATTTACAGCGAGCGGTAAGCCCCTGACCTATCACGACTATCGCTTATAAAATAAAATATTTAAAAAAATACTTAGAAGAATGAAAAACACGGTCAGTATTAACTCTTAAAATCATAAAATTCGTTTAGCGTATAAAACGTATGTTCCACCAATCAGTTTTTTAGCTTGTATTTGAATTTGGGTCGTTTTATTGTTTTAATACTATTAACTAAATTTGGTGATTGACTTTTATTGTTGTTGTGTATGCATTTTTGTTATACATGGTAGAGCCATGCTGCAGCTGTATTAGACCGGGGAAGGACCACGCTCTCACAGAATACCAGCGTAAAATAGCAGCTTAGTGCAGTAGCGTTTCGTATGGTGAGTGTAAAGAACCGGAGACCATTTTTTACTGGAAAAGAGGCATTCTATCTTAGTCCTCACGGCTGACAACGCATCTGCATTTTAATTCGCAAACGAAGATAGATGTAGATGTCTATGGGCCACCCGTCAGGTGGACTGAGTGCTCGTTTGTCACTCTTATCCTATAAAAATTTTTTTTTCATTATTTATTATAGGTTTATTCCGTCATTATTCATTCATTCACATTTAACAGTGGTAGAGCCACGCGGCGGCTTTTGCTGTCGCACGGATGGGCCGGCTCGAACCGGGGTGGTATCACGATCTCACAGAATACCAGCGTGAAGTAGAGGTTTACCTCTGCGTTTCGCTTGGTGAGTGCAGGTGGCCGGAGGCCCTTTTTACTGGAAATGAGGCATTCCATCTTGGTCCTCACGGGTGACAACGCATCTGCATTTTGATTCGCAAACGAGGATAGATGTAGATGTTGCCGATGCCGATGTGCCGCAGCAACCACTTACCATCAGGTGAACTGTGTGCTCGTTTGTCACCCTTATCCTATAAAAAAAAATTCATAACAGGCTGTCAAAAGTCGACTGCTAAAAATAGGGCTCCCCTATAAATTTACTCACACTTACTTGCCATGGTTGTCTTGCTCAGCAGGTGGGACGCAGTTATTAATTATTTTGAGCTTTTATCAGAAAGATGCTGTCCATCTCCTGTTTCAATTCCCTCTGTTGCCTCTTACGACACCAGCGAGATGATATGGGGTAAGTAACAACTCAAAATCATAAAAAACTGCGGTTGCCCATCCGCCTACCAAACGTGGCAACCACGGAAAAATTCCCTCCATGAAAAATAAAGATTTTTTATAGGTTAAGCGTGACAAAATAGCACACAGTCCACCTGATGATAAGTGGCTGCTGTGGCCCATAGACATCTACGTCTATCCTCGTTTGCGAATCAAAATGCAGATGCGTTGTCACCCGTGAGGACTAAAATGAAATGCCTCGTTTCCAATAAAAAGGGTCTTCGGTTCTCTTCTCACTCACCATATGAAACACAAGAGCGTTGAACTGCTACACGTTCTTACAGAATACTTTGTTATTCTGTGAGAGCGTAGTCATTCCCCGGTCGAGCCGACATATTCGTGCTACAACTATACTACTGATATAGCTATATAGCTGCATCATTGCTCTACCACATACTAAAGCTCGTGGTAAATCGGCACTTAAAATTGAAATGCATTAGTGCCGGCAGGGATTGCATACGCGTTTCTCGAATACTGTGAAAATTTGTGGCGACTGCGTAACTCCTGAGCTACCACTACTTTAACGAAACTATTTATTTATTTATTCTTTATTGCATTCCTTAATCTAAAAGAATACAAAGGGCGGACTTAATGCCTTTAAGCATTCTCTACCAGTAAACCCATGGAATGGTGAGATTTAAGAAGATTGGGAGACTATGTTGTTGTGTATACGTTTACTACGTTTATAGTGGAACATTCAGTTACAATAAAAATCAAAATAAAAAACATTTTATTCGAGATCACTCACAGTTGCGTCAATAATCCAAGAGTAGATGGACAAGGTGTTTTAAGCTCTTTAAAACGATAAAAATGTACTACCGATTCCAAAAGGCTACCGAGAAGAATTTCGGGGACAAACCGTAAAATTTTAAGTTTGGTAGTGAAATTGTCTAGTCCCTCCCTGCCAATTTTAGGGCGGCGGTTAGTTTACTCCTAATTCTCACATTTTTACGTTATCAGTAGGACTATATTAACACTTAAAACCTAAAGGCTCTGGGGGAAACGCAGGTCGTGTTGATCCCCAGGGCAAGTTGAGAAGTTCTTCCTTCACGTGGTTGCCGCTTGTTATTTGGTCTGTTCAGTAGGAAACACAGAACAGAAACATTCAGATAATCCTCTTTTACTTTTCTTTTTATACCACGCCCTTTTCATATCTTAACCCAATCCAAGGTGTAAGGCGTACCGTGCCGAAGGATGCGTGGCTGGGGGGGAGTCCAGTCGCAAACGGTGACTACCCGAGACCAGCGCAATTCAGGTAGTATTTTAGCCTTTCCCCCGGCATGCGGGGCTCTGCCGGAGGTGACCGAATTTTTCCCTACCTAATCGTGGGACCAAAATAGACAAAAATCGACATTTGTACAAAATAATAAACTCTCCTTTATTGGAACTGTCTGTAGGTCTGGAAGAGGCTCTTTTAGCCTCACCAACACCCGGCAACTCTACACCGCAACCTGAGAGGAGCCGAGAAGAGGCGGGCATGTTTGCAGCCGAACCACAGTCAGAAACAAATCAGGGAGGGAAAAAGAAAAAGTGCGCTAGGCCTTATAAGCTTAGTGGGGCAGCACGGAACAGGTATTGAAGGCTGATAGCAGCTGAGATAGGAGCCAAAGAGGGCCTCTCTCTCTGCCAGAAGCCCTGGGACGAAATTTCTCTACCCAAACCTCCCCCATGTACGAAGACGAAAAACCACAGTCGGTCTGAGCAGGAGTCTCCCAAAGACCAGCCTAGGAAATCTGTGAAGCTGGCAACAGGGGAGAAGAAGCTCAGCTTCAGTTTTTCTGGTTCCGCGCATGTAGGAATTCGCAATTCGTATCTTATGAGCGTGGAGCAGATGCGGCTCGTCCACCGGGCACTAACGCAGGCTATCGCTAAGACGGCCTGTGGAGCGCAGCTGGGAATGGTACCGAAATTTTCGGGTTTCACTCGCAAGCCAGGACTGACCGCAAAATAAAGAGCTCCATACCAAGCTCTGGAAAATCCTCCAACGTAGGGACGCGGAGAATGGGTTTCGAGTAACCTTTTCTCTGGATGACCCATCGGCGGAGGCTCTCCACGTGGCGGGCGTCAGAGTCGTCCTTGACTTTAAGATTATAACTTTAAAGTCAGAAGAGGCTCTGACACGGCAATGGAGCCTGAACCGCTCCAGCTCCAATCCCCCCAGCCCTCCACCTCGAGGGGTGAAACTGAAACGTCAGCCTCGCCCGAATGACCCTGGAAACTCTTTACATAAATCACTTAAGATCTTCATTCTAAAACCTTAATCCGGGCCCTGGGATTAGGTAAAAATAAAAAGCGCATTCTGGTAAATAAGCTCTGACTACACACTGTTGTCTTAAAAACCACATGTCCATCCTGGGACTAAGCAACTAAAGGATGTGCCGGTTTTGCTCCCTAGAGGAGGAAACGCCTTTACACATCCTGACTAATTGCGGACCTTTAATGCGCAAACGTAGCACTCATCTGAGAAATTATGTACTTCGCCCAGAAGAAGTGAAATTGCTCACAGCTAACTCCTTCTATTTATTGAGGACGTATGGCTTAGCAGTGAACTATAGATATAGTAGCGATCACAATAGATATTTTAGGTCGCAGTGATACTGGTCTCTCTAGATCTGCATAGCTTCTCGTACTTACGAGTATAAAAAAAGTTTCGTAGTGAAATTGCCTAATCCCTCCGTCCCTGCCAATTTTCAAATCCTTAGTTACTGAACACTATCAGTAGTCACTATCTACGTCTACGAGTACATCATCTTAATTATAATTTATTATAATTATTTTGTAGGTTTTCGTACCACGTATGCATATGTATTAAATCATTATATTTATATGGTATGTTGTACGTACGATATTATTTGTTTAAAATATATTAAAAATTATAACTTATACTTCTTTTTATTGAATCAAAGTCTACAGATTGTACATTTACCAATATATATATATATATATATATATATATATATATATATATATATATATATATATATATTGATAAATGTACAAGTATATATATACACAACTTTCGGGTATATTATCTAAAAGAGAAGTCTTCACAGATTTACACATTTTTTGCAAAACTTTTAAATATATAATATTTCATTTTGTCTTCAGCAATGCAATGAAATTTACATTTATACAGTACAATTTACGTAGTATTTTATATATTGTGTTTTTTGCGATACTTTCGCCCATTATATAATTAATTTAAGACACATTTTCTTTAATTTACAATAATTATTAAAATCTATATTTTATTTTAAGAATTAATATTTTATTAAATAAGTCGTTAGACACAATAGCCACTGACGGTAAAAAAAACAGTAGTTCCTTTCCGCCCAATCTCACGCGGAAGAAATCGTTCACGGTGCTTTACCGCAAACAATCCGGGCGTTGTGCGAAATGGCCGGGTAGCTATAAATTGGGGGTTTGCGCAGCCGGGCGTTATCAAATTTACCCCACCGGCAAAATATTTATTTCATTACTCCTATTCATGGGCTTTAATCTCTGTTGCAGTTAAGGTGAAATATTTTAAAACCAAAAGGGATTTATTTCTTGTAAACACGTTCTATCGTTCATAGTTTTACAATAATTTTAATAAAATAGAGTAGTTATAATAATAAATTAATGTAAGAGTTATTATTATTCTTTTTATTTATTTTTTTAATTAAGTTTAAATTAAGATATTATTGTAATATTTTATTTTATATTTACTATAGCACAGAACTCCGGTAGAAATTAATCCCCGTGTGGTTTCAGCGTAAGACTTATCAAAGTTTCTGCAACTAATAGGCGACATAAAAGTCGACTTAAGGAAATACCTGAGAAATTTCTTGTGTGATTCCAATGGAAACCGTTATAACCATTTCATAATAGTAATCTTTATATATAAAAATTACGTGTCACGTTGTTTGTCCGCGATGGACTCCTAAACTACTGAACTGATTTCAATGAAATTTTGCACACTCTGTGCATTTTGGTCCAACTTGAGAGATAGGATAGTATTTATTCCGATAAATGACCCTCAAAATTTTTTAATGTGAATTTAAGGATTTTTATAGGAAGAGTCGTTGGAAAGGGCAGAACAACGTCTGCCTGACCAGCTAGTAATAAATATATAATACTAAATATGCAAACCCTGGATCAGTGAGAAGACGAAAAGATGAAATGAAAGTGTGAAACATCTACTATCACTAATTCCACAAATCTTCCCAATATGCGTTGCGATTCTGTGAGAGTGTGGGCCTTATCCAATCGTGCAGATAGTCTTGCAAATCACAGATCTATCGTACCTGGTAGCTTCGAGCCACTACCATAAATACAGAAATTTAACGAAAAGTCCGATTTACAAACTTTAGCTGCAACAGACAGTATAGAAACAGATCATAGCATACTCCACGCGGGGCGTCGCTGTCGAGGGCTGGATTTTTTCGACCCCTGTGGTGATATTATCATATGAACGCAATCAAAATCAACCTTAATTCCTTAAATTAAAGTAGCAAGTCTCTCATCAACAATTTGTCAACGTGGCCTCAATGCGAAGCACAATTGTGAGGATAATGCCACGATCAAACTTAGGTCTTTTGTCAACGATGTTTTTTATTTAAATCTCCCTTATTGCACAGACATAAGGTTACAATTCGATTGATAATAGTCTGTGCATAGTAAAAGCAACTAAGGGGTAAGTGAGATTCATTTAATTCGTCTGCATTGTCACAGGGACACTTAATTTTCATTGTAATTTAGGGTGCAACATCTTAACGTTCCAAAATTAAAGCTTTGAGAGATGTTTGAGTAATATCATGCTCAATGAAAAATTCTGCACTATCATCAGCTATTTAAGCAGTCCACTGCTGGCTGTAGAATTTTCTAAGTTAGGATAAAGTTATCAAGTCTTAATATCCCACTACTAAGCAATCTTATCACATTTCTGTTCGTTTTAAAACGGGGAAGAGACCGTAGCGCTGCTCATAATATGTTAATGGATTTCACACACATTTTATTTAATTAGCGTATACCGAAAAAGTAGATTAAAAAATCAGTTATTGATCTACAATATTTACAAATATTAATTCTTAATTAAGTAATCTAATAATATCAAATAAATCATTGCAGTTGCTATTTTTATGATATATTATATAATATATTTTGCTTATTTTATTATTTCTTACCACACCCAGGGTATACTATTAGAAAATCACATTATACATTAAATCTAATACCCTTTGTAATCTTTTATTTAACAGGGATGCAATAAATAATAAATAAATGAAATATTTTTTTATAGAAATAGGGTGACAAACGAGCACACAGTCCACCTGAAGATGTAAGTGGTTGCTTAGGCCCATAGACATCTACATCTCTACTCGCTTGCGAATGAAAATGCAGATAGATGCGTTGTCACCCCTGAGGACTAAGATGGAATGCCTCTTTTCCAGTAAAAATGGGTCACCGGTGCTCTACACTCACCATACGAAACACAGCAGCATTAAGCTGCTATTTTACGCTGGTATTCTGTGAGAGCGTGGTCCTTTCCAGATCGAGCCGACCCATTCATGCTACAACTATACTATAAATATAGCTGCAGCTTAACTCCACCACGTATAAAAAATAAATAAAAAATATAAAAATAAATAAATCCAATCAACTTAAATAAAGATAATAATTTATCGAAACTGCATAAGAAAAACGCGACGTGAGACTTATATATTCATCATTCATGCCTTTATAACAGCCTATTAAAGTCCACAGCTAAATATTAGGCAGATTATAGATTGCCTGATTACAACCGCAGTCCTTTTTATTTGGATGATATCAGGAAAATGCTGCTGACCATCTCCTGTTTCAGTTTACCTTTGTCGAGTCTTACAACACCCACGTGATGATAATGGGTAATGTATATTGTAGCACCGCAGCTACACGGTAAATTATTATATATTTTTTTATCCTTTCAAATAAAATTTCAATAGTATTTATAATGCGATCTCTTCGTAAAATGTGCGGCGTTACCATGGCCGACCGAAAGCGAAACGAAGAGATTCGCAATATGGCAGGTTTGAAAGATGACCTTATCACAAAAATTGATAAGGGCGTGCTTCGGTGGTTTGGGCACGTTGAGCGAATGAGTGAAGACCGAATGGTGAAGAAAATATATAGCGCGAAAGTTAATATTAAAAGGTGTCGAGGTAGACCGAGACTAACTTTCGAAGACCATGTGAGCAAATTGCTCGAAGAGGGTAGGGTCAAGAGTACTCGGATACCTAGACGTGCATGTATGAAGAAGATAATGAATCTGAAAAAAGCGAAAGAGGTATGTAAGGATCGTGACACTTGGCGATCTGTTCTCTCTGGCTACCCCGTCAGGGATTGTGCGTGAAGATAAGTAGTATTTATAATCAAAATAATTAAATGTTGGAACGAAACGAAACTCTTTAGAATTTAAGTCCTAATCAAAATCGAGACTGCCCGTACATAATACAACCAGACAATACTCCTATATAAAGGGGCTCACAAAGACCCTTGTCTTCCTTTGTGAATCTAATAAACCATCCCGAGGGCGGACATTCGGAAAACAATTTGAGGAGGCTTTGATTTTATCCTAAACTGTTAGGACTCCTTTAAATATCGTCTTATTAGAATGCCATTTACTTATTGCTCGATGTTATTTTGAAATTACTGTCAAGTGTTAAGGAATGCAAGACTTTGTGCAGAAGGAAAACTTATTAAGATACAATTAAGAAGCACTGTTGTGACAATGAAACTTAGAGCTATTTTTACGAGATGCAGTGACAAATTACCATTCTTTTTACAGAATAAGGGTGACAAACGAGCACACAGTCCACCACATGGTAAGTGGTTGCTGTAGCCCATAGACATCCTGCATCTATCTTCGTTTTCGAATTAAAATGCAGATGCGTTGTCAGCCGTGAGGACTAAGATAGTAGTAGAAAGTAGTAGTAGTAGTAGAAAGACAGATCTTTTCCAGTAAAATATGTCTTCGGTTCTCTACACTCACCATACCAAACACAGCAACATTAAGCTGCTATTTTACGCTGGTATTCTGTGAGAGCGTGGTCCTTCCCCGGTCGAGCCGACACATTCGTGCTACAGCTATACTATTAATATAGCTGCAACATAGCTCTACCACGTAAAAGATTCACGTATTTAGATCTTCTATATATTAATGTGTGAAAGTGAGCCTTTTTACACCTTCTTAAACATGTTACGGGCAATATGGAGAAGGAGTGGGGAAAGCTAAAACGTATAAATAATATGTGTTACAAAAACATTTTTTTTAAATAAAACGTACATTGTTTACGTTTGTAATGCCAATGTGTCAGAGTAAGTACAGATAAAGAATGGGATTAGAAATGGCGGCTCATTGAGCCAGTACCGTCAACATGCACAGTGCCAATAGCGAAAACCCGCAAATAATTTTATAACGAAAATCTCAAAAAATGGTAACTCATTTTGTATAAAATATTAACAAAGAAAATCAACAATAATTATGAAGAAAACTCTCAGAATGAGTCGTAGCTCACAAATTAGCAAAACCAGATTTTTGGAGTATATGGGAATTTTTTATCATTGATTCCAATGACGAGTTGGACTGAAGTTATAGATCGTACCGAAAAACACACATTACAACGTTTTTTTTGCAATCTTTACCGCCGGGTACAATTTTGGCGACGCCATTTTCAATCACATTCCTTAATCGCACGGGTAATCTATGTTATTACTCTAAGGCTAATGCCAAACACTTAGTAGTCCATGGTCAGTGGCATAAAGTAGAGATTGTCACCAAAGTATTTAAAAATATTGCCAAAAAAAAATTACTGAATGACTGACTGAATAGGTTGCGAATATTGTGTGATTTCAGAAGTTCCTTTATTAAGATATTATCTTAGACACTTTACCCATCAAACTGGAACTAAGCAAAGAATATCCTACAGCTTAGCAGCAGAAATAAAAGATGGAAATGAAATGAAATATCTTTAGTTTTCGACTTGTGGCTGTGGAAGTAAAGTAAAGTTTTATACGTGGTAGAGCCATGCTGCAGCTATATTAATAGTATAGTGTAGCACGAATGGGTCGGCTCGACCGGGGAAGGACCACGCTCTCACAGAATACCGGCGAAAAATAGCAGCTTAATGCTGCTGTGTTTCGTATGGTGAGTGTAGAGAACCGGAGACCCTTTTTACTGGAACAGAGGCATTCTATCTTAGTCCTCACGGCTGACAACGCATCTGCATTTTAATTCGAAAACGAAGATAGATGCAGATGTCTATAGGCTACAGCAACCACTTACCATCAGGTGGACTGTGTGCTCGTTTCTCACCCTTATACTACATAAAAAAGTAAAAGGGGAGATCTCCCACCGGGCAAGGTGTTAAGCTTGAAGGGCGGCTAATGCTCCGGTTGGTAGTTCGGAGCTGTCTCATATATATACTGCTTTACTTCGGAATTTTAAAAGCGCGATTTAGGCTTCGATGTGTTTCGCTTGTGGTGCGAAGACAGCGCTGCCATATACTTAAGAAAATAACCTTAACTCAACGCTACGAAATCTACTATTTTAAAATGAGGTTCCTCTGACCGGAAAAGAAACGGCGGAGGGAACTCTGCAGGTAACCTCTTTTTTTGTAATTTTGTAAAATAAAGCTAATATTATGTCATAGTATATACTCGTACATATTGTAAAACGACAACTGAAGCATCATTAAGTGAATCATGTTCCCAAAACGACGATTAGAAATTGGGAACTTATCAGCGTATAGCGAAACCGAGCAGACCAGCTCCCACAAACAGCACCTGTTCACAAATACGACATAGCAGCCATCATCACCTCGACCATATTAAAAGAAAGTAGACGTGGGTGCTGATATACTAGATAAATTCCTAGGTCTCCTCGATAGAAGCCCTACCATCTACATGAACTGTTGTTTGTTACTGTAACGATTTGATTATTTCCCCAAGCAATGTGACCGGTTTCATCTTAACATAAAATAATAATAAAACCGTTTAAAGCGGCAAACCTCTATTCTATTATGGAAAATGTCAAATACAACAAAATTGCATACAATTACACAGCGGCTCCCTTCAAAAAACAGGACAAAAACATCTTCAACAAATTCAATAAGAATCGAATCGGCGACGCATGTGTTCGAGTGCAATCGCTCACCACTCAACACGAATGCACCCGTCATAATACGGACATGTTACATTTGTGCATTGAGATTGTTTAATTGTTATGGAAAAATCATGGGGGCAACCCACCGGGTGTTTCGTACGTTAAACAGACGTGACAAGCAATAACGCCCTTTACTACCTAAAGTTTGTGTTGTCTCTGGGAGGGCACAAAAGAGAGACCTTGCAATAACATAAGTTAGCTGACTTATATCTTCTATTGAATCATAATATCTGCGTAATAAAAAAAACTTATGTCATTAGGAATGATTACGGTAGCGGTGGCATGTGTGGCAGTGGTAAGTGAACACAACAACCCATGGACACTAACTATCAATTTCAAACGAACATGCGCTGTCGCTCCTGAGAAATAATATAGGATACTCGACAGCTAGTAATTTTGGTATGATAGCTACAAATCCTAACTTCAAAAGTAAAACAATTCATCATTACAGCCTTTCATAAGTCCACTGCTGAACATAAGATAAAACAAACATATACATATAATATACTATAATTTATGCCTGCAAAGTGTGATTAATAATTGTCGATTAATTATCCCCCCATGGAGTAGCCTTGTCCACTAATGAACTATTACATGCTAATTATGATCACTTCACATAGAAAGAATATCATGATAATGATGCCAAAAATTATATATTTTTCTTACTGTGTCTGTTTTCTTTCGCAACTTAATCTATGAACGATTTAAATAAAGCATTGTAAAAATTAACCAAGGCGTGTCCTTTGTGATTCAATTGCGCATATGATGCTTGATTACTTTGAGTTGTTAAATTTTACCTTAAATCTTCACAACAATAAAACGCTTCCTATATTTTACAATGGGAGATCCAACAGCGAAGATGCTGGTTTTTATCTTGGTGGTTAGCAAATATTTAGTGGGCTCAAATCTTAAAGAAAAAAAATAGTACGTTGGTGGAGTTCCTACTTCATGTGACTTATAAATAAATAGGAATGTTTTGCATTCGTATTTATTATATACACAGGCTTATTTTTCAAAGAGTAGCCAAATTTTAAACTTAGGTTCTAATAAATAAATAATGATATAACGTTATTGCAGTTTTTGAAGATACGAATAGATAAGGCTTCTACTGTTATTTGCAATCATCCCAAATTGAATGTGATTTTTGGGCAACAACGTTCGTTACCGATCGACCCTTACAAATGTGGGCGTGCGCAGTAAAATCAGATAAAATAATGCGTTACCACGCATTTTGAATTAAAAAAAAATTAAAAGAACAGAATTTTTGAGATTTTTTTTTATTAATTTTTCTTCACTATTTGCCTATATTACTTATTCTGAACCTTAAAGGAGATGTATGAAACTTGACAACGTTCGTAACAGTTTTACAAAAATATGTAGGTAATAAAACGATAAATTATATACATAAATAAATGGTTTTTATTACTGAGTAAGTAATAAGTACTAAGTAAAATTGAAATGGAGTTAAAGGCAAACAATTCTTTAGGTTTCCTAGATGCTTTAGTCATCCGAAATCCTGATAACACCATTGGTCACACTGTGTATAGGAAAAAGACCCATACCAACCGATATTTAAATGACGAATCGCACCATCATCCATCACAGTTAGCTACCGTGGGAAAATCTTTGTTTCAGAGAGCACGAGGGATCTGTGACAGAAAACATCTGGCCGCTGAGCTTCAGCACATCGAGCAAGTATTACAAGACAACAAGGTTCGGGTCCCGCGCTTACGTCACAGTGACCGAGTGTGTGCCTGCTGTACTACCCTAGGTCAGAGGAGTCACAGACAAGGTTGGCTACATCTTGAAACAAGCTTCTATTAAAACATACTTCAAGCCGCCGAATAAGATTAGTAAATTTTTACCATCCGTCAAGTGTACACACCGGATATCCCTCTACAAGATGCAAGAGTGTACAAGCTGGACCACAAATCCTCGGAAAGGACACCGATTCCTACCAAGGATGATACGCGAGGCTATTGAAATTAAAAAAACATCCTAATTTCAATAGAGGAGATGGATGGGTGCTGCCATCTGCTTGGGATCCTATAATTAACAAAATTAAATCCAAACCCAAGCATACCATTGCAAGACTTCAAGATACTGTTAGCTCATTCTGCGCAGATTGCACCAAAAATTATTATTATTCAAAAACTGAAGGTAGCCGAGATAACTGTAACATCGGGACGTCAAACATCTCAGTCCCCCCGTGACCTTGGGTTGCTGTAAAGCACCAGAAACGTCGGAATAAATAAATTAAACGTGATAAAATCCTAAAAAAGGTATTCTTCAATGAGACTTAACTTGGTAACTTCGAGTTTCAACCAGTCATGCGGCATGCGCATTTGGCATTGTAACTGTTTTTTGAATAGATTTCGTGTTTTTACTTTCGTAGATTTATTAACTTAACCCTTGGATTTTCTCTCGGATCACAGGATAGAAGGTTGTTACGGCCACATAATGACAATAATGTGGTACTTGAGTTTTGAGAGAAACAGAACAAAGTACAGCCTCCGGCTGTTTTTCTAGATGACATTTTATTAATAATTGCAGAAAATAATTAAACAATAAAAAAGGGTTGAGTTTTATTTTACTTTATTTAATACAAAACTGCATTATTTTTATTACGGATCGCCGTAATGCCGTGCGAAAAATGGAATAAAACGCGCTGGTCTTGCTTTTAACTGGAGGCAAGCGGCGGTGAGGAGGAACTTGTACTTTTTCTTTTCTTGCTGGTGCCTTTTCGGTGGCTGGAGAGCGACTGCTGACCCTAGCGGCCGGCCCGTCTTTTATATGATTTGGCCGCTGCTGGCCAGCGGACCCTTGCCTCACCCCCGCGCCTATCTTTATTTATTTAATAACCTTACAAACTAATAAACATAATTCACTATATAATATTCTTATAACTACTTGTTAGACTAGGGTGTACATATCAATATTTTTACTTATTTACAGGTTTACATTATAATTTTCAGCTGCTTTAGGCGGAGAATCCTTCCCCCCGCCTCAGCACTATAAATATAAAACGTCGTGGCGCGGTGCGCGTGGCTTCATTTGCTCCGCGGCCGCGTCACGATAACATGCTCTTTGGTTACACTACTACTATTATTTTATGTGCCTAACGGCCTAATATATTTATTATATAATAAAGTAAACATTTATTATATTTAACAATTACAGTTTTCATTAGAAGACTATGCTAACTCTCCCTGTTCATACGGTGCCTTTATTTGGGAGAGTTATTGCACAGTTACAACTCAACCTTAAACTTAGTTATAATACAATCATTATTTTTTATCGTTCGATACAAGATACAATTATTTACACAAATTATAATTTAAATTCAACATAAGGTTGCGCTAGTTCCGCCGTATAACCCTTGCTAGTTGTCGAACCAGAGGCGTGGCCTGATAATTACACCGTCGTCATGGCTCCGCCCACCGCTCCTAGGTTGTTCAACTAGCGCCGGTTACAATAAGCATTTTCTTTCGTTTGTTTAATATTGTTGCGTCGTGCACATTCTCCCGCCGTCGCCACGCTGCGATCCCTCTGGTAGCACGACGATCTTCTTCGTTGGTCTTCTTAGTATGTGCCCACTGCCGGTGGTTACGTCCACTACTCGTACCTCTCCGTCGACGCCAGGATATACCTTACTTATTTTCCCTCTGGGCCAGGTGTTGCGTGGTAGATTGGAGTCACAAATGATGACTAGGTCTCCAATCTTCGGCGATACTCCTATGCTGCTGGGCTCCCGCCGGTGTTGGAGTAGGGGCAGGTATTCTTTAACCCATCTTCTCCAAAACACGTCGGCTAGGGCTTGAGCTCGTTTCCATTGCTGGCGGGCCGTCACGTCATTCTTGCTGAAGTGTCCCGGCGCAGGTACGTGCGAGTTGGGACCGATGAGGATGTGATTCGGCGTGATGGCTTCAGGGTCTCCTGGGTCGACTGAGACGTGTGTGAGAGGTCTGGAGTTTACAGTATTTTCGACCTCGGCGAGCAGGGTCCCCAATGTTTCGTCGCTGGGATAGCGCTCGTTGAGGGTGACGCGTAGGGCTTCTTTTACGGAGCGAACCATTCGCTCCCATACGCCGCCCATGAACGGTGCTGATGGCGGTATGTACTTCCACACAATCTGTTGACACGTGGTTTCGTGCTCGAGGGCTGCAAGTGCTGCTTCGGCCATCTCCTTGTCTGCTGCCTTGAAGCACGTAGCGTTGTCACTCCATATTTCTTTTGGGCATCCTCTTCTGCTCATAAAACGCCTAAGTGCCAACACGGCTGAGTCTGCGCTCAACGAGTGGGCTACTTCTATGTGTATTGCTCGCGACGTCATGCAGGTAAATAACGCGCCATAGCGCTTTTCGCGATGTCGTCCCACTGTGACTTCTATTGGCCCGAAGTAGTCTAGTCCGGTGTATGTGAAAGGACGTGCGTGATGAGCGAGGCGTGCGGACGGCAGGTTTCCTGTAGACGGTGATGCAGGCTTGGCTTTTCTTAGACGGCACGGCAGGCATCCTTTGACGACAGTTTTCACTACTGGACGTATTTTTCTTACGTACAATCTCTGTCTTAATTCATTCACAACTGTTTCTACGCCTCCGTGATGCAGCCTCTCGTGTACGTGTGCTATGTACAGGCGAGTGTATGCGTGCTTCCCGTCTAATATGGGAGGGTCGTACATGTCGTTCTCCACTTCTGATGCCGCTTTTATTCGACCTCTGAGGCGTAGGGTCCCCTCTTCATCAATGTATGTGCTCAGGTGGCCTAGTTTGTCGTCGCCTCCCGGAACACTTCCGCTGGTGATTCTCTTGAGCTCCTTCGTGAAGCTTTCCCGCTGACTGGCTTGCACCCACAGTTGTTCGGCTCTCATATGATAAGCGGCCGGTATTCCTACAAGCGATGAGGCAGTAGGAGTCGCCTTTTTCTCCTTGGCGGGGGTGTTGCGTTTGTTTGTTCTCTGCCAGCCAGGGTCGCTACCTTGTCTTGCTTTGTTGCGTTTACGCCCAGCCTTCACTACGTGCTTGTTTGGTCTGCACATGTGGATGAATAGGAGGACTCTCGCTGTCGCCCTTATGAGGCGAATCCATTTAGAAAATCTTCCTATCTGTGGAAGATGTGTTGTTGTCGAGTCTTCCCTTTTAACAGCGATGTTACATATTTCTCGCTCTTCCCCGGTGTCATATTGTGTCGTTTTCTCTTCCTGCGGCCATTCTGCCGGTGGACGCTGCAGAAACGGGGGCCCTCGGAACCATCGGTGCGACTCGTCGAACCCTTCTGGTGTGGCTCGGGTTGCGTCGTGTTGTCTATGCTCTGTCGTTATTTCTTCTATTGTTTTTTCTTCGTTCGATGTCCACCCGCTGAGTACGAATCCCGCTTGTTTGTGGACGTGATCGACTGCTTTTACTGTTTGCTGAGCTTCCGTGACAGAGTGGAAGCTCTGCAAGTAGTCGTCCATATAATGGTTTCTTTTTATGGCGACCGCAGCTTCTGGGTACGCTTCTGCATGTTCTTCAGCATTTTTATTTTTGATGTATAATGCTGTGCATGGTGATGATGTCGCTCCAAAGATGATTGACGTCATCCTATATTCCTCCGGTTGGTCCTCCCGCCGCTTGCCTCTCCACAAGAAACGTAAAACGTCTCTATCTTCTTTGCGCACTTTAATCTGCATGAACATTTCTTTTATATCGGCGCTCACTGCATACGGATACTGTCGGAACCTCATGATCACTCCGGGCAGTGATTGTAATAAGTCGGGCCCCGAGTGAAGCATATCGTTGAGACATATTCCGGCTGTCTTCGCTGCGGCGTCGTGTACCAATCTCGGCGGCTTGTTCGGTTTCGCAGGGTTGATGACTGGGAAGTGTGGCAGATACCATGTCCTTCCTTGCGGCGGTGGCATTGGCGCGCGCTCTGCGTAACCCGAGTTGAAGAGGTTCTCGATGCGTTCTTCGTACTGTAGCTTGAGATTGCTGTCTCGGTCGAGCCTCTTCTCTAAGGTGTGCAGGCGCCTTTCCGCTTCCTTATAATTATTTGGTATTTGGAAGTCCTTTTGTTTCCACAACAACCCTGTCTCGAATCTGCCGTCCGCTGACCTCTGGCTGGTTTCGTCCAATATTTGCATGGCTCGCTGCTCGGGATCTTCTTTCGGTCTTCTCGGCTCGATGCACAGCGACTCCAATTTGAAATATTTTTTTATTTCTTCTTCTATCGGTGGTGTATCTTCCCTCTGATGTAGTCTGCCGCAGAAGGTGACCGTCGACGTCAATGAGCTATGACAGCCATGCAGAACCCAGCCCAGGTTGGTGTATGAGGCGACTGGTTGGTCTCGACGGCCGACGCGCAGTTTTCTAGACACTATGAGGTGCCAGTTATCTTGCCCGATTAGTACTTTCGGTGAGGCGCGTTCGTAGGTGATATCCTCTTTGATATCCAACAGATGTGGGCAATTCCCCAAGTGATCTTCATTCACGGATTCTGGCGCGAAGTCCAACCGCTCTACAGTACGCGCTGCTTCTATGTTGTGTTCTTCTTGCGCGTACGTTCCTCTTATTTTAAAGCTGACGATCTTGCTCTTCTCGTGTTTCACCTCCGAGCCGACCCCTTGTATCCACATTGTGTGGGCTGGGCCGTCGGCGCCGATGACGTCGGCGATTGAGGCATCGACTAAGGTGACCGTGTTTCCTTCATCCAATAATGCGTATGTTTCGACGCAGCTTAGCGGCCCCCTTATTGTTACGGGCGCAATCTTTAGGTAAGCGCGGCGGTGCTTGTACGGTCGAGTCGCTGTGTTGACCTCCTTTGCCGATGTTGCGGTTTCCATAGCGGGTTCTTTTTCCATTACTGCTGTTCTGTCGTGATGCAACAATTTATGGTGTTTCATCATGCATCCGCCTTTTCCGCACGGTGGAGCTTTGCACAGTAATCGACGATGTTTGCCTCGCAGACAGCGGTAGCAGATATTGTACTTCTTTGCTACTTCCCATCTGTCATTTGTGGACAGAGCGGCGTATGACTTGCAATCGGGCAGTTTGTGTTCTTGTTTGCATTGAGGGCAGCGTTCTTCATATGGTTTCTTGCTTGTGGCGAAGGCACGTTCTATTTTTCTTGGTCTTCGCTCTCTCGTTTCGCTGTCCTCTGCGATGAACTCCGGCAAGGCATACGCGCTGCATTTATCCGCTTCTTCGTTTAAGAACATTGATATCTTCTTAAGCTCTGGGATATCTTCTTTCTTTCTGGCTGCATAGTCGTACCATTTGCTTTTCAATATGGGCGTGAGTTTGTCTGTGATAACTCGCGTCATTTCTGGACTATGCAGATAGTGTGCTTTCTTGAGTGCTTCCACGGTGCCCACTACGTTCGCTATGCGATTTGCGAATATGCATAGCTCCCTGGGATTGTCCGTAACTTTGTTCAGCAGCTTCAGCTTCTCTATTTCCAAGTGAATTAACGCTTCTGGTCGTCCGAATCTCCTTTCCAAAGCTTCTATTATAATTCTGGGATCTGGTTGGCTTATAAGTAGGCAACCTGCGGCTTCTTTTGCTGTCCCTTTTAAGCTTCGGCGTATTCTCGCTATGTTTTCGTTCGCCGTGAAGTACTTTGAAGATTCTTCGCACATTGTCTTGAAGCTGAGCCACTCCTTGCTGCTACCATTGAATGAGGGCAGCTCTTGTATATATTTCGGCGGCTCCCTTGTGCTTCGTACTGCTTGTGATAGAGCAGCGGCTAAGGTAGCGACGTCGATTTGCTGCTGCGCCTGTCCATAGTCTTCTTTCTGCGGCGTGGTATGTTGCGGAGCGTATTGCGGCGCACACTGTTGAAGTACGGGTGGTGCGATCTGCAGTGCTGGTTGCGGCGTGAAGTACGACGTGGGTTGCGGCGCAGGCTGCGGCGCGGGTTGTGGCGCGGGCTGAGTCGCGGGTTGCGATGTAGGTTTTTCTTGCAACCATGTACTAATGCGCACTGATGCCAAATCGTCTTCTATTTCTTCATCTTCATCGGTTGATCCGGCTTCTGCTTGTAGTCGCTGCACGCGTATTTCTTGCAATTCTGTTCTTGCTTGCAACTGAGCCTGCTCGAGCTTGAGTTCGGCTAACCGCTCTTTCGCCTCTAACTCCGCGAGGAGTCTCTTGCGTGAGGCTACGGAGCGGCGTGACCTAGTCTCGCCGGGCTTCAATGTGCAATGCGATCTTTGATCACCCTCTTGCTGGGTTTCTTCCGTTGCGGTTGTTCTATCGGTTGCAGAGGTAGCGGTCGTATCGCTGACCGTTGTGGTTTCGCTAGTGGTGTTTGTTGAACCACTAGCGGCTGAGTCGCCCCCGGAGGCCTCTTCTGTGGCCCCCTGGGTTGTTTGTTCATCCTTGCGACGCTTCGATGATTCTCCGTTGTTACTACGCGTAATCACCATTTTTCTTCACAATAATATTTTTTCGTTCTTGCGGTTTGCTTCTTTCTTCCGGCAATACCAAGACCGATATTGTCTTTTTCTTCTAGTAATCCGGCTTCTCGAAGGACCATTAATATTACGGATCGCCGTAATGCCGTGCGAAAAATGGAATAAAACGCGCTGGTCTTGCTTTTAACTGGAGGCAAGCGGCGGTGAGGAGGAACTTGTACTTTTTCTTTTCTTGCTGGTGCCTTTTCGGTGGCTGGAGAGCGACTGCTGACCCTAGCGGCCGGCCCGTCTTTTATATGATTTGGCCGCTGCTGGCCAGCGGACCCTTGCCTCACCCCCGCGCCTATCTTTATTTATTTAATAACCTTACAAACTAATAAACATAATTCACTATATAATATTCTTATAACTACTTGTTAGACTAGGGTGTACATATCAATATTTTTCCTTATTTACAGGTTTACATTATAATTTTCAGCTGCTTTAGGCGGAGAATCCTTCCCCCCGCCTCAGCACTATAAATATAAAACGTCGTGGCGCGGTGCGCGTGGCTTCATTTGCTCCGCGGCCGCGTCACGATAACATGCTCTTTGGTTACACTACTACTATTATTTTGTGTGCCTAACGGCCTAATATATTTATTATATAATAAAGTAAACATTTATTATATTTAACAATTACAGTTTTCATTAGAAGACTATGCTAACTCTCCCTGTTCATACGGTGCCTTTATTTGGGAGAGTTATTGCACAGTTACAACTCAACCTTAAACTTAGTTATAATACAATCATTATTTTTTATCGTTCGATACAAGTAATACAATTATTTACACAAATTATAATTTAAATTCAACATAAGGTTGCGCTAGTTCCGCCGTATAACCCTTGCTAGTTGTCGAACCAGAGGCGTGGCCTGATAATTACACCGTCGTCATGGCTCCGCCCACCGCTCCTAGGTTGTTCAACTAGCGCCGGTTACAATAAGCATTTTCTTTCGTTTGTTTAATATTGTTGCGTCGTGCACAATTTTGTGTTCTTTTCAAGTTATGCAAAGATCTTATCACAAGAAGGAGTGATTTTACTACATCACATAAAAACAAAACCCCAGGTCCTGTAAAATATTATGTTTTGACATAAGTAGTAAATGCTTAAATCTTCAAAGTAAGACATATTTTAATTTGTTCATCCGAAAAAAGAATTTCCCAATATTTTTTTCCCGCGTACCGCTTCAACAAAGCGCGGCATATCTTCAGTCTCAGGTCCATTAGACGAGCATTCAAACGATGTCCTATTTTTCTTCGATATGCCCGAAGCCCTAAGTCTTCAATTAACACCCTTTTCACCGTGGTTCTGCTTAACCCCATCTGAAGGGCCAACAGTTTCTGCTTACGTTTGGGATTTCTTTGAATTCGCGCCTTCACATCTTTTATCACTGCTGGAGTTCTAATAGACCGAGGGCGACCACTTCTTGACCTGTCATCTACACTAGAGTCTTCATTGTATCGTTTGATGGTACCATAAAAGAATCTTTTGCTTATATTCAAATTTTTCAGTATGTCAAAAATTTGAATTAGCGCGTAACCGCAACGATGCAACGCAATAACTGCAACACGGTCTTCTTTAAGCATGTACTCCATATTAAAAGGAGTAAAATTCTAAAAAGTATACAGTTTTATTTTCATGAATAATTCGAAATTCGAATTCAATAAACTTTTTTGTGGCCAGCATTCTAAAAGAAAAGTTTTTACTGTGTGACAATACTTATGATCTGACTAGGTATATATATATGTCGGAGCGTCTATAAAATATCACTTGGATCGAAGTTGTCATGAGGGTGTATTGAGAAACCCCCGCTTGTTTGTGCAGTATAAATTTCACTGTAGGTGCCGTGCGCGAGAGATTCCGCTTAAGTCATTCAACGAGTGTGGTCATTCTACGAGTGCTAAGATAGTGTCGTGGTTCTGTTCGTTGTTGTAATTCTTCTAGTGCAGGCAAGGAGGATTGGTGTTGCTGAGAGGCTGCCCTGTGTTACATTGAGATAAATAGTGTTGCTTTTGGTTTACATATTTTGGTGTTATCATGTAATTAGGTACGCCTCACGTTACACTGGTGTGTGACTGTGGCGGACACGTGTTACGGTGTGGTCGAACTGTAATTTCACTATACTGAATGTATAGTGCGTTACGTTGTCTTATTACTGATAGTGATAAATTGCGTAAGCAAGAGAGCAAGTTGAACACCCGCTCTCACACTTTTATTATTTTTAACAGTTAACGCTATCCTGATGTATTTCCAAGATCAAAATTGGGATCCTATGTTGTAATTCCCGACATCAGAAGTGGGATAAAGTTCCTGTTACTGCCCACCTATATATGAATAGTGTGAGGGTTATTACGTTGGTGAAATACTATGATGCGCCTCGCGTTTTGTTTTTGTTCAATTTCTTAAATCAAGTTTGTTGTCGTATTTACGACACTGAGGAATCATTAGAGTGTAGAGTAAACGTTTAAAGTGAAATATTTTGAAGCCAAAAGTTAATTTTTTTTATTCGATTTATAATAAAATGTACCCGCGTAGTACTTTCATTATTTCTAAACTTACCTAAATATAATAACAAATGTCGAAAGAAATGTTGAACGTACCTCTAAATGAATTCAGTTCGAGTATGTTCGAGTTAAGTATAATTTGATACACGAGGTGTGATACATGGGATAATTTTAAAGTTCAAAATGTTTAGACGATGTACCGAAAAAAAAAATGTTTAACTTTAACGTGCTATGAATTTACATTTGTCCTTAATTAGTAGTAGTAACAGTATTTTATCCGACCCGTTATCAGATGATGCCAAAAAACTGTATTTGTTAGTTAATAAGAGATTAAGTAACTAATAAACATAATAAGTTTATTTGTTAGTAATATTTAAGATTTTTTTGTAACTACCAGGGCGGAATAATCGCATCAGCGACAAAGCCCTTTATATATGAATAAAAAAAATGAATTAAAAACACTAAGTAGTATTTCTGTGTTCTAATGTGTTGATAAATGTTACAGTTTTCTCCGAATATCATGTAGTCGATAAAATTGAGATTTGATGTTGAGGGTTTAGTGGAAGGCGTGGTGCTGTGGCGCTCGCTCTTGAGTAGAAGTATGAGTAAAGAGTGGAAGTATAAGGCTTATGACGCCGCGGACACATTATTTGCCGCTGCTACCGACCACCATTTGATACATGAGGAAAGTAAATTTATCCTAACAATTTTCAATTGGAACATCCAATGTCTGTTTTTGAACATTGTTTGAAAAAGAGGTTCCACTATGTTTGTTATACCTCGGCACTGGTTTTACACCTTTTTCGCAGAAAAAGCACCTCATTTAAGCCTGAATATGAAACTCCAAGCCAAACCATGAGTGACGAAGGATAATGTGCACGTTGAACGCTCGGAATACGCGTGCTGGCTTCTTCACTGCTGTGGGCATACACCTTATCATTTTGTTTATTATAACTTTCTTAGATGTTAAAATTTTTTTCATCCAAAAACAAAATTTCGCGGCATTTTTTACCCGCGCATCTATCCAGCCTAATTTTTTTCAAACGCTCGTTCAAAAAATGTCCGGTCTTCTTACGATAAGCTGGTAGTCGTAGGTCTTCATTGATCACTCTTCCGACCGTGGTTCTGCTTAGGCCCATCTGAAGAGCTAAGATTTTTTGTTTACGAGCAGGATTTCGTTGGATTCGCGCCTTCACTGTTTTGACGATCGCGGGTGTCCTAACTGTACGAAGTCGACCGGTCCTCTAACGATCTTCGAAGCTTGAATCTTCAGTGAATCGTTTGATGGTGCGATAAACAAATCGTAGGGTTATTTTCAATTTTTGTAGAATATTGAAAATCTCTTTATGCCGCGTAACCACAGCGGTGCAACGCTATAATCGCTACTCTATCTTATTTCTTCGACCACTCGATATTTGAAAATAAATGAAAATTAATGTCTTTTTTATTTCCGGCAAGCGCAAACGTTATATTTTTAAAATTGGTGAAGTTCATCTAGGCAGTATTCAAAAATTTTTAATAATAATGTTTTGACAGAACTTATAACCCGACTAAGTATAATGTTTGTTATTCGGGTCTTGATGTAAATTAATAATTGAAATTATTTATTTTATAGAAGAGTTTTTGCTGGTTTTTTCTAAACCTTTTAGCAAATATGAAGAAGTGCTTGAAGTGATTCTAAGCCATTATTTTATAATATCTGCCCATTGTTTATTAATGCATTACCAGTTTTTTTTGATCCAGTTAAAATCCAGTCGAATTCGTTATTAAGTCTTATAATAATAACGCTGTGATTAATAATATCTATGGTCATAATGAGACCTTATGATAAAATTAAAATTTTTAATAAAAACTCAGACAAAGAAAGCTAAAAGTTAATTCTCAGGCAGTGCATAAAAGAATTGAGGTCCTGACTTCAGATGCTATGATGTAGAAACTATTTTGTTCTTTATATTTCTTTGAAGTCTTAAAATTGTAACTTCATTTGTTTCTGCTAGGTTCGAACCCGGGCGGCAGGTACCTACTGTAAAATTTAAAGCGAGCGCTTAGATAAACTACCACGGCTCTTCTGATGTACCTTTTTTCTGATTGTCTTCTGGTGAAGGAAAACTTCTTGAGGAAACCTGCATGTATAAAAAATATATACAAATAAAATAAACAATATATATCGAAAATATATGTAGTCCGCCAACATGCATTGACGAAGCGCCTTGCGCTAAAACCCTCTCAGAAATATGAGGAGGCCTGGGACATATAGTACTTTACTTTTCTACTGACTTCAAAAAGGAGACGGTACTCAATTCGACTGTATGTTTTCTTTTTCTTTTTTTTTGTGTGTTATCTCATAACTTTTTCTGAGTGAACCGATTTCGATGATTCTTTTTTATTTGAAAGCTGGTGCTTCTCATGTGGTCCCATATAAATTTGATCAAGGTCTGACCAATAGTTTTTGAGTTATCCTTAATAATTTATATTGAAGTCGGTTGTAGAAACTTTTTAACTTTTAATTATTTGAAGTCTATTCAAGGCTTCTAATTAAATTTATTAGTTGTGTTATGCACGCTAGCAATGCAAAGTCGGGAATTTGCATTTGGAAAAATCCAAAATTAGGGGCTTTTTAGGTGCTAATTAGGTGCCAAGTTTAAAAATTAGGTGCTCTAAAATTTTCACCGCAACGAACTGTTGAAATTTGCGTTGCTAGCAAAACGTCTCTCTAGCAACGCAATTAAGTTATTAGATATACGAAAAATATTAATAGCAAGGAATTAAGTGCTAATTAGGTGCTGCAAATATACGCAATAACAAGGCGCCCGTAATAAAAATAAAGTCGTTATTCGGAACATAGCAGATGCAAAATTCAGATTACCTGAAAATCAAAATAGAATCAAAATTACTTTCAGAAAAAG
The DNA here is from genome assembly GCA_963668995.1 of Parnassius mnemosyne. Taxonomy (NCBI): domain Eukaryota; kingdom Metazoa; phylum Arthropoda; class Insecta; order Lepidoptera; family Papilionidae; genus Parnassius; species Parnassius mnemosyne. The sequence continues at coordinate 34,630,600 of CAVLGL010000068.1, read as the reverse complement.
TCCAAATAAGGGGCTTTTTAGGTGCTAATTAAGTACCAAGTTTAAAAATTAGTTGCTCCAATATTTTCACCGCAACGAACCATTGAAATTTGCGTTGCTGGCAAAACGTATAGGCCTGTTTTCACTTTGATTAGTGATTAGTGCAGGTGATTAGTGCAGGTGCTTAGTGTTTAGGAGCAAAAACGTGTGGACAGCGATTGATTAGTGCAAGTGATTAATAACCTGTGTAGTAAAGTGATTAGAAGCCTGTTCTATTTTTTTGCGAGTGGACTGCGAGTGTCACGCCCAGCGCGTCTTTCCTTTCCCCTCACTCGCAGCATGCCTGCCACTAAACAGAATTGGACACTACTTACACTTCACATCTGCACTAATCAACCGCAATTACTAATCACCTGCACTCGCACTAATCAAAGTGAAAACAGGCCTTACTACAAGGTGTGAACGGCATTTTTTGTTTTTCAGATTTAATATGATTATATTTGAAAATGGTTGAAAATTGGTTGAAAATTATATTAAATTATATTATAGATTTATAATATTATTTAATATAATTTTCAACCAAATAAATGTTACAATTCTTATTTTTAGACATGTGAAGCCTAAACTTTACTCTGTACTCGAAAGGATATTTTCTTTCCAGTAAATTGCTTTGTAATAAATAGTGCCATCTACAATGTTCTATAGTTCTAATCATTTTATCAAATCAAAATCGATGGACTCTCAAGGTGGTAAGTAGGATAGACGCTAGATGGCACAAACACAAAGACCTAACTTTTTACGTAATAGAGCCATGCTGCAGCTATATTATGGTTGTAGCACGAATGGGTCGGCTCGACCGGGGAAGGACCACGCTCTCACAGAATACCAGCGTAAAATAGCAGCTTAACGCTGCTGTGTTTCGTATGGTGAGTGTAGAGAACCGGAGACCCTTTTTACTGGAAACGAGGCATTCCATCTTAGTCCTTACGGGTGACAACGCATCTGCATTTTGATTCTTAATCGAAGATAGATGTTGATGTCTATGGGCCACAGCAACCACTTACCATCAGGTGGGCTGTGTGCTCGTTTGTCACCCTAATCCTATAAAAAAAAATTTGCTTTGCTGAATAATTTTCGGAATAACGACTTTATTTTTATTAGGGGCGCATTGTTATTGCGTATACTTGCAGCACCTTATTAGCACTTAATTCCTTACTATTAATATTTATCGTATATCTAATAACTTCATTGTGTTGCTAGCGAGACGTTTTGCTAGCAACGCAAAATTCAAAAGTTCGTTGCGGTGAAAATTTTAGAGCATCTAATTTTTAAACTTGGCACCTAATTAGCACCTAAAAAGCCCTTAATTTGGGATTTTTCTAAATGCAAATTCCCAACTTTGCATTACTAGCGATACACAACTAAATTTATTAGTTCTCTTAATTTATATAGGACCACCCTATTTAATAAAACCAAAAAAATCGTTGAAATCGGTTCACAATTGGCGGAGGAATGTTCAAAGCGTAACATACATACAAAAAATAAAAAACGTACAATCAAATTGAAAAACTTCTCCTTTTTTAAAGACTGCTCGAAGTACAATATTCCCTTCCTAAAATTCAGGAAATCCATGTTGCGATTCCGATCACCATGACCGCAATGGTAAGTAGATTGTAGGTCAGTAGAGAACGATCATACAACAGCGATGTAGCTTATCCTAAGGTTTTACTCCCGTTTGTTTGAAGATTTCGTTAAGATTGTCAGACGAAGTACTAAAAAAATAAACCTGTTACCTCCTCATCGCATCAACGTGTGCGGCACACTGTACGTCAGTATCAGTGGCTCGCAACCAAGGCCCGCTAGACTAGGCGAAATAATAATTTAATTTTTAATTTAATGTTCATTGTCTTAATAAAAATATATTGTACTTATTTAAATTATATTAAAAGTAAAGTTGCAGCCTATTTACGTCCCACTGCTGGGCACAGGCCTCCTCTCATTTCTGAGAGGGTTTTAGGGCAAGGAAATGTCCGCCGCACTGCCCCAATGCGTGTTGGCGAACTTCACATGTCTTCAAAATATTTTTTTTCTTATTTCTCAGACATGCAGGTTTCCTCACGATGTTTTCCTTCACCGCCGAGCACGTGGTAAATCAGCACTTAAAATTGCTGTTAACAATTTCATTGGTGCAGGCGGGGATCGAAACCGGGTTGCTCGAGTACTGTGAAGCTTACAGCGAGCGCTAACCATCTGAGCTACCACGGCTTATTAAATTAAATTATATTAAATGTGTTTTAATTTAATAGTGTGTAGCCGTGTAGTGGTGGTGTTAGATTATCCATTACAAAATATCGTCCCGCGGGTAGGGTTACCATATCTCAGAATTTCTCCTGAGATTTCAGGATTTTTATACTCTTCTCAGGATTTTGCAAATCTACATAGAATCTCAGGATTTTTAGAACTTTCAATATAATACAGCTTACATTTTAAAGATCTGTTTAATAAAAAGTTAAACAAACTAAAAATAATTTTCCTTTGATATTAATTCCACAATTAAAATCAAAACTTATTTATCCAAGTAGGTACTTAAACAGTTTTATCATACTTAATATGTGAAGATACCTTTTTAATTAAGGTTTTCTTCACAAACTGTAAAAAATCTCAGGATTTTTAAATGGAAATCAGGCCTCTTCTAAGTACTTTTAATTTTTTCATCTGGTAACCCTACCCGCGGGTGTCGTAAGAAGCGACAGATGGAAATTGAAACAGCATCTTCCTGATTACATCTCAAGACTATTAAAAAATGCGGAAGCCAACCAGCCCACCAAGCGTGGCAACTATGACAAAATCCATCCTATCAGGTAATCTGTAGGGGAAGCCTATGTTCAGCAGGGGACTTTTATAGATTGTAATGAATTTGAATAGTGCGTAGCAATAATTCTGATATATGTATAATAGTAATACGTTATTCTTTATTACTATTATACCAATGTAGTATAATAAGTTATAATACAATATCATAACTTATTAAAATAAAATAAAATAAATTTTGCGGCACACGTACACATATACAGAAATTTCAATTGTGTGTATTTACCATTTGCTCGGTAGTCAATGAAAACATTGTGAGTAAATGTGATATAATTTGGAAAAATCTGAAAAAATATAATATTTCGAAGACATGTGAAGTCCACCAAAATGTACTGATGCAGCGCGCTGGATTAATCGCTCCATAACCCTCTTAGAAATAAGAGCTTGTGCCCATGAGTGGGACGTATATCGGTTGTAACTTAGAAATATTAAAATTATATAGAAAATAGTGAATATAATCACATATAGCTTAGGCTGACGTTGAGTCTGGTGTGACGCACAGTGATCCCTGCTAAAAACCTGCCCGTTTACAAAACGGTTGGGAACCCCTGTACTAAACAAACTATCCGAGAGACGGACAACAAAAGCTAGAGGATTACACTTGCCTTATCAGCAAAGCGAGGTGGCGCGAATTACGTCACACTGTCCCGTCCCTGACAGGTGAGTTTAGGTTTGGGTGGTCTTTAGTGGCTCTGGGTGGTGTTTTAGTTTTAGTTATTCTAAACTCAATTAAGCTGCACAATAGCTTTAACGGCTTTTCACAGCAAGAGGCGACGTTTATTTTCTTAACTAACGTGCTTATCACCCGGAACCCTATTACAATTAAACGTCAGAATGGATCCAGGTCAAACTTTGCGCTATTTTATTTATTTATTTATTTAATCTATCATGCACAAAGTTCTACATATGGCGGACTTAATGCCATAGGGCATTCTCTCCCAGTTAACCATTAGGCTAATAAGAGATATTCAAACAAGAGGCGGTACAGCAGTAATTTTTGTCTGTGCTTTTGTCCACCCTATCCCTAAAAAAGGCGACCGCTCAGACCCGTCCAACTACAGGCCTATCGCCACACCCCCTTGTTCTCCAAAATAATGGAATCCGTTATAAACTGCCACCTCATGCGGTACCTTGAGGATCACCAGCTGATTAGTGACCGCCAATACGGTTTTCGTCGGGGTCGATCAGCTGGTGATCTTCTGGTCTACTTAACTCATAGATGGGCGGAGGCTCTGTGGTACCCATCGGAGGCAGATCTCAGCCTTGATTTGGTCGCTCCTGTAAGACTGCATTACGCAGTAAGCAGGAGTGTTATCAAGCCTGGGCTGCGGCTTCGGCGACTCGGGATGTAAATACCAGCACACTTAAAAAGAAGTATAACTTCGCCTCCAGGTCCTTCAAAAGAGTTATTGCCAAGGCAAAGTCAGAGCACATAGGCAGAATTGGCGAGAAACTAGTTCGCCTTCCTTCGGGAACCCGTGCATTCTGGTCTCTCGCCAAGGCTGTCCAAGGGAATTTCTGTAAGCCATCACTACCATCTCTGCACAGGGAGGATGACTCACTGGCCCATGATGCAAAAGACAAAGCCGACCTTTTAGGCTCCCTTTTTGCGTCCAACTCGACTCTTGATGACGGGGGGAAAACACCGCCGACCATCCCGCGGTGTGAGTGCTCCATGCCGGATGTGCTGTTCTCACAGCGCTCGGTTCGCAAAGCACTGCTCTCCCTGGACATCCAGAAGTCGAGTGAGACTGACGGAATCCCCCCAATTGTGCTGAGGACGTGTGCTCCGGAGTTGGCACCGGTCCTAACGCGTCTTTTCCGGTACTCCTACTCCCAAGGCGTAGTCCCGAATTCATGGAAGACAGCTTTTGTCCACCCGATCCCTAAAAAAGGCGACCGCTCAGACCCATCCAACTATAGGCCTATCGCGATCACCTCCTTGTTCTCCAAAATAATGGAATCCATTATTAACTGCCAGCTCATCCGGTACCTTGAGGATCACCAGCTGATTAGTGACCGCCAATACGGTTTTCGTCGGGGTCGATCAGCTGGTGATCTTCTGGTCTACCTGACCCATAGATGGGCGGAGGCAGTAGAGTCCAAGGGGGAGGCGTTGGCCGTTAGTCTGGACATTGCGAAGGCCTTCGATCGGGTTTGGCACAAAGCGCTTCTTTCGAAGCTCCCTTCCTATGGGCTTCCCGATAAATGATGCAATTGGATCACTAGCTTTCTTGCAGATCGGAGCATCAAGGTCGTTGTAGACGTTGCATGCTCCGACTACAAGCCTATTAACGCTGGTGTTCCACAAGGCTGTGTGCTATCACCAACGCTGTTTCTTCTGCATATCAATGATATGTTGCAAACCGGTAACATTCTTTTTTTTATAGTAGAGGGGGCAAACGAGCATGCGGCTCACCTGATGGTAAGTGACTACCGCCGCCCATGAACAACTGCAACACCAGGGAGGGAATTGCAGATGCGTTGCAGATTCATCGTTCGTGAAATTTGGCGGCTGGGATTAATTCGAACAATTCCTCAGAGCACTCCCCATGATAGATGCGAAACCCATGGTAGATGCGAAAGAAAATGCAAAGGGATGCAACATCTCTTCGCAGTGCCAATGAATCGAGCCGATCGGAAAGGGCTCGGTCGTCGACAATTCGAGCCGCTCTGCGTTGGATGCGGTCAAGTGGAAGGAGCTGGCACTGGGGAGCCCCTGCCCAGAGATGGGAACAGTATTCCATGTGAGGCCGAACTTGCGCCTTGTAAAGTAGCAGGCGGTGTGCCGGCATGAAATACTGTCCCGCTCTGCTGAGCACGCCAAGCTTTTTAGAGGCCAATTTGGCCTTCCCTTCCAAGTGACCACGAAACTGCACGTCACTCGATATGTCGACTCCGAGGATACCGATACTGGCTGAGGCAAGAAGGGGAGTGCCTTGAAACTGAGGAGATACGACAAAGGGGTTCTTTTTAGCGGTAAACGCGCAAACTTGTGTCTTCTGAGGATTAAATTGGACTAGATTTAGTCGCCCCCAATCCGAGACTTTGTTCAGCAAAGACTCTACTAAAAACCAATGTGCTCTTAAATGGGGAGGAGTTGAGTCTTGTGGATACCACTGTTTTTCTCGGTATTACTATTGACGCGAAACTTCAATGGGGCCCCCATATATCTAAATTAGCAAGCAGACTTAGTTCTGCAGCATATGCTGTAAGAAAGATTAGAAGTCTCACAGATGTTGAGACAGCTAGGTTAGTGTATTTTAGTTACTTTCATAGCGTAATGTCTTATGGAATTTTGCTATGGGGTAATGCGACTGATATTGAAGCTATATTTGTTTTGCAAAAGAGAGCCGTACGGGCGATTTATAATCTAAATTGTAAAGAGTCCCTTAGAGAAAAATTTAAAGAAATAAACATATTAACTTTGGCATCGCAATATATTTATGAAAATGTGATGTATGTACATAAAAACATAAATAGCTTTAATAAGAATAAGGATGTTCATACCTTAAACACTAGGAACAAACATAAGCTTGTAATGCCACTTACAAGACTCCACAGAATTAGTAATTCATTTATGGGGCAATGTATACGCTTTTACAACAGAATCCCAGAACATGTTCAAAGTTTGTCAATAAACAAGTTTAAAAGTTTTATTAAAGAAAAACTGTACAAAAAGAGTTATTATAATATCAAGGAATACATGAATGAAAATAACCCCTGGGAATAAGGTGATCGCCACCATGCTGCCATTCATTTAAAATTGTATAAACAAAATTATTGTTAAGTGAAATTATGTTTAAAAAAAAAGTCCCGCTGGGTTTCTTGCTGGTTCTTCCCAGGACAGAGGTATTGTCCGAACCAGTGGTAAATAAAATAATGACTTTCAATAAGTATTATGTAATAATCCATATTGAATAAAAATCATTCTATTCTATTCTATTCTATTCTACTCGACTTCAGACACAAGTTTGTTCCGGTACTCAGCGACGTTTTCCCGAGAAATATTGGCACGGCCGGTGTATAGAGCATCACCAGTGCTGTCATCCGCATAGCAATGAATGTTACCAGTTAGCAACATATGATTGATATGCAGAAGAAACAGCGTTGGTGATAGCACACAGCCTTGTAGAACACCAGCGTTAATAGGCTTGTAGTCAGAGCATGCACCGTCTACAACGACCTTGATGCTCCGATCTGCAAGGAAGCTGGTGATCCAATTGCACAATTTCTCGGGAAGCCCATAGGAAGGGAGCTTCGAAAGAAGCGCTTTGTGCCAAACCCGATCGAAGGCCTTCGCAATGTCCAGACTAACGGCCAACGCCTCCCCCTTGGACTCTACTGCCTCCGCCCATCTATGGGTCAGGTAGACCAGAAGATCACCAGCTGATCGACCCCGACGAAAACCGTATTGGCGGTCACTAATCAGCTGGTGATCCTCAAGGTACCGGATGAGCTGGCAGTTAATAATGGATTCCATTATTTTGGAGAACAAGGAGGTGATCGCGATAGGCCTATAGTTGGATGGGTCTGAGCGGTCGCCTTTTTTAGGGATCGGGTGGAAAAAAGCTGTCTTCCATGAATTCGGGACTACGCCTTGGGAGTAGGAGTACCGGAAAAGACGCGTTAGGACCGGTGCCAACTCCGGAGCACACGTCCTCAGCACAATTGGGGGGATTCCGTCAGTCTCACTCGACTTCTGGATGTCCAGGGAGAGCAGTGCTTTGCGAACCGAGCGCTGTGAGAACAGCACATCCGGCATGGAGCACTCACACCGCGGGATGGTCGGCGGTGTTTTCCCCCCGTCATCAAGAGTCGAGTTGGACGCAAAAAGGGAGCCTAAAAGGTCGGCTTTGTCTTTTGCATCATGGGCCAGTGAGTCATCCTCCCTGTGCAGAGATGGTAGTGATGGCTTACAGAAATTCCCTTGGACAGCCTTGGCGAGAGACCAGAATGCACGGGTTCCCGAAGGAAGGCGAACTAGTTTCTCGCCAATTCTGCCTATGTGCTCTGACTTTGCCTTGGCAATAACTCTTTTGAAGGACCTGGAGGCGAAGTTATACTTCTTTTTAAGTGTGCTGGTATTTACATCCCGAGTCGCCGAAGCCGCAGCCCAGGCTTGATAACACTCCTGCTTACTGCGTAATGCAGTCTTACAGGAGCGACCAAATCAAGGCTGAGATCTGCCTCCGATGGGTACCACAGATGATGGAATAAATAGTTCCATTCCCTGTAGCACCACATCAGTGACAGAGTCAGCAACAGCGCTGGGATCATCCGGCGAGAAGCAAACCCGCCCCCATGGGTAGGATGCAAAGAAGGACCGCATTCCGTCCCAATCCGCCGACCTGTAATGCCAAACACGGCGGCAACCTGCAGAACGCAACCGCGAAGGGAGCGTGAGTGGCACCACACTCCGGATCAGACAATGGTCCGAAGAGCCGAGAGGGGCATCGACGGAAACCTGATATCCGTCCGGATGAAAGGTCAGCAGAAGGTCCAACAGGGAAGGTGTATGATCCTCCACATCTGGAATCCGCGTAGGCGAAGTAACCAGTTGTGTCAGACCATATGCCAAGGCAAAGTCATAAACAGATCTCCCCGCATGATCGGTTAGACGTGAACCGAGCCATTCGGCATGGTGGGCGTTAAAATCGCCAAGGATCACGATCTCTGCGGATGGGACCTGTTGTAGCAAGAAATCTGTAGCCATTTGGACGTGGTCGATGAGTCGGTCTGTTTCGGCATTACCGCTATGGGACCTATAGAGGCACCCGTAGACGCGCGGATGGTCGTCGCTGTCTACGCGTAGCCAAAGGATGGACAGGTCCGAACCTTCAAGACTGCCGAGGCGTCGAGAACAGATGTCCTCTCTGACATACACGCAAACTCCAGCCCGAGGCACAAAGGAATGCTCCAATTTGTACCCCGGGTAGGAGAGATACGAAATATCAGCCGGAGAGGAAACCTGCGTCTCGGTCAGAAAGAGCAAGGCCGGCTTCGCCGTCTCGAGATGGTAGTGGACGGCGTTTAGGTTAGAGTGAAGTCCCCTGATGTTGCAGAAATTCACGGATAGCGTGGCAGGGGTCGTCTTGGTGTTCTTGCTCAGTTTGCCCCTAGCAGTAATGCTTTTGAGCGGAATTTTGCCCCCCCCCCCCCCCCAGAATCGGAATAACATGGTCGTGGATGCTCAGCGAGGGATTCTCCAGGGGTGCTGGTACCCTCCTGGGGTAGTTCTTCGTGTAATTCCGCTACCATGTTGATGGGGGGGGAATTGGGCCTCCGGCCACCTGCACTCACCAAACGAAACGCAGAAGCAAAGCTTCTACTCCACGCCGGTATTCTGTGAGGTCGTGGTACCAACCCGGCTCGAGCCGGCCCATACATGCAACAGCAAAAACTGCTGCGTGGCTCTACCACCGTTAAAATATATACATAAATACACATAATATATACGTATATACTTAAATACACACAATATATACATATATCAATACATGCATACACATATACATGCATACACTACATATATACACAATATATATAAATATTATCTATGTCAGAACAAATATATGTGTACGAAAATAAGAGCTGTGTTGGTTCAAACTCGCAACAATTTTTTTTGTGGAAAGAAATAAGCTATTAACGATATGAAATTGTTGTTAGTGCGATTCCCTCTGTCCTCCATCGTTTTTAGGGTTCCGTACCGCAAAAGGAAAAAACGGAACTGTTACGGCCTACGGCTGCTCCCACAAGGATCAAATCCTCTGGGGCCCATTCAGCAGAGTTTCAACGAACAGACGTAGGTCGGGCCTCAATATGGCCGCGTGGAATTTCCTAATTACAATAAACAATAAGGGGGAGCGTTCTATACTACTGCCATTCAACAGGGAGAATATTAAACGGAGCTTACTTACCTATATCCAAGGCGACTGGTCCCTCAGGATTCGGTCAGGTCGCATGTGGTTGTGTGGTGCAAGGGAAATAAGGTGCTGTGATGTGTATCTAGGTGTGACTGGTGGTGATTGACCTTATTAGACCTTTGCCGTCGGCAGCAGCCCGAACGTAAAACCGGTATGGCACCGAGCCGCGCGCCCTCTGACGTCGATTCCGAAACCAGCGTTCGGGCGTAAGCAGGACCTACCCTTATGGTTTCACTTTGTTGTTCGCCTGTCTGTCTGTCAAGACCCTTTTTCTCAGGAACGCGTGGAGGCATCAAACTGAAATTCATATCAAATACTCATGTCTACTGTCCCTTGGAGCTGATGATGATGATCAAACTTCTAAGCCAACGCAATCAAAAGATACAGCCGGATATGCCGCAAATTTTCGATATTCGCAAAGAAATCAAAACCGGCAACGCATCTGCAATTCCCCTGGTGTTGCGGTTGTTCATGGGCGGCGGTAGTCACTTACCATCAGGTGAGCCGCAAGCTCGTTTGCCCCCTATTCTATAAAAAAAAAACCTACAGAGTACTTGCCGTGAACTCAGAATCTAAAAATTTGGTACGAAGCAACGTAGTATAGCACAGATAAAGGAAAAATATCGAAAAGCATAAATTTTTAGTTACATCATATGATAAAAATATTTTTAATAATTTTAAACTTATATACCTACGGATTTGTTTGGAACCCTCGGTGCGCTAGTCCGACTCTCACTTGGCTGGTTTTTTTTTATTAAACACTACAAAACCATTGCTTTTTTTATAGAATACGGGCGAGCACACATTTCACCTGATAATTAGGGGATACTGTTGCGACTACATTTATCCTCCATTAAGAATCAAACTGCAGATGCTTTGTCACCCCTGAGAACTAAGATGGAATGCCTTGTTTGCCTTAAAAGGGTCTCCCCGGCTCTCTACACTCATCTTACGAAACACAGCAGCCTTAAACTGCTATTTTACGCTGGTATTCTGTGAGAGCGTGGTCCTACCCGGGTCGAGCGAACACATTTACGCTACGCGCACGCCACGCGCGTCAGCACCCGCGTCTAACTCGCTTTGAAATTTGTTGCATATAATTTGATTCTTATGACAAATCAATAAATCTACATACAAATAGGATATATTTTTATAGTTTATTTATTGTATATATTATTAAAATGTATATATAACGTAATTAATTATCATAATATCTATTTTGTTTTTATTCTATATTGCTACACCTACTTCAAATTCTCACCACTTCATGGGTTGACTGGTAGAGAATGCCACAAGGCACCTGCACTCACCAAACGAAACGCAGAAGCAAAGCTTCTACTTCACGCCGGTATTCTGTGAGGTCGTGGTACCAACCCGGCTCGAGCCGGCCCATACATGCAACAGCAAAAACTGCTGCGTGGCTCTACCACCGTTAAAATATATACATAAATACACACAATATATACGTATATACTTAAATACACACAATATATACATATATAAATACATACATACACATATACATGCATACACTACATATATACACAATATATATAAATATTATCTATGTCAGAACAAATATATGTGTACGAAAATAAGAGCTGTGTTGGTTCAAACTCGCAACAATTTTTTTTGTGGAAAGAAATAAGCTATTAACGATATGAAATTGTTGTTAGTGCGATTCCCTCTGTCCTCCATCGTTTTTAGGGTTCCGTAGCGCAAAAGGAAAAAACGGAACTGTTACGGCCTACGGCTGCTCCCACAAGGATCAAATCCTCTGGGGCCCATTCAGCAGAGTTTCAACGAACAGACGTAGGTCGGGCCTCAATATGGCCGCGTGGAATTTCCTAATTACAATAAACAATAAGGAGGAGCGTTCTATACTACTGCCATTCAACAGGGAGAATATTAAACGGAGCTTACTTACCTATATCCAAGGCGACTGGTCCCTCAGGATTCGGTCAGGTCGCATGTGGTTGTGTGGTGCAAGGGAAATAAGGTGCTCTGATGTGTATCTAGGTGTGACTGGTGGTGATTGACCTTATTAGACCTTTGCCGTCGGCAGCAGCCCGAACGTCAAACCGGTATGGCACCGAGCCGCGCGCCCTCTGACGTCGATTCCGAAACCAGCGTTCGGGCGTAAGCAGGACCTACCCTTATGGTTTCACTTTGTTGTTCGCCTGTCTGTCTGTCAAGACCCTTTTTCTCAGGAACGCGTGGAGGCATCAAACTGAAATTCATATCAAATACTCATGTCTACTGTCCCTTGGAGCTGATGATGATGATCAAACTTCTAAGCCAACGCAATCAAAAGATACAGCCGGATATGCCGCAAATTTTCGATATTCGCAAAGAAATCAAAACCGGCAACGCATCTGCAATTCCCCTGGTGTTGCGGTTGTTCATGGGCGGCGGTAGTCACTTACCATCAGGTGAGCCGCAAGCTCGTTTGCCCCCTATTCTATAAAAAAAAAACCTACAGAGTACTTGCCGTGAACTCAGAATCTAAAAATTTGGTACGAAGCAACGTAGTATAGCACAGATAAAGGAAAAATATCGAAAAGCATAAATTTTTAGTTACATCATATGATAAAAATATTTTTAATAATTTTAAACTTATATACCTACGGATTTGTTTGGAACCCTCGGTGCGCTAGTCCGACTCTCACTTGGCTGGTTTTTTTTTTATTAAACACTACAAAACCATTGCTTTTTTTATAGAATACGGGCGAGCACACATTTCACCTGATAATTAGGGGATACTGTTGCGACTACATTTATCCTCCATTAAGAATCAAACTGCAGATGCTTTGTCACCCCTGAGAACTAAGATGGAATGCCTTGTTTGCCTTAAAAGGGTCTCCCCGGCTCTCTACACTCATCTTACGAAACACAGCAGCCTTAAACTGCTATTTTACGCTGGTATTCTGTGAGAGCGTGGTCCTACCCGGGTCGAGCGAACACATTTACGCTACGCGCACGCCACGCGCGTCAGCACCCGCGTCTAACTCGCTTTGAAATTTGTTGCATATAATTTGATTCTTATGACAAATCAATAAATCTACATACAAATAGGATATATTTTTATAGTTTATTTATTGTATATATTATTAAAATGTATATATAACGTAATTAATTATCATAATATCTATTTTGTTTTTATTCTATATTGCTACACCTACTTCAAATTCTCACCACTTCATGGGTTGACTGGTAGAGAATGCCACAAGGCATTAGGTCCGCCCTTTGTATTCTTTTAGATTAAGGAATGCAATAAAGAATAAATAAATAAATAAATAAAACGCACGAACACATACAGACATCTTTTTAAAAACATTAATATTTGAGCTCTATAGACCATAAAACAAGATATTCAAAGTTGGACAAATCGGACCTATCACTCCAACATCTAAATGGAAGATAAAAATCGTATGGCTAAGAAATAGAAGTGACAATAGCCTAATGGTCGTGAGTTCGAATCCACCAATCGACTAGTACACATAAGACAAACATTTTAAACTTACTTGACGTGTAGTGGTTGACGGGAGTAAAGAATTTAATATTGATTTTTTCATTCATTACAACCATTTACAAGTCCACTGCTGAACATAGGCCTGCCTCAAGGAATGTTACGAAGAACGGTACTGAGACACTTTTATATGTACATATATTGTGTGATTGATAATCAGTAACTACTGTAAATGGACATCTACAGTCAACTCTGAGCAAAGAAGGCTGTACAGTGTTACCAACTTTATTAGAGTCGCTAATGGAGAGCTCGCTATTGCCACTTAAGAAATTTACCGCGGAAATAGGTGACTGCGTATCCATAACATATTAATACAGAACAATGAACATACAACTTACCTAATTTCATAATTGTTCTTCATACATAATTATTATACAGAATTTAACAGTTAATCATCATCATTATCTCAACCCATTGCCGGCACCACTACTACCTTGACCAAGTTCGCACATTTTTTCCTTCTCCACTTAACAGTTAAAGTATTATAACAAGAAATAAAACATATTTATGTAGTGTTATTATTATATATTTTATAAGAATAATTGTGGTCATGATCTCGAAGTTCAAGCGACGAACTCCAGGAATTCCTATTGTGAAAGATGTACCCACGTTAAATTATTTAGTGATTTCAATTTTCCACATCTGGCAAGACTAACCTATAAGAATGAAATCAAAAGCACTCACCTGACAGCGAAATGTCAATTATAAAATGGCGACCCTAGTTTCAATTTTGTCCAACTGAATAGATAAGTTGGTGGCACTATAGTTGCGTTATCATTCAGGAAAACTAAGATGTAATGCCTTATAGACCGTAATAATACCGGCTCTCTCGTCTCGTTAGACTGAACACAACGGTGGTTGTATAGCGGCAAAAATAGGTGAGGGTTATTCGGCGCTGCTCGTACGAATCTAAACCCCCACCCTAAACCTTCTGTCACGGACTCTTTGGCAAAAGGATTCCTATAAATATATTCATTTCTACTCTTACATTGTTTTCAAAATTCAAGTGTAATTAGTTCATGCAATGATTATTTAACAAGTAGAATTAATTTAACTTAGCTAAAGCCACTTGTTTGTTTTTGTTACACAATTCGTACTGAATTGCTCCTAAAGTTAAAGATACTTTAGCATTCTTACTTATCACTATACTAACCTACTAAACGAAGTTCACACAGAGATATTTTTTGAGTTTTAGAAAACTTATATCCAAGTATGAATTTGATCTGTGCCGTGGAAGCGTTCACGAACAAACAGCCAGAACTCGAAGCATTTAATGTAAGCCATACAAATATTTATATTAAGTAAATGAATTTAAATATCTTTCAACGAAGAAAAAAAGGTTTCGATTTATTATTTTTCCCCCCACGATAATAGATATTCATTCACCGCAGGTAGGGACTATGTGATAATTTTAGTTTTTTTTTTAATTATTATTGGAACGAAGTTCTTTATCGGACGATACGGGTTTGGCGGATGGGAGCTAGGCGACAAAAAGTGTAAGATTTTTTCGTCACTACCCCTTGTGTCATAGTGTAGACGGCCTTGGCGGCGAAATAAGGAAGTGAGGTGGAATAATATCCATCTCCCTCGCACTTTTTCTTATCTTGCCATGAAAGAAATATTATTTTATTTCAAATGACGCTTCATTTTAATAGACGCTAGTAATTCATTTATTTGTATTTGTTAATCAATAATATAATACCTACGTTTATCAATAATAATATACTACGCAAGGAACTTCGTTTCAACCGTGTGTTCCACGACACTCACGCATGTTATTATTATTATAAATATTTTATTTTAAGTAAATAAATAATATTACACTTCGAAAATGTCGAACTCTTCCATCATATAGGAACGTCAAACTGGCGACACATTTAGTATTTAGTACAGCGATTGTCAATCCGATTGCCAAGCGTGTAAAACAAACACTCCCTACAACGGTAGAGATCCATGTCCAGCAGGTAACTTTAAGAAGCTGATGATGATGAATCTTACAATTTCGTGACAGTGAGAAGAAGAACCAGTGTAGATCCAACACTGCACTCAACAGTGCCCTTGAATACATTTCATACAGAGTAAGCTTTTACAGAATGGGAAACATCGTCCAAATCAGATTTTAGTATACAACGCTTCCTCCTGGAGCTTAGAACACATAGCAGAAAATATAATCTTCTACGAGGAATACTTCACACACGGCACAGATCGTACTCCCCTCAGCTAAACGCGCTCAATCAAGCTGTTCCGCTGCGTACGCGCTGGCGTGCTGCTGTCTCACTGCACTCGCGCCAGTGAGCTGTCGCGACGCACCAGCGCCAGCAAGCCGCTGTGCCGCACCAGCGCCAGCGAGCCTTTATCGTGATAATGGACAAAACTTACATGAAATGTGTGATTGTATGATGTATGATGCATTCATTCCTCCTTTTCGTTTATCTACGACGAGTATCTTACGAGATTGTAAATGGTAAAGTAGCCGAAGATGGTACTGAACTTAAAGTAACGAAAGCCTTTTCATTCTTACCTTGAAGACACATTGTAAATTGGATGACAAGTCACATATTATTAAATTATTCCACTCCTTTACAGTAAGCGTTACGAATGACGAAGCAAACCATTTAGTTAGAATCCGTGAAATGTCGACAATAAAGCGATGGAGTTCACCGAGTTGCTGGTTGTCCGATGGTGTAAGGGGGACGGAGGAATTAAAACTAGTAATTTCTGCGTACATACTTCGAAATTTACCCTATAGAAATCGGGAGGCTGGATACTCTGCGTCTGTACTCGCGACTGATATTTTTTTCTTTTTTTTTTTACAGTCCCCGATTCGATCGAAACCAAAAAAAAAAGTTCAAGGATCGCCAATAAACCTATCAGCATGGCTCTCCACTGAGTCCAACACTGCTAGGTAAGTACTTTACAGCGTCAGCCTATATGTGTGACTATGACAGCAGTACTTAATTTTTCTTTGTTCTCTGTCGGTGGCAGAACCATACTGCAGATATATTGTGGTTGTAGAACGAATGGGTAGACTCGGCAGGGAATTGACTATGCTCTTACAGAATCATCATTATCAATATTACAGCCTTTCACAAGTCCACTCCTGAACATAGGCCTCCCCCAAGGAATGCCACAAAGCACGGTCCTGAGCCAACTGCATCCATCGACTTCCTACAGACTTCTCACAGAATACCAGCGTTAAAACGTTAAATAGCAGCTTATTTCTGCTGCATTTCGTATGGTGAGTGTAGAGAACTAGAGACCCTTTTTACTGGAAACGAGGCATTCCATCTTAGTCCTCAGAGGTGACAACTCATCTGCATTTTGGTTCATAATCGAGAATAGAAGTTGATGTTGCAGCATTTATTTACCATCAGGTGAACTGCGTGCTCGTTTGTCACCCTTATTGTTTAAAAAAAAACACCTCTCCATTTCTAGAGATAGAACACATATTTAGCAAGTTATATCTAACAATGAATTCCAAAGGCTGATAAAGGACTGTGCTCATACATTCCAAATTAACGCAGGACAGGATAAAGCCGATTTAGTTACCTTGACTGTGCACACAGCTTTATATCGTTATTTTTTCGTAATAACTCTTGTATCTTGTTGTCCCAGTGCGATGAAATGTTATGATTGTTTGAGTAAGATTGACACGAGCGTGGTTTTGGTTATATGTAAACAAAGTATGCTCTAGTTTTCTTTAAATTGCATCACGTATTTTTATTTAAAGGATATAAACCAAGACGGATTGCGTATTTATAATGCTTAAATTTCATGTATAAAATAATTTTCATTGTCATAGTTTATTGAGAGTATAGTTTCAAATTATTCGTTTGCAATAATGTTCCACTGCTGCGTTCCAGTTTTATGGCTTAAAAATCCAGAATAATAACAGGACTCTTTATTTTTTTTAAATAGAATAACCACCAGGGTGACTAACGAGCACACAGGTGGAGATAAGTGGATACTGTGGCCCATAGATATCTACATTTATCCTCAATTAAGAATCAAAATACAGATGTGTTGTCAACCCTGAGGACTAAGATGGAAGCGAGGCATACGAAGCGCAGCAGCATTGAGCTGCTTTTTTACCCAGGTATTCTTTTCCTTCCCTGGTCGAGCCGACCCATTCGTGCTACAGCCATAATATTATTGCAGCATAGCTCTATCACGTAAGTCAACCATTATAACAACATCGCCCCAAGGACTAAGGTAAAATGTCTTAAATTTAGTTACAGATGACCACAGATTGCGGTGGTTACAGCGGTAACCACTTACCGTCTGGTTGACTGATAGCTCGTTTATCAGTCCCAAATTTTTTAAATATTCTCCACCGTACCGGGCATTTCTTATAAAAATAGTCGTCTTTTTCTTCTTCTGCTGTATGTAATATCGATTGGGTATACACATTTAGTTATAAATCAACCGAAGAGAACGTCGATATATTATAATATGAATTATACAAAATCATAGAAAAATTCCTCCCAAAGTACATGTTATCAAGAAAATATAACTACCTGGTATGGTTTTCAAAAACACTAATAGCCGTTATTAAAGAAAAAGTTCAGTGCACTGCAGGTGGGAAAAGTACAAAAATCCACGTGATTATGGGGAGTTCAGGTTACTGAGAAATAGGCGACATAAGGTACAAAAGAGTATGTACGTAAAGAAAATACATAAAGGTATTTTCTTTACGTACGTACTCTTTATAATTTTTATAGCATAAAGGTGACAAGCGAGCACACAGTTCACCTAATGGTAAGTGGTTACTCTGGCCCATACACATCTACATACGTTCTCGTTTGCGAATCAAGATGCAGATGCGTTGTCAGCCGTGAAGACTAAGATTGAGTGTCTCTTTTCCAGTAAAAAAGGTCTCCGGTTCTTTACACTCACCATACGAAACACAGCAGCATTAAGCTGCTATTTTACGCTGGTATTCTGTGAGAGTGATCCTTCACCGGTCGAGCCGACCCATTCTCGCTACAACTATACAATTAATATAGCTGCAGAATGGCTCTACCATGTGTAAATTTATTATCAAGACTCCCAAACTATTGTGGATGTATATTAAATCTAAACGATTAAAAACCACTGGTTATCCAAAAACTCTTTATTTAGGCACAAATAAATATATAACAGATGAAGAAAATCTGTAAAGGATATAATGAATATTTCGAAAGTGTATTTGTAGATCCAGCCCCATCGTACAATTTTTTCTCTCCAACTGCTGTTAATAATAACGTTGAGTCTTTAAACTCGTTAACAATTACGAAAGAAAAGGTGTTAAAGTCTTTAAAATTTTTAATGAGTTGTAAAGGGCCAGGCAGTGCCAAATACCCCCCTATTTTCTTTAAAAACTGTGCTGATAAACTTACTTTGCCACTAACCATATTATTTAATAAATCTTTAGGTGAAGGCATTTTTCCATCCCAATGGAAAGAAGTGCACATCATTCCTATTCATAACAAGGCACTAAAACTAAAATTGACCATTATCGTCCGTTCTCTACCTTAAATACATTAGGAAAGTTATTGGACAAAATTCTATATGACAATTTATATCAAATTGTAGCACGAGCAATTCCTGATTAACAACATGGATTTATGAACAATCATTCTTTTAATTTCAGCATTTTTACCAAAAACATACACAAGGATGTAGGTGCACAGGTTAACGTGATCTATATGGATTTTGAAAAGGCCTTCGACAGAGTGGATCACGTTATCCTGTTGCACAAATTATAGGTGTTGTGTATCAACGGAGACTTACACCGCTTAATAAAATCATATGTATCTAATAGGAGACAAGCAACAATTGTTAGCGGGTGCAGATCAGAGTATATTACTATAAAATCTGGAGTATCACAGGGTTCTAACCTAGGCCCACTTCTCTACAATACTTATTTATTTGATATCCACTCATATCTTAGCCATTCTAAATTTCTAATGTATACTGACGACAAAAAGTTTACTGTAATGTAAGAAAAATTGAAAATTGTATACTCCTTCAAAATGACTTAGACAACTTGGCAAAATATTATAACATTAATAGAATAAGCATCAATGTGGAGAAGTGTAATCAAATAACCTTTACACGTAAAAAAAAAACGACGGTATTATTTCAATACACAATAAATAATGTTCCCCTAAAAATCTTGAAGAGTTAGCGATTTACGAGTGATATTGGATATAGCCTTTCAGTAACATCAAGTGCATAAATGCCATTTACTTTGCATATGTAAGAAGCTTACTTGACTATGCGAGCTGTGTATGGTCTCAACAGTACGCTAAGCATATTGATACCGTTGAATCTATCCAGAAAGAAGTCCTTAAATACCTAAATTTCAAAATGCCTCAAAATTGTGTTGTCTACGAAGATAACTATGGTGTTTGACGTCCCGATGTCATCGTTAACCCGGGCTTCCATCACTTTTCGAATAATTAGTTTTATTCAATATATAATATTAGTTTAATTATACGAAATAATTAGACATATTTATATGATGCAGGTGGCTCAGGACCGAGCTTTGTGGCATTTCTTGGTTAGGCTTATGTTCAGGCGTGAACCTGTGATGGGCTGCATTGATAATGATGATGACAATTAGTATATATGTAATACTAATTGATTTACACTAATGCAAATTAATAAAGTATCTACTTTCCTATGAATTGTTCAGTATCAGGCATTCTGGAAGAAATTTAAACATAAAATGCCTCTACAATAATTAGAGTTACTTACTTACTTATCCTTCTTTTAATTAATGCCTTACTACTAAAATTCTATTGTTTCTACATTGTTACAATTGTTTGTGTGTATGACAACTAAAATTATGTTTAAGTAACGGCTAATATTAATCAAACAAACACATCTAATGAAGATTTGCATAACATATTGTTTACATTCGTGTAAATTGAAACTTTGAATAAAAGGTAAAAGCCGACTTCACACAACTAAATAGAATAAAATAATCTCCACATAACAGCTTCTGAAGTCGGTGAAAAAAGTGCAATAATAACTAAAGCTCTGACTTTAGACGCTATTACTGTTATATGCTACGTAGCCGTTTATGTAGCTATGTAGCACTAGCTGTTCACCGCGACTTCGCCCGCGTGTAATTTAGGGTTCTAATTTTTTTGCAAGGAACCCTAATTATTTTGCTATAATAAAAGTAGCCTAAGTTACTCCTTATGACATCAGCCTTCTGTCAGTGAAAGTCCCGTCAAAATCGGTCCTGCCGTTTCGGACATTAGCCGGAACAAACAGACAGACAGACAAACAAAAATGATAAAAGTGTATTTTTGTTATAAGTACCGTTTATACTTTCATATGAATTTAGTGCAACGCTGTAATTTTGACTTTACAAACAAACACTTCAATTTTATTTATTTGTAATGTAGATTGTTTTGATAACGTGCCAAAGAAATAGACATGCATACATACACCCATACATACAAAGTACAAACATACTTACATACACTCGAAAACATTACCCACCTTCTAGGACAGTCTTGTAAAAGGCTTCATATTCTTACATACGCAACGTCTTCAAAACATTGCAAAAGCAGTACTACGAGATTAAAAGAATGCAATTACGCATGTATCTCACATGAAATCGCGTGCGAGCTATGCATGCATGCTTACTCGTTTTGTGGAAGCATGCTAACGCGTATCCTGGGTAACAGATTGTATTATCATTTGCATATCGTGCTAGTTCAGGGGATAAGCGCTCGCTGAATATTTCACGCGGGTTCAATCCCCGACGGCACCAATGAAATTGTTAATTGCAATTAACCACGTACTCAGCGGTAAAGGAAAACGTGAAGAAATTTACATGTCTGATGAATAAAAAAATATATTTTAAAGACATGATATGAAATCCGCTAACAGGCTTTAGTTCAGCGTGGCGTACATTTCTTGCCCGAATCAAGATACGCTGTCAACCCTGAGACGAAAGACAGCAGTAATATGCTGCTATTTCACGCTGGTATTCTGTGCTAGTGTGTTCTGTGCTAGTTTGTTTTTACATGGTAGAGCCATGCTGCAGGTATATTATAGTTATAATAATAAAATAATAGTATAGTTGTAGCACAAATGGGTAGGCGTAAAATAGCAGCTTAATGCTGCTATGTTTCGTATGGTGAGTGTAGAGAACCGGAGACCCTTTTTACTGGAAACGAGGCATTCAATCTTAGTCCTCACGGCTGACAACGCATCTGCATTTTGATTCGCAAACGAAGATAGATGTAGATGTCTATGGGCCACAGCAATCACTTACCATCAGGTGGACTGTGTGATCATTTGTCACCCTAATTCTATAAAAAAAAAACCTCCCCGGTCGGCCCAACCTATTTGTGTATATGTGTGCTCATTTGTCGATTTTCCAATCCTCAGTTAAAAATTTTCAGAAAAGATTTATTTCAAGATCCAAATTCATCATCATCCAAACTTCGTTAACATCACCGTTACACATACAACATCGTACAACATGGGCCTCCCCCATAGATTGCCTCATAGGGGGGATATTTGACATTTCGCATAGTACGCAGTATTTTTTATTTTTAGGCGTTATTAGAAAAACGCTGCTGCCCATCTCCTAGCAGTATGATCTTATGACTTTCGACAGATAGCGGTATAAACCATCTCGCCTACGCCAGAGGTAAAAACCAGGCCGGCGACGGAAAGCAGTGGCAAATGTGCAAGACGTCCTGTACCATGATGGCAAGCCAGCCCAAGCCAAGCGTGATGATTTAGGCTTATCCTTCCTGTAACAGAAATGTGCCATGCCCGTGTAAACTTATACAGGATGATAAAGAAGTAGAAAAAGAGCCACAATTAATAGCCTTCTACACTATTGAATCTTTAGTATAATGAACTTTAAAATTTAAAATTTAAAATTTTGTACAGCCGACTTCAATATAAGTTATTAAGAATAACTCAAAATCTATTGGTCTGACCTTGATCAAATTCATATGGGACCACACGAGAAGTGCCAGCTTTCTAATAAAAAAGAATCATCGAAATCGGTTCACCCAGTAAAAAGTTATGAGGTAACACACATAAAAAAACATACAGTCGAATTGAGTACCGTCTCCTTTTTGGAAGTAGGCAGAAAATAGGTATAATCATAACTCAGAACAAACGGCATTAAAGATACTAACATTATTTCATAAACAATGTAACTTCATTGTTAAGAAAATATTGTTATCTAATTTAAACTGAAGTGATATATATTTTATGTACAGAGTGTTTATTTCATATACAGCAGTGATTGACGTCGTGTATATATTTGTATCACGTTTTCAGAACTTTTTTAAAATTATTTTTTTTTTTGTTTGGAAAGCTTACCCTCTTCTCTAAAAAATCTGCAAATGTTTCGCTGAGAAAATTTTCAAAAAACTTATCAAGAATATAGGTTATATATTGACTTAATAAATAATTCAATAAAGTTTCTTCTTGTTCTCGTTATTTATTATCTAAATCCACTGCCGATAATCGATCTTCCCCACAGATTGCCCTATAGGAGGTATACTTGCCAAAGTTTCCAAGCATGGCAGGCCAGTCTGTTATCGGACGGTACGAATTTGGCGGATGGGGGCTAGGCGAGAAAAGTGTAAGATTTTTCCGTCATGACCACTTCTGACGTAGTGTAGACGGCCTTGGCGGCTATAAGGAAGCGAGATGGAATAATACGAGTATCCATCTCCTTCGCACTTTTTTTTATCTTGCCATGAAAGAAATATTATTTTATTTCAAATGACGCTTCATTTTAATAGACGCTAGTAATAAATTTATTTGTATTTGTTAATCAATAATATAATACGTTTATCAATAATAATACACTCCGAAAGGAACTTCGTTCCAACCGAGTGTTCCACAACACTCACGCATACTTTTCTAATATTTAGAGTTGTTACCAGTAAGATTTTGCTGTTCATCTCCTGTTCAATGTCTCTCCGTCTCCCCTAGAGATATCCACGACATGATATAGTGTAGTAGATTCGTTAACGCCTCCAGTACATGGTGACATTTAAAGGTATCATCATTATCATCATCATCATACGATGTGAAGGTTTTAACCTTGGTTTGTAACGTGATAGAGCAACGTTACAACTATATTATGGTGGTATAGTACCAGAAATGAATCGGCTCGACCGGGGAAGGACACAGAATATGGTTGTTTCGTTTCGACCTTTTTTACTGGAAATGAGGCATTCCATCTTAGTCCTGAGGTGTGACAACGCATTTTCATTTTATATACTGCCGCTAATAGACATGTTTTGATCCTTAACCGAGGGTACCTACATATAGCTGTCTACGCGCCACAGTATCTACTTACCATCAGGTGGACTGAGTCCTCGTTTGTCACTCTTATTCTGGAAAAACAAAACAATAATGTAAAATCAATACGATACCCGTATTGTCAACTGTCATAATATGAACAAATAAGTATCACGTCTAAACAAACGTTTTCCGCGTTAATTTGCACAGAGAATAAACTGTTTAAACTTTTCTAATTTTGTTATTACACAGCTTAAGTACATTGTTGCTTTAACTAGAGCGGTAGGGTCGTGCCAAGTTAATTTTCATCAATATAATAACATTGTTCTTACTTCTTAGCGCTATTTAGTATTGCAAGAATAGAATAATATACAATACATCGTTGCTATCCATTGAATTAATATGTACCTACTACGTTCTAGAAGAGACGCCGAGACTTGGTCGTTTGCACTTTGCAACACGCGTTCACACACAGCGAATATTCCCCATTTTAGAAAATTGTTAATCGGTTAATTCATTTGACTGACCTACACACACGTATCATGCAGCAACTAAACGAAGTAAACTCGCAGCTAGTACCCTGTCACACACAGCGAATTCTCAGAGAGTAAAATTGAACATGTTCAATTCAATTCGCAGGGGATTCAACTCGCAGCGAATGAATCTAATCGCAGCGAATAGCCTGTCACACATAGCAAATTCTCGCTGCGAGTGCCTAATCGCAGCAAGTATTCGCTATGTGTGACCGAGGCTTTAGAGCCCATGGGCTCAAACTTAATTATGGGTCCTTTATGATTGTAATCTTAGTCCAAATATTGATGGCGTTATATAAAAAATCATAACCCCTATTTTTTAATCAAATTTGGTCAAAAACTAAAGATGTCATGATACCGTGGCATAAACTATATGACTGGGCGAAATAATAAGTGATAGTGATTAGATACTTAGATGATAGTGGAGGCTTAAAAATGTGAAATTTCATTTTGTTTTATGTTTTTCTTTAAGAAATATTATCTATAATTGTATACAATTTTTTTTAATAAATATGTATAGAAATTAACCATTAAAAAGTTTTCACATGTACCTGGCTTAGAAAATAAAAGAGCTTAGGCGCATGCTACGAAAATTTACGATAAAGCCAAGCAACAAATTATTAACTTAACGTAGTATGAATAAGACTTATCAATTATTTATCCTCGTAACAATTAATAAACTCTGTTGCGAAAACTAACTTTGATGTAATATTACTATTAAAATATATCCGCTTCAATGCTATTACTATATAATTGAATTTAAAAAAAAACCTCATGTTTGTTTAAAATTTATTTTTATTGTTAGATAGATTTAAATAATTGAAATCACCGTATTGTTTCATTTTTTCACTTACATATCGGGTACTTACTTTTTCAATATTTTTCATCAAGGACATTTAGGGCACAAACTGAATTCAAAAAAGTAATAGGTATATAAAATGATATTATGTTATAAAACTACATTAACATAAAAAGCAAGTTTGAAAAAAATCACCTCGTTACCAAAAAAACGTAGGGAAAAAAGACATCTGGCTAAATCAGGCGTGCTCAGCTTATTTCAGCCTTAGGTTATATAACGTCTGAACTAAGATTGCCGCATATTAAATCCATGTATTAAAGCATAATTTAAAATTAAAAAATTTGTACAGCCGACTTCAATATAACTTATTTAAGAATAACTCATCAGCGACAAAGCCATTTATATATGAATAAAAAAAAGAAGAATAACTCAAAAACTATTGGTCTGAACTTGATCAAATTCAAATCAAAACAAGAAGTACCAGCTTTCAAATAAAAAAAAATCATCGAAATCGTTTCACCCAGTAAAAAGTTATGAGGTAACACACATAAAAAATGCAGTCGAATTGAGTACCGTCTCCTTTATGGAAATCGGCAGAAAAGTAAAATTACAGAATATAATCCCACAGCTGGACTCAGAACTTCTCACATTTCTGACAGCGGTCTCTCATACTCTTACTATGGGTGCTATACTCGAAGACAAACTTTTTTTTATTAATTTAAAATGAATGGGCGTGAATTGCGATATAACCGTTACCGTCATAGCCTATCAGAGTTCACTGCTAAACATTCGCCTCCCTTATACATTGTCTCATAGGGGAGATATTTGCGATATTTGCCACGCTTGGCAAGCGGGTTGGTAACCGCAGTTTTTTTTTATTTTTAGTCGTTATGAAGAAAACGCTGCTGCCCATCTCCTGATTTGTTTCCCACTGTCGCCTCTTACAACACCCAAAGGATGATATGGGGTAGTGTATATTCTTACTTCGCCACTACACGGTGCGAACACGATATAAAGGGAATTATAGATTATAATCCGCATCTAGTAGTAAAATTTTATCACCGACGTTGTTGCTTTAAATAAAGTGTAGAGAACGTAAGTGTGAAAAGTAGGTTAGACCGGTAAGCCTTTAGCCCTTATAACACAAAGGACTAAGGAAAGTAATGACCTCTTTTTAGATAAAAGTCGAGAAGAGTGCGATATTTTTTCAATTATTTAACGCTTTTAAATAATTAAGTTTAGTTAATAATTGACCTCTTAATTAATATATAATTATAATGTTTTAATTTAAATAAAACAATATATTCTGAGAAAGTTATAAAAACGTAAATTATTAATTTTGTAGAACTTAAACCTACATATAATATTTAACTTTAACTAACATCATTATTTTATAAAAATCACTGCCCATTTTCACTTTAGCTTAAACCCTCGAGTTCATTGGTACTCGTATATTAGTTGGAAATATTTTTAGTCTTGCTGTATCTAAATGTCTGTAATTATTTTAAGAAATTTCTGTCTAAGATTTCTTTCACGTAGAGTCCTAATTAATTACGGCATGACACTTATACCATTAAATTCATACCTAAAGTAGGTTGTTTGTTTATTACTAACTCAACAAAAAAGCTCTATAACTTTAGAAGTGTAACATAACAACTGGCGGAAGAAGTAAGTGATTTAAGGATGGACCTTGAACTTTCTCAAAATGTAGTGAATCTATAAGCCATAATGTATTATGAGGTATTATTTTCTGCCAGCAAGCGCGACATACTACACACATCCCAGGCTATCTACATATATTTGGGTTTTGTTTGAATTATTGAACGCCAGCATGCATTGAAAAATAATGTAGGTACTATAGTATGCAATATCTCAGTGTCTGTAAGAGAGATCCGAAGCCGCTACTCTTGCTGATGTTGCACGTCGGCGTTTCTTCGCTTGCTTGATTAGGTAATATGAACACCGAACGTGCAGTTTGTTCAACGTTGACTAAGATTGCAGCGATGCCCGCAAAAGCTACAGCCGACACTATATTGCGGTTAGCGAAAGTAGACCAGCAATAGTTTCGGCACGAAGGTTTTGTCTGTAGCAACCGGTACATCGAAAACGAAAACACCCCCTTTCCTCAATCTACAGAGACAGTGCTACAGAAGTAAACGTGGCACTTTTTACTCACGTGGATTTCTAAAACTTCGATGTTATAGCTGAGCTCACAATCTCTCATCCCTTGTCAATTCTATCCCTCACTACGGTATGGCCTAACCGAATTCTGCCATTTTTTGTCAGATTGATTCCGTTCAATTCGGTTCTTAATTCTTCAAATCTTTAATTATTTTAACGCATCATTGAAGATTAAATTATTATATAAATCATTTTATAAACATCACGATATAATTCGTTCTTATATTTAAAGTAAAGTAAAATATACTTTATTGTACACCAAGGAACATATTACAGTATTTATATATTTAAAGGGACATTGGTACAACAGGCGGCCTTATCGCTAAAACAGCGATCTCTTCCAGGCAACCTTAGGGCAGAGGATACTATTTTTAAAAGATAGCGGAAGGGGTGTACAGAATATAATATAGAAAGATAAATAGGAGAACATAAGTGATTAAAGGAAAAAAAAGTGAATGACGACAGGTAGGTAGTAACTTAAGAGGAAAGATAATAATGTTTTAATTTATTTTTAAATATAGGAAGAGATTTAGATTCTTTAATATGTAAGGGGAGAGAATTCCATAGTCGTATAGCGGTAACTGTAAAAGAATTAGAATAGAAGGAAGAGGAATGTCTAGGAGTACTCAGAAGAGATTATTTTGAGATCGTAGAGGTAGAGAGTGTAAACTACTTAAATATATAAATCGGTCTTTCAAATAAGAAGGAGTGGTCGGATTGAACAGTATTTATCCCACGGCTGAGGATAAACCATTACGGAGTTGGGCAATAATGTTTAGCATGTATGTCCATTATATATACATGGTTTTATACATATTATAGTTATATATATTATATAGTAAACACGCACACTCAAGCACTGCATTTGAATACAATTCTACAAAATGAAAACCCTCAGAAACTGTAATATATCCAGCATAAAAGCAAATTTTATATGTTATTTCAGAACCCAGGAAATCTCTGTACCAGATTTTATCAAAATTTATTCAGTCATTTTAATGTGAAGAGGGAATTATAGAATATTATGGAATAATAGCTATCCCACAGGAGCCGTGCAGTTTTCTGCGATAAAAAGTAACCTCCGGCCAATAAACTATTACTAGTGTTCTATCGGATTCATGTAATAAAAATCAGCAAATAAATAATATTTCATAAGTATATGAAAATCTTTAATAATAATGACGTTATTGGATGTAAACTCTAAATCTTTCTAAGCCCTAAACACTTGCGGCATCTCTTACCGGATCTTCTACATCAGAGGGACGCCTTACATTTCATTTACCGGCACGAGGCTGCCACTTGAGCACCTTTCTTCCTCATCGGTTGAGGATTCTTCTAGTTATATGGTCAGTCCATATTATAGAATAAGGGTGACAAACGAGCACACAGTCAACATAATGGTAAGTGGATAAAACCAATAATCTTCTACGTTTTTATTCTCGTTTAAGAATAAAAATGATGTTTTGTCATTCTTGAGGACTAAGATGTATCCGGTTCTCTACACTCACCATACGAAACACAGCAGCATTAAGCAACTATTTTCGGTTGTTTTACTGTGAGAGCGTAGTCCTTCCCCCAGTCGAGCTGACCCATTCGTACTACAACAATTATATAGCTGCAGCTTGGCTCTATCACGTAATACCAAATCGATATACTTAGCTCTAAACTTCCATTGAAGCCAGACTGGCTTCAATGGAAGTTTAGAGTTGATTTTTTTTTATAGGAGAGAGGCCAAACGAACATGCGGCTGACCTGATGGTAAGTGACTACCGCCGCCCATGAAAAACTGCAACACCAGTACACCAACAGTAGGTCCTTTTTCTTGAAGGTCCCTAAGTCGTATCAGTCCGGAAAAACAGCAGGAGGTAATCGATTCCACAAGGAAGTTGTGCGAGGAAGAAAACTTCTAAATTGCACAGTGGTAGACCGCAAATCATCCAGATGGTATGGATGGTATCGCGAGTTTTGCCGCGATGTGCGATGCTGAAATTAAGACGCTGGAATTAGTCCGAACAATTCCTCAGAGCACTCCCTGTGTTTCATTATGTGCAACTCACACTTCTGTAATATCAAGAAATTCCCTTATTTTGTAGATTATTTGTAAATAGTGACGGTAGATAGATAATAAAAAAATATAATGATTGTTTTAAATATGCAGCTTGACTTAGTTTTTTTTGGATATTATATAGATGTTTTTGCATATTTTAAAAAATGTTGCAAGCAAATAAAGATTTTCAATATTATTTACATAAAAATTTATGTATTTCAAGTGCGGTTTGTATTTTCGAAATCATTAACTTTAAGATAGAATAAGGGTGACTACCGAGCATACAGTCACCTCATGGTAAGTGGATGTGTGGCCCAGAGGCACCTACGTATTACATCGTCGATTAGGGATCAAAAGTATCATTGTCAC
This sequence comes from Parnassius mnemosyne, assembly GCA_963668995.1. Lineage (NCBI taxonomy): Eukaryota > Metazoa > Arthropoda > Insecta > Lepidoptera > Papilionidae > Parnassius > Parnassius mnemosyne. The sequence continues at coordinate 34,601,085 of CAVLGL010000068.1, read as the reverse complement.
ACCTGAGGATTGAGATGGTATGCATATGGTTCTCCACACTCACGATACAAAACATAGCAACATTATGACGGTATTTTACGCTGGTATTTTGTGATAGCATGATACTTTCTCCGGTTCAATCAAAGTTTATAGTGCTATAAACGTTTGGCTCGTTAAATTCTATAAAATTGATAACTATGTTGAGCTTTTTAGAACTTTAGCTTACTAGTTATTCTATCCATTATGTTCTATCATAATTTAAAATTTAAAATTGTGTACAACCGACTTCAATATATATTATTAACGATAACTCAAAAGCTATTAGTCAGACCTTGATCAAATTTATATAAGACACGTGAGAAGCACAGGTTTTTAAATAAAAAACGAATCATCGAAATCGATTCACGTAGAACAAAGTTATGAGGTAACACACATAAAAAAACATACAGTCGAATTGAGTACCTCGTCTTTTTTGAAGTCGGTAAAAAAGTAAACTGCTAAACATACGCCTCTCCCATATATTACTTACCTTATAGATTACCATAGTTACGTCGCTTGCCTTGGAGACGATAAGTCACCAATCATAGTAATTAGAAATGAATCTCAAGTACATAGTTTGATGCAAGAAATATGACTCATATATGTATACCTATGTATGTTAAACCCATCATACTTTATTATAATAATTTTAGTGCATAAAACTGTTAGAATAAATTCATTTCTCATAATTTTTACATTGAAACAAATACACACACAACTTTTAACTTACAACAAATACAATTATACAGACACACTTTATTATAAATTACTTATTTTTTATATACACATTTTTATTTTTGCATCTTATAAGAAATGCCATAAAAACAATCAATTAGCTATTTCAGGCAAATATCACATTTTTATTATAATTAAAAATACATACCTGCAAACATTAAAATATCAATACATTATTCGAATGATAAATGATAACTTGCAACTGTGCTATGAATTCACGTATAACAAGTTATTGTCAATACAACGTAAATACTTACTGTTACCCGATCATGGAAAATAGCCCCTTAATGATTATGAAGGAAATAGACCGATTGGAAATTGCCCATGCTCGCGAACTAGAACTAGATGAATTTTCTAAGCACATTCTCATAAATAATTCGGATCTCACCATAATTTCACAGAATATAAGGAGCATTTACAGTAACTTTGATGACTTATTGCTAAATTTATCTTGTTTAAAAAACAACATTGACGTTATAGTTCTAAGTGAATGTAGAATAAACGCTAATAAACCTATTCCCCAAATATGTAACTACACATCCTTTTCTACAACAAATCACCTTAACCAATGTGATGGTGTTGTCGTTTATGTTGAAAGCTCTTGTAAATTTAGTGTCGAAGAAATAAAATTAATGCATGCTTCGTGCCTACAAATAAATATAAATAATATTGTTGTACTTGGAATTTATCGCTCACCCTCAATTAATAATGCGGAAAACTTTATTACTTCTTTAAATAAATGTTTGGATAACCTCAAATCGTTTAAAAATATTATTATAACAGGAGATATTAATATAAATATAATACCTAAATGCAACGAACAAGCATGAATATAAAAATAGACTGAGTTACTTGAATATGCTTGCAATGCAAGGGTTACTTCCGGGTCATATGACTCCTACAAGGGGTAACGCTTGTCTAGATCATTTTAATATAAAAATAGATAGAAAATTTATATCTGTATCGATTGCTATATTAAATACCACTATTACTGATCACAAAATGATATTTCTGAAGTTAACGAATGTGAGTAAGACGAGCCAAGGCTCTAAAACCAAAATGTTAATTAATTTTGAAAATGCTCTAACGTGTTTGAAAAATAATAATATTTTGGATCTCTTATCATATGATGACCCCAACATTATAACTGAACTTCTAATAGGCACAATAAGAAAATGCCTCCTAGATAACACTAAAATTACTTTGATCCCGTGTAATAAACGTTTAATCAAACCTTGGATGTCTCCTGGTATATTAAGGTGTATAAGAAATAGAAATAACATGCAAAGAAAGCTTAAGTGTGATCCTTATAATCAAATACTACAATTAACGTATCGAAGGTATAGAAATTATTGCAATAACTTAATTAAAAAACTAAAACGCAATTATGATCGTGAGCAATTATCTAAAGCTAATAACAATCCTAAAGCTATATGGAACGCAATAAATAAGATAACGTATCGTAAATGTAATAAAACCCAAAATTTAGAGCTGTTAAATTTAAAATCTGAACCTTCTGTATCTGTAAATTATGTTAATAATTTTTTTGCAAATATTGGCAAAACTTTAGCTGATACTATTAACTCGAGTGCTACCTGGCTAGCGTCTACCTTTATCGATAGACGAGCAACCTCTCATCCTACATCCTTTGTATTATTGGAAACTCACGCTCAGGAAGTATACAGTATATTAATGCAGCTGAAATCTAGTAGTGCTCCCGGATGGGATAACATATCGGGCGAATTCCTTAAGATGGCACATGAGTTTGTTGTTCCAGTGATCACCCACTTGGCTAATCTGTGCTTTAATAAGGGAATCTTTCCAGATGCCCTTAAAAAAGCAGTTATAACTCCTGTGTACAAGAATGGCGACAGGGATGACGTAGGTAGCTATCGACCCATTTCTGTTTTACCTGCCATCTCCAAAATTCTTGAGAAGTTAATAAATGTAAGGTTAATAAATTATCTCCACAAATATAATATTTTATCTAACTTTCAATATGGCTTCAGGCAAGGACTTTCTACGGAAGATGCAGTCTTGGAATTAACTTCTTTTGTTGTAAATAAAGTAGACAATAGGAAAAAATGCTTAACCGTATTTTTAGATCTTAAGAAAGCATTCGATACCGTTTCTGTTCCTATCCTTTTACACAGGCTTGAGGATTTGGGTATAAGGGGTATTCCCTTAGATTTATTTAAAAACTATCTTAAGGATCGCAAGCAGAAAGTAAAGATAGGTGAATACTTAAGCGAGGAATCTGATATAACATTTGGAGTACCACAGGGCAGTGTTTTGGGTCCTACATTGTTTTTAGTCTACATAAATAATCTAACTAATATGCACATTAACGAAGGCCACATAATCTCCTATGCAGATGATACTGCAGTAATATTTACTGGTGACTCCTGGGATTCTGTACGTAGATCTGCTGAAGAAGGACTTGCGAGGATCGCCAAGTGGCTGAACTCTAACCTACTTACTTTAAATACTTTGAAAACCTGTTATATATGTTTTACAAATTATATTCGAACTCAACCTAACATCAATTTCCAAATTAAACTTCACACATGCAATGATCCCTTAAGTACTATTTGCCGCTGTTCATTAATTTGTAAGGTCTCTGAGACCAAGTATCTAGGGGTCATAGTTGACCAACATTTGTCATGGCATAGGCACATTGAATTAATCATGAATAGACTTAGGAAACTTACTTGGACATTTAAAACACTAAGAAATATCGCTACGAAAAATTTAGTTTACCAAATATATATTGCTTTGGCTCAGTCTATTTTAGTATATTGTATTCCTGTATGGGGTGGTGCTACTAAAACTAAGTTTTTAGAAGTTGAAAGGGCACAGAGAAATTTGTTAAAAATTATGCATTTTAAACCAAAAAGATTCCCAACAGAAGATCTCTATGCTATAAGTAATGTACTCACTGTTAGGAAACTGTACATCTTATATTCCGTTCTAAGACTGCATAAAGGTATAAAGTTTGACCGTTGTATTGTAGCCAAAAGAAGGAAAAACCTAGCAGCTACAGCCGTCACTGTTAAAACCGCTTTAGCTAGGAGGCAATATGTAAAACAGTCTGCGACTCTATACAACGTCATTAATAAAAACATAAATATTTACCACCTTAATTATCGAAATTGCAAATATGCTCTAACCAAATGGCTGTTGAATAAGAGCTATGATGATACTGAGGCTCTTTTAAGCATCATAAAATAATGTAATTTAATTGTAACACACACACACACACACACACACACACACACACACACACAAACACGCGCGCACGCACGCACGCACGCACGCGTTTGCGTATAAACGCACCTTTGGCGTGAATGTAATTACTTTTATTATCTTAATTTATATAGTCAATTATTATGTATAAAGGTCATGCAAGTAGTTAATGTAAGTGCTATGGAAGAGCGGAGTCTCCTAACACAAGTTTTTATACTTAAAAGGAGACCCCGTCCCCGGTTATAATTAATGTATGATCATTTACTGAATAAACTATTTTTATTTTTTATTTTATTTTTTTGCCTAGTGGATTGGCAACTGCATTTTTCTATTTTCTAGTTCTTATTAGAAAGACGGTGCTGCCCATCTCCAGATTTATTTCCTTCGCCACTTTCGACACGAGTTATATTTTCTAATTAGGAATGATCGAATCTACCACGGGTAGTGCTCAGAGGAATTGTTTCCAAACAATTAATCCATTAATTCCAGCCGCCAAAATTCACGAACGCACATTGCGTCAAAATTCACGATACCATCCTCACCATCTGGATGCTTGGTTTCCACCACTGTGCGTTTTACTAAGAGTCTTCTTCCTCGTACAACTTCTCTGGGGAATTGTTTACCACCGGTGATTTTTCCGGACCGGTACGACTTAGGGACCTTCAAGAAAAGAGCTTACTCCTTTCTAAACGGCCGGCAACGTACCTGGAATTGCCCTGGTGTTGCGGTTCTTCTTGGGCGGCGGTAGTCACTTCCCATCAGGTGGGCCGCATGCTCGTTTGCCCTCTCTTCTATAAAAAAAATTATAATACGTTCATTGAATTTGAGTGATTTTAACTTTCAAATAAATTTGTCGGTACGATACGCTCGCCACCACATTGTAAGTTAATTGAACTATGCCTATAATCTTCGCACAAGTGCAAGTGTTGACAAAGTTGTAGCGCAATTGATGTACGGTATGGCAGCGCATAAAATACGAACAAACAAAAATTCATTTTTATATATTAGATTATATTATATTGATGATGCAAATTTAGAGTACCCTTACATGCTCGTCTGGCATGTGATGTAAAGTCGAGAAAAGTGTGTTAGGATCGTGACAAACGGAAACCGTAGTCAGAGAGTCATGTATGTATATATATCTTATTTATTTCATTTATTTTAATTAGTAAAATAATATTAACAGCGCTATAAACATCACTTGTGATTGCGTCATCCGCTCCAACGAAACAGAAAACGCAGGTACTGGTTTGCTTCACTAGACGAATGTTGGAATCGAATCCATTACTTTTTTGTGTCGCTCCGTACACATTTATTGCAAATGATTAATATATGGATGGACTTTTTTTCTATCTAGGAGTTAGTAGGTCTGATCTGGTGGCATAGTAGGTCTGGCTAGGTGATACGTGCCCTGCTGTGTTCAGGTCTGGATCGCCAGAGAGATACAGGCCATGAGACACTCCATTTTAGTCATCATATGTGAAGATGACTGAAGGTGTCCATGGGCAAAAGCCATCAGGCTGACTAAAAAAAAATAGAATTACAAATTGATACAAAATTTTTTCACAGCCCTAAATCTCGCAAGCAGCTGATTTAAATGATAATAAAGATACATATTTACGATGCAAATAACGGAGAAATTGTAGTTTATTTAAGGCATTATCTTAGAAAGGCATTAGTGCGTTCGTCATTGTGATTCTACGAGATACGAACTGTGTTATGCTTGGTAATTACAGCACTCGAAACACGATGCCTTGTTATTTTGTTTCAATACATTTGTTTTACACCTTCCTTTCAGACAATTCTGTCTACAAGTCTTTGGGTATAGTTCCAATATCTTACTTATGGCTGTTTCTGCGCCCAAGCAGGAGTATTGATAAGCGTAGAGCCACGATGTAACTATATTACAGATGTTACAGCTGCAACATACACTAGAACTAACAAATGGAACAAGTTAGCTCCACTAAACACCTCCACTCAAAACATAACGCGTCAGATAGGGGCACGATGCTACCGTGTTTCGTATGATAAGTGATGAAGAACGTAGACATTATATCAGGGGTCCCTATATAACGATATATTTATAACATTTTGACCTACTTACCGTAAAATTTTGTTTTGTGTTCGTGTGTATGATACATTTCATTATATTTCTCAGACATCCTGTGAACATACTAGATCTCACACTCTTGGGGCACAGTAGAGGGCGTGGGGGTTAGCGGCAAAAATAGGCATGCGTTGCCCTAACCCTAGATGCATTCCTAGGTAGATGAGTAGCTTATATTACACTTATATTTTCTTTATAAAAATGAAGTGCAAACAAACTTATGTGGTTACGTTTATACGTAGTAGAGTCATGCTAAAGCTATATCAATAGTACAGTTGTAGCACGAATGGGTCGGCTCGACCGGGGAAGGACCTCGCTCTCACCGAATACCAACGTAAAAGAGAAGCTTAACGCTGCTGTGTTTCGTATGGTGAGTGTAAACAACCGGAGACTCTTTTTACTGGAAAAGAGGCATTCCATCTTAGTCCTCACGGGTGACAACGAGGATAGATGTAGAAGTCTATGGGCGACAGCAACCACTTACCATCAGGTGGACTGTGTGCTCGTTTGTCACACTATCCTATAAAAAAACTTACGGTCCACCTGATGCTAAGATTATAAGTGGTATAGTCACGCTGCAGGTATATTATGGTTGCAGCACGAATGTAAAACCACGCTCTCACAGAATAACAGCGTAAAATAGCAGCTTAATGCTGCTGTGTTTTGTACGGTGACTGTAGAGAACCGAAGATCTTTTTAACTGGCAACGAGGAATACCTAATAGTCCTCAGAAGTGACAACGCAGCAACGCACTGCGTTCTGATTCTTAATCGAGACAAAAGGTGAAAAAACGATGATAAATGTAAATGTCTATGGACCACAGCATCCGCTTACCATCAGTTGGACTGTGTGCCGGTTTTACAGCATTATTCTATAAAAAAAGTGGCTACTGTAGTCTATGAACACCTTTAGCAAACAAGGAAGGCTACAGATACGCTGTTACCCGCGTAATTATACTTGCTCTCTATACCCTTTGGACTGTAAAAAAGTTGTACAGGGACTGCTTTTGGCGGCAAAAATAGCAAAAAAGTGGTAACTACCCACACGGATGCCTAGGCAGAAAAGGACTCCTATTACAAGTGGTGGCACGTAAGTCTAGCGCTGAACGAAACGTGGAGACCGAAACGATATTGAATTGCACGAATGCGACTGGAGAGCCAACCAGCGCGTGCGAACGATACGAACGAGCCAATCAGCGGGACTTATGCGCAATAAGCCAATCAGCGCGACATATGCTCAATAACGGTCACCGCTAGACTTTCACGCCGCAACTTATACTAGGTTCGTCTTTCGTTAGAGCGAACACAGAACACTTGTATTTAGACAATTACCCACTACATCCAAACGACTCTCTTTAAAACTTTTCTGGCATTTTAATGAATAGTTTGTTATAATCCTATTCGACATTAAAAATATAGTTGTATACTAGCTTCGCCTCGACTTCGCCCGCATTCAATTTAGGATTTTAATTAGTTTGCGCGTATTTTTCTAAAATAAAAGTAGCTTAAGTTACTCCTTATAATATCAGCTATCTGTCAGTGAAAGTCCCGTCAAAATCGGTCTATCTGTTTCGGAGATTAGCCGGAACAAACAGACACACAAAATTTTTAAAAATTGTGTTTTTGTTATAAGTACCGTATACACTTCATATGTGTTTAGTAAAAGCTGTTATTTTGATATTACAAACAGACACTTTAATTTAATTTATTTGTATAGATGAATAAATTATAATTATTTTATAATATTTATTTACATCAAGCGTGGTAGAGTCACATTGCATTTATGGTTGCAGCACGAATGGGTCGGTTCAACCGAGTACGGACCACGCTCTATGTTATGTCTCTATTCTAACATAATACCACAGTCAAATAGCAGCATGATGCTGTTGCGTTTTGTATAGTTAGTGTAGAGAAACGTTGATCCTTTTTACTGGTAATTTTTTTTTATGGATAGGGGTGACAAACGAGCACACAGTCCACCTGATGGTAAGTGGTTGCTGCGGCCTATAGACATCTACATCTATCCTCTGTTACAAATCAAAATGTAGATGCGTTGTCACCCGTGAGGACTAAGATGGAATGCCTCATTTCCAGTAAAAAGGGCCTCCGGCCACCTGCACTCACCAAGCGAAACGCAGAGGTAAACCTCTACTTCACGCTGGTTTTCTGTGAGGTCGTGGCACTACCCCGGTTCGAGCCGGGGTAGTACCACGACCGTGGTACAGCAAAAGCTGCCGCGTGGCTCTACCACTGTTAAAAATTATTTATTCTATAAAAAAAATATTATTATATATTTATTTGTTCTATAAAAAAAAACGTGCGTATGATGTAGAAAATACAAATTGCATTTGAGACAAAATATAGTTTTCCAAAATAAAATTAAATATATTTCATTATTTTTGAATAACATTAAAAGAATTGACAATAAATGTTGCGCTAATAATGATAAAAAAGTCAAATGATTTGGTGATATTCTTTTTCTAAATTATTTGTACCTAAATTATTTTTTGGATTATTACAGCCCTACTGTAATAATTCCAAAACTCCTTACTTATCCTCCTTACTTTAATCATTTTAAATAAAGTCACGCTGTTTGATTAAAACCAATCATTTTATATTTGCATATTTTCCTTTTTAAGCGTATTTTGGAGTACCTACGGTCGATCAGCTATTATTATATTTATTCGATCAGCTATTATTATTTGTTATTATATTTGCTTGACGGCTCCGTGGCGCAGTGGCTTAGCAATGAAATGTTGCGCGGGGGGCCGCGGGTTCGAATCCCGCACGGAACAAGTGTTTGTATAGCCAACAAATAATTATTCCGGGTCTGGATGTTTGTCCTCGTGCAATTTATGTTTGTAAACTGCCTCCACGACACAGGAGAAAATTCTAGTATGGGAGTAATATTTTTCAAACAAAAAAATTATATTATATTACTAGCTGTTCCCGCGACTTCGCTCGCGTGTTAGTTTAAATTTTTTTGCGCGGAACCCAAATTTTTTTTTCTAAAATATACTTAATGGCATGTGAATAACCTCCTCAGCTGTTTAGATATTACCGACGTACATTTTAATTTTATTCATATACTAGCTGTTCCCCGCGACTTCGCCCGCGTGTTAGGGTTTTTAAGTTTTTGCGCGGAACCCTAATTCTTTTTCTAAAATAAAAGTAGCCTAAGTTACTCCTTATGACATCAGCTATCTGCCAATGAAAATCCCGTTAAAATCGGTCCAGTCATTTCGGAGATTAGCCGGAACAAACAGACAGACAGAGAGACAAAAATTAAAAAAAAATATTTTAGTTATAAGTACCGTATTAACTTTCATATGCATTTAGTAAAAAGCTGTAATTTTGACATTACAAACAGATACTATTTATTTGTATAGATATAGATTATTTGTATAGATTATATTATAACCAGATTATAACAATTTACCGCGCTATAATTTTTCAAACCTAATAATATAGAAAATTTCGGCTCAGTTCTAAACCCCATTTTCAATATTCCAAAGTTCATGATTACATGTAGACTTTATTTCGAACGATTATTTTTAACCCCCGACGCAAAAAGATGGCTGTTATAAATTCGGCCGCTATGTGTGTGTGTTATAAGTTCGACCGCTATGTGTGCGTGTGTGTGTCTGTCTGTGGCACCGTAACTCTTAAACGGGTGAACCTATTTAGGTGCGATTTTTTTAAATTTAAAACCAGATTTTCCAGCCGAGGCTCTTAGACGTTTTATATCAAAATCGGTCCAGACGTTTCAAGGTCATCAGCTGTTTTGTTAGCTGTGGTAGGATTCTATTCAGGGGTTTTTAAAATTTTCAATATTATGTTATTTATGTAGTGAAATAAATTGAGAACAGTTATTTAAAGCCTTTTTCTCCAAGCCAACCCAAGTTATGCCTTAATAATACACAAATATTTTTTTAATCATTTACACGAACGTTTGGAAAAAATCATATATATTTAGAAAATTCGCCTATTTTAAGCAGATATATGGACATAAAGTGGTTCATAAATTTTTGTGTACTACAATTTCTGGATGAGTTTCGTAATTAATAGAATATTGAATGAAATATACATATATAATTCCCGTATTGATATATTTTTCATCTTAAATTTACTAATAGATACACAAAATAACACTACTAGTACAACATTTTATTATTATATTAGCGGTTAAGTTCTCACCTCACTATTCTATACAACTGTCGTCTACCTTACACTTAGTGATTGTACAAATATTTACATTTGGTATATAATAGCTACTTTGTACAAGGAGTGACTAGAATCATCGTAAAAACCGTAACTTTTCAATAAAATCCCTCTGTTGAGTTATGTTTACTTGGCACATTTAATACCTTTATCGCATTATTCAAAATTTAAATAACAAATTTAAAAAATATAAAATAGAAACAGTGACAGAGTTTATGAAAGTTAAAAAAAGAACTGCGCGGTCTGATGAAGAATGTTTAAAATGTATAGAATTTTATCAAAAAGTCACGAAGTAAATATTTAGTGGCTCGTATCATACTCTTATATCTATTTACGGACGAAATTCATATCGTTAAAATATTTTGCAAATCAATAAAAACAATATTGTACATGCATTATTATTTTAAATTATTTTTTTTTACTTACACGGATTAAAAAATTGTGACTTCGTTTACAAAAATACGTGGATACCGGTAACTTCAAGTTTGGCTTGGTCGTCAAGTTCGAAATTCTTACTTCAAGGGTTTTTACCCGCCAAAATTTGACTGTCATCTACATCGCCACAAGAGAAACGACCGTAATTTATATAGGAGTGTCCTCATCACTCAGTTCTAAGTCCATAGGGACGTTTCAAAACGAACTAGAACCTGAAACGCACCCATTAAGATACATTCACCTGGCCCAATCATCCGGCGGCGAGTGACCCTGATGCAAGGGCGAAAACGCACTCCGTCGTGGCTCTGACGTCACGGCTTCTTCTTGATTGCCAATGATAGATTCAATGGAGAAACCGTTTCGCGATCTCTTCCCTCTAGGTTCCGTCATTTCGGCAACTCTTGGTGGCAGGGGCACTGGACGTAGAGTCGCCGGCGGGGGACGAGGCAGTGTTAACAGCGGCGTAGGCGGCAAATAACAAGGTAAAGGCAAAAGAGGAGCATAAGCTTCTCTCGCGAGCATCGCGACGACGGCGTGAGCGTGTTGCAGCGACGGCGCCGGTCTCTTATACCGCTTCCGACGTCGTAAAAAACTACCATTGTCGAACATGTCTTCCGCGAGGGGATCCAATGTCCAATAGTTCCCTTTACCGGGATTCCCTGGCTCTCGAGGGATTTTAATGAAGCAATCGTTTAGACTTAAGTTATGCCTGATCGAGTTCTGCCAGGCTGGAAACTTTTCACGGTAGTAAGGAAAGCGTGTCATGATGAATTCACAGATACCGCTAAGAGTCAGCTTCTTGTGTGGAGACTGAAGTATTGCCATCGTAATTAAAGCTATATAGGAATAGGGTGGCTTGATGAGTTGTGACGATGACTTCTGCTTGGGTTTCTTTGGTGAACTCGGTTTTGTGTCTGTCGGGCTGGACGCGTCGTATCTATCAGAGTCGCTGGAAGGCGGCGGCAGTTCCGGAGTGTCCTCGTCTACGGACACGTAGGTGTCGTCCTGCGGGTACTCCTGGTCGCGGAGGTAGTGCTGGATGTAGAGGCGTGGCGGCGGGCGCAGGTCGAGCGGTAGATCGCCTTCGATTATCATATCGCGGTATTGGCCAAGATCACAATCTTCCATGCTGGACGTCACATGTCAATGCGTCGTGTATCGCGGCGCGGTGTGGACTGGCGCTGGGTCCCTCGCGGAGGCTCTGGCCCGGCCGGCTCCGCCCCCGGGCTCCCCCACCGCCCCGGGCCGCGTTTACGTGCCAGTAAACACAACAATTGTCGTTATTATTACTGCGGGTCGGAGCTTTGTGCATGAATTTCAGGCCGGCGAATAATAATTATTAGACCGCCCGTTGCTTATCGATTTAACTTTGCGTCGGTATTTATTTTAAGTTTGGTGGTGAAGTTTTGAACTATGGTTTGTCACAATCAATTTTTTTGTTCTGAACAAATTTACGACAATCGCAGAGAAGCTGTTGATATATAAGTAGTTACCTCTGTTTTATACTTATTAACTCTACATTTTATTTATCATCAACATTATATATTTATTTATGTTTTAGCAAATTAAGTTTTAAACAAAACAGAATAAAGAAATAGTTATAACAGTTTAAGTGATTTATAAAAATGTAAAGTCGTTTTCAATATAATCCTAAAAAGGCGACGCGATACGTTATGAAAATGTAGACTTATCCAACAAAACGGCAAAGGGAAACTGTTTACGGAGATACGCCGGTAACACGATTCTATAATCCTCGGCTAAAGGACTCGCTATTGAAAAAAAAATCTCATAAAGCGAATTCTAACACACCATCCAGGTATACGTCTTCAAATAAAACGCGCGTAAAAAATATCCGTGAACGAGACGCCCTGACAATACGAGTGAGGCTCTAGAAACCCTCGTGTGTGTTGCCTACCAAAATATTTACCCCTCGGGCGTCGAGGGAAAAGCTACACGTGCGAGCGTGACGGAGCACCCGTGTGAGGGAGCGAGAGCACCACCTGAACCAATCATCGAGTGGATATCACGGGGCGGAGCCACCCAAAGCTAACATGTCAGGGCGTGGCATTAGATCCTATTATTGTCTGGCAAGGCAAATAATATTTTGCACAATGTACACATTGGGGTAAAGGGGGCTAGAGGGAAGTGAGGGGAATGGGGTGCTGCTAATTTATTCCCAACTTCGGTTACGGGTTGTTTTTCAGCTTTGCGAGCCTGTTATTTAAATTGGACGCTCGGAGTTATTTGTATGTAGCCGTCCGTAGGCATTGTTGGCCGTAATGAAGGAATTTCTGTCGGTTTGTTTGTTGCTACGAAAATTTTACAGTCGATTGTTGGCGGTAAGCGGTAAGCGTTCGCGGCGCTATTTTATTCCTGTTTCGACTTTCTTACTCGGTTTTGTACTATTTTGAATTGCAACTTCGCTTCTAGTTCTATTTGAAGTTAAGCTTTTTTTCTATTTCTTGAATTTTTAACCGTGGTAAAAATTCAAATTTTCTTCATAAATACAATATTAATGCACTCGTATCTAACTTTGGGAAGATAATTCAGGTGATTTATTCTTTTAGTGTGTAATTTATGACATTCATGTGGACGTTTAATCCTAATGAAACAATCATTGTTTATAAAATAATACGTATAGACAGACAAAAATGGAAAAAAAAATATTTTTTTATAGGATAAGGGTGACAAACGAGCACACAGTCCACCTGATGGTAAGTGGTTGCTGCGGCCCATAAACATCTACATCTATCCTCTGTTACAAATCAAAATGTAGATGCGTTGTCACCCGTGAGGACTAAGATGGAATGCCACATTTCCAGTAAAAAGGGCCTCCGGCCACCTGCACTCACCAAGCGAAACGCAGAGGTAAACCTCTACTTCACGCTGGTTTTCTGTGAGGTCGTCGTACCACCCCGGTTCGAGCCGGCCCATCCGTGCGACAGCAAAAGCTGCCGCGTGGCTCTACCACTGATTAGATGCTAGAATTGCTACAATACATAATCATGGCAAGTATTTTTATTAATTACCTACTACATAATTTTCCCCATAATATCAACCCGCGGGTGTCGTAAGAGGTGACAGAGGGAAACAAATCACTACATGAGCAGCAGCGTCTATAAGGACTAAAAATAAAAAACCGCGGTTGCCACACGGCTTGCCAATCGTAGCAACTATAGCAAATATCCGCCCTATGAGGCAATCTATGGGGGAGGCCTACGTTCAGCAGTGGACTTTAATAGGCTGTAACGGTTCATAATTTTCAATTTAGACAATCCTAGATATATATATATATATATATATATATATATATATATATATATATATATAATACTTATTTATTTTGTAATGATTGGGATTATATTTTATTCCCATGTATACTTTAGATATATTTAGTTTGAATGATTACATGCGAACCCAAGTCCACCGCTGAACATTAGCGTCTCGCAATGGCTTCAACATAGCACAGTTCTGTGCCATCTCCATCCATCGATGTATCTGCATGACTTGCACGTAGTTCCATCGACCTATCGATCGCGGTTGGACTTACCTAATCTGATATTTTGTACAGGGTAAAGTTTGTTTAGTCTAAAATGCAATATTTGTTCGTCGATACAGTTTAAGGGTGTAACGTATATATACCTTTCCACGGTAAAAGTTTTAAAATAATTAAAGAAAAATCCCTACTCATCAACAACTTCAAGTATAGTGCGGATGATAATAACCCCTGGGGAATGAGGTAATCGCTATCAAGTTATTTCTAATTTGTTGTTGTGTAACATTTATTATGATTGAAAGCTGTTTTTTTTTTCAAGAAAAGTCCAGCTGGGTTTCTTGCTGGTTTTTCCCAGGACATAGGCTTTTTTGCGAACCAGTGGTAAATTATTTCTATATATATATATATAGAAATATATATCCCAGATATATAGATAGACTAAGAATATCCACTACCCATATAGTTATATTATATTAAAGATGCAGTGCGGGAGATGAATAAAGAGCTGAATAGACTATTTAACACTGACATACTTTTCACGAGCAGACCTAGATCAGACAAATAGTTTATTTTTTCGTAGATAAAAAAATATCTGTTCTTTATTTTCCTCCTATATATACTTACTGGAAAATGGATCCATAGTTAGTTTATTATTGTCATAGGAACGTTTTATTTTTATACTAAAACAAAAAACAAGTTTTAGGGCTAACAGAATTTATTAATAGCAGTTCATGTACCTACCTCTAGGTAGGTACATATCTATACAAATAAATAAAATTGAAGTGTATGTTTGTAATGTCAAACTTACAGTTTTTTACTAAATGCAAATGAAATTAAATTCGGTACTTACAACTAAAATACAATTTTTAAAATTTTTGTCTGTCTGTCTGTCTGTTTGTTCCGGCTAATCTCCGAAACGCCTGAACCGATTTTGACGGGACTTTCACTGGTAGAGAGCTGATTTTATAAGGAGTAACTTAGGCTACTTTTATTTTAGAAAAAGAATTAGGCTTCCGCGCAAAAACTTAGAAAACCCTAACACGCGGGCGAAGTCGCGGGGAACAGCTAGTATATGAATAAAATTAAAATGTACGTCTGTAATATCTAAACAGCTGCCTATATAGCTGAGGAGGTTACTCGCATGCCATTAAGTCCTGAATAATCATTTTTAAAATCTCGCCTGTCTGTCTGTCCGTCTCACACTGTATTGAAAATCGCGTTTCGAAGACCTAGAGCTTTTAGTTTTAAATGTCGCTTTTTTTTAGATTGAAATGGCTTCTGTTTAATATTACTACGATCAAAAACATCACACAAAGTAATTTGGCTTAAAAACTGAGGATTGTGATTTTCTTTACGGAAAAAATGAAATAAATGTATGGAGCAGATACTAAATATAACTCTGGAATCGCAAAATTATTTATGATTTTTGATATACTTCATGTTACGGGAAATACTGCACTTTTTTTTAATCGTCATTTTTTTTGCATACTTGTTTTAATGCAGAAAGATAACTGATACGGGTTTTTTGTTTACAATATGTCAGAAGAAAGGTTTATTTGCAACATCAAATTACCATCCGATGGTACTAAAAATATCTTTGACTCTAATGAGCTCTTGTAAGAACTAAAAAAAACAATAATAAAATCATTAATAGTTACATATCTACGAGTTAATATCAACAGGTACCTACGACGCGTCTATGGTGTATCTGCCTGTTCGTCTGTCAAATTTGTTGATTGACTGATTTCATCAAAGTAAAGTATTACTAAACACTTTACCTACAACTTTAGGTGCATAATATTATGATTCACTATTTAGTGACGACCGTGCAACGGGGCTCAACTTTGTGCATCTATACACTCAACGTGCACGATAACGCACGTTGAGCGTATAGATGCACAAAGTATCTATTTCAGTAGGTACTATAGTACCTACTATAATATTTATGTATTAATACGTAGGTACCTATACGTCTTCATCTACTTTCTATCAAGAATCAAAATACAAATTCGTTGTTAACCCTGATGTTTAAGATGGAATGCTTCGTTACCAATCAAAAGGATCTTGTTCTTGCCACTCGCCATACGAAACACGGCAGAATTATACTACGCCACTGCAGTTCGTCACGGATGCCAACAATAACGAAGGTTTTTCTCAGCTATCATCCGAATACATATCGCATCCCTGATATATAGAGTGCGAGCTAGCTCCAACAACTTCCTGACGACGTTCGCGGCAAGGCTGGACAGTTCTATGTAGAACTGGTACTTTTCTACGTGGTAGAGCCATGCTGCAGCTATATTATGGTTGTAGCACGAATGGGTCGGCTCGGCCGGGGAAGGACCACGCTCTCACAGAAAATCAGCGTAAAATAGCAGCGTAACGCTGCTGTGTTTCGTATGGTGAGTGTACAGAACCGGAGACCCTTTTTACTGGCAAAGAGGCATTCCATCTTAGTCCTCACGGGTGACAACGCATCTGCATCTTGAGTCTTTATTGAAGATAGATGTAGATGTCTATGGGTCACAGTAACCACTTACCATCACGTGGACTGTGTGCTCGTTTGTCACCCGATCCTATAAAAAAAACTGGAGTTGCTTATATATTACCTCAATATATTTTTATTATAATAAATAAAATTAATTTACTACCATAGTGTGTTTAGAAAAATTGTTACGTACGGACTCAGTTCAGAAACAAATATATTTTGTTTTATTTATTTTATGCTGCTATTTCACGCTGGTATTTTGTGAGAGTGTGGTTATAGACTCAGATCTGAATTAAATGAATTTAATTTTATTAAATTTATTTAAATGTATGCTGCTATTTCACGCTGGTATTTTGTGAGAGTGTGGTTATAGACTCAGGTCTGAATTAAATGAATTTAATTTTATTAAATTTATTTAAATGTATGCTGCTATTCACGCTGGTATTTTGTGAGAGTGTGGTTATAGACTCAGGTCTGAATTAAATGAATTTAATTTTATTAAATTTATTTAAATGTATGCTGCTATTCACGCTGGTATTTTGTGAGAGTGTGGTTATAGACTCAGGTCTGAATTAAATGAATTTAATTTTATTAAATTTATTTAAATGTATGCTGCTATTTCACGCTGGTATTTTGTGAGAGTGTGGTTATAGACTCAGGTCTGAATTAAATGAATTTAATTTTATTAAATTTATTTAAATGTATGCTGCTATTCACGCTGGTATTTTGTGAGAGTGTGGTTATAGACTCAGGTCTGAATTAAATGAATTTAATTTTATTAAATTTATTTAAATGTATGCTGCTATTCACGCTGGTATTTTGTGAGAGTGTGGTTATAGACTCAGGTCTGAATTAAATGAATTTAATTTTATTAACCCTTTACTTGGCAGATATTTTTTTTCCTTATTTTATTGTTTTTCTTTCAATCAGGGTGTTTAATTAGGTAAATAAAAGGTGAATAAAATATTAAAAAAAATCTTATGCTCTTAGATATTTTTTTATTAAACGTATCCTGCAGTGCACACTGCCAGGTAAGCAACAATTTATATGATAAAAAGTACGTATCCTGACAGATACAGTGCCATGTTTACATTGTAACAAAAAATAGATTCTAATTGTAATTAATCAACAATTGTTTATCATTTTTATTATCAAGTAAACAGTTTTATAATTATGAGATCACGTTATATAATCCAACAATACAAATTATTTGCTTTACAATACTATTTGGTGTGATATGCATGAAAACAGTTGCGCTCTTCTACCAAACAAAGTCTTAATTTACATTTTTGACAATGAATTGGCCTTTTGTGCAATTTTTTCCACCTGCCTTTAGTTTGAAATACTGGCATATGCCCAACTTGAACATATCATACAGCGACAATGGGTCTCTGCAGCTGGTTTTTTATAAGGGGTACATAACTTTTGAGTTTATTGGCAGAAACGCCTCTGTCAAACAAAAGTAAGCTTCGGTAAATTTCATATCTGAATTCTTTTAATGGCATTAATTTTGACTTATTTGATGCACCTCGTCGTTACACAATCCAAGCGTTATGACATATTACATATATTACACATATTACATATTTCAAGGATTTGCGAATACAGAGGTAGATACAAGCGACGTTCCTTGAATTCTGTTCTGTATAACGCAATAAGCATATCCGCTAAATCCACGCCACCCATATTGGAGTTGTAGTCCTTTGTCATTCGTGGCCATGGTACTGGTATTTTCTTTCTCAGTACTTTGTTATACCGTGGTACAGTTTGGAGAGTATGTAAGTCTACGTATGTGCTTGCAACAGTGACGCATTTGTTGTCGTACCACTTGGTAACAACAATCTTGTTTTTGTTACACCCAACCTGAGCATGTGTACCTCACTTTCTTTTTTATTTTTTAATAAGTAGGAAGTTTCTCCGGTGCTCCACGAAGTCGGTTGAATTTAACAGTTCCCAAAGAAAAAATACCGTATCCATATCTCAGTCAGTGCATCAATTCAATTGAGATAAAGAAGTTGTCAAAGCGCAAGATTTTACAAGCAGGCTGGCAAATGGGTTTGGCTAGAGCTATGACGACTTTTGCACCTAATCCCATACTTTCTTTTTCTTCGATAAACAAAGTGAACTAGAATGTATCTTCCCCTCCATATACCAAAGTCATATACAATGCCCGAAACACCCTGGCTTTGGTGAACTAATTTCAGCAGCTTGTAACAGTAAAATTGATGATGATTGCCTTGGTGACAAAATTGATGGCGAAGCGCAAGTATTACTTGCAGGCGATGAGTACAGTTGCAAAGCTGGAGAGTTGTGCGTTATTTCATCTATATCTTTATTGCTATCCGATAATAGGTTTAGATCCAACAAAGACGATGGCAAAGATGGAGGTGGAGAGCTACTGTCTGAAAGAGTTGGAGGGATATACTTATATAACTCATCAGCTGAATCATCTCTGCTACCTACATCTGATCTAGCTCCAGATTTTGGAACTAGGGCTAGAATTCTGCGGGCTCTGTTTAGTTCTTGTTGAAGCTTTTGTTGTGAAATCTGGAAACAAACATTTATTTTCGTACAGCTTATCTTAAATATGTATGAGCATTTGTACCAAAGCATACATAATAATAAAAAATATATATCTATCTACTACAGTTACTGTACAAGTGTTACACAAATTAATTTTTTTTAAATTTATTTAAATGTGTTGATTAGGAATGTAAAAAATCAACAATTATCTTTTTTTTGCATAGACATACATTCACTGATAAACTGGCAGTGTATCTTCATAGATACATGTCAAAGTAGCACTAGTTTTTTGCGCAGCTGGCAGTGTATACTCAGAGATACATATGGACAAACTGAGTTGTAAAATCGAATATATAAAGTTTTGGTATCAAAAAACTACATCCAGGAATAATATAGTATTACTGCATTTACTTTCACTTCAAATAATAATCAAAAATGCATAAAAAAGTAGCAAAATACATAATACTTACCGGCTTGTGCGTAGACGCCTGCTTACGGTCTACCATCTTGCGGGCTACTGACAGTTCAGTGTTACCAGCAATAAAACTATAAATCCTACTAAATATCATAGTTCATAAACTAACTTATTACAAGAAAATCTATGTCAAAATTCGTTTAGTTTTCCTACAATATTTTTTTAAAGAGCAGTGTATCCACTGATGCACTCTGCCAAGTTAAGGGTTAAATTTATTTAAATGTATGCTGCTATTTCACGCTGGTATTTTGTGAGAGTGTGGTTATAGACTCAGGTCTGAATTAAATGAATTTAATTTTATTAAATTTATTTAAATGTATGCTGCTATTCACGCTGGTATTTTGTGAAAGTAAGGTTCTTTCCCCGGCCGAGGAAACCCACTGCAGCATTAAGGAACCACAGAAGCTTATGTTTTTCATTGTATTTATTATAGCTATATAATCAAAGGATCCTTTTTTGATAATTGTAGGATCTTATACAAACATTAGAAATAGGATTACGTTAAAAAACTTCTGTATTGAAATTTAGTAATTTGTTCCTATGTCATTTAAACAAATCTACGATTGAAGCTGAGACTAATCTCATCACACTCAGAATTCTCTTGAGAAATTGTTACATGTGCATAGATATTTAGGTACTAGGAGAGGATAAGTTTGAGGAATAAGCCTTTTACAGGCATAGAGTAAGTCCTTGTATACGAAGTGGGCTTAACTCTGTTCGCAAACATTTCGGTTTCAAAGATACGCAAACGAACGAAGCGAGTGATTTATCTTCTTATCTTGCGTCCACCTTGTCCACTGCTGTCATCTTAAAAGGATGACGCAACTATATTAGTTTTTGTTACGTTAAGCTAAAGTAAGCAAGCAAAACACTTTTTGGCAACCTTCTTTGTTACTTGTTTGGTTATAAGAAATATTTCAGGTTAATTTCGACCACGATAACAACTTCCAAAATAAATATAATAAATAATAAAAGTTAGTTTCACATAATGTTTTATAATACCAAGAGTATACGCGAAATTAAATAAATAAACAAATTTTACACGCGGTAGACCCACGCTGCAACTAAGTATGTTATGGTTGTGGCACGATCGGGTCGGCTTGACCGGGGAATAACCACGCTCTCACAGAATACCAGCGTAAAATAGCAGCTTAATCAAAGCGTATATATTATTATTACGTTTAATGCTGCTGTGCTTCATATGGTGATTGAAGAGAACTGATAAATTTCTACTAGAAACGAGGTATATCTTAGTCCTCACGGGTGACAACGTATCTGCATTTTGATACTTAATCGAAGACAGATGTAGATGTCTGTGGGCCACATAATCCACTTACCATCAGGTGTGCTGTGTATTTGTTTGTCACCATAATTCTATGAAAAAATAGGCTCTCAGGCCGTGAAACCAACTATTCCTGACACCGGCAGTTAGCACAGATCGATAGGATACAAGAAAAGAGCTTACTCTTTTCAAAAGACCCGTAACTGCAATTCCTCCGCAAATTTTGTTGATTATGTTATAAGACCGCCGATAAGCTTGAATGCAAGGGCAGAGGCAACCCCAGTAACTTGATCCGGAGTTAAAAAATTTGTGTTTTTGCACCCAAATTAGCTAACCTAACTATTGTCCTTCACTATTTAAGAAGTATAAATAAATAAATAAAAAAATAAAAAAGCCTTTTATTTCTTGCTTCAAAAAGTAAAAATTTACAATTTTAAAACAGTGTGCATGCAAAAAATTAATTAATCCAGTGTTACAAAAACTTAGTATTTTGGTATATATTACTTTTAATAGTTAGGAATATAAAGTTTATTTAGTAAAGAATATACTTATTTTGATAGATAGGTATGTAATAGAATAATATAGAACAAGATAATTTATCTTCTTACTTCTAGTAGTTGTCTTAGACAATTATAACAATGCACAATGAAAGTTTTTTTTTTGTACGATTGCAAGAACCCCTCTCAATGGAGGGTAAAGGCCTCCTCCAGAGATGACCATTGTTTTCTGTCCTCTGCTACTCGCATCCAGTGGGTACCTGCTATTTTTATAATGTCGTCTGCCCAGCGCGCAATTGGTCTACCCCTTTTCCTTTGGCCCAATGGTCCTACCCATGATGTGGTCTTTATGGTCCAGCGATTGTCAGTAAGTCTGGCTACATGTCCAGCCCATCGCCATTTTAGCTTCTGTGAGTAGCTGAGAGCGTCAATGGCTTTAGTTTTCTGTCTTATGGTAGTGTGGCGGATTTTTTTTGATCTTCCTAATTTTCAAAATGCTTCTTTCCATACTTCTTTGACTTGTTATGATCTTATTTTTTATTTTCGTAGTAAATTTCCATGTTTGACAGGCGTATGTTAGGGAGGGAAGTAGGCAGTTGTTCATGACTTTGCTTTTTAGCCTTATGGGCAAGTTGCTTTTTAGAATTTCTTTGAGGCTCCAGAACTTCTTCCAAGTGATGTTGACTCTTCTCTCTACTTCTTGTTCGTTGTTGTGTTGGTTAAATGAAATTTGTTTACCCAGATAAATGTATGTATCAACATAGGTTAAAGGCAGATTTTTGAGATATATAGGTATTTTAGTGTGATTTGTCATGATATTAGTTTTATTTAAGTTGATTTCTAAGCCTACTTTACTACTTTTTTCATGGAGAGAGTTTATCATCACTTGCAGTTGGTTTGTGCTTTCTGATAGCAGAACTATATCGTCAGCAAATCTGAGATGACTCAGGTAACAACCGTTTACGTTTATGCCGACTTTCTCCCAGTTTAGTTTGCGAATGATGGACTCTAGCACTGCTATAAAGATTGTTGGTGAGACTGGGTCTCCTTGCCTTACACCTCTTTTTATTTGTATGATTGGTCCAGTGGTCTCCAACTTCACTCTGCTATTACTGTTGTCATAGATGTTTTTTAGGACTTGTATGTAGTCCAATGCCACTTCTTGAGAGAGTAGAGCTTCCCAAATCGATGAGTGGAATAGAGTATCGAAGGCTTTTTGGTAATCAATAAAGACAGCATAGAGTGGTCTGTTGAACTCTTGGAATTTTTCTATTATCATCTCTAGCGAATGTATATGGTCAACAGTGGAAAAACCTCGTCTGAAGCCCGCCTGTTCTATAGGTTGGAAGTTTTCTGTGGTTTCTTTTATTTTTTTCTCAAGTATGGAGGAGAAAAGTTTGTATAGTGAAGGTAGCAGGCTTATTGGTCTGTAATTACTAATATTGTTTGGGTCTCCTTTTTTGTAGAGCAAAATTATTTCCGACTCTGACCATTGACGTGGGGTGTTTTTGCAATTCAGTATCATGTTGAACAGTCTGGTTAGAGGTTTAACTAGATACTTGTGTCCTGTTTTTATAGCCTCGTTGGTGATTCTGTCGGGCCCTGGGCTTTTATCTAATTTTAATGCCTTAATTCCTTTAACCACCTCGTCTTCATCAATGGTTGCTTTCGCCTCGTCTGCACTACTACTCGGTAATTTATATGCTGGTAGCTTAGGTGTGCTATAAAGATTTTTGTAAAAATCTGTTGCTATTTTGAGTATTTCCGTTCTATTTCGTGTGTTGTTTGTTTTACTTTTCAACTCTTCGATCCATGATTTATGTGTTCTCAGTTCCTTGTATGCTTTTTTGGCGCTCCCTGTGGCATGAAGGCATTTTTCTATGGTTTGTGTGCGGTGTGCCTTATAGTCTTGGTTAATTCGTTTACTTATAAAGTGAAGTAAAGTTGTAAAGTGCTTTTAATTCATTTTTCATAGCCCTTGATTTTGGTTTTGTTTTTTGTATTTCTTGTCTTCTGCTGATTAGTGCCTTTGTGCGTGCTGATATTATTTGGTTTTTCTCTGTGTTTGTATTAGATGTTGGATCATGTGCTTTTTTTAGGCTGATATCTATTGCGTTTGTTATTTTATCATAGCAATTCTGGACGGTGTCTTGGTCATTCCAGTAGTCTAACAGATTTACTGAGCAGCTGTTCAGCGATTCAATGTAGGTTTTCACTTCTTCATGGCTCTTTAACTGGGATTTGGGGCGTTTACCAAACTTGCTACGCTTTTTTAACCTTGAAATAATACTGAACGCTGCCCTAACAGGTCTGTGGTCCGAAGGGTAAGTGATGTTTAAGACCTGTATATTGTTTACGTTTCTCGGTAGGTTTGTTAAAAAGTAGTCTATTTCGTTTTTTGTATTACCATCGGGTGATTTCCAAGTCCATCTCTGTTTGTTGTTCTTTTTGAAAAAAGTATTCATAATGGCTAGATTGTTCTCGTACGCGAACTCGATGAGTCTGTTTCCTCTACAGTTTCTATTACCATAGCCGTAACTTCCCGTAATGGTTTCGTTTGGTTTGGGTTGACCAATTTTGGCGTTAAAGTCACCCATGACTATTATATTATTTCCTGAAAGTTGTATGGCTTTGTCGACAGTATTGTAGAATAACTCTAGTTCTTCTTCTTTCGAGGCCTCTGTTGGGGCGTAAACTTGAATGATGCTTAAGTCTAAATTGTTGGTATGCATTCTTAGCAGGGCCACTCTTTCTGACAGTCCATTGAAACTTTTTATGTATTTTTTCAGGTGTTTTTTGATAATAAAGCCTACTCCATATAATCCCGGCGTTTCTCCAATGTGGTAGAAAATAAACTCATCATGTTCCTCTATTTTGTTACCGAGTTTTCTGACTTCTGAGAGACCAATAATATCGTACTTTACGTTTTTTAATGATTCTGTTAGTTCCAGTAGTCGTGAATAAGTCGATAAGGTTTTAACGTTGTAGGTCGATATATATAGGTTGTTATGATACTTGTTTTTAGTAGTCTTTGAAGAACCTACTAATGTTTCCTCTGGAGGGTTTCGGTCGTAATCTTCCACGGGGACCAGCCGGCTTGGAAGATATGGTTTAGTGTTTGTTATTATTTGTAGTGTGTTTTCCGTGAGAGAGGACTGTAATTGCAATTGTTCGTTATTTTTGTTTGTTTGGTCGTATGGTAGGTTATTTTGGTTGTTAGTGGTTTGGTTTTTAGTTGTTAGGAAACTGAGTATTCCTGGTTTCATAACTCCCTCTGATAAACTCGACGATCTTCGTAGTCCTGTTTGAGTTTTGTTCTTTTTATTAGCTTGTGTCTTTGGTTCTGGTTGCGTAAAATCATTGTAGTTTGGTGATGTTGGTAGAGTTCTTTTCTTGTTGCCTGATGTATTTGCATTTTTGTAGTGTATTATAAGTTTGTCGTACTTGATAGTGGCGGAGTTTCCTTTCTCTTTTTCAATTTTTGCTTGCTCTTGCAGTTCCCTTCTTTTTTCTAAAATATGTTGTGGAAAGTCTTCTTTTATGTAATAAGTGGTATCTTTCAATACTCTCCTGTGTTTAAAGATTTCTATTTTCGTGCCCAATGAAGTAAACGTTACGGTAATCGGCCGTGGTTTTTCTCCTTTCTTCCCTATTCTCCTAGTTTCTTGTGTCTCTTTGTTCTAGTCCTACAGAGAAGTATTGATTTATGAAACTTAATACAGTTTTTTCTAAATTTGCATATGATGTATCAGTTTCCGCTAAGCCAAAAATAACGAAGTTCCTCTGTCTTGACTGTTTTTCTAAAAAGTATAATCTTTTTTCCTGGTTTTCCAGCTTCTCTTTGAGGTTTTCGTATTTTATATCTATTGCTTTGAACTTTTCCTCCAATATGGAGTTTATATTTTGCGTAACTTGTTCCGTAACTTTGTCAGCTGACTGTACAATTGTTGTTTTTTGTTCATTCAGCTCATTTTGAATTTTTCTAAGCATATTCATTACTTCCTCCATATTTGTTGGATATATTTTACGATAATATAGTGTTGTGAATATTTTTGTCGTTTTGCAACTTGTGCTGTCCTCTGTTGGCTCGATTAGGAACTAGAGAACGAAACAGTTGTTTGGTGCGTGATAGTCTTTATAGCTTTGAGTATTTTCTCTAGATGGCACGGTTTTATTGATCAAAAATGCAAAATCATGCATTAATTTAAATGTATTTTGTAAGTTTTGCACTTGAATATTGTAAATTATAGTTTTGCACTTCGTTCATTTGTTTTTAGACTACTGTTGACAATCTAATGTGGGAAATATTGTTAATAGTTTAGTTTTGAGGTCTTTTTCACTTCACTGTTTTGCACTTGTAATAATTTGCTATTCACTATTTTCGGACCTTGTCCACAATGTTTTTCGATAGTCACTTGTTTATTATTCCACTCCACTTGTTTTTAATGTTAAATATCACTTGTTTATATTTTTATATTACACTAAATACGGAACCGATGTTTATCATGGCTCAGTAGCGCCCTCTCTCCTTGTCATTTAAGAAGTATACACTATCACAAATAAATAATTGTATCAAATAATTTTGATTAGCTACTTTATGCAGTGGCGTAGCTACTCCGTAGAAGGCCATAACCTAGGCGCGGGTGGCATTTTGGATGAGAAATCTACACCAAAATCTTTTAAGTAGGTACCTAATACCAGTGAAAATCTTAAAAATCTAAAAAAATCGCTAAGTCGTTGTGGCTAAAAGGGAAGCGTTATTTCCAATATGTGCCGCGCTGTAAATCACGTGCAAGAAATACTCAAAATAAATTATTTTTCATAAGGAGGATACTTACCATAGTTGCCACGCTTGGCAGGAGGTAATAGCAATAGTAGTTATTAGGAAGACGCTGCTGACCATCTCTTGGTTTGTTCCCTTCAGTTGCCATTACGAAACCTACGGGGTGATATAGGGTAGACGATATTCTTACACCCCCACTACACAGTAAGTACCTACCTCAGTATATATTTTGTAAAAACGAATTCATAATTTTTAAAAATTAAATTGGACTGATTTTTTTACCAAATACAAGAGCAGTTTATAACAATAATAATAATAATAATTTTTTTATTTGCTTAAAACATGGTATTTGTAGGTGGTACAGTAAAATAAGTACATATGTTTTGCTTACAATTAGCATGCAATTTTAAGCTTATGCTATACATAATATCTACATTTCAAGTTACATTTATTTCAAAAAGGGTCAAATACATTCATAAATCAATATTAACAAATCAATAATTATTAAAACCTAATTGTTTTCTATGCAAGATTCTTTAAAAATACCTAGTTTCCTTTCACATTGAAATACAATATTATTTCTCATAATAATTGTTGGTATTTGGTAGCCCCAGTCTTCTCTCGTCCCGTGCCTAAAGTACCGAAATTAAATGATTACATCCAGAGCAGTAGACTTGGATATAGTGTCCACTGTCCAAGAACAGAACAGAACAATCACAGTGTGATCACATACACTATCAGATCCAGATCTAAAAATATTCACATATAGGTAAATATAGTACCTAATTTGCGTTCTTGCGAATAGATTTACCACTGTCTCAGGCTCATTCGAATCAAAGATCCGTACTATATATATATCAATAAAAAGTAACTCGACCACAAAGCAACCCATTTATAATAAAGTAAATAAAAATCTAATAATATAATATACATTTACTGATACAAAATCTTTAAAAATAAAAAAAGGTTTTGAAAAATATGCGCGTGCATGCTGTTATTACATACCGCAAGCAGCGCCATCTAGTATCTAAAAGTAAACAAATTATTTTTAATATTAGCGCCATCTGTTGTAAAATAGACATACTATCGCCATCTATGCTTTAGACGTAACGTGTATTCGCAACTACGGCATATTGTACTTTTTATATTTCTATGATTAGCACATAGATGGCTCTTACAGTTCACTTAAAATTTTTAAAATAAGATGTTAAATAATTATAATATTTATTAAAACAAACTTTTTTATATTTTACTTCATCACCCAAATTTACTACACCTCTTCTAGTTGGCCAACACTTTTTCGTAGGTAATCATAATCGTCGATAATTTCGAGCAGGAGCACTTCCTGACAACTAGGTACTGGCATGTGTGGAGATATAGAGTTTACACATGACCATGACCTTTGTTTTGTCCATGTTCACTTCAAGATGTTTCCGTTGGGAGACACTATGGAGTTCTTTGAGCATAGTGCTCAGGTCCTCCAGCAATTCTAAAATAAGGACTTTTCTGTGTAAGTGATGTATCTACTTACTCGCCATTCATGTTAATACAGTATACCATTTCCAGTTCAGTTGCTTGAAAACATCTTAGAATACAGCGGCGAAAAGATTTCGTACTCTGGTTCTGTACTTGGATAGCCATCGTAGCCCTACTATGCACTTCAGCACTTCGATATTCCGACAGTCAACTTGGCACCGTAGAGTGAACCATAGCACCTCTCAAATTTCGACGGAATTAAAGACAAATGATCGTTATATTTATTTCACAACTGGTTTACCTCTAGTACGGTCCATCAGCTACATAGCTTAGTGTATATGATCATAATAAGGTGTAGGTATAACTAATATGTTACCTTCCTGCCAAGCATAGCGCTTACCTCCCCCACAGAGTAAAGTAAAGCGTAAGGACTTTCTTTACTCATGTGCCTCTCCCCTACATCAGATAAAGGCCATACCCAGTTGTGTTTTGCGAAGTGATGAAAATGAAGAAGAAAAAGATGCATTCAAAAGCTATCGACAGCTACCATAACACAAAGTTTTAGCGTTATATCCCTAGTTTATCCGTATAATCTAGGCAGTGGTTGCTCTGGGTACCTAAGCGCTCTCCGTAGATTTCACAATACGCGAGCCATTTCCGTTTGATTCCGCGGTGAAGGAAAACATCACGAAGAAACCTATCCGTCGAAGAAAAAACATGCGTGAATGTCGTGGAACACTCGGTTGAAACGAAGTTCCTTTCGTAATAAATTATTATTGATAAACGTATTATATTATCGATTAACAAATACAAATAAATGAATTACTAGCGTCTATTAAAATGAAGCGTCATTTAAAATAAAATAATATTTCTTTCATAGCAAGATAAGAAAAAGTGCGAGGGAGATGGATGGAGATTATTCCACCTCGCTTCCTTATATCCGCCAAGGCCGTCTGCACTATGTCAGAAGGGGTCGTGACCATGTCCGATCCGCCAAATTCGTACCGTACGATAAGGAAATTCGTTCCAAAAAAGAACGATGACATGACATGAAGTCCGTCAACAAGAGTAGTTCGGAAAAATAATTGCCTCACAGAAATCATTGGCGGCATGTGCCCAGTAGTGGGACGTATAATATATTGTGCTGTAATTTTTAGTACTAGTAAGTAGTAATAGTAATAGGAATCTATAGGCTACAACGTTTAGATACCATCAGGTGGAATGTGTGCTCGTTTGTTCACTTTAGCTTTATAAAAAAATTATACAATATCGTTCGATTACCCCTAGCAAGACCTCTGACGATTATTTTGCAAACGTTATTGTCGGGCTTTGACTAAAACAGAAGAACACTTTTATTTATTACTAACATATACCCGCGACTTCGTCCGCGTGGAAATTAAACTGAAAACTTGCCAATGAATAAGTGTGTTTGTAGTTCAATTATCGAAAAACCGCTTAGTTTTTTGCTGTTATTTCGAAAATTATGTATGTGCGATATTTATTTTTTGGCAAAAGTATGTTTTTGCTTCGAGCAGCTCGCTGCTCGGGGATTACAGACGTGAGGATATGAGTGATATGCGATAAAAATAGAACAAGTAAGCAGTGATAATAATTTCACATAAAAAGATCTTACCGCTTTATCTTGTAACGCTCTCGTTTAGTTGTTAATAGGTGTTGAAATAAAAATAAAAATGTTAAAAATCGATTTAGTGTCAAAGCTTTAAGAGACAGAAGATGAAAGTGTAAGAATCTTTATGTAGAGTTTTGCTAACCAAAAAAGTAGGACTTAATTTAGGTAAGCCTACCAAATATGCCAAATACCGAATATGAAAGAAATATTCGGCCCATCCGTTATTATTAAACACAGTCCTTATAATATAATACGAAGACTATAATATAGGATATAATTCATGGGTTGCATCAGCCCAGACCAGACGTCCATGACTGATTAACGTCCTGACGAGCATCACAGATACCTAAATGAAAACTTGCTAAGTTACCAAGTGCGATCATGCAATGGAAAGCAAACTCTTCTCCAAGGTTTGAATACGAAAAAAACCATTGCGAATTTTGAGGAATTGACTCTATGAATATGGAAAACCTATAAGAAAGGTTTTTTTATTTTAACCGGTGACCCTTTTACTGGAAACGAGGCATTACATCTTAGTCGTCATGGGTGACAAGTGACAACGCATCTGCATTTTGATTCGTAATCGAGAATAGATGTAGGTAGATGTCCATGGGCCGCAGCAACCACTTACCATCAGTTGGACTGTGAGCTCGTTTGTCACCCTTATCCTATAAAAAAAATCTGACTTGAAGTTGAATAACAAAGGAACAACATTGTGTGTCAAAAGTAGTAATTAAAAAAAAATACACAGGTGTCAGTTCAATAGCTACCGATTAACTCCAGCGCGGCATTCCTTTGCTTCTTATGATTAAAAAAAAAAGGTAAAATCCTTTTGTCGCCTCAAATCTCCAAGGTAGAAATTGAGTCGACGGGTGCGCGGGAATAACTCATGCGTTATTATTGTGTTCACATTTTAAAATTGAAACAAGCTATTTAATTTCGAAAACTAATACTTTTATGGCTTCCTTCTCGCTTATGAGTTAACTTTAATTTTTTGTGATAGAAAATAGGACGCTGATTTTAATTAAAAAGTAACATAAAACTAAGTCATAATTTCAATGTATTTACCACAAAAAATAAGTAAAACAAAAATTAAGATACCTTTAGATAGATGTTGTCTTTAGCTTCTAAAACACAATAATTTTTAATATTTATTCCACAATCGTTGACACAAAATGAATTAATAGTATGCACTAACTAACGTACTTATCGTTGGTGCGTCTATACTTTTTGTAGAATGAGGGTGACAAACGTGCACACGGTTCTACTTGATGATAAATGGATGCTGTGGCCCATAGACATATTTTTTTTAAACGTCACTCCCACACTAGGATTTTCTCCTGTATCGTGGAGGCAGTTTACAAAGATATATTGCACAAGGACAAACATCCAGACCCGGAACAATTATTCGTAGGCCATATAAACACTTGTTCCGTGCGGGATTCGAACCCGCGACCCCAAGCGTTGCAACTCATTGCTATTTCACTACGCCACGGAGCCGTCATATACATCTATCCTCGATTAATATTCAAAGTTCAGATGCATTATCACCCCTGAGGACTATGCCCCGTTTCCAGTAAAAATGGTCTCCGATTCTCTACACTCACCATACGAAACACAGCAACATTGAGGTGATATTTTACGCTGGTATTCTGTGAGAGCGTGATCCTTCCTCATTCGAGCCGACCCATTCGCGCTACTATAGTAAGTATAATATCCTATGCATGCTAGTGCTACAACCATAATATAACTGCCGCAACCGCATGGCTCTACCACTTACAAAATTCTGAATATAATATTTTAATAAACTTGACTCATCAGTCATCAGGGCGGCGCCACATAAAATTGAGGTGTTACGTTACTTTCTCTACTATTAGTTATATTTTATATTAATTAGATATTTTTTTTATAGGATAGGATGATAAACGAGCACACAGTCCACCCGATGGTAAGTGGTTGCTATGGCCCATAGACATCTACATTTATCCTCGTTTGCGAATCAAAATGCAGACGCGTTGTCAGCGATGAGAGCTAAGATGGAATGCCTCTTTTCCAGTAAAAAAGGTCTTAAGATTAAAATAAATAAACCAAACCACAGATATTCTTAAAAGTAAAAAAAAATAAAAAAAGAGTAAAAAATTTAAAAAAAATGAAAGAGCAAACCACTGAGTTATTGTTTTTTGTATCAATATAATACTCTAGAAACTAAATAAACTTTTATTTTAAACTAACTTCTCAACTAAATAACATTACGTAATAAAAAACTTCACCTCAGTGTAAACTAGCGACATCTGGTGAGTGGAAGATTATTAGCCCTCTTTGAGACCTACAAGAAAGGGCAGTATAACATCTGAAGAGTCATCAAAAGTTTTATATTATTGGACGAACATAATACTCGTATATATTATAATGTAATATAATGTAATGTAGTGTAAACATTGAGTTATATGTACTACGTACTAGAGAAGCCATTCCGAACATTGACTATGTTCAACTGAACTGTAGTGCAATCCATACAAACTAAATATTGCGTACATTGAAGATTTGTGAATTCCATAAAATAATAATTATTACATTTTATTTAGAAACATGTTTTTTTTTTTTTTTTTTTTTTTTTTTTTTATAGGATAAGGGTGACAAACGAGCACACAGTCCACCCGATGGTAAGTGGTTGCTGTGGCCCATAGACATCTACATCTATCCTCTATTACAAATCAATATGTAGATGCGTTGTCACCCGTGAGGACCAAGATGGAATGCCTCATTTCCAGTAAAAAGGGCCTCCGGCCACCTGCACTCACCAAGCGAAACGCAGAGGTAAACCTCTACTTCACGCTGGTTTTCTGTGAGGTCGTGGTACCACCCCGGTTCGAGCCGGCCCATCCGTGCGACTGAAAAAGCTGCCGCGTGGCTCTACCACTGTTGTTGTTTAGATTAAATTAAGATATTTTATATTAAATTCTTATATTTATTTTATATTAATAACTTATTTTATATTAAATTAAAGTCTTCTCACATGCGCGACTACTACACCCGCGCATGCGCGAAGACATAGAGTTGGAGTAGGACACAATTTTTGTTTGGATTGGCTTCTCTAGTACGTAGTACATATAACTCAATGAGTGTAAATTTATTTTTTGAATTTAGAACATTTGTTGTA
This sequence comes from Parnassius mnemosyne, assembly GCA_963668995.1. Classification (NCBI taxonomy): domain Eukaryota; kingdom Metazoa; phylum Arthropoda; class Insecta; order Lepidoptera; family Papilionidae; genus Parnassius; species Parnassius mnemosyne. Next base: position 34,568,514 of record CAVLGL010000068.1, on the reverse strand, counting down.
CCTTGTATCCATCTGGTTTTAATTTCGAGTCTCAAGTGTCTGCCATTATTTGCAAATAACCTGCTTAAATTAAAATTGGTAAAAAATTTCTTCGCGTAGATACGCTCTATAAAATAAAATGATGTGTCTTACCTAGTATGAAGAGCACTAGGTACGACACATCATTTTATTTTATCGAGCGGATGTACGCGAAGTAATTTTTTAACAACTTTAATATAATGGACTTCCGCAAAGAAACGTCTGATTCTATTAAATAATAACCTTCTTAACTTAGATTTTATATATATAGCATAAATACATTAAGAATTTTAAAGCAAAGTGATTGCTCTGTCTATCTTTGCTAGCTAAGGTTTTTGTTTCATTAATTCCTTACAGCCTATAAAAAATCCACTACTGAACGTAGACCTCCCCCATAGATTTTTCTCATAGGGTCATAGGAGGGATTGCCATAGATGCAAGCTTGGCAGGCTGGCTGCAACCACATTATTTTATTATTTTGAGTTGATATCAGGATAATGATGGTCAGCATCTTCTGTTTCATTTCCGTCTGTACTTTCTGGCTACATATACCGAATGATAGGGTAGGGGGCATTACAAGGCAATTTGAATTGGAGAATTAATACTTAAATTAATATATTAAAAATTAGCCATCCGCCCCGGCTTCGCTCGTTTGGTTTCTGAATCCCGACAACAACACCACCTACCGGGTCCATTTGTGAATCTAAGCCATTCTCTAATCAACTTAATCACACACAAAATTTCATCAAAACCGGTCCAGTCGTTTAGAAGGAGTTCAGTCACATACACACGGACGGAAGAATATTATATTATATAATATGCATGTATTATAGATATAAACTTTCCTCTTGAATCATTTTGTCAATTGATAAAAACCGCATCAAAATCCGTTGAGTAATTTAAGAACTAAGCGTACAGACGGTGGAAAGCGACTTTGTTTTATACTATGTGGAGCAGTGATTCCCAACCAATGGTCCGCGGACCACCAGTGGTCAGCAAGAGCTTAAATATGGTCCGCGAGAGATTTAAATATCTTACCTACCTAATCGTTTTAAATAACACATTTATTATTTTCTCCTCACGCTAGCAGTGCAACACCGCGCGTCACGTTAGTAAGTACCTACTAGCTTTTACAATAAATATGCAAATAATACTGTTTATAAATACTTCTTTTCAGTTTATTATATAACTATGTTAAAAGTTGTGATTATCATTTATTGTTAGATTAACACAATTTTTTCTTTCACATTGTGGCCCCTGGTCAAAAAAAATGTTGGGAAACCCTGATATAGAGATATAAGCATATAAGTTAAGTTAAAGGATAAATTAGTTTGGAGAATTGACAGAACAATAGAAATAGAAAAATATAATTTTATTCGGTTTATATTATTCCTAATACTTGAAAGTCATTTTAGATTTTATGTACCCATGGCTCGGAAAATACCTCTCATAATTTGTATGAATTCAATTAATTTATATTCATTAAATATTACGAGATTACTTCTTGGAACTCAAATATATATATACTGAGAGGCCAAAGTTAACATATTTTGTATTCATTTCTTTAAAATTTTCTCTAAGAGACACCTTCGGATTTAGATTATAAATGTGTTTCCTCTCTATCCAAAGTTTATCAAACAGAAGTTATCGAAAGGAAAGATACTTATAAGAGTCTTTATCATCATTATCATTACAGCCCTTCACAAGTCCACTGCTGAACATAGGCCTCCCTCAAGGAATGCCACAAAGCACGGTCCTGAGCTACCTGCATCCTTCGACTTCCTGCATGTCTTATCAGGTCTTTACTCTATCTAGTGGTATGCCACCCTACACTTCGCCTACCAGTACAAGGCTGCCATTTGAGAACCTTTCTTTCCCATCTGTTGTTGGTTCTTCGACCTATATGGCCAGCCCATTGCCACTTCAGCTTACTAATCCGTTGGGCTATGTCGGTTACTCTGGTTCTACTGCGGATATCCTCATTTTTAAGTCACGCAGAGAAACCCCGAGAATAGCCCTCTCCATAGCTCTCTGAGCGAACTTGAGCTTCCTCATACGGCCATCAGTGAAGGATTGACCTCTCATTCGAAGTTGGTCGAAGTAGGACTAGTTGAGCGACTAGTAGTTAGACTATTTGTCCCAGGTAAACTTACTCGTCAATGATTCCGAGCGTAGTGCTCCCAACAACTACCAGCCTAGGTAGGTATAGATTTACTCACGGGATGTTTGCCATAGTCGGCAAACGCGTTGACAAGCGCAGGTTTATAAAGTTAATAATTTTTATCATGACAAATAAATTGCTGATGATAACATCTATTTCATTTCACTCATTCATTAATTACAGCCCATTCATGCTGAATACAGGCCTCCTCCATAGATAGGCTCAAAAGGAAAATTTTGCCATAAATGTCAAACTTGGCAGGCGGGTTTGCAACCGCAGATTTTTATAAATTATTTTGAATTGTTATGAAGAAGATGCTGCTACCCATCTCTTTATTCACTTTCCCTTTGTCGTCTCTAACGACAACCAAAGATGTTTTGACCTATAAAACATCTTTGCATTAGACATATGTAATTATATAGACGGCATTTTGTACTGTATGTGTATTATAATAATTTTGTTAATTAATGACTGCGAATCTTTTCTCATATTCTATTCAGTTAAATAATTGTACCGCAATTATTTAACTGAATATAATATGAGTAATATGAGTACTTGTTTTATAAACACGAACCTGACTAAAAAATGACTCGGTATGAGCTCTTCCATCTGTGGCGTCCTTATCTATGGTGGCGTCTAAGAGCTGTCATGTGCTAGCGGAACGCAGCAGTGCGGCACGTCGGCTTTCGGTTACCTTTCGGTATATTAATTATTTTATGATAAAAAAAATTATCACCATTCTTAAGTTTTGACATTCTAGATGTGATCGTTTGTTTTTCCATTCTATGTAACATACTGTCTCTGAACAACCTCTTAAATGTAACTTGTTGATAAGCGCTTATAACGAATCAACGAACCTAGTTATTACGACTCGTAGTTAGCGTGTTAGCTCGTTCCCAGCTATATTGCTGCACTGTATACGGTGTACGCTACTCACTACTCTGTGGTTCTCTAACCGTGGCAAACCGGCAAAAAAGAAAATAGTCCGCGCGCGCATGCGCTTTGAGTTTGACGTGCGTGGTGTTTGACATTTCTTTACATTCGCGTTGCGGGGTTGACGTTTAATAATTCGTAATATTTTATAGTGGTTACATATTTTATTTAACAAATATATTGTGTAATAAAATGGATAGAAATTCTCGCAATCATTCGATAACTATGGACCGTGACACAAAGTCTATTATGAAAAAAATTTTGCTGGATTTTGCTATATTATTTTGCGGTAAGTTTATATCCCATCAGTTTTTTGTTATCACAATGATTACAATACATATACAATTTATCTTTAATTTTTAATTAATCTGCGTTGCTAGCTTGTTAGTATTTGCATATTTCAGTATACTTACTTCTCTAATATGACCTTGAATCAATTTCTGTTTTCTAAAAATATTATGTAGCTTTGATTATTTAAATTATGTCAAATAACCAAATGCTACAACTTACATTACATTGTACTATTTATTTAACTAGTAGATTTTGCAATTTGTATTTAAGTATAGGGCACCAGTTGTTTGAGATAACAAATACTATTATGAGGTAAAAAAAATTCTTACTCTCCTAAGTAGGTGCCTGTGTTTGAATTTGTAATAGATTTCTTTAATTCTTTAAACAAGGCTATATCAGTCTCAATTTTATTTCTTAAGTATTTTTTATTGTAAATTTGATTTTTTACCCTACCATATTTTTTTTAATAATATTTTTTTCTTTATATGCTTAATTTAAATAATTTAAATTTTTTAATAATACTGAATTAGAACCGTGCTTTGTGGCATTCCTTGGGGGAGGCCTATGTTCAGCAGTGGACTTGTGAAAGGCTGTAATGATGATGATGATGATGAATTATATATGAGGTTAATTATATCAAATAAGGATTTCTCACAATTTGTTTGAAATTACTATAGGATAATTCTATTAGTCTACACTTTGTTTTTATTTAGGATCAAAATATTACATTACATTGATAGGGAACACCTATGTGCAACAGTAATATGCATGAAAGCTTTATACTTAAATAAAATTGAATTAATTCCTGTATCAATGGAATTGGTGCAGGAATTAATTTAATTTAATTAATTTTGTTTAGCCTAGCACAGTATTTTGTGACAGAACCCGGGAAAGGCCATTGAAAGAGGATTGCAATGTTAATTAGTTTAAATGTAAAACTTGCAGCGAGTTGATGAATTTAGGCAATGATGGTGATGATAATGAAATAGTTAGAAAAATAAAACATAAATTGACTTAAATTCCACCTGATGGTAAGTGGTTACTACACTCCACGGGCACAGCCAATGGCTGCTGTGCATTTTATTCAAAGAAGGCTACTGGTACATTGTCACCTATCAGAATTTAAAAGGAATGCCTCAGAGTCTCTATTCCCTTCAGACCGGAATCAGTACTGCTTTTTGGTGGCAGAAATAGCCTAAAGGGTGATGATATCCAGATCTATCCGGACCAACTCCTAGGCAGAAAAAGAATCGTACAACCTTGATAATGAATGTTGTGTGGCATTAAGGAAGCCTGTGTTCACCAGCAGAATTGTTATAGGGTGTGATTGTGATAGGTAATGATGAAACAATAAAAAAAAAAACATTATTCTGTGGATTTCTAAAGTAGGAATTCATTATTGTCAGTTTCTCATAATTGGCCTGTGTACAGCTTTCCTTGTTTGTGATGGTGTTTTATGATACAATATTTACCAAATGTTGTAATTTCTTGTCAGGCTGTATGATGATGATGCAAGATCCAGGCTGTTGAATTGATTTAGGAATAATAGTGAAACAAGTAGTTCTATATGATTATAACTTGTGTACAATGTCATAATAAAAACATACATTTTGTTCAAAATATAGTATTGGGTTAACCTCTAAGTAATATCCACAGAATAAATAATAGATAACCTTGTTGCTTTTTATGTCTGTGGCCATTTCTTGTGTTTAAGGCTGTGTCTGTAGTTGCAATTTATGTAGGTGTTTGTTCTTAATTGGTACTTATTATTTCAGTGAGCCTTGTTGAGTACTAAATTAAAAAATTGATTTGGGTGGAGAGATGTGATAGCTAATTTCTTTTGGTAAAAATCGGAAATTTGGGGGAAGAATCATTAACCTAAACTATTTTAAAAAATTTCATACCTAAATGGTGTGTTGGTTGCCACTAGCAGTAGATAAGATCTGAGGCTTCTTTGTGGTAATGATGGTGTTACGTGGGATCAATTTGGTAATTACTCCACTAACAGTTTCCAAGAAACATTGTCATGATCTGTATGTTAAAATTAGAGTAAATTTAACAATACATAAATGCCTATACGCAGTTGTAGATTTATAAGGTGGTTAATTAAATTACCATTATGATAATTAATTAATAGGGACATTTCCTAATCCATACTTATACTAAATATGAAATAATTAATAGAATCAGGTGTTACTTTGCGGAAGTTCATTATATTAAAGTTGGTAAAAAATTACTTCGCGTACATCCTGTCAGCCACCGCAGAGTCCAGATTAACAGTGGTAGAGCCACGCGGCTGCTTTTGCTGTCGCACGGATGGACCGGCTCGAACCGGAGTGGTACCACGACCTCACAGAAAACCAGCGTGAAGTAGCGGTTTACCTCTGCATTTCGCTTGGTGAGTGCAGGTGGCCGGAGGCCCTTTTTACTGGAAATGAGGCATTCCATCTTAGTCCTCACGGGTGACAACGCATCTACATTTTGAATTGTAATAGAGGATAGATGTAGATGTCTATGGGCCGCAGCAACCACTTACCATCAGGTGGACTGTGTGCTCGTTTGTCACCCTTATCCTATAAAAAAAAAGATTACCTGAAGATGCCTCGTGTAGAGGCGAAACACGTGCCGTATTGTCGTCAGTGGTGTGTCTTTCCTAGTGTAGTGGTGTTGGGAGTAGTGGTGCTGGGATTAGTGGTGACGGGGATAGTGCACGCAATTGAGGGAGGGCGGGAGGTGCTCTTCAAACTAGGTAAGTCGAGTCTTTGCTGAACAAAGTCTCGGATTGGGGGCGACTAAATCTAGTCCAGTTTAATCCTCAGAAGACACAAGCTTGCGCGTTTACCGCTAAAAAGAACCCCTTTGTCGTATCTCCTCAGTTTCAAGGCACTCCCCTTCTTGCCTCAGCCAGTATCGGAATCCTCGGATTGGCCTCTAAAAAGCTTGGCGTGCTCAGCAGAGCGGGACAGTATTTCATGCCGGCACACCGCCTGCAACTTTATAAAGCACAGGTTCGGCCTCACATGGAATACTGTTCCCATTTCTGGGCAGGGGCTCCCCAGTGCCAGCTCCTTCCACTTGACCGCATCCAGCGCAGAGCGGTTCGAATCGTCGTCGACCGAGTCCTTTCCGATCGGCTCGATTCATTGGCACTGCGAAGAGATGTTGCATCCCTTTGCATTTTCTTTCGCATCTACCACGGGGATTGCTCTGAGGAATTGTTCGGATTAATCCCAGCCGCCAAATTTCACAAACGCACATCGCGGCAGAACTCCCGATACCATCCACACCATCTGGATGATTGGCGGTCCACCACTGTGCGATTTAGATGATGTTTTCTTCCTCGCACGTCTTCCTTGTGAAATCGATTACCATCAGCGATTTTTCCGTACCGATACGACTTAGGGACCTTTAAGAAAAGAGCGTACTCCTTTTTAAAAGGTCGGCAACGCATCTGCAATTCCCTCTCTGGTGTTGCAGTTGTTCATGGGCGGCGGTAGTCACTTACCATCAGGTGAGCCTCATGCTCGTTTGTCCCCTCTCCTATAAAAAAAAAGGTAAGACACATCATTTTATTTTATCGAGCGGATGTACGCGAAGTAATTTTTTTACCAACTTTAATACTAAATATGAAAGGCAAGGGCGCGGGATTGGTATAGACGACTGTTTTTCATCTATTTTTAAATGCGATAAATTTAAGTACAAACACTATACCTAGATAATGAAAATCGAATAACTTACGAACTAGGTAAGTTACCAAGGCCGAGTGACAATCGTGTGTTAGTTTCTTTAACCATTCTAAGCCATGGATTTTGTTCAACTTCTATCCCTGACGGTAGGTGAGTGGTAGCTTAACTAAAGTCTTTCTCCTCTTCCCTTAAAGACGCCCAGATTATACCTAATCGAATGGAAAGACATATCATTGAACACGATATCGTCACTTAGCAAGTGTTCCTATAGCCTTTCTGGGTTATTATGATTTAAAGAGGCTTGCTCACTACCTGATGGTAAGTGACAAAGTTTGATGTTTTTTAAAAAAATCGGCTTTAAGTAATAATTCCCCACCGTAAAGATCATGGACTTCAAAGGCGGAACCCACTATGAACTAGTTCTAAACATAGACAATGTTTTATTACGTAGTCATGTCAGGTTTTCTTAATTTTACGTTTGTATTACGCCATTTGTCGAACACCATTAAATTTACTGGGCATTTACCTCGTGAGAAGATGACGAAATCGATTTGTTTAAAAGGTCCTCTATTCTCGTCTCTAACTATTGAAACACAATACTGTATATTAAAAAAAAAACAACTACCCTGGTGTTCTCTGAGACCGAACCAACTGAACTGTGGTCGAACTGACTCATTCGTTATTCTACGTGCCCTACGTGGCTCTACTTCAACAGAATCGCTGACAGAACTTGTGCGTAGGAAAGTATTGCTTTGGTTTCTATTAATTCTTTTGGGAAATTAAGGCACATCTTCTCGTCAGGTATACCACAAAACTTGAGAACGAGACTGTACAACCAGTGCGTGTTGCCAGTGATGACCTATTGAACTGAGACGTGGTCCTTCACTGCTGGCCGGATGAGGAAGTTCAAGGTCGCTCAGCGAGCTATGGAGAGGGCTATGCTCGGAGTTTCTCTGCGTGATAAACTTAGAAATGAGGATATCCGCAGTAGAACCAGAGTGATTAACATAGCCCAACGGATTAGTAAGCTGAAGTGGCAATGGGCCGGTCATATAGGTCGAAGAACCGACAACCGATGGGAGAAAACCCTGGTAAGACACGCAAGAAATCGATGGATGCAGGTGGCTCAGGACCGTGTTTTGTGGCATTCTTTGGGGGAGGCCTATGTTCAACTGTGGACTTGTGAAGGGCTATAATGATGAATGATGAAAAACAAAGGAGGTAATAAATACGGTGAAATCTGGTTAAGTGGGTCCTGGATATGTGAGAAACCTCTTATTTTATAGTTATTATATATTTATATATTTTGTATATATTTTTTTTGCATTGATATAACTCTGTTACTGGGAATTTTTAAACCTTGAGATTAGTTTTCATAGATTTTTTCCGATGTTTACCTCTATTGCCTCCTCTACACTACTCGCGAAGTAGATCGAAGTTGGACGAGGCGAATAGTGTACAGAGGTATGTACTTCGATTCGCTTCGTGCAACCTCGCTTCGCCTCGGGCGACTTCCGATCGCTGTTGGTTTTTTGCGCCAGAGTCAAAGGACTTCGCGAAGTACTCCGAAGTTACACGAAGCGTCTCACTCCTCACTACACTACTCGGCTTACGCCAGTTATGAATATTTTTTTTTTATATATACATATTAAATATGTACCTTTGTTCATAATTATTTATTTATAACGTTCATAATGATTTTTTTATAGTTAACGCATTGACGTTGTACTGTTCACACAATTAGGTACCTATAGCAGCTGCCTCTTGAACGTCATTCATGTTAAGGGTGCGGGAGACTCAAGACGACTGAGCTCTTCGCGAAGTAGCACGAATGTGTGGTCACGTTCTTCGGACTGCAATTGACTTCGACGAGCACTTCGTCAAAGTTACTTCGCGTGTAGTGTAGAGGAGGCATATGATTAGGACTACACAGCTCTATAACCCGTATAAGTGAAACAGTTTATCAGGTTTAGGCAAGTTATGACACGATTGTTTACAATTTACTAAGTTCTTCCATACTTGCTTTTGTCTGCCGACTTCCAAAAAGGAGACGGTACTCAATTCGACTGTATGTTTTTTTTCATGTGTGTTACCTCATAACTTTTTACTGGGTGAACCGATTTCGATGATTCTTTTTTTATTTGAAAGCTGATACTTCTCGTGTGGTCCCATATGAATTTGATCAAGGTCAGACAGTAGTTATTGAGTTATACTTAATAACTTATATTGAAGTCGGCTGTACAACATTTTTAATTACGAGTATTTATCAGTACTATCTCTTTATATGATAAATGCTACATTTCGACCTGTTTAGGGACCCTCTATAAATAATACAACTGTCATGTTAACCTGCCTATTTGGGAAACCGGGTAAATGAAAAGCAAGTAAATAAGTGATTAAAAATTCTAGGTCTCTTTACATCCCAGATAACCAGTTTTAACTGTATTGGCGTTTTTATTTCTTGGCGCTTGTAAAAACAGTAGTCCACCAACCTTGACGGCCTCTGAAATTATATTTTATGTAATTGTACAAACAATACATCATAAACGGGCTAATTATATACAGCTGCACCTCAGCAGCCGTTGTTTTTATGTTATAAGCAGTAATTTAAAATTTAAATTATTCCGTTGTCAATAAAACTACCGTTAACTTCTCTTGGTCAGCTTGGTGTTCAAAGAAAACCAAATAGAATTAAAAAATAAATAAAATATATCTATTATTCTCCATATTCTTTGTCTGCTCGTTATAGTTCACTGCTGGTTATTAAAACTCGGGTTAATAAAAACTAATTATAAATAAAAGTTACATTCAGTGGATTCTTGAGAAAGTAATATTCATGGAATGGCTCAGTAGGTTTTGTAGGCTCCGATAGATTGCGGTACAATTTTATAAGTTATTTATACTAGACTAGCTTCTGCCCTATTCTCCGCCCGCGTGAAAACAGAAATGCCTTTTTTATATAGAATAAAGGGTGACAAACGGGCACACAGTACATCTGATTGTAAGTGGATACTGTGACTTATATACATCTACGTCTAACCTCGATTAAGAACCAAAATGAATGTGGCTTCATATTGTGTAAAGCATATGCACAGGACATGATCTATCTGACATACATCCAGGACATGATCTATCTGAGTGCCAAATTTCATCTATATTTGTTTAGCCGTTTGTTCATTATTAAATAACAAAGATCCACACAACATATTCACAAACTTTCATGTATAGATACATAATATAAATAAATAGATAGTCTGGATATGGGAAACCATTACAGAGGAATGAGGAACATTAGTGATCGTTTACGAGTGTGAATCTATATTAGTAAAAATTTCATATTATGCTTATAAGTAAAATCAATTGCTATACATATTGCCATGAATCATTAATGATTCTCGTTCTCCTTGCTTGGAGTTATTTCCAATTGTGCGAGTGTATGGTTAGTGTTGAGTGTCGGTCTTTCCTGAGGAGTAAGAGGATTGGAGGTTTCCTGTCTCAGTTAGGAGCCGTGAAATGGCGGATGGTGCTGGTATAGCCGCAGACGTGTTTAAAGGCGTTCCTGTGGCCTCGCCTATGTGCGGCAAACTACGTTCCTTGCAGCAAACGACTCAGATGAAGCTGTAAGAGCCGCATATGCTAACAGCACTTCATCAACGAAAATAGATATGTGCGGCAAAAGTGGAACCCCATAACCGAGGGACGGACGACACGAACGCGAGGCGGTATGTGAGGCTGGTACGACACGAACGCGAGGCGGTATGTGAGGCTGGTACGACACGAACGCGAGGCGGTATGTGAGGCTGGTATGATGCGAAGGCATTTCCCCATTAAACAAGTGGTAGTAAAATTAAAAATGTTGTACAACCGACTTCAATATTAATTATTAAGAATAACTCAAAAACTGCTGGTCAGACCTTGCTCAAATTTATGTGTGACCACATGAGAAGCACTAGCTTTCAAATAAAAATAGAAATATCGAAATCAGTTCACCGCGAAATAGTTATGAGGTAACACTTAAAAAAACATACAGTCGAGTATACCTTGTTCTTTTTGGATTCGTTTGAAAACAAGGTTAAAAGGCGGAATATGCCAATATTTTCTTCTATTGCCAGCGCACGTGCACGCGGTGCATATGATGGAGGGACAAGGGTCTTTTCTTCTTTTCTCTTTCTCTGATTGTTGTTGGGGAGCATCACTACCAGTGCGATGGTTCTGAATCTACTCGAACCGAATGGTAACTGCTTAAAACAAAACTTATATTGATTTTTAGGTTTGGGTTCATTCGGTTTGCATTTCGTGTATCGTCTCGTGTAGTGTGTATTACACTGAAGCTGTACTCATTTCAAGCGTAGAACTCGTTACATAAGCACTGGTACAGGAACGTGTGGATAAGCGAGAGATTCTATGTTTGGCGCTCTTATATTATTCTTCTAATTGGTGATGAATGACACGTATGGGATTAACGAAAGCAGCCTCGCTGACTTACTTACGTTCTATCTTGGGCGTTGACGTAAGCAGCCATCCTCTATCTTAGGCGTTGCAACTAACACTCTGCGAGATTTTCTGTCGCACATTTGCCAATCACTTCGCCATAATGACGTATTGTAGTCGTTAGATTCGCCAACGAAGAAATGAACGCTTTTAATTAAAGGCTTGCAGTGTCTTTATCAAAAAATCTTAACGATACGAAACAATAAGTCTAACAATTACCCCACAAATGAGGGTGTTGTTTCATAGCTCGGAAGCTACAAAAGAGAAAGAAAATCCATCCTATGTTGCATAAAATCCGTTATTTTCACGTTAGCGCGGATATAACAAATTAACAGTTTTCGTTGGCACATTAGCGTATCGCTTCGATGCTCGCTTGCGCCGAAGTTCCCATAATACGGACAGTGAACGTATTGAGGTTCGCTTCAAGTGCATTTGTTTGTGATAGCCAGGTTGTGGCATGAAAAACCGGGACAAAAACTTGCAGTAAAAAATGTTTTTTTCAAACTATTTGAAACCAAAGAGCGACCACGATAGAGCTGAAGTTGGTACATCTTTTCACTCTTGCCTTGAAGATCTACTTTAATCGAGTGGCAAGACAGGTACTGACTAACTATTTCACTCCTCTGCGCATCGCCGTAGGAATCCGACTAGGAGCGGCGATTTGTCAATCCCATAAGTGCCCCTGTGGTGACAGCGTCGACAAGTTTGGGCTCCACGGACTTTCAAGTAAAAAAAGTGCTGGTAGGTTTTCACGGCACGGTTCTTTGAACGATGTCATCCGAACGGTTCTGGTGTCTATAAATGTTCCCTCGGTTTTAGAGCTCGTTTAGAGCCGGGGCGGCATCAAAAGCAGATGAACTGAGTAAGTGGCGCAAATATGAGTCTCTGAGAGATGACTACATATTTCTGCCATTTGCTGTAGAGGCTATCGGTCCGTGGAGACTGAAGTCCACGTGCGTTGAAGTTCATAAAGAAACTCTATCCGCGACTGGTCGTTGCTGCTGTTGATAAGAGAGCTGGTTCTTCTCTCAGTCAAAGGCTAGGTATAGCCATTCAGCGAGGAAACGCAGCCAGCGTTCTTGGTACAGTACCACGGGGAGTAGTACTGTATGATACTCGTAATTAAGTTATTACTTTTAGTTTGTTTTAGAATAAAATATAACAAAATTGTATGAATAAAATAATTTAATAAAGGCTAATAATCTGACGCTCACCAGATGTCGCTTGTTGGAACTAAGGTGAACTTATTTATAAAGCAGATGGTCACACAGTGCCATCATCATTTAAAAGCTGCGATTTAATTAAAAGATTTTCGATTTCGTAATCGAGTATAGATATAGATGTCTATGGGCCACAGCAACCACTTACCATCAGGTGGACTGTGTGCTCGTTTGTCACCCTTATCCAAAAAAAAACCGGCCAAGTGCGAGTCGGACTCGTGCACCTAGGGTTCTGAACAAATCCGTAGGTTAAAATTATTAAAAATATTTTTATTATATGATATAACTAAAAATTTATGCGTTTCGTAATTTTCCTTTATCTGTGCTGTAATACGTTGCTTCTTATAAAATTTTAAGTTTCTGAGTTCACGGGAAGTACCCTGTAGGTTTTGATTCCCTTGCGGCATAATATTTGCGGCATAAACGGTTGTATCTTTTGATTGCGTTGGCTTAGAAGTTTGATTTTTTCACAGATCCAAGGGACAGTAGACTTGAGTGTATTTGATATGAATTTCAGCTTACCTCCACGCGTTCCTGAGAAAAAGGGTCTTGACAGACAGACAGACAGACAGACGGACGGACTACAAAGTGATCCTAAAGGGTTCCGTTTTTTCCTTTTGAGGTACGGAAAACTAAAAAAAACACATTTACATATTTTTTAACTTTTTTTAAATTCTTCTACCTTTATGAATAACCTTAGTTTGGTTTATCCATTTTTAATCTAATTGATGTAAAATTTAACTAATATTTCAGAAAGAAACATAAATCTCTATATTTTTCTTACAAATTGACTTCCCTCGCTCATCATCAGTGGTGCCGCCCTGGTGGCAGTCGCGCAATAAGTCGTAGATTATATAGACATTGTTTCACTTTTATATCAGTCATAATTCACTATTAAATTTAGTTATAATTTATTTGATAGATAACTTTTATATGACGATTGAAAAATCAGCCCTAAATTAAATATGTTACTTTATTAATCTGTTACTCCGGAGTTTTAAAGTATAAAGATTCTTAAAAAAAATTCGTAAAGAAAAATTCTTAAAAACCAGGACACTCCTTTGAAGTCTTGTTGCTTGGAAACCCTATTGTACTCGATTAAACACTGACCCTATCTCTCGTCCCTATACTCGATTCACGATATTGTTGTTTAACATGCGCTTGTTGGTGTTTATAATCGATAGGAGGCTTTTAATTGATACTTTTATATAAAAGTTGAGTTAACAGTGATTAATTTTCTTTCTTTAAAAAAACGTTACCTCCATACTAGGGTTTTCTCCTGTATCGTGGGGGCAGTTTACATATATAAATTTCACAAGGACAAACATCCAAACCCGGAACAATTATTTGTAGGCCATACAAATACTTGTTTCGTGCGGGATTCGAACCCGCGGCCCTTAGCGCAGCAACTCATTGCTAAGCTACTGCGCCACGGAGCCGTCAATTAATTATAGAATATTAGAGTATTGAAAATGAGCTAAGAGTTTATCTGAAGTAACGGCGGCTTATGGGCGCCTGCAATCAATTAAATAAAAAAGGCCACGATGCATTGTCACCCCTTAGGACTAATATTAAATTACCAACCAGCTTGTAATTATAAATCTAAAATCAAAGATGGCGACGGACAACAGTATGTTGAGTGTTGGTAATCAGATTACACTGTGATAACTGCGTTAGAGAACTCATTTCAATATATAAGGGTCGTATGAAGCGACTGGAAGAAAAGGTTTAAAGATCGTAGTACGTGGTAGAGCCATGCTACAGCTATATCAATAGTATAGTTGTAGCACGAATGGGTCGGCTCGACCGGGGAAGGACCACGCTCTCACAGAATACCAGCGTAAAATAAATGCTGCTGTGTTTAGTTTGGTGAGTGTAGAGAACCGGAGGCCCTGTTTACTGGAAAAGAGGCATTCCATCTTAGTTCTCACCGCTGACAACGCATCTGCATTTTATTCGCAAACGAGGATAGATGTAGATGTCTATGGGCCACAGCAACCATTTACCATTGGATGAACTGTGTGCTCGTTTGTCACCCCTATCTTATAAAAAGAAAGATCTTATGGCGTTTCTTCTAGTTGCTCGCGGTCTACGCTAGACTCAGAATATCCAGATCGGCGACAAGTAGCAGCATCATAGGCACAAGATGTATGGTATTGCGATTGTCTTTGGGCGTTCAGTAGTCGACCCAAATGTCTCTGCTTTTAAATTGGGAGTGACCTAAAAATATATGCTCAACGCCTGACATTAAAATAATTTAAAATTAAAAATTTTGTACAGCTGACTTCAATATAAGTTATTAAGAATAACTCAAAAACTATTGGTCTGACCTTGATCAAATTCATATGAGACCACACGAGATGTATCAGCTTTCATATAAACGAATCATCGAAATCGGTTCACCCAGTAAAAACTTCTGAGGTAACACACACAAAAAAAAATACAGTCGAATTGAGTACGGTCTCCTTTTTGGAAGTCGGCAGATAATTTAAGACTAAATGTATTTGACCTCCGTTTGTCGAATGCGATAGGTCGACCAGATGAGGTCAGATTAGGTCATGTCAATTCTACTCTAGATAGTAACATAAAAGCACGATGCGCAATTTTAGTATTGTGCTTCACGATGCTTGGAGCCTAGTACACGTAATAAATAAATGAGATATTTTTTAGTTTATATACATTATTCATTATCATTGTTATCACACGCGGTTACTTGTACAGTATAGCATGTAACTGGAACGTAATTTGGTTCTTATTGCTTTGAAAGGTGCTTTAATTGAGAATATTAGAACTCGTTAGTTATTTGTGGTAGCCCTCAGCCCTGCCGTGCCGTAGCGGAGCTCAGGATGTGAGCGTCTGGTGCAAACGGCCGCCAAACAATCTGGCAGGTAATTGCCTCGCTGTCAAAACATCCGACGCGGGTGCGCAACCTGTCGGATTAACCGTATCCGTTAAAGAGGCCTTTTATTCGTTGCAATGACAGCGCACTGTACGTTGGTGAGAAAAAAGAAATCTGAGATGGCGGCCGGTTTTGCCGCTGACTTTTGACAGCTGTCAGAAAATCGCTTCTGCAGCGTTGTTTCGCTGTAATGGACCATGTTTTTACAAATAAAAAATATAATTTAAAATTATACTCTCGTAACAATATGAACAAAGTATTAACTTTAACAAAGCATTTGGACTTGTTGTTTTTGGTGTGTCAAATATCGACTCAATTACCTATATCCCGGATTAGAGCACGGCCCAGAAAAGTGACTGTTTGCGATATATGTTTATGAAAGAACCGGGAGGGGTGTGTTAATACGATCGTGCCAAATGTAAGACCATGTTCTCTGCCTACCTTAATGGTGACAGATGGGAAAGTTTTTGTATGAAGTTTTAAAATATATATATATATTTTTTAACCAAAACTAGTTTTAAAGATCTTTTTAAACTACTTAAATGTTAACGAACGCGAACTGTCGATGGCCTATTAATTCGTGCCGTGATTGTGCACAATTGCCTGCTGAGCGTAACGTCTTAAGTGGGTAGCGGGTGTTGCCTCTATACGACGTTATCTCTACGGTTCTTACACATTGCATCGGCAAAAATTTGTGAGAGAGATGCTCTTTTGACAGATGCCGCCGGTTGTCTTATTGCACAGCAATGCCGTAATTTTTTTTATTTTTCCAACAGATGCCATAGACGGCATTTAGTTTCACTTTGCGGTCGATATAAAAATACTTTCATGTAATAAATATATATAGGGACAGTTTAAAGTCATTATCTCTTTGAACTGTGATATAGGTGTAAATTTGTGTTGTTACAGCTAATATTGGTTTCAATATTAATCTTACGATTAGCCGGCTAAACTAAGGTTTAGTTTTGAGTTTTGATATAAAATAATACTATGACAGTAGGTAACTCAATAAAATAATTGTGAGGCATTCTATTGACTGCCTATGTTGAGCAGTGGGACTTGTGATGGGATGTGATGAATGGATGGAGTAATGATGAAAGTAGACAAGAAAGAACTAATAATTAAAAATTTTGTGCAACCGAATTCAATATAAATTATTAAGAATAACTCAACAATGATTGGTCAGACGTTGATCAAATTTATATGGGATCACACGAGAAGCACCAGTTTTCAAATAAAAAAAGAATTATCGGAATAGTAATAACTTTGGGTGAACACCCAGAAAAAAGTTACGAGGAGACATACATAAAAAAAAAAAAACAGAAACATACAGTCGAATTGACTAGTTCTTCCTTTTTAAAGTCGGTAGAAAAATAATTGAGAAAAAGAATTTCCACGTAATAGCTTCTAAGTCCGTGCTAAGACATAGTGCATCGAAGGATCAAATCCCCGACTTTAAAACTAGGAGAACAAGAAAACATTTATTATTCCCCGATTACTAGCTTTTTTTCATCAGAAAATTAATCTTATTTGTGGTTTTCCATTACGTGTAATATATTTAATTTTCTGATGAAAAAAAAACTAGTAATCGGCTAATAATAAATGTTTTCTTGCTCTCATGTAATGTTTTGAAAAATTTGACGCCCCTTGCGGCATCAACGATGAATTGATCATACCGAGGCTAAGTAGTATTATTATTTATTCTGTGCCGAGGCTCCAAATGGGAAGTTGATAGCGTAGGCAGACCGAATAGCACCCACACCCAAATATTTAGTCTCAAAGCGGACCATATTCTGAATTCGGTAAATCATTGACTTTTGGAATATACGTACCTACCTTACGAATTTATAAAATAAAATAAAAAGCTGTTATATCTTACCCATTTTTATTTAAAGTTTATATTTTGGCATGTTAGGCGGAGTAACTACATTTTTTACCTAGTAAAGTAAAGTAAAGTTGCATCCTATTTACGTCCCACTGCTGGGCACAGGCCGCCTCTCATGAGTGGGTTTTAGGGCAAGGAAAATGTCTTCAAAATATTTTTTTTCTTATTTCTCAGACATGCAGGTTTCTTCCCAATTTTTTCCTTCACCACCGAGCACGTGGTAAATCAGCACCTAAATTGCAATTAACAATTTCATTGGTGCCGGCGGGGATCGAACCCGGGTTGCTCGAGTATTGTGAAGCTTACAGCGAGCGCTAACCATCTGAGCTACCACGGCTATATTTTTTACCTGTTTGTTTTAAATAATATATTTTTAACATATTTTATTTCAAAAAGAAAGTTATTTATCCCTTTTCGGGTTTGTGTGCACCTCTGAATTCGTGGATCATGCATTCTTAAGCTATATCTTAATATGACATCGCGTCGAATTATTTTGGTAAGGTAGGTGGTACTCTACGCTGGCTATGAAAGTGTTAACAAATATTTCCTAAAATTCAACCTAATCATTGCTAGAATCATCTTGCAACCGATAAATGCTGGAATAAGTAAGGACTCGAAATATCCCAAACTGAGACGGGAGTAACGTCTGTGTGTCTGACCTGCGAGGAGTTGGGTATTGCGCTATCAGAACACGCTGAGCAAGCGGTATTATGGTATTAATTATAAAAGTAGCTTGTTAATATTGATATGGGAACTACAAAATAAAATTACGCGAGTATTGTTATTTATGTTAATGACTAATTGTTCTAATTAAAGAAGTAATTAGAGCGTTTATTAATTATAAAAAGTGTTGCTAACAACTTACCTCTTACTACTAAATTCTCTTTTTTACAAATTGTTAGTTTATGATTGTAATTAAATAATTAATTAATTACATATTACTCACACGATTGCGTGACTCGAGCGCGTTCATCATTTGTTAATAATTAATATCAGTTGAGAGGTTCAATATTAGATAATGTCGTCATAACTAATTGTTGGATGTGCAATGTCAATAACAGTTCCCGTTATTAATGAGTACTAATATAATAAATATTAACCCCAGTTTCATTTAAAAATAGTAACGACCTGCTAAGACATCTAGGAAGTTGGCTCAAGTTGGTTCCTTAGGGGAGGCCTATGTTCAGCAGTGGACTTGTGCAAGGCTGTAATGTTGAAGCGAAAACTCCCGAGCTCGGACTTCTTCTTCTTCTCGGCTTCGACTGAGTGAATCTGAATATTTTATTTAAATGCGCAGTGGCACTAAAACTTAAATATGTATACGTATATATCACGTCTATTATGAACTTAATCTATGACGAAATTTCGCGGCGCCTCAGTTCCCACGTGTGTTCGCGCCGAGTCAATATTTGAGCCCTTATCAGTGGTCTCCGACGAGCACTTGATATCCAGCTGTATCCGTTCTCCCTTTGCTCTAGTTTTTAATCTCGCTAAAAATTTATGTTGAAGGTAAAATATCAAAATTCATATTAATTTTGATAGTGGGATAATAAATATATATTCTGTTTATAAATAGGTGAAATCTATCTTAATAGCTAGTGGTTCGGTCCAAAATTGTTCTTTTGCCTTAATAAGATCTTCATCAAAGATCCGTGATGGATGACTATCATACCGGTTTAAAACGCAGATCGTTCCCGTTTCCTGCATATTCGAAAGTTTTAGATTGGTCTGGAGTTTCTAAACAGCGTTCTGTAAAATCTAATATAAACTCTTTGGATTTTTAAAGACTTTTATAAACGAGACATTACAAAAATGCCAGGAGTCAAGTCGTACGTCATTTTGACACTTGTTAAACGTTTTATTCCCGTTGTGGAACCGCAAATGAACCTTTTATGATATCATTCCCTTGCCCACTTGAGCCGACACTTGCAGTCCGCTTGTATTATATTACTGGACAAAAATTATAAAGAGAAATGAATGAATAAAAATTTGTTTCAGATAATCTCTTTGTTATTGTGGTTTATTTCTTGAATTATATTTTTTTACTCTAGGTGCCTTAGCAAAATTAAAAAAAAAATGTATTCAAGCTAACATTTTTGAGTATTAGTGTATATAAAGTGTTTATGGGTCATAGAATTCACTTGTCATAAGGTTATATTTTCTACTGACTTCAAAAAGGAGACGGTACTCAATTCGACTGTATGTTTTTTTTTATGTGTGTGTTACCTCATAACTTCACCGCGAACTGATAATTTCACGGTGAACCGATTTCGATGATTCTTTTTTTATTTGAAAGCTGGTGCATCACATGTGGTCCCATATAAATTTGATCAAGGTCTGACCAATAGTTTTTGAGTTATTCCTAATAATTTATATTGAAGTCGGTTGTACAAAATTTTTAAGATATAAATACGTGTCTTTTATTACGACTAATTCAAAGACATCAAATACATGTGAATGCACAAATGCAATAGACAAATAAGCATGCAGTCTAGTGAAACAAGTGACATGTGATTCGAATGTTAATTCGAAGTATTTATGCGATGTTCCCACTGCTAGTAAACTGTTCTGCTCTGAGAAAATAAATTCGCAGATCTTCTTTACAAATTTAACATTTTCAGGTTAATATTAAACACATAATGAATTTATGTTTAACTAGCTGGTACCCGGCGCGTTGCTACAAAATAAATAATTATTAAAGTAATTACAAAATAAAAAAATATAAAAAGTAAATATCGTTTTCAATTTGGAAGAGTTATATTGTTTAAATAGGTATGATGATACATTCATTGAAATTGAATGGTATAGCTTTCAAATAAATTTGTCACTACGATACGCGCGCCACCTACTGTCAGTTAATTGTACTTTGCCTATAACCTTCGCGGAAGTGCAAGCTTATAATATGTTGACAATGTTTTACCGCAATCTGATGAACGGTATGGCAGCGCATAAAATACCAACAAATTAGCTATAGGAGGGATCCTGGCATTGCTCTCTATCATTTCGTAAAGTTGCATCACAATCTGTTCAGCCATTTCGAAGATAGCCCGGACAGACAGACAGACATACAGAGAAAATTTTTAAAAATGGTCATTTATGTGTTAATAACATACAATAACTTCCTTAGCATCACAGAAGTGAGTTATTTCAATATTACAGACACTTCAATTTTATTTATATACTAGCTATTCCCCGCGACTTCGCCCGTGCGTAATTTATTACGATTGGATTTCATGGGTTTTAATTTTTTGCGCAGAACCCTAATTCTTTTTCTAAAATAAAACTAGCCTAAGTTACTTCTTATAACATCAGCTATCTGCTAGTGAAAGTCCAGTCAAAATCGATATTGTCGTTTCGGAGATTAGCCGGAACAAACAGACAGACAGACAGACAAAAATTTTAAAAATCGTGTTTTTTTTATAAGTACCGTATATACTTTCATATGCATAAAGAGCTGTTATTTCGACATTACAAACAGACACCTAAATTTTATTTATTCGTATAGTTGTATTGTATGTGTAGATTTTAAAATTTTAAAATTTTTTATGGCCTACCAATGACAAAGGCGTTGGTAAAAAAAATATGATCTCATACTTTTCGATGCACAAATGCCTGATTGGTATTCATAACGGGCTATGTGACATATTATTGTCAATTCGCAATTGACAATAATATGTACCGGAGGCGTGATCTAAACGAAGTCATCCTGCTTGGGCGAGCGGCGCGTGGGCGAATTACAAACCCGTGTAACCCAGCCGCTTCCCAATTAGGTGTCCTGAACGGCACAGACTTGTCGGGAAATTGTGTGTTGCCTGATGATGTATGTGTTGCACGTTAATTTCTCTGCCCTTTCACGTAATTTGAGTAGGCACCGAGTGAATGTTTTATTAGTGTTTATATATATACTAGCTGTTCCTCGCGACTTCGCCCTCGTGTTATTTGGGGTTTTAATTTCCCTAATTCTTTTTCTAAAATTAAAGTAGTCTAAGTTACTCCTTGTGACAGCAGCTATCTGACAGTGAAAATCCCGTCAAAATCGGTTCAGCTGTTTCGGAGATTAGCGGGAACAAACAGACAGACAGACGGACAGACAGACAGAAGAAAACTTTAAAAATTGTATTTTTGCTATTAGTACCGTATAACACTTTCATATGCATTTGGTAAAAAGCTGTAATTTTGACATTACAAACAGACACTTCAATTTAAAATTTGAGGTATATTAGTGCAAGAACATAATTAACATTATTGTCAACAGTGGTAGAGCCACGCGGCTGCTTTTGCTGTCGCACGGATGGGCCGGCTCGAACCGCGGTGGTACCACGACCTCACAGAATACCAGCGTGAAAATAGAGGTTTACCTCTGCGTTACGCTTGGTGAGTGCAGGTGGCCGGAGGCCCTTTTTACTGGAAATGAGGCATTCCATCTTAGTCCTCACGGGTGACAACGCATCTGCATTTTGATTTGTAATAGAGGATAGATGTAGATGTCTATGGGCCGCAGCAACCACTTACCATCAGGTGGACTGTGTGCTCGTTTGTCACCCTATCCTATAAAAAAAAATTAAGCGGGACAAAATGGTTCAATTAGGCCTTGAAACACGTAATGAGGTAATTAGGCTATTTCTTTCTTTCAAATGAGCTTTAGCTCATGAGATAATTTTTGATAGTAAAAAGAATAGATTTTCATATTATTATGTCACCAGTGAAGTAGATCACATTATTTAATGACATATTGATTTACTTGTAGATGTTAATTCTCCGAAGGCGGGCGACTCGCGGCCGTCGACAAACAGACGTTAAACAACCTTTAATTCACCGGAACAAGTTATGATATTATACGTAGGTGGTATCGGCAGATTGTAAACTATAACGGGATGTCGTGTGTTTATATATGGCTTTCGATGTCGAATATCGAAACACAAATTTTCGATTACAAAAATTGTTTCGATACCGCCACGCTATGTATCGATGTTCTTAAGACAATTTGCCTGATAGTGTTGTGACAGCTTCGATAAAGTCTCTTTTTATGATTGTTTTTGTTATAGTTTTGAAAATGATGACATTAGTTCGGTATATAATGCTTTATTATATTATAATCATAGTAAAGAATTTATAGTCCAAGGGGTGATCGTCGAAAAAGGTTGGTCATCCGGAATAAGTAGGAAAGTATACTTTTTTTATGCGCTGGATATTAGTTAAATAATAAATCAGCGGTCTGGTGGTTTGTAAATTGTCAACATTTTTAGATATAATTTTTCCAAAAATATTCTGCTCTCTCAATTATTCGGAGTCTTCAGAATATTCTTATAAATAAGTGCTATGCTATTGTAATATTAACTTTAAAAAATTACAAAAAGTCAGAGGAACCTTATTTCGAAACTAGTAGTAGGTTTGAAAAAAAATGACTTGACAATCGAAATTATATTTTTTTACGTTCGAAAAATTAAATATATTTCATTTTTTATACGTGGTAGAGCCATGCTGCAGCTATATTATGGTTGTCGCACGAATGGGTCGGCTCGACCGGGGAAGTACCACACTCTCATAGAATACCAGCGTAAAATAATACAGCTTAACGCTGCTGTGTTTGTTTAGTATGGTAAGTGTAGAGAACTGGAGACCCTTTTTACTGGAAACGAGGCATTCCATCTTAGTCCTCACGGGTGACAACGCATCTGCATTTTGATTAAGTAATCGAAGATAGATGTAGATGTCTATGGGCCACAGCAACCACTTACCATCAGGTGGACTGTGTGCTCGTTTGTCACTCTTAACCTATAAAAAAATTATTTAAATTACCTAGCGAAATTATCGAAAGCCAGTTTGAATCTTATTTAAATATTTAACATCACAGACAGTGTCTTTTGTCGTTTTGGATCTCTAAGAATATGCAATAGTCATGCTATCGTATACATTGATTGGCCTGGGTAGTTTTTTTTTATAGTAGTGTATATAATAGTTGGCAAATTCAAGATCTTACAAAAACTTACAAACCAAAAAGATCATTTGGTTTTGCAAAAAATATATGACCATCTTGTTAATGCGAGAAGTAAAATAACCATTTCGGCGACGCGAAGGTGCGCAGCAAGTCTCGATCGCCAAACCACCTGTAACAAGGAGCCTCATATCCGGCAGTACTTTAACGGATTGATAAAAAAGAAAAAGGACTGAACTTTGAAGTGGAGCGAGAAAAGGAAGCTAACCGTATTTGAGAACTTATAAATGTCAGTAAACAAGTAGTTTGACAGGTAATTGGAAAAGTCTTTATGTGGAAGACGCTAGTTGACATAGTAAAATTCTCTATTGATACGAGGGCGACACTGAGTTTTTAGAACTGGCCACTTGTAAACAATAAAATAAAGAAATAAGTCAAAATTTTGAAAATGGAAATCACCCGCCTTATAGCCTGACCTTGCGATTTTTAATTATATCTATATGTAACTTGCTAGTTTAAGTTTTTGATTTTCTAAGAACTTTCAGTGTCACCCTCGTAGTATTACACAACTTCATTACATCATAATCATCATTACAGCCCGTTACAAGTCCACTTCTAAATGTAGGCATTATATATAATTATTGTTCGTAAATTTGTTAGCTTGAAATCATTTACGGAGCCTCGTTTGCAATTTAATATGAAACCAAATTTCCATTTAACTCGTAACTCCTTGTACGTACTAATAGTGTAACTTTCTGCGTAAAATATAAATAAAAAAAAACTGCGTATATAGTTGTCACCCTTGGGGGTTCCTGCTTGCCAAGTGTGGCAAGGCAACTATAGCAAATATCCCTCTTATGTGGAAATATATGTTCATTTATGAACTGTTGATAAGCGGTTACATATGGGTCTCTTTCTGCGTTTCAAACGTGCATGATATCTTTATTGCTCTTCTTGGACAGATTACGTGAGAACAGCGCCCGATTCTTCGTCTGTATACAATACGTGGTAAGCTTCAAGGCTAAGTTTTTTTTTTTTTTTTTTTTTTTTGCGCCCGAAGCAATTGGAAAAGGGCTACCCCGAAGGGAGGCAGAAAATGCATTACGCATACCACGATGGCCGGTCCATCGTGGTTATGAGGGACTCACTACCTACAAGGGGGAACCTAAGTGATACCCTCTAAAAACTGCCTTTGGGGACTGGCAACCAGCTGTTGAAAGCTTCACATGCCGTATCGTAAAGCGACCCTCTTTTGGGAAAAGAGGGCGCAGGCGGCTATAAGCCGCTGAGGGAGTGCCTGGGAAGGCAAATTAATTATGAATAACTTAATTAGAGTTGGCCTGAGCTGCCAGGAGGCAGTTCAGGTCGTTTGAAAGTTTATTAGGCGGGTCCGAGAGGGAGTTCCTCGGCCTGCGGACGCTATAGCGGGAGGGGAGTGGGGCTGCATAATTAGCAGCCTCACGAATAAAATGATTGGAATGCGACTCTGAGGCTTTGAAGAAGTTCTCAGAGAGTTTTTTAAGGAATTGTTGAATTGTAGGGAGCTCTAGGTCCCGATGAAGGTCGGCATTGCGGACGTACCAAGGTGCGTTCGCAGCTCGACGACAGAAAAGGTTTTGAACTACTTGGAGTTCATTAATAATTTTAGGGTTAGAGTGGGCGAAAATGGGGCCCGCGTAGGACATGACTGGTCGTATACAGACCTTATAAAGAGTACGCTTGTTTCTGAGGGACATTTTACTGTGTCGGCCCAACATACTGTTGAGCCTATTCAGGTAAAAACGTGCGTGACGGGTTACTCTTTTGACGTGGGGCCTGAAAGTTAGCCCTGTGTCTAGAGTGACACCTAAATATTTGGCAGACGTATGCCAGGGGACAGGGGTCCCTAGCATACGTATTGGTGGAGTGTTTTTGAGACGGCGTCGTTTATAATCGAAGTGAACGGCGGAGCTCTTCTCCGGGTTCACATCGATGCGCCATTTTTTGAACCAAGTTCCTAGGTCATCAACTGACTTTTGGACCTTGTTCCGTATGAAAGGTAGCGAGATACCTTTGCAGTAGAGAGCAGTGTCGTCTGCGAAGAGGGAGAGCTGAACACCTTTCGGCGGAATGGGAATGTCGTTGGTGAACAGTATGTACAGCAGAGGAGCAAGAACTGAGCCCTGAGGGACACCAGCTTTGATGGGGCGCTGTGAAGATAGCGTGCCTTCGTGTCTAAAACGAAAGGTACGATGATTAAGATAAGAGGCCACGAGACGTACTAGACGATCGGGGAGACCTATTTTGTATAGTTTGTAGATAAGGCCTGTATGCCAGACTCTATCGAAGGCTTTGGCGATGTCGAAAAAGACCGCGATAGTCTTATGACGACGGGGATAAAAACCGCTGAGGATATATTCCAAAATACGGTGAACTTGTTGGGGGCAGGAGTGTTTCGCTCGGAAACCGAATTGATGGGGAATGATAAGAGGGTCACCGTCTGTGGGAAACAGATGGCGCCTCATGCGATTTTGAATGACTCTTTCAAAGAGCTTGCCCATGGCCTTGAGGAGGCTAATGGGACGATGACTGGAGGGGAGATTAAGAGGCTTGCCTGGCTTGGGAATACCAATCACAGTTGCCTCTTTCCACGTAGTGGGAAAGTAACTAAGGTTGAAGCAGGCATTGAAGATAATAGATAAAAGGGTTAGCACCTGCTCAGGAAAGTTTTTTAGGGCTTGGTTGGAGATGCCATCCGCGCCCGGAGCCTTTTTAGGCTTAAGTCCTTTGATGAGGGATGAAAGCTCATCATTGGACACAGAGATAGGTTCGGAGGCTGTAGGGGGCGAGTTCCGGCGGCGGACCTCATCCTCCACTGCCTGGACGTGTGAGGGGTCTACGGGTTGAGAGCTAGGAGAGCATTGAGCGGCAATGCTGTCTGCAAAGCACTCAGCCTTTTCCTCGTCCTCGAAGGCTACCGTACCGTCGGGACGGGAGAGAGGGGGAGTGTGGAAGATAGCGTCTATGCGGAGGGCTCTTGCCATCTGATAGTACGCTGTATGAGAGGGAGAGATATTCTCCATGAGCTTACTCTTTTCGAGGTCTCGAAATTCAGAGAGGCGGAAACGGAGTTCTCGTTGAAGACGATTGGCCGTGCGCCTATATTCGGGCGTGGGATATTTTGCTGCTCTCCGGAAAGCAGCTTTTTTGGCTTTTAATAGGTTGCTAATATGCAGGGGAAGCCCACTATTATTAGCAACCGGGACGACCCTTTCATTCTCCTTAAGGGAGGTTTTAATAAGGGTGGAGAGTGAATCGACCGCGGTGTCGATTTTTTCAGGACTGTCTAAGTCCGAAGATAGGGAGATGGGGGAGTCCTGTGAGTCCAGAGCTTTCGCTAGGGACTCCTTGAAGCCCTTCCAATTTGTGAAGGTTTTAGTAGAGGGTGTTGGGAGTGGTGGCTGATGGCCAAGAATGAGAGAGACCGGTCGGTGGTCGGATCCTAGATCATCTAGTGTCTCGATTGCCCTAAGGTTGAGAGAAACTCCTTTGAGTAACGCAAAATCTAGTACATCTGGGGCATAGTCGGTGTTATCGGGAAAGTGAGTAACACCGAGAGGACTGTGGACGGTAATATCAAGAGACTGCGTGATATCGAGCAGTAACTTGCCACTACGGGTGGTAGTACGGCATGTCCATTCAGTATGCTTGGAGTTAAAATCTCCAAACATAATGACTGAATTGCCTAGAGATAAAATAGCCTCAAAATCTTTTTTGAGGGGAAGGGTTTTAGAAGGGATGTAACAGGAGGCTATGAAGATGGACTGATGTCCAGTCATAGCTAGCCTGCATACCGTGGCTTCCATGTTGGAAAGTTGCGGAGTAGAAATGGGAGAACAGTGGAGTGTCTTCTTGTAATAAATGGCCGTACCGCCGCCTCGGCGGTCGGGTCTATCATTACGAAGAAGAGAGAAGTTTTTGATGGAAAGGCCTTTAGTGTCCTTAGTATTGAGATTAGTTTCCTGTAGGAGGAGGAAATCGGTTTCACGATTTTGAAGAAAGAGCTTAAGCTCTGGGAGGTTATTTCGCAAACCGCGAATGTTAAAGGATACAAGCGATAAACCCTTAGGTTTGATACGACCGTGGGATTTTGGTAGAGCAACCTGCTCTGTCATTGTGAGTTCAAGGCTAAGCGCTCCCCGCATATTTTATAGTACGCGACTACACCCAGTTCGATCCCCGCCGGCATCAATGATATTATTATTTTTGGAACGAAGTTCCTTTTCGGACGGTACGGGTTTGGCGGAAGGGAGCTAGGCGACAAAAAGTGTAAGATTTTTTCGTCACTACCCCTTGTGTCATAGTGTAGTCGGCCTTGGCGGCGAAATAAGGAAGTGAGATGGAATAATATCCATCTCCCTCGCACTTTTTCTTATCTTGCCATGAAACAAATATTATTTTATTTCAATGACGCTTCATTTTAATAGACGTTAGTAATTCATTTATTTATATTTGTTAATCAATAATATAATACCTACGTTTATCAATAATAATATACTACGCAAGGAACTTTGTTCCAACCGAGTGTTCCACGACACACACGCATTTTTTTTTTGTAATAAAGTTACAAAAAACGAACTTACGAAACGACGAAACCACTTGCCATCAGGTGGACTATCTGATGGCAAGTGGTTACTGCATCCCACGGACACCTGCAACCAACTTCAACCATAGTGGGCTACAGCCCACAGATGGATTGTCACATCTGAGGACTAAGGTGAAATACCTCACAGTTTGTAATTACACCGGCTCTCTTTATACTCCTCAGACCGGAACACAAGGGTGCAAGCACGGCTATTTGCTAGTTGCAATTTTATTGGTGACTAGCTGTTCCTCGCGACTTCGCTCGCGTATTATTTGGGGTTTTAATTTTTTTGCGCGGAACCCTAATTCTTTTTTCTTTTTCTAAAATAAAAGTAGCCAAGTTACTCCTTATGACATCAGCTATCTGCCAGTGAAAATCCCGTCAGAATCGATCCAGCCGTTTCCGATATTAGCCGGAACAAACAGACAGACAGACTGACGGACAGACAGACAGACAGACAAACCCTTTAAAAATTGTATTTTTGTTATTAGTACCGTATATACTTTCATCTGCATTTAGTAAAACGCTGTAATTTTGATATTACAAACAGACACTTCAATTTTATTTATTTGTATAGATGTATAGATTTGCAATTTATTCGGTGCTGAAGAAATCTTTAGGAAACCTAGTTGTAAGTTTGAGAAATAAAATATTTTGATGACGCGTGAAGTTTGCTAAAGGGATGGGCAAGGAAAAAATATATATCGATATACATCGAATCGATATTTTTAAACAATATCGATATATATCGCGTGATAAATATCGATATATCGTCATCATTTGCATGATGTAAAGATAAGGTCCAAAATTTTATATTACTGACGGTTGGACGACGATAAAAAAACGACTACCAACCACATATGAAAACTTTTCTACCTCCTTTTGTTGTTACGTTTTGTCATTAATGCAACATTTTAAAATATATCAAAATTGATATGAATTCGATGATCTCAAATAAATATCGATATATTGTGATTTTAAATATCGACGATAAATATCGATAATTGTATTATAAAATATCGATATATCGATATTTTTTGCCCAAGCCTAGTTTGCTAACACGCACTGGAGTAACGTGGCAGACTAACTGCACCATATCCCTCATAAATGGGAGGAGGCCTTTGCCCAGCTGTGGGACGTATACAAGCTGTGGCTTTTCTTATGTTTACTATACTACTACACAGCTTTAATCGGGTATATAAATTGCTGTAAATCATCATCATCATGGTCTCTTTTTTTTATAAACGTTAAACCCACACTAAGAATTTCTGCCAAATCGTATAGGCATTTTACGAACATAAATTGCACATAGCAAACATATAGATTGGGAACAATAATTATTTGTAGGCTATACAAAATATGTAGAGTTGTTCCGTGTGAGACTCGAACCTACAACTCTCATCGCTAAACCAAAGCCAACAGGCTACCAATGCACTATCGATAATCACTGTTGTATTACAGCTAAATCGAAATATAATGCATTTTTCCACGCTCAAAGGATTTAACAAGACGTAGCATTAGTAGTATCGGTCTTATTCGCAGAGTGCACTTAAGTGAATTCTAGTATAGTTGAGGTACTTTTCGCTGCGATTCCCGGCACTAGATTGCTCTTAATACACTCCTATTGATAGGGAGGAAGCTTTGGAATTATTGCATCCGTGCCTCTAATTGTGCGGGGCAATTTAGCTACGGGCGCACCGAAGGGAAGTCGCTACTTGAAAATTGGACGTAATGTGATGTTATGATCTCCCCGCGTGAAGTGCCTAACAACAGAATCATTTTCAAGTGTCCGTTGGCAAGGCACGCCTCTGTGTTTATGATTGGTGTACGGTACGTCTCGCGGAGTACGTGATCGCTTGATTGGCAAACTATGAGAAAATTTGCGATATGTGATGAAGAAATTACTTAAATACTATGTTTACAGTCGAGACACTAGACTAGACAGACTGCTTCTTTTTTCTAGCGGTCGTAAGCGCGATTGCTCAGCATGTGGTCTCCAGTTCAAATTCGAGGTGTGACCGAAATCAGTTATTGGGCTTTATTGTCAATTAGCTGTTCCCGCGACTTCGCCCGCGTGTAATTTATTACGATTGGATTTCATGGGTTTTAATTTTTTTGCGCGTAACCCTAATTCTTTTTCTAAAATAAAAGTATCCTACTTACTCCTTATAATATCAGCTATCTGCCAGTGAATGTTTCGTCAAAATCGGTTCAGCCGTTTCGGAGATTATCCGGAACAAACAGACAGACAGACAGAAAGACAGACAAAAATTTTAAAAATTGTGTTTTTGTTATAAGTACCGCATGTACTTTTATATATATGCATTTAGTAAAAAGCTGTTATGTCTAACATTACAAACAGACACTTCCATTTTATTTATTTGTATAGATAAAATTCTCAGTAAGCCTAGAGTCAATTATTTTGTGTCAGAAAATACTAATAATCGTGTATCGAGAGTAGACATTTTTATTAAAATTGTTTTTAATGCTAGTTGACGAATGACGAATGAAGTGGCTACTGGCCACTGTCGCCGAATGATATCTCTCATCTGTCCATATACAACGCACGATGCTTCGCACTTTTGACGTTTCTGTCTGTGTTCTGTGTGGATATCATTGTCTATTCATTTCTTTGAAAGTACGATATGGTTAAATAAGTTATTCGCCTCCTTCAAAACATTTCCCTAACTTATATATTAAAATAATTACTGACTAACGACGCCACAATATGACTATTCGATATGAAAAAAAATTCTAAGTCATGCTGCGTAGTCTAATTTCAATATGAATAAATAAGGGGTAAGATTAAAAATTTTATACAATATACATACTCGACAATATAAATTATTAGGGATAACTCAAAAACCGCTGGTCAGACCATGATTATATTGAACCACATGAGAAACACCATCTTTCAAATAATAAAAGAATCATCAAAATCGGTTCACCTAGAAAAAAGTTGTCAGGTAAAACACGTAAAAACATAAATAAAAAAAAAATATATTCGAATTGAGTACCACCTCCTTTTTGAAGCCTGTTAAAAAAGCAATGATTTTTTTACAATCAAAAAGACCGTCAACACTTCATTTAATTTAGAATTGAACTTAATTACAAATACAAGACTGAATTCAATTAAATTTCTTTTATAATGCAATAATTTGTATTAATATTGAGTATTTGGGTCGATACTGCAATTCATTCTGAAAAGATAAAATAAATAGTTCATCGTTGGTTCATAATTAATATTATCGCTGAAGAGTTTTCTTATAAATTATATAATTGAACTCGTAGCCGTATTTTAGGGGTTGATTTTTAATCATCTTTTTGTCAATCTATTGAAAAACTATTCTATACAGACGAGTACAGAACAGTTCATCAATACGACTTATGAGAATTCAAAATCTCATTCTAATAAATTCGCATGTACTCTATTAGGCACCAAATCGAAATACTAAAGTTATGTTGGGTTGAATCATAAGCAATAAGTAAAGTAAAGTTGCAGCCTACTTACGTCCCACTGCTGGGCACGGCCTCCTATCATTTCTGAGAGGGTTTTATGGAAAGGAAATGTCCGCCGCGCTGCCCCAATGCGTGTTGGCGAACTTCACATTTCTTCGTTAATATTGTTTTTTCTTATTTCTCAGACATGCAGGTTTCCTTACGATGTTTTCCTTCACCGCCGAGCACGCGGTTAAAATAAATAAGTCTCATAAGCAATACTACCACTTTTTACAATAACCTTAAGAAATCTTGAGTTATACGACTGCATCCGTTTCTTAACATTTTGTTCAATAAGGCTGCTATTTGCTTGGATGTACTGAATATAAGAACCCCGTCATATTCAATTGCTCCAACGCATTTAACGCAATCAAGATCGATAAATCAACTTCAAACGTTATCATCCTGTCTAATGAAATAAAAATGCCTCACGCAGCCTCTTGTCTCTTCAACGACGAGGAATAATTAATGCCTACGAAAGATTTATGGGTTCTTAATGCTACGCCCACGCGATATGAACTTATCGTGTCTGGATCTTACTATAAACGACAGGTATCTTTTAGAAATAGGTGTGTAGAAATTTGAACCCTATCACCATTATCTTAAGCTATTTATCTTATTACTTAAATAAGTATGATTCTCTTCTGTGTGTACGTATTTTAATTTGCAGCAACATTTCGCTTGTAACAACCGCGCTTGCAATCAATAAAGTTAACGCTCCATGCAATCAATATAAATAATTCCAGGTTGATGTTTGTGATTATTAATTATTCAACATTTATTCCTTCGCATATATTTAGTTACTATCTTATTCAATTTGTGGGACTACAAATTTGTAGATAATTACGTGTTAAGTCCAGGTGCGGTAGCTATAGCTTGAAAGGGGTAAGAGAATGAAATGTCTCGCCACGCCATTCTAAGGTTCAAGTTAAGCACAAAATGATACTTTAAAAACATACATTTAAAACTAAGAATGGTGAGGAAGAGGGGTAACCTAATAAAAGAAAAGGAAAATTAATAATTTCATCATTACATCTAAATCTATATCTATCTACATATACATATATTTAAACATATAAATAAAATCGAATTGTCTGTCTATAATATCAAAATAACTGCATTACATTGTCTTTTTGTCTGGGTTAATCTTGGTAATGGCTGAATCGATTGTAATGGAACTCTACGTACAGCAATATTTTATCCAAAAATTTAGAGATTTTTTTGGAAAAACAAAAAAATGATAAAGTAAAAGGTCTTTGATTATCTTAAATGTAAATACATTACATTAATAGATCCTGCCCAGGGGAAGCCGGGACGGATCTGTAGTTTGATATATTTTAAGCATATTAAAAATAATACACAGTCGTATATGTAAACAATAAATAAAATAAAATTCTAATGAAATGAAACATCTGAATTCGAGGGTGGAGTTATAATATAAGGCGTATTCACAGTTCCTGATACGCTATCCTTTTGTTTTAGTATTTGTTTCAGAATAAATGTATCTTATGTTGCGAGAAGACAATACAATGTAGAGTACAATATAAATAAATGTATGAATGCAGATCATATCTGCTGTATTGTTGTCGTTATTAATGATGAGGCTGTATTCTACACGCCTCCACCGCCTCCGCGAGATGAATCGTATAAAATGGGTGAGGTTGAAGATTGCCCGTGAATTCCAAAACAGTTTAAAAAAAAATATAAAAGCATAATTTGTTAGTAGAAATAATAGTTATTTATAATTGCCTCTAACAATTTATACGTATGTATCTAACATTAAGATTTTGAAGCAAAGAGTACGAAAGAGTAAGTTCTATGAAAACCTAAATTTTTATTTGCAAATTAAATGAGGTTTTGTTACTGCATTAGCCGGGGAGTATGAGTATTGTTAAAGACTCCGCTCTCTCCGCTTTTTGTGTAATTTGTAATAATTATTATTTTCAAAAGATGTCCATTATAAGCATTTAGAAAAAGTACAACTCTACTTGAATGTTGGGCGTAACATAATCGTAATGAAGGTTTTTGGTTTTCATTTTCAAAGAAATTAGTTTTCCCTCAGATATCATGTAATCAATCCAATGTTTACAAAAGGGGGATACAATGGATGCAGTGACAAGTGAGACCTAGTTCGTCACTGCATTTCTATTGGCCATCGCCTTAAACTGCGCTACCCGGCGATTTTTTTTTGTTTCTTAAAAAAAACATTACCCCCTCACTAGGATGTTCTCCTATATCGTGGAGGCAGTTTAGAAACATTAATGCTATTTGAAAATTTGTTCAGTGCGGGATTCGTACCCGCGGCCCCCAGCCCCGCAAGTAAATGCCAAGCCACTACGCCATGAAGCCGTCAATGTTGTAATTACTTTTTGATTGTAATGTAATTACTTTACCACCTGATGGTAAGTGGTGATGTAGGTGTAAGGTTTATCACATTGGCTTAGCTTAGCAAAGGCTGTTCGGAAATAAAACATAAATATTGTGTATCCCAAAATTTTGTTTGATATGGTTACCCTAAGTTACAATTGCAGTGCGCGTAAGCTTGTGTGTGTACAATTTCATAATTGAAACAATGTACGATTTAGTATGGTGACTATTTTTTTTACAACGTTTTCATCGAGAAGTTAGTTTAAAATCGATTGTAAAACTTATACCTATCGAACAAATTACAAAAATACGTACAGATAGACAAAAAAGTGAAATTATATTGCATCCAGTTCTTAGCTATACATGGTTATTTTCTAAAGAGTAACCAAATTTTAAACTTAAGTTCAAATATATAAATAATGATATATCGTTACTGCAGTTTTTGAAAATACCAGTAAATAAGACTTCTACTCATATTTCAAATTGTCCCTAATTGAATGGGATTTATGGGCAACAAGGTTTTTGCCTACCGATCGATCCTTCAAATGTGTGCGTGCGCAGTAAAGTCAGTGTAAATAATGCATCACCACGCATTTTGAATTTAAAAGATAAATAGGACATAATTTTTGAGTTTTTTTAAATTTATTTTTCTTCATCATTTGCTTATATTCCTTATTCTGAACCTTCTCTGCAAATCGGGCCGGTTATTGTAAATGTAAAGTTGCTTTATTCAAGTCTCTAGCTAATCGGAAAGTTAGTTTAAATCGGTTGCAAAATTTATACCGAACAGACAAACAAACAAACAGACAGTTCTTCCTCCTATATTTTCGGATCATTCAGTATATACACTTTTCCAAGTTTTGATGACACTCGTGTTGAGCACGCCTATTCCAGACGAAAGGCATCGTTATGCTCTAGAATCTGGGAATGTGGGAAATGTTAGGCATGCACATTACTGAATTCGATCTTTGTGATAATAATTTACATATTATTATATTAGGATTTTGACACGTGGTAGAGCCACACTACAGCTATATTATAGTTGTATCACGAATGGGTAGGCTCGATCGGGGTAGGACCACGCTCTCACAGAATACCAGCGTAAAATAGCAGCTTAACACTGCTGTGTTTTGTATGGTGAGTGTAGAGAACCGGAGACCCTTTTTACTGGAAAATAGGCATTCCATTTTAGTCCTCACGGGTGACAACGCATATGCATTTTGGTTATTAATTGAAGATAGATGTAGATGTTTAAGGGGTCACAGCGTCTTCTTACCATCAGATAGACTGTGTGCTCGCTTGTCATCTTTAATTCAATAAAAAAAAGGGTACGTGTAGTTTTATTTTTATACGTATTTTTTGTTTTGCTTATTATTGTTATCTCTTTTTGCTATGCCAATAAAATGCTCTTTTATCACTTTCTGATAACATTTTCCTGTTTTGAAGTTTGTTAATAAGTTCCATCGAATTCGTTCGATTATTGATTCGCCAAGGTAACGATAAGAAATAATTGCAATCATTATTAAATTAATAAATCAAATTAACAAGGGCAAGAACAAAGTGTAACGCAATCCTTAATCGCTAACAATGGGGAATGTTGAATAGTTTCTTATTAATTGTATAATTAAGCAAAATAGTGTTCAAGGTTGTAAAAATCTATATCTATACTCTACTCGTATACAAATAAATAAAATTGAAGTGCCTGTTTGTAATGTCAAAATAACAGATTTTTACTAGATGCGTATGAAAGTATATTATACGGTACTTATAACAAAAAAATAATTTAATTTTTTTGTCTGTATGTCTGTCCGTCTGTCTGTTTGTTAGTTTGTTCCAGATAATCTCCGAAATAGCTGGACCGATTTTGACTGGACTTTTGTATGTCTGTCCGTCTGTCTGTCTTTTAATTTGTTCCGGATGATCTACGAAATAGCTGGACCGATTTTGACGGCACTTTCACTGGCAGATAGCTGATGTTCTTAGGAGTAACTTAGGGTACTATTATTTTAGGAAAGCAATTAGTGTTCCGCGTAAAAAAATATCCATGAAATCCAATCGTAATAATTTAGACGCGCACGAAGTTGCAGGGAACAGCTAGTAGTAAATAATTATAGTGAAATAGGTGTATTACTATACATGTGAAAATGTTATTATGTTAACAGGCTTAGCAACATTTTTTTTGCAATTTTTTTTAACTATCGTAACTATGTAAAAATATTATGATTGTTATAAATATCCCTTATTTTGTTCGTCTACTTCTTTGGTTAGATATACCCGGCTAGATAGAATAGAAAATAATAGAATAACTTTATTCAGAACGTAATACTTAGTGAATGTAATTTTTTATTTACCATTGGTTCAGAAAATTCTGCGAAGAATCAGCAAGAAAACCAGGGGGTTATATTTTCTTAACATAATATAAATGACTTTACAATAATTTTAATACGAACTATAATCGAACCAGCACGGTAGGGATCACCTTATTTTCAGGGGTTATTTTCATTATGTAGATAGAACGATGATCAGAGCCAGGTGGCTGGTAGCAATTACATGTGTGATGCCGAAGTCTGGGCTAAATAACTGAACGGGCTAAAGACCTGAGCTTAGCAGCTAGCTATCGTAGGCGTAATGGTGAAACAATATTGTGCGTTTTCCACACGAATGGAGTACCGGGAAAACAATACATTGTTATCAAGCCCATTTAAGCGCCAGTAAATATATTTTAAGATCTTAATTTCTACCTTTGCGATGCTGCCATCGGTTAGTTTACGACATTTGTCTTTAAGTACAAGTCAAAACAGTAATTAGAGCTAACATAGTAAGAAATATAAAACCAAATAATTGTTAAACGACGTTTGGGATAGAGAACGGATTAGCCGTGTAGTGGCGGTGTCAGAATACCATCTACCCCATATCGTCCCGTAGGTGTCGTAAGAGGCGACAGAGGAAAACTTAAACAGGAGACGATTAAAACACTGCGGTTGCCAACCCGCCTGCCAAGCGTGGCAACTCTGGCAAAATCCCTCATATGAGGCATATGGGGGAGGCCTATGTTAAGCAGTGGAGTTTTAGGCCGGGCACATACATACCGGATTTCCGTTTCGATATTCCGATTCGGAATTCGGAAAAGTAATTTTGCGTACGGAATTTTCTCCGATTTGGGATTCCGTATGGCCAGTGCGTTCGGAATCCCGAACGGAAAAAAGCGGCTCCGAACGCAAGTCTTCCATAGATTTTGTATGAGTCGCAACACACATTCGTAAATTCTGTACGGAACGCGTCCGAAGCGTGTAGGTGTGTTTATGTATGTTTTTACATTTAATCTTATATGTGTTTATCTTTTCGTAACCTTTCATATCATTTCGTTTAATAATTCGTCGAAAGAGTTTACAGACATCCATATTTAAAAAAATATCTGTGGATAGATAGATCTTTTTAGATAATTTTGACTATATTGCAAGCTTAGGGTGATAAGGGGATGCACCTAGTAAGAATGATACAGCAACAATGGAATCACAATCAGAAAATCGTCGTCATTATTCGCTGAGAGAATGTCTAGACTCAATGGCTAACGTCCCTTAATTAACCCTTGTTATTCCGAACGGAAATAAACTTATGTGTGTGATGCATTCACGGAATCCCGAAACGGAATTTCGTATGTATGTGACCGGCCTTATACGCTGTAATAGATAAATAGATAGTTTGGGTTCGTATAAAATTGAATCGTGCACGCACGGAGCACCGGCGTGAGCGCACTGCATTAATGGGGGTATCCATGTCTTTTTCTGCCACCAGGGCGGCGCTACTTTACGATGAGGTGAAATATTTTACAGATTTTATAGTCGGGAAGATAATTTCGTAGAAAAATGTAACGGTTAATGTTTCTTTCTGTATTATTAGTTATATTTTATATTATATGTGGTAGAGCCATGCTGCAGTTATATTAGTAGTATAGTTGTAGCACGAATGGGTCGGCTCAACCGGGGAAGGACCACGCTCTCACAGAATACCAGCGTAAAATAGCAGCTTGACACTGCTGTGTTTCGTATCGTGAGTATATAGAACCGGAGACCCATTTTACTGGAAAAGAGGCATCCCATCTTAGTCCTCACGGGTGACGACGCCTCTGCATTTTGATTCTTTATTGAGGATAAATGTAGATGTCTATGGACCGCAGCAACCACTTACCATCAGGTGGACTGTGTGCTCGTTTGTCACTCTCTCCTATAAAAAAAATTAATTAAATTAAAAATAAATAAACCAAACTTTAATTTAACTACAAGTTAAAAAAAAAGAATTAAAAAGTGCAAAATTTATAATATTCTAGAAACTGAAAAACTATTATTTAAAACTAATTTCTCAATTAACTGACATTGTGTAACAAAAAACTTTACCTCAGTCACAACTAGCGACATCTGTTGAGTGGAAGATTATTAGTCGTGATTGTATTAATAATGACTCATTAATGTGCGGCTCGTTTGACCAATGTCAATGTCATGCGGCCACAGACCGGCTCCGCGTCGAGTGTTTTGTTTACTGTTGTACTTTCTTTTGTGGTTACGCATGACTATGAATGAATAGCCCTTTATACCTATTATGGCGTGTGGTAGTTTATAGGCTATTCATGGTTTCTGTAATTAACGAATTGTTAGTGTATCGACTCTAATATTTTGTTTTCGTACGTGTTAGTGTAATGTGACAATGAAACAAGAATGAGGTTGGACTTAGTTTTCATGTTTATACATATTATGCATCTTTAATTTATTATAGTAATTTGGTTCATAATATGTGGTATTTTTTTACTAATTACATTTTGAATTAAACTGATTTTACGGATCTTATCGCGTGAATTTTTAAGTAAGTATCATCCGGAATGAAAGTTAAAAGTTCAATAGTTAATTAAATGTCACAGCGGAAAACTAAAAAAATTCTAGCCTTTTATTATAATATGATAATGACGACGATGACGTAGAATGAATAATAATGTTCTATATTTAAAAATGTTGTAGAAATGCGCAGTACCTACCTATGTTAGGGCCTGTATTTGAATGACAGGATGAGAAATTGTGGTTTGACCAGGATTAAGAAAGGAATGCTTCCGTCTTCTGGTCATGTAGGAAAATGCGAGAAACGAGGAAAGAGTTACAAAGCAAATTTATATTGCAGAAGTGAACGGCAGTAGAAGAAAGTTTATCGACCAAATTACCGATATTCTGAAGATGGGCCGGACGTACCCCTAACATGTATGCGTAGGTATGTGGATCTTAAGAAAGTGAGAGAGGTGTGTCAGGACTCTGGATTAGGGTTGCCACCCAATATATATAGTATCGTACTATATTTCATTCAATTATACTATATATTATAGAAAGATATTATAGTACGGAAAATACTATATTTAGATGATATGATTCAACTGTCGCGCTATTTTATATTAACTGTGACTGGAAGTCTAGAACAAGTAAGTTATACGGAAAGATTTTTTTCCGTCATGAATTCAAAATTCGAATCCCGCACGGAACAGGTATTTGTATGGCCTACAAATAATTGTTCCGGGTCTGATGTTTGTCCTTGTGCAATTTATGTTTGTAAACTACCTCCGCGATACAGGAGAAAATCCTAGTGTGGGGGTAACGTTTTTTTAAAAAAAATGGAAAGGAAATAAATAGAGCATGTATTAATTTAATAAAAAAATTAATTGTTAATTTATTTTAATATGAATCTAAATTGCTCAGATTCTTATAATTATTTTAAAGGATTATTGATGGCAGGAAGAGCAATAACAAATATACATGGAATAATACATAAATATTCAAAATAAATGTGTACTTTTTATTACCTGAATTTCTCAAAAGCACTATATTTTTCTATCTATTTGGGAAAAATACTATATTTGTGCAAAAAAAAGATGGCAACCCTAATCAGGATCGTTCCAAATGGAAGTCCGTAGTCTCTGCCTATGCCTCTGGATGACAAGCGTGAGTGTTTATGATGATTACGATTATTATAACTAAAAATATTTACCATGTCATGAAATTACCACTTATCCAATTGAATTATATAAAATTTACGTGCGAATGCGAAATTATGTGACAGCATTCAGGCTAGCGTTACGACCGATAGACACAGTAATATTACGAGTATTGTCACATACCAAGCGGCAGGATTTTTAAGTTATTAAAATAGCTTTAAATAGGTATAATAATACAATCTATCTTAAGTGAAATTTGTTTACTTAGTGACGTAGCTTATTTTTAGAGACAGTCGTCGTTTATGGCTCCGTAGATCGAATTGCTCGCGGGATAACTGTTCGAATTATGTGCTGGCAACACTACCCGTTTTAATGGTGTCCTTTAACAACCACCCATGAAAGGGACTAAAGTCGGCGGAAGATTTACGAGGGATTTTATTGTGGTGTGGAAGGGACGTGTTGGGCTGGTGTGGATGTAAAACCTCTCAGTATTTATGGTCGCTAGTGCATTTCGACAGAACTCTTCAGAGATCGTTCCGAGGTTCGACGCATCGTTAATTGTTTAATGAATTACATTTCTTTTTTTATCTTTTGTATTTATTGCGGCTAAATCAACACATCAAGATAATGTATAGGGTAAAGGTGTTTGTGTTTTATCTGATAAAACATATATTTAGAAATCCTTTAAAAGCATTATCATATGAAATTATTTATATATATTTTTTTTAATAATTATTGTTTTATTCTTAGAACTTGTACTCGTATTATTGTACGTTGCAGTTTACGTTAAAATATGAAATTTAGATTTACTTTCACAATCGTTGATCATCGTTTATATTCCTTAAGTTTAGACGTTTTAGTAACAATTTTAAATACAATTTAGTAAAAAGGTTTCTATACTTATATCTATACTTAAAATATTTTAATTTTTTTGAAATACGCGTAGTATTAATACATAATGAATGATCTTAGGAATTATTGAATTAATATATTCCAATTTATAAATATCGTACAGCTTACAATATATAGCTTAGTATAGTTTAAAATTTAATTATATCAACTATGCAGATTTTTATTTTTATTGTCAATTACGTTTTTCTACCGCATTCAAAAAGAGAAGGTACTTAATTTGACTGTATGTTTTATTTTTTATGTTACCTCATAATTTTTTTCTAGGTGAACCGATTTCGATGATTTCTTTTTTTGAAAGCTAGTGCTTCTCATGTGGTCCCGTATAAATTTGATCAAGGTCTGACCAATAGTTTTTGAGTTATTATTAATAATTTATATTGAAGTCGGTTGTACAAATTTTTTAATTTTAAATTATATGCTAGCAGTAACGAGTTGATAGTCGCTTTGTACAATTATATTTATGTGTTATTTATTAGCGCACCACCACTCACAGATTATTATCACCTTCGCTCGGATGAAAAATTTTCACAAACACAAAAGTACTCTGTACTGTTTATATTATTTATTATGTTAGGTGATACTCCATATTGTTAATTATTAATTAAGCGTGAAATGTTACATTTTAGTAAAAGCCGTAGGTATAGTATAACTTTAAATTTTTAATTTCGGTATCCACGACCCCACGAGTTAAGTATGCTTTGTGAGGGGCCACAGACAAACAATTAAACAGCTGTTAAGTCTGAAAATGACAAATTATGACTACTACAGAAATTGTGTGTATGGTCTGCATTTCTAAATATATCATATTCAAAGGCCTCCGGCCACATGCACTCACCAAGCAAAGCGCAGAGGTAAACCTCTACTTCACGCTAGTTTTCTGTGAGGTCGTGGTACCACCCCGGTTCGAGCCGGCCCATCCGTGCGACAGCAAAAGCTGCCGCGTGGCTCTACCACTGTTAAAATTGATATATAGCTTCTGTTGTTTCCTGGACTAGATTAATTCAATTGGTCATATTTACACAAATGTATTCATTAGTTAATCGACGAAGAGATTTTAAGCGATTGCAGCAATCAGTTGATAAGCAAATAAGAACGAATCGAAGCGATTAATTATGATTTAATACAACAAAGGGCCGTGGTGGCTAAGAGCTCGCCGTATATTTCACAATACGCGAGCATCCTGGGTTCAATCACCATCGTCGCCTATGAAATTGTTAATGGTAAATTTTAATTGCTGATTTACCACTTGCTCAGTGGTGAAGGAAAACATTGACACGAAAGCGGCACGTCTGAGAAATTAAAATATTTCAATGATATGTGAAGTCCAATTTACTAAGCTATACTTTACCTATCAA
Source organism: Parnassius mnemosyne (assembly GCA_963668995.1). Lineage (NCBI taxonomy): Eukaryota > Metazoa > Arthropoda > Insecta > Lepidoptera > Papilionidae > Parnassius > Parnassius mnemosyne. The sequence goes on along the minus strand of CAVLGL010000068.1, from coordinate 34,526,271 downwards.
AACATCAATCGACGGTGTCATAAAAGTAACTTTATTGTGGCTTGAATCTTTTTAGGGTTAATATGACAAATTATAAATAGTCTTTGAAATTATTTATATATATTTTTTATTTATTTAGCTCATATCTATAAAAGGTGGCGGATGACAAACTGATATTACAATTTTATTCGCTTACGGTAAAATGTTGTTTTAGACGAAATTTCAAGTGATTCTGTATTGGTATCATTTGAAAAATTGTCATGAATACTACTTTATCTCAGCAATGAGTTGCAGCACTAGGGGCTGCGGGTTTGAATCCCGTACGGAACAAGTATTTGTATAGCCTACAAATAATTGTTCTGGATGTTTGTCCTTGTGAAATCTATGTATGTAAACTGCCTCCACGATACAGGAGAAAATCCTAGTGTGAGGGTAACTTAAAAAAAAACAATTAAAACTATCACAATTCTATCGGTATGTATTTACTTGCTACATAAATGCAATAGTTTTCATATAGTTAGGGCTTATTCTCCAATCGTCAATCCATCAAATAAATTATAACCTGACTGAATATAAAAGTCAAACAATTGGAATATTTTATTCATATATTATCTGTAACTTTTATTTGTTTGTGTTTTATTCTATTGATTATATTCTGTTGTGTTGTATTTTATTCTATGTATAAATTATTTGACGATTGAAAAAGCGACCCTTAGCCCTTAGGCCCGACCCCATTACGTGTGGGGTCTGAATCGGACATAGTTATCCAATAATTAAAAATTAAAAATGTTGTACAACCGACTTCAATATAAATTATTAAGAATAACTCAAAAACTATTGGTCAGACCATGATCAAATTTATATGGGACCACATGTGACCTACCGGCTTTCAAATAAAAGAGTCATCGAAATCGGTTGACCCAGTAAAAAGAGGTAACACACTTATAAAAAACATACAGTCGGATTGAGTACAGTCTCCTTTTTGAAGTCGGTAGAAAAGACCGTCCCTTTATGATATTATAACGTTTGGAGTTTGTATCAGTGTTCAGTTGAGTTCAATTTGTTTGTTTTTTTTGTATTCTATTAATATAAAATTTTGCAGGTATTGTTTTATTCCATAAAAGTATAAGAATAAGAATCCTGAGGATTTTTTGTGCATTAATTAATTAATTCAATACAGCCTATGAAACGTCCACTATTTAATACAGGCCTACCCAGTAGATTGGATCATAGGGGGACATTCGCCATAGTTGCCCCGCTTGGATGGCGGCTTTACAGTTGCTGATTTTTATTATTTTGTGTTGTTATTAGGAAGATGCTATTACTTATCCCCTAATCCATATTCCTCTGTCGCCTTTTACGAAACCCCACGGGATGGTATCGGGTAAGTAGTGGATTAGCTAACGTTACGAGAAATAGAGTTATCTATGTATTTGTGCATACATAACTCCTTTTCTGCCGACTTCCAAAAAGGAGACGGTACTCAATTCGAGTGTATGTTTTTTTTTTATGTGTGTTACCTCATAACTTTGTAATGCGCGAACCGATTTCGATGATTCTTTTTTTATATGAAAGCTGATAGTTATCGTGTGGTCCCATATGAATTTGATCAAGGTCAGACCAATGGTTATTGAGTTATTCTTAAATAACCTATATTGAAGTCGCTTATATTGTGTCGGCTGTACAAAATTTTAAATTTTAAATTATTGAACCGCCTGTTGGTTGGGTGCTATTTGCGTAACTACTTTCTGATAATTTTACCCCTAGTTAGTTTCGAGCGTTTTTTTTTTACTTATTATAAGCCAGTGCTTGACTAAAATCTCACCTGGTGGTAAGTGGTGATGCAGCCCTTGATGGTAAATCGCATTGTCTTAGCGTAACAAAAGCCCATTCACCCTTGCCTTGAAGACGCCCAGAATCTATTCGGACGGAAAGATAGCGTTTACATAAAGCTAGTTTTACGGATTTTATCGCGTATATTAACTTATTTGATATACCTGACGTTTTGAGTACTTTACAGCACCCATGGTCACGGGGGGAGGGGGGCTGAGGTGTTTGACGTCCCAATGTCATAGTTAACCACGGCTACCTCCAGATTAAAAATTATTAATTTTTGTTCCGATCTACGCAGTATGAACTTACGGTATCTTGAAGTCTTGCAGTTGTATGCTTGGGTTGGGATTTAATTTTATTAATTATGGGATCCCAAGCAGATGGTAGCACCCAGCCATCTTCTCTATTGAAATTAGGATGTTTTTTGATTTCGATAGCCTCGCGAATCATCCTTGGAAGGAATCGGTGTTCTTTAGCGAGCATTTGTGGTCTATCAAATCTAATGTAATGACGGGGGCGATCCTGTACGTGTTCACAGACTGCAGATTTACTGGAGCGTCGATTCTTCACGATATGATAGCGTTGCTGAAAAGATACCGAAGCTATCATTTAGATAGATTTTATCCAAACCGTAACCATAAGAGCTACTTGCCAACCTAATTTTATATTAAATTTATGTAAAAACAAAATTAAGTGAATAATTTGTCGTAAGAAATTAGCCATTGAATCGATTAGTTAAGTGTGTGAAAGTTTTTTTTTTTTGAAAAAATTTAAATATTTAGTGTACCTTTTTTTTATAGAATAAGGGTGACAAACGAGCACACAGTTCACCTGATGGTAAGCGGACGCTGTTGCCTAAGATGGAATGGCCTAAGATAGAATGCCTCGTTTCCCGTAAAACGAGCCTCTGGTTTTCTACACTCACCATACGAAACGCTACCACCATACTGCTATTTGACGCTTGTACTATGTAAAGGCGTGGCCTTTCCCTGGTCGAGTCGACCCATTCGTGTTGGACGTATATTAACTATGTACGTAAGTATACGTATACCTTAATCTCTATTAAAATAATTAATGAATGATATGAAAAAAAAAAAGAAACATTGATATCGTTTGTCTAACATATGTAGTTTTCAAAATATACAAACACTATTTCAAAGCGTCGTCTGTGTTCTTTAAATTTGTTCTTTAGTACGAATTAAGAAATTTCATTTGATGTAGGTACTTAAAAAGTACTCATAACTTCGCTCTGTAGTCATTCTAAAGGTTTTAAAGGATTTGTATTTGGCTCGTCTCGTTGCTGTCAGTGTGGTATTGTGTTCATTGTCATTATAATTTATGTTAAAGAGGTGACGAGCTTTGACGCGCCCTCGTTTGCAAGTACTCCGTCTGTTAGCTCCGTCCGGGTGCTCATTGAGCTCAGATGCAACCACTAATTGTATTCAAACATTTGTAAAGCCTCGTACACAACGTTCTTTGTTTTGTTTCTACTTAATTTGTGTGGTTTCAGCTTGTGTTGAAATCAGTGGGTTCCCTCTTTCTATTGTATAATTAAATGTGGAAAGAGATATGATAAATTTAAAAGAAGAAAATTAAAAAAAATTCATTCAATTTTTTTCTGCATCGTGAAGCCAGTTTTCATACATAAATTGCATTAGCAAAAATCTTTAGAAAATTTGAAATTGGAATATTCGTATTTTACTTCAAAATAATCGTATTTTTGAATTTTTTTTGTAAAATTGCAGTGTGGCCTGTCGTATTAAGCTTAAAGAACAATGGCAGACTTTCATACATAAAATTAGTTGAGAATGAATGGTAGCGTCTATATATCAAAAATATCTTAAAAGATTTGAACATTTTTAGGTTATGCCTTATGTCGCTTGGAAAAAGTCATACGTCCTGTGGTTGTTTGACGTTAGCTTAATACATTCTCAACATAATGTGCCCTACCTACATAATTGAGAGTGTTTAGATTATTGTATCTCTATTATATAATTGCATACTATAAATGTATATTTCTTGCATGGCTACAGGGCCTTTGTGTCATACAGTGACATTCTCAGAAGGGCTAGAACCTAGAGCCGTAAAGCCATTAAAAAAAACATTTACATTTTGTTTTAGCTAGTGTTGCCATAACATTAAATGAAATTGTTACATATTACTATGATTGAGATAATGTATTATTGTAGGAAGTTCTTTGTAAGAGACTTCTTTTCAACCATATCACTTTTATTATTATTATTTCGAACCAGTGGTAAAGTAAAAAATGACTGTCAATAAGAATTACTCATGTAATATATATTGATTAAAAATTATTCTATTCTATTACTGATAGTATAGTTATTACTAATAATAACTTAATATAAAAATATTTTGTGTTTGTGTGTTGTGTTGGGAGTCTTACAAAGTGTATACGAAAATAGTATGAATATTACTATAATGACAACACTTGAATAGAGTAAAATGATTTAAGTCATTTGATATTCTCAAAAATGTTTGTTTTTTTCTGTGGCTTTAATTAAAATACATTTTTATTTGAAAAATCATAGAAAAATAATAAAACTCATTTTATATATAACTTATTTCTAGACACAATAATTTTTGTCAACTATTTTTACTGCCATCGTTCTTTGTAGTGTATCTGACAGTAAACAAGGGGGATCTAGATTAATGCTTTTAACTTCTGAATAAACTAATTATATCCTTTAAAAACATCTGTTTATTCTCATTAAGACATTGCGTTCATAAAGTATTGTATTTTATAGCGCGGAAGAGAATCTATCACACCGTCTTGTCACTTAGGTGTCTGCTAAGGTTATGACTAATGACACTAATAATAAATTGTAACTAAAAATGGCGACCAGTTTTATCACGTTTTCAGTTCTGAGTTATGTTTAAAGTTTCAAGTTTTCTAGCTCATCAAGAAGTTTATTGATTGCCAAATTTGTTGCGAAACCTAGAATATTAAAACGTGGCGGTGTGAGAATATCCTTCTACCCCATATCGTCCCGTGGATGTTGCAAGAGGGAAACAAACCAGGAAATGGACAGCAGCGTCTTACTAAAGCCAACTAAAAATAAAAAAAAAACTGCGTTTGTCAAACCGACTGTCAAGCGTGACAAAAGGGGTGGGCATTTGAAAGGCTGCAACGGTAACGATAATAACAGTCCGACGTTTAAGTCCCATTTCAAACGTCTTTCTGTGCTTCACGGGATGTTTACGGGATTCACATTTCACGGGAAACGTACTTCAATGTTAGTTGATTCAAGCTTATTCCACTTGCTTAAAAACCAAATAAAAAATTGTAAGAAGCCCGTCCACTTCATCAGAATTCATTCCCTTGGTATTTTATTGGGCGATTATATCGAAAAACAAATGCAGCAGCGACTTACATCCCGCAGGAGTGGGGTCAATGAGCGATCGACTCCATTAAATGACCAACGTACGCATTACGTGTACTGATGGGAATTAATGACTAGCGCCGCTTGATATGACGTTGGATATTGCTCGATAGTGTTTACTAATACTTATTGATTGTAGATAATTGTAGATAGCATCCAACTAATAATTTAATAAATCTTAGAAGATGTTTTTTTATTGTCGAAATACTAGTACGTGAGCAAAGATTTTATTATTCTAAAGGGTTATCCTTTAGAAATATTTTGTATTAAATGTTTTTACACAGTTTTTACCTAGTCAGGTCATAAGTATTGTCACACAGTAAAAACTTTTCTTTTAGAATGCTGGCCACAAAAAAGTTTATTGAATTCGAATTTCGAATTGTTCATGAAAATAAAACTGTATACTTTTTAGACTTTTACTCATTTTTAAATATGGAGTGGACGCTTAAAGAAGACCATGTTGCAGTTATTGCGTTGCATCATTGCGGTTACGCGCCAATTCAAATTTTTGACATACTGAAAAATTTGAATATAACCAAAAGATTCGTTTATCGTACCATCAAACGATACAATGAAGACTCTAGTGTAGATGATAGGTCAAGAAGTGGTCGTCCTCGGTCTGTTAGGATTCCAGCAGTGATAAAATCTGTGAAGGCGCGAATTCAAAGAAATCCCAAACGTAAGCAGAAACTGTTGGCCCTTCAGATGGGGTTAAGCAGAACCACGGTGAAAAGGGTGTTAAATGAAGACTTAGGGCTTCGGGCATATCGAAGAAAAACAGGACATCGTTTGAATGCTCGTCTAATGGACCTGAGACTGAAGAGATGCCGCGCTTTGTTGAAGCAGTACGCGGGAAAAAAATATCGGGATATTCTTTTTTCGGATGAAAAAATTTTTACTGTAGAAGAGAGCTACAACAAACAAAATGATAAGGTGTACGCACACAGTAGTGAAGATGCGAGCAACCGTATTCCGCGTGTCCAACGAGGTCATTTTCCATCCTCGTTCATGGTATGGTTGGGAGTTTCTTATTAGGGCTTAACAGAGGTACATTTTTGTGAGAAAGGTGTAAAAACAAATGCAGTTGTGTATCAAAATACAGTCCTGACGAACCTTGTGGAACCTGTTTCTCATACCATGTTCAATAACAGGCACTGGGTATTCCAACAAGATTCGCCGCCATCTCATAGAGCGAAGGGCACACAAGACTGGCTGGCGGGGCGTGAAATCGACTTCATCCAGCACGAAGACTGGCCCTCCTCCAGTCCAGATTTGAATCTGTTAGATTACAAGATATGGCAACACTTGGAGGAAAAGGCGTGCTCAAAGCCTCATCCCAATTTGGAGTCACTCAAGACATCCTTGATTAAGGCAGCCGCCGATATTGACATGGACTTCGTTCGTGCTGCGATAGACGACTGGCCGCGCAGATTGAAGGCCTATATTCAAAATCACGGAGGTCATTTTGAATAAACTTTAGTGTCATAAGAATCTGTTTTGTTAAGTTCATTTTGGTATATAAATGCTTACATAATGAATAAACTTGTTTCAATTATTTTATATTAAACATGTGACAGAATTTATGACCTGACTAGGTATATAGTTAGCCTTTGCAATCTAGTGTGACAACTGCGGAAAACAGCGTCAGATGTGCGAAACGCTTGGTAAGCGTGGCGATTGCTATCTACTAAGCGAGAGTCGTGCATACTACAGTATAGAAATATTTAAAATTTTATCTGTTATACGTATATGTTTTTAAAAATGATTCCTTTCTAATTATATTTTATTTGTTTAGGCGGAGCGTAGAGTAGCCCTCTTATGTCCGACTGATGTAATTTTTATTTCGATCTCTTCCGAAACAATTTTTTTCGGTTTCAATTAATTTGTGTATCGTCTACTGGTAAATAAGAGTTGTGCTAATATTTTTAAACATGAATTTTATATTCACATATGTTAATTTATTTATTTAGATAATTTTTTCTTATGTTGTATTATTATATAACTTTAAAATTTTAAAAACTGTAATTATTAGATGTGTTTATTGTAAAATAATAATATTTTTAGTACGTAACTAAAAAGTAGTCTGATGTTTCATTAAATATATCAAATATTCCTTATCTCTTATCCCTTACAATAACTTTTAATTTAAATTATATATACAGAATCCGACACATGTCTAAGTAACCTATATTTTTGACAAATTTTGTTTCAAAAACCTAAAGTAATTATAATATTTATATGTTTAATTTCATGCTCTACTAGGTTGCATGCTGCCACATAATATATAATGCATTTTTTATTGCTATCACTACACGGAATACCCTATCAGAAGTTGGAAACAGCGCATCCATTCATGCAGCAATGGTTCTTTTTATTCGAACGTCCATACAAATTGTATAACCATCTTTATTATCGTACCACTGCAACCCGAACCGTACATTGTAGGTTTGTTTTGACTTGTAATTTGAATAATAATTCCATAGCTATACTAACTGCATTGGAGTTATTGGCCATTATATTTTTTCAATTTTATATTTCGAACGCACCTCGTCATTCTTGTTTCGATTTCTTTGAAGTGTTCAAGAGATTTTCTTAATAGTAAGTACCGTAAAAATTAACATTCCTAGTCGTACTTTGCCTTCGGTATTTGAGTTTATATCGTGTTTAATGAAATTACTCTTCATCGAATTTATTATTATTCGTATTCGTTTTTTATTCTTGAGGACATTACACGTGTTTTAACTTAAAACAAGTGTAATTAATATATTTTGTTACTTGATATAATTTATTTTGTTTCTTTAATCTTGAGTAATGAGCTTGAGCATTAGGTACTAATAAAATAGTTAAAATTCATTCAATAACTAATTATAAATGGTATTGTTATCCTTTTTAGTAGAAACCAGGCATTTCATCTTGGTCCTCGGGAGTGACAACGCATCTGCAATTACATTCTTAATTGAGGATAAATGTAGATTTCTATCAGCCACAGCATCCACTTTCTATTAGGTGGACTATGTGCTCATTTGTCACCCTTATTCTAAGTATAAAAAAATCGTTTCTTCGTTTCGTAATTCTTTATTTTCTTAAATTAAATTTCTAACTAAACGTTTATATTCAATACAAAATGCATACAGGGATTTACTTTGATGTTAATTGTTATAAATACTAATGGAATTAATTAAAAGAACCAGAGTCGTCTTAACTCAGTATCGGCAATTTATCAATGAAATATTTCCTGCACTTTATACCATATCCTAAGTCTAAAATGAGTTTAATACTTATCACTAGGACAATAGAGTTGATTTCATCTTTTACCCATCAAGTTGCGTTTTTGTTTAGATGGACTGTAACGTAAATATTTCTGCAGTCAGCAGTCATTACTGACAGAAGACATCCTTCTAACCGGTCTCCATGTCGTAACCGGCTTGGGGCTTCAATAGACTGTTTAATTCTTCTCACTTTATTTTATATATCAATGTCAACGACCCATCTTGGGCGACGCCTGTATATCCAAATTTAATTTAAATTGGCCGACTCTTTTTACAGATTTCAGTCTTATGCTGATCGGGAATAGGTGGAAAGTTGTGTGGAATTTTTTCAGTACGGTTGATAGTTAAGCTCAGAGTGAGCTTTCGTGTTTGTTGTCGCCTTGAATCATAGACATTCATATCAGTTTTATTATGAAACGCTGTTAATTTTTGGGTGTTGTAATTTTTCTTAAATATTTATGTTTTTTTTCTCTGTTGTCATGTCTTATATTTAATTTAATAAATGGCATTTCTATATTTAAAATGCATTATGCTAGAGAATTTTTTTTACTTAACTTACTTATTTACTTGGCTTACTTTTTAAATCCTACGACGAAGTAAAAGCTAAGTTTTTGCATAGAGACGTTGTAGTTCATAATTTTTATATATTTTTTTTATAGAATAAGGGTGCACATAAACGAGCTCACAGTCCACCTGATGGTAAGTGGTTGCTGTGGCCCATAGACATCTATCTTCGTTTGCGAATAAAAATGCAGATGAGTTGTCAGCCTTGAGGACTAAGATAGAATGCCTCTTTTCCAGTAAAAAGGGTGTTCGGTTCCCTACACTCACCATACGAAGCAGCATTAAAGTGTTGTGTTTCGTATGGTTTACGCTGGTATTCTGTGAGAGTGTGGTCCTTCTCAGGTCGAGTCGACCCATTCGTGCTACAACTATACTACTAATATAGCTGCAGCATGGCTCTACCACGTATAAAACTTCGTAGTACAAGTACAAGAGCGGCTAAGTTCGCTAATTACAAGGTCTAATGAATCTTTAAAACCTATCGAAATCCTCTGGTAAACGTATGCCTACCTAATAGACCGCCTTACAGGGGCAATATTTGTCATAGTTACATCGCTTGCCAGGCGGGTTGACAAGCGCTGTTTATTTATAATTTGTAATTGTTATCAGGAGATACACGGCATGATATGAGACAGTAGATTCTCTTACCGTTACAGCCTATTAAAGTCCACTGCTGAACATAGGCCTCCCACATAGATTGCCTCATCAGGGGAATGAATATAAGCTATAGTTGCCACGTTTGGAGACTATACCGGGTTGTCAACCGCAGTTTTTTTTTATTTTTGTCGCTATTTAGGAAAATGCTATTGCTCATCTCCTGATTTGTTTCCTTCTGTCGCCTCTTACGATACCCACGGGATGATATGGGGTAGTGGAAATTCTTACACCGCCACTACACGGTAAATTCTCTTCCGCTATTGCCCAGATCCCTCACTCGTGGTCTCTTACGGCACCTACAGGTTGGTTTTGGTTAGTAGATTCTCTTATACCGTGCATAATTTTAGCGCCGCCTCTCTCCGGTGAACTTTGGCAGTCTTCACATGTACTCGTATTTGATTTCTCAGACATGCCGGTTTCCTCGCGATGTTTTCCTTCACCGCACGTTATTTGTGCCGTCGGAGATCGAAATCTGGTTGTTTACATAGGTACTGTCAAATTTAACGTGAGCCACCCACGATCCACTGCTCTACCACGACTCTGAGTGAGTTATGGATATGCAGATGCAGCAGAAATGTTATTTTATCCACAGTAGGTTTTCCCTATAACGTGAAGGCCTTTTACAAACATAAATTGCACTAAGGCTCGAACTTTAAACAATTATTGGTAGGTCATTTAAACACACGTTACGAACGAGATTCGAACCCTGCAGAGCCGCTACCAAAAAACACTTAGTTACTTTGCTCACGAGTCGTCGAAAAAAATATTGTAAGTGTGGAATTTTTAAAACGTTTATTCTACACTGTTACAGTCTTACACTCAGTTGATCTTCGTTGATACAAGTATTGTAATCTGATCATCCGTCGGCTAGATAATGCGACACGGGTCATTGACCCAATTAGACCCTGATGTTGATGATTCATGGCAGTGTTATGGTTTTCTAGCTTGCGGTTTTAGAGTATTATTAGAGACAAAATAATTCTATATTCTTGGTTACTTATATAACGTTTGTAGGTTGGCTGAAGAGTGGTTGTAAACTTCCATTTAAATACGTTGAACACAAAGCAAACACTGTCAAAATTAATTCCATTGTTTTTAATTTAAGGCAAATTGACCAAGGAGTTTTTACCCGACTGCGCGACGCAAATGTAGCTAATATTTTTTTCAGCCTATATATGTATGTATGTATGTTTTTGCCTTTGGAGCGATGCGATGTAGAGATGAAACGCGTGGGCCGATTTTGATGATTCTTCGACGTCAATTGATTTGTCTTTATCCCGTACACAGAGAATACAATTGGATTCTCTGTCTACGAGATAAAGACGGTTTTTATATTATAGGTGACACTAAAGACATGACAGTCAAAATTCAATATGACGACAACCAGATGCAGTATTGTGAAAAAGAAAAAATGAAACTTGAGTAACTATATATCAAGTGGGGTACCATTGAATAGTCTTTGAAAATCATCTTTAGTTTTATGATCATTATTTATTTTGAATTACCATTAAGGATCTATAATGATTTGTTAACAACCATTCTCAATTAAATTTTCAAAACATAAGTAGTATAGTAAAGCTGTGATAAAGGTTTCGTTATGGTCGTATAATAAGTCTTTTTAGTAAATTATTTACGCAGTCCGGTTTTTTGAAACAGTATTTAATCATTAGGCTTGTTTTGTTTCATAAAGTGTCAAACGAACTTAAAATCCACCTGTTGGAAAGTAGCTACTGAAGTTCATGGGCACTTGCAACCAATATCAAACAAAAAAGGCTAGGTACAGATACGTTGTCACTTTTGAGGACTAACATGGAATGCCACATACTCTGTATTTACACTAGTTCTCTATGTAATGCAGTGCTTGCACTGCTGTTACCGTGTAATGAGGGTGTAAGTGTATCTACTATCCCATATCATCCCGTGGGTGTCGTAAGAGGCCACAGAGGGAAACAAATCAGGAGATGGGCAGCGGTTGCCAACCCGCTTGCCAAGCGTGGTAACTATGGTAAATATTTTCTATGAGGCAATCTATGGGGAGGCCTATATTCTGCGGTGGACTTCATTAGGCTGTTACGGTAACGGTCAAGGTTGCACTGCTATTTGGTAGAAGATATGGGTAAGAGAGTATGGTCCTACCTACCTAGACAAACTCCTAGGCAGAAAAAGAATAGGACATCTTCTCTGCCACCACCTAGTGATTTTTTTATAGGATATGGGCTACAAACGTGCACACACTCCACCTGATTGTAAGTGGTTGCTGCGGCCCAGAGACATCTACATCTATCCATGATTACGATCCAAAATGCAGATGCGTTGTCACCCGTAAGGACTAAGATGGAATGCCTCGTTTCCAGTAAAAATGGTCTCCGTTTCTCTACACTCACCATACGTAACACAGCAGCGTTAAGCTGCTATTTTACGCTGGTATTCTGTGAGAGCGTGGTCTTTCCCCGGTCGAGCCGACCCATTCGTGCTGCAACTATACTACTAATATAGCTGAGCCATGGCTCTACCACGTAAACAAGTAAGATGTGTAGAAATTATCATTGAACAAATATTTACATTTGTAGCTGTAAAGGTAAATACGCCGAGGTGACAGACACGTGGCTCCCGCGGTTTGTGTCTATATAATTTCCACAAATTCTATGTCAATTTAGTCGGTATACTGTAACGGGACTAGTGTTTAAGTGACCTAATTTAATAGTAGGTAAGTGTGTTGATTTGGCAGTTGCTTATGGGTTTTCTCATATACGTTCCTTTAAATAATATTATGGCACGTATGTGTCGACTCGACCAGGGAAGAACCATGATCTCACAGAATATCAGCGTAAAATAGTAAATTAACCCTGCTGTTTTCGTATGGTGAGTGTAGAGAACCGGAGACCTTTTTTATTGGAAACGAGGCACTCGATCTTATAGTCCTCAGGCCTGAAAACGCATCTGCATTTTGATTTTTAATCGAGGATAGATGTACCTAAACTTCTATGGGCCACAGAAATCACTTTCCATCAGGAAATTGATTTCTGTACTCGTGTGGTATTTTATAAAAAGAATACGTGGCACACTTTATAGCTATATTAGCTACTAAATGTTTACTATTAGGAAGGTTAAATTTTTAATATTGTAGCCTACAGATACCTTCAGCTCGATTAAGAATCAAAATGAAGGTGCGTTGTCACCTCCGTGGTATAATGACAATATAAGATATAATGTTGTGTAGTTTTACTCGTAAAAATGTCTCGTAAGTAGTACTCGTAAAAGGGTACTCCGGTCCTTGATGATTTAAACATTCTTCGATGGGTAACGTACTATATTATATGACAATATGTGTATGTGTATATTATATATGTAGTAATAACGAAACCAGTTGTTTTCGTGACACAAATAAGTTTTAATTTCTTTTGTCTCTCTTGTCTTACGACATGAATGCGATGGAATACAGCTGTTGTTCATTTTAAACATTGGACCGACATAAGACATTTCCTTATTTTTTAACTAAGTTATTCGATACTTTTACGTCAATGTATATCTTTACAAATACACAATATATATATAAAAAATATAATAGATATCAAATATACTCGTAGTTTCGGAATTAACGTCTCTTCTAAATTGCAATTCTCAATGTCAGCTAACTCAAAAAGTGACTTTTAAATAATAATATTGCTAGTAATCAGCGTTTACTGAGCTGAGCTGCAGTAGGTTCTAGGTTTGAATCCTGAAATAAAATACAATAAATGATTTTTAGAGAATTCTTAGTTCCCGTTCACCACTCCAATTAAGCTTAAAATGCTGTTAATACATTATTAGTATTAATAGAATTTAATGGATTCGAATTTCAGTCCGCACCCTGTCACCACCATTATTGACTTCAAGAACTAGAAATTCTAGCAGGCTAATTCATCTGGATTGTTCCGAGGAAAAGTACAGATTAATAACAGTAGAAAAGTTCCACTTTCGCATACTGCGATACAAGTGTCATTTTCGTCCACACCATTCACAACGTCTCGACTCTCGATGGTTGACAATCAAATACCGTGCATTTCTTTAGAATTGTTCTGCCACTGACAAAAACATTGTCTGAAACGGTATAACTTAAAGACCTTCAAGGAAAGATTCTACTCCTTTAAAAAAACCGTTAATGCACACGACAAATTCCTCTGGTCGTGCAGATGGTCACGGACAATGGTGGTCACTTACTAACAGGTGAGCTACATGCTCGTTCGGCTCCATTAGTATATAAAAACAGGGGGGTTGTGGGATTTTACCACGCTTTCTTCAAAAACATGATGGTGACTGTGCACACAGATACAATTGGTGCGGCCAATTTAATAATGTCCACGTGCATTATTAAATTGGGCGCACCATTTGTTTGTAGTAAAGTTTTAGTTTAGTTGCATAATATGTCACACATTGAACAAACGGACGATTATTATCCTAGCCCTTCTGTCACTTAAAATTCCAGATGGTAAGAACAGTTTGTGTCACGCTTCGCTTACAGTAGGGCATAATTATCCTTTCGTATATTTTAAAACGGTATAAATTAGCATAGATAAGGAAATTAATACTAACATATTGTACTTATGTGTATATTACATAATGATATAGGAGGTACATACTTAATATGACGTAATAATATCCGTCAGTGCATTTCATCCATTGTTGTAAGATGCCAGTCAAATGAAAACCAAAATGGTTACCGAAAAAAGCGGCATACCATCTTATTTTTTGGATTATCACATAAGAACAACTACGGGAAAATAAAAGTACCGTCGTGCAAACGAAATTGTAGGCGTTATCAACGGATATAATATATCAACGGATGTGAATGCTGTGGTCCACAGACATCTACATTTATCCTCAATTAAGATTCAAAATGCAGATGCGTTGTCACCCCCGAGGACTAAGATGGAATGCCTCTTTTCCAGTAAAAATGGCCTTCGGTTCTCTACCACTCACCATACGTAACACAGCAGTATTAAGTTGCTATTTTACACTGGTATTCAAGCTGTTTTAAAGTTAAGATTTTAAATTATGTTTAAAATTTAAAGAAGTTATCTTTTTACACAACTGCGGCAAACTAAAATTGTTTCATGGCTAGCGGGCTATGAAAGAATCGTATTCTTTGTATTTTTATGTTTTCCAGATATGATACGTCACTACTAATCGTGTAGTGTAGTGTGACTACAGCTATACGAAATATGATATTTATTTTAATAATAAATTATAGTAAGTCGTTCATTAATCATCATCATCAACCATTAATGCCTTTTTATGTTCACCGCTGAACATAGGCCTTCCTACAAATTGCCATAAAGGGGATATTTGCCATAGTTGCCACGCTTGGCAACGACGCTGCACCCCATCTCTTAGTTATTTTCCTATGTTGCCTCTTATACAATACATTTTGTTATCTAATATATAAAAATTAATGTTTGTTTGTTTGTATTTATGCGCTGCCATACCGTTCATCACATTGCGGTAAATCTTTGTCAACTTATTGCTTGCACTTGCGCGAAGGTTATAGGCATAGTATAGTGAACTTGCAGTAGGGGGCGCACGTATCGTACCGACAATTTTTTTTTAAAGCTATATATTCAATTTCAATGAAAGTATTATCATTCCTAATTAAACAATATAACTTTTTAAAATTTGAAACGTTATTTCCACAATTATTTCTTCCGCGGCAGCAACGCGCCAGGTACCAGCTAGTACGTAATAAAAGAATCTACATAATATGTATATAGACTTGTTTATATATATTTATTAGTTGATTATTTCGTCGTTAAGCTTTACTTTTGAATTTTCTTTTTATATTATTTGTATACCCCAACAACAAGTACGTTTGCTTGTAAAAAAAAAAGACAAAGTTTAAAAATTAAAAAAAAAAAATTCAAACTGCTTTTCACAAGTTATTTGATACGAAAGTACAATATACTCTATATTGTACTTTCGTATCAAATAACATCGATGTACAAATTATTTCTCCGGCAACAGAAGTCCTTAAGTGACCATAAGACTGAGTTTGTTATTCCTAGGGGCATTTGTATGTAACAAAGAGATTTCTCTATGCTTGTATTTTATTGTTATACTAGAAGTGTCATTGATATGACATTTTTTTTAATATTAATGATTTTGATAACTATTGAACTTGTTCTTGAGAGATTGTTGCCTTTAAGTATTTACCATTATTGCCTATCAAAAGTCAACTGTTTAACGTAGAGCCCCTCCCATAGATTTCCTCATAGGTGTGTTATTTGCCATAGTTATGCTTGGCAGGCGGGTCGGTAATCGCAGTGATAATTAGGAAGACTTTTGAAGACTTGTTTTCTGGTTTGTTTCCCTCTGACGCCTCTTAGGACACTAATGGGACGATATGAGGTCGTGAATGTTCTTACACCGCCACTACATTGTCAAACTTTTTATAAATATTAATTTAATCTATACAAATAAATAAAATTGAAATCTCTATTTGTAATGTCAAAATAACAGCTTTTTACTAAAAGCGTATGAACGTATATACGCTACTTAGAGCAAGAAAACAATTTTAAAATTGTTTGTGTCTGTCTGTCTGTCGGTCTGTCTGTCTGTTTGATCCGGCTAAGCTCCGAAACGGCTGGACCGATTTTGACGGGATTTTCACTGGCAGATAGCTGATGTCACAAGGAGTAACTTAGGCTACTTTAATTTTATAAAAAGAATTAGGGTTCCGCGCAAAAAATTAAAACCCCAAATTACACGCGGGTAAGTCGCGGGGAACTGCTAGTCAATAATAAAATCGTTGTTTATTACTCCTTTAAATTAACGAGTATTTTTGTTTTTCCCGTCATCACCTTTCTTCTTACTGAAAGAATTATAGTCTCATTTAACGTTAAAACAGTGGCCACACTATCCACTTAGCATCAGGTGAACTGTGTGCTCGTTGTCACCATTATTTCTAAAAAATGTTTTACAGAGTATATTTTATATACTCAGTTATACAGAGTATATTTTAAAACTGTAAGCGATGTCTATAGGTTTCTACAGAGTATATTTTAAAACTGTAAGCGATGTCTATAGGTTTCTACAGAGTATATTTTAAAACTGTAAGCGATGTCTATAGGTTTCTACAGAGTATATTTTAAAACTGTAAGCGATGTCTATAGGTTTCTACAGAGTATATTTTAAAACTGTAAGTGATGTCTATAGGTTTCTACAGAGTATATTTTAAAACTATAAGCGATGTCTATAGGTTTCTACAGAGTATATTTTAAAACTGTAAGTGATGTCTATAGGTTTCTACAGAGTATATTTTAAAACTATAAGCGATGTCTATAGGTTGAATAAAACTATTTTTACGGATTTTATCGCGTTTAATTAACTTATTTTATATTCCCGACGTTTCGGTTGCTTTCCAGCAACCGTGGTCACGGGGGACTGGAAAGCAACCGAAACGTCGGGAATATAAAATAAGTTAATTCAACGCGATAAAATCCGTAAAAATAGTTTTATTCAATGTGTAGTGTTCGCGTAAATATAAGAAATCATGATGTCTATAGGTTTCTACAGAGTATATTTTAAAACTGTAAGCGATTTCTATAGGTTTCTACAGAGTATATTTTAAAACTATAAGCGATGTCTATAGGTTTCTACAGAGTATATTTTAAAACTGTAAGCGATGTCTATAGGTTTCTTGAGTGCTTTCCAGCATGGTAACGGGGTACTGAGGTGTTCATTCAATATTTATAAGCCGAAGATAACTATTGATAGTCTATCCTAGCTACGTTTTACCTTCAGCTTTATATGATCTGATCCAAAATTAGATTTTAGAAAAGTGTTCGTGTGCAAGTACTGTGTTCAAAGTTTTTTTTTCATAAGTTCTGTAGATTATTTTTAATGTAACTTATATATTAACTTAACATCGACTTATAAATAAGTCAATGTTACCGTGCAGTGGCGGTGTACGAATATCCACTACCCCATTTCATACCGTGGTTGTCGTAAGAGGCGACAGTGGGAAACAAATTAGAAGATGGGCAGCGGTGTCTTCATAATAACTTGCCAAGCGTGGCAACTATGGCAAATGTCCTCCTATGAGGCGGTCTATGGGGAGGCCTATGTTCAGCGGCGGACTTTAATAGGCTGTAACGAACTTATTTATAGCAGAGAGCATTAAATGTGCCTACAATCGTAGCGTCACTGAGCTTGTTTAATGAAATTTATCTCCCTTAATTTTATCATTCTACAAGTCACTAACAGCTTTTTTATAGTACAAGTTAACAACGTTACTGTTAAATTCCTAATAAAACTGCTCACTTTTTATGATCTCTTAGTTCTTTTAAGAATACTTGAGACCGCCTTTTATTGCTTTCACTAGAGAGATACGGCTGTATCCACGCTGCAACATTAATGAAACATAATCCCATTAGTCAGATAAAATTCAGTTTGAATTGTATTGATAATATTACTCGTGTGAACTGAATGGGTTGCAATGTAGTATGTACATTACATATTATGTGTATAAACTACTATACAAACGAACATACTAATAATATTAAGTTGGGCATCTGTATGCTGCGGTTTAAGAATCGTTGGGATAGTGCAGTATCGGTATTTACGATACGAGTACGTCGCTTTCTCTACCCCCTGCGGCAGAAACAGTAGATAGTAAACGACAGAACCATAAGCGAAGCGGTATAGGCGAAGGAAGGTGATTCACGGACCATCCTTTTATGTTTGGGTTTGAAGTATGCTAGTGTGACAGTATAACTAAGGAATGGAGCGATTCCACCTTAGTCGTCAGAGCAACTTGCCTTCTTTGAAGTTGACAGCCAGAGTCATATGGGTTGTAGTAGTCACAAACAATAAGGTAGATAATTAGCTCGCTTAATATTTTCATAAAATAAAGAAATGCGTGCATATATTATACAGTGCGTATATTACACAGACATTGCCTTTTACCGTACATAAAACCAAAAAGCCGTGATAGCTCAGGCTTAGTGCTCGCTGTAAATTTTACAGCACGCGAGCAACTAGGGTGCGATCCCCGCCGGCTCTAATGACATTGTTAATTGCAATTTTAAGTGCTGATTTACCACGCGCTTGGCGGTGAAGGAAAACATCGTGAAGATACTTGCATGTCTGAGAAATAAGAAAAAAATATTTCAAAGATATGTGAAGTTCGCCTCGCCAAAACTCATTGCGACATAATTAAATACTTTTTATAACACGGTTAATTATTAATTTGAAAATTATTGTTAATTAAATAGGGAATTTACTAGATTTTTCTAGGAGAAAAAAAAATAAAAGAAAAATCCATGTATGTATTAGTTTTTTTAAAGTTAGTTTTCTACTGTTTATTAAAAGAAAGTGTACAGGCTGTTCTGTATTCCCTATATCCGTGGTTCTGTACCTGCTGTTTTTTGTCAGTTTGTAGATCTGTCTGGTGAGGGAATATACCGTGAAACAATAGTTTAATTTCGTTCTCCTAAAGGGACTATTCTCATCGCCCTAATTTAAATTCCCTTGTGGTTTTTTAGTAACGTGTTTAATGGTTCAGAACATTGACTGAGGATATGATTTACGATGTGTTTTCTAATCTGTTGTGGACCATATACTTAAAATTGTTTCTGTTTTTGTTTGAATTTATTTTTTAGGTGTTGGTTTTGTTGGATATCTTTATTACGGTGTGTAGGTATGAAAACGTTACCTCGCTCCTTGGAATTGTCAAGAAAATTAGTCTACTAAAGCGGGGAGAATTTAGAAAAAACAACACGTATACATTCAATACTTAAATATGTCTTAGCGCGCACTGGCCGAGACAACCGTGAGTGCTTCGGCAGTTTTTTTTTCATAAGATAAAAACAAATACAAATTTATAAAATTTGTTTTCAACATAACATAACATAACATAAACACTCACGCCTGTCACCCAGAGGGGTAGGCAGAGATTATGGACTTCCATTTGGCACGATCCTGACACACCTCTCTCGCTTCCTCCACATCCATATACCTACGCATACACGCTCGTCGGTTAAAGGTACTCTTGATTTGGCCCATTGGTAATATATCGCCAATTTGGTCGATAAACTTTCGCCTAGGGCGACCCTTCCCGACTATGCCGTTCACCTCTGCAACATAAATTTGCTTTGTCACTCTTTCCTCATTCATTCTTTCTACATGGCCAAACCACCGAAGCATTCCTTTCTTAATCCTGGTCACAACATCATCTTGCAAACCACACTCTTCTCTTATTAAACAATTTCTCACTCTGTCATTCAGCTTCATCCCTAACATACTCCTTAATGACCGCATTTCTACAGCATTTATTCTACTACTCTCTCTCATGCTTCTTCTGCCACACCCAACTTTCACTACCATACATTAAAGTAGGTACTAACACAGCATTGTGAATTGCCATACGTGCCTTTTTGGACACATTCTGACTTATCACAATAGAGCGCAGAGCCCCATTCACTCTATTTCCTGCATTCACATTTTCAACATGACCTAAAAATAATGATCCTTTTCATTTTATTTAAGTTTTACATGGTTTCATTATGGAATCTCTGCAACACGTTTAAACACGTTTAAATAGCGATTTACTCTTACCTTTAACTCTTAACTCTTTTATGTTTTTATTTTGAGACAACTATTATATTTCACGTTTCTCTCTTTACACAACTACAACAGTATTATGGTTTTTGCGCAATAATTAAAAAATAGAAGAAAAGAACCTTAAAAAAAGGTTTACAGAGGTTCAAAAATGTTAAAAAGTTGCTGTACTAGTCGTACTCGTAAGTAAGCAGTACACTGCGTACAGTAACTATTAGTTAATCTGTGGTATTACGTCGGCGTCACCTTAAATATTTATTGTACAGATATTGGTTCTATCCTTTCTAAGCAGTGATTATTGTCATTGTAGAGAATGCCTTTCATTTTATTAGACCCATTGAATTAGAGATAAGGTGGTACGTTTTCTATGCTTTCACCTACAAAAATCGGTGAAGGGTTTCGGCTGTGGGAATTATTCAAATATTTTCAAAAGTTTAAATACTACAATACTCGTTAGAATTTTAAATCGAATGTATTCAACGTTATATAAAATGATAAAAAGCGGTAACAAATTGAAGTGTACTTAAAAGCATACTTCTAATGCAGGTCAATTACTAAAAGTAGTTAATGATACAAAATAATTTTAAAATACCTTTCTAATGATATTCCACCATTCCATGTGGCAAGTCTAAAAATTTTAGAAGCACATGTTTACAAAAGTAAAGTATAACAAATAAATGACTGTCATCATCGTCATTCACCCTTCACAAGTCCATTGCTGAACATAGGCCTCTCCCAAAGACGAAAACCTGAATCACCCCCATCTATTAGACTTTCTGCATGATGTATCATTTTTATTTTATAATAGACATCCATTCGGCCAAAAACTCTTATAACTTATAGCGCAAAGATATCAGGTCAGACGGAAAGTGCGAAACTATCTATTCCATCATCATACAAAGACCTCATAATTTTTATTAAAATCCTGTACTTTGTTATACTTGACTAACTGTATAAATAATCAAAATTATTCATTGGGTTATAAGATTTAGTTTATATGTTTGGTAGGTAGTGAAGTAGAGCCTGTATAGTGCCACTGCTGGGCACAGGCGTTCTGCCGTTCTTCTACAGTGCGTGTTAACGGATTCTATATTTTCTTGAGATAGGTTTATTATAGATTACCCTGACACGCATGTTTGCTTATGATGGATACCTTCACTGCCGAGCACGTTTAACTCGAGTCACTCGCTTACTATGTAATTCATGGCGTGCGACTAATTTCGAAACTACCACGGCACTATCTTATGGATATCTAACATATGTATCTAGTGGTGTAGATGTAATTTATTGTTATTTGTTGCAGTTGGCTTCCTCGTCCTCGTGTTCTACCTCTGGGGCGATCCTTATAAAAGGGGATTCTTCTGCGATGATGAATCTCTCAAGCATCCCTACAAGGACTCGACCGTCACCAATGTCATGCTGTATATTGTCGGCATCGGTCTTCCTGTGGTCACGGTAAATACTGTTTTTCAATCTGTTTGTTCAATATGTTTTTTTTTCCTTTAGCAGTACCGCCCGCAGTTTTTGAACGTAGTAAAGCCATGCTGCAGCTATATCAGTAGTATAGTTATGCACTAATAGGTCGGCTCGATAGGGGAGGACCACGCTCTTACAGAATACCAGCGTAAAATAGCAGCTTAATGCTGCTGTGTTTCGTATGGTGAGTGTAGAGAACCGGAGAAACGAGGCACTCTATCTTAGTCCTCACGAGTGACAACGCATCTGCATTTTGATTCTTATTGGTACTGGAAAGTGGTTCTAGAAAGAACAAATTAGAGCTTGTGAAAGTATTTCATTTACATTGAAAAGATTCATTTCTTTTAATTCTATAAATATTGTTATATCTGTTATTTTAGATGGAATATCTTTATTATTTATAATATTTGTATTAATTATTTCATTGTGTAATTTATTTAGATGTCTATGGGCCACAGCAACTACTTACCACAGTGTAGTGTCCTCGTTTGTCACCCTTATCCTATAAAAAAAACCTATCGTACATAGTAAATTGTAGATGAATATGAATGAATATGAAATTGTAATGGCTACACTTGGCAAATGAACTGCAAATCATATTTCTCTTTGTTTTATTTTGCAAAATTAAATTGAGTTTTCGCGCTATTCGAATATTTTCATAGCAACGTTTGAAACGAATAACTTTCATCGTTAGATGCACAAAATGTTCCTAATGAAGTTTTAATTAGGCACACGAACATGTTCTATGTCCCAAAGTTCCCCACAAATTTTTATCTTGTATTAAGTTATCTGTTCACTAAGCCATTTCTCTGGAAATTCTCTCATGGAATTCGTTATCGGCAACTTTATCGATGGTATGGACACTCTTTAGACAATTATTTGGAAATGTTCAATCTTTCTCATTTCTTCTTATTATGTAAAACTTGATCACGTTAAAACTTTTTCTGACTTTATTAAGTAGCATAAACACCTCTCAATAATCTATATGTTGAAATATAAGCGACATCCACGTTATGTGAGAGTTTTAGACTATCTTAAACTTTATATATACACCTTTAATATATTTATTGTGCACTTGTTTCTTTTATTGTTCTATCGTACGTAAGTTTTCTGCTAATATTAATTCAGGATCACATTTCCCTTAATTTCCGCACAAATGCTGGTGCATTCATGCTACACGCCACCGGTGGAGTGACTGTGAGACCCGGACGTAGGGTTTGCACGACTATCTGTGATTCCTTCCTTATTATGCGTCTTGCAATTTTTAAGATGCTTAAAGCGTTTCTAATTTCGCTCTGAATGACGTCCGGGATAGTACCAAGATATCGTCGGATGAGACTTGCTCTTTCGTCTGTGGTCCGTAGAACTTTTCAATCTCACTCAAAACCTCCGGTCTATGGGAAGCTATGCTGACGATGCGGTCTTCTATTGTGATATTTAGGTGTTATCGCCAGACGAGACTGTCAAGGTTTTGATAGCCTGCTGTCGCTAAATGGTTTGTTGAAACAAGTTATATTATAACTGTATGTTTACTTGTTAGAAAGTTGTCTAATAAATTACCTTTATTCTTTAAATAATAGTCGAAAACTGCAACTTCATTTTCTAGTAGCCATGTGATATGATATATTCGACGTGTTATGCAAAAGCTTAGCTTCGTCCGCATGGATAGTTTCATTCATTGGACGGCACTGTTAAACGGTTTTACGATACAAGATGATAAATATTTATTGTCCCGCTCTCGGATAACATCATCACATTTTTTCTTACATGTATATATTATAAAAAAAATGTTAGTTTTTTTTTAAGTCTATTAAAGTGCTGGACTTTTAACTCGTTTATGTTAATCAAACGATCCCTGGCGGTTAATTCTAAAAAAAAGTTACGATTATTTCCTTCTAGAGTCGTTATCAGTGGCACAATCAAATTTTAACCGTGATCGTTAGGCCCTACCATGTGTTTGAGATTCCATGATATAGTCACGACAGATTCCCACGGAATGCTCTATCGATTTTATTACTGTGAGTTTAAATGAAAGATTTCTATGTAAATATATATCTACATATAAGTTAAAGAAACGTCTTTGTTAGGAAATTATAACATCTAGGAGAATGTACGGCGCTTGAAAAATGTCATTCTATTTTTGTCACCAAATTATACGTAGTAGTACAGAATAAATAATAGTGCAAGATGTAGTAGCTGGAAGTTTTAGTAGTATGCGAGCAAACCGAATTCGATCGTTACAGGTACCACCGAAATAGCTAATTTTAAAAAAAACTTACTGTCCACCTGATGGTAAGTGGCTACTGCAGCCCATGGACGCCTGCAACAAACTTCAAATAAAGAAGTTTCCAGATGCATTGTCACCTCTGAGGTCTAAGATGGAATGTCACGCAGCTTGTAAATATACTAGCTCTCTGTACCCTTCACATCAGAACACAGTAGTACACGCACTGCTATTTAGCAACAGAAACAGGTAAGGTGGTACCTACCCAAACAGACTTCTAGACAGAGAAGACCTCCCACCACATAAAACCTGATTTCTGAAAAATTTAAAATATTTCGAAGGCATGTGAATAGAATAGAATAAAATAAATTTTTTATTCAATATAGATCACACGTGTAATTATTATTGAAAGTATTTTTTTTACTTTACCACTGGTTCGAAAAGAAAACCTCTGTCCTGGTAAGAACCAGCAAGAAACCCCAGCGGGACTTTACAATACAAATGATTATAAACTATTTACAAAATTTATTTAAGAAAACTGTTTGGAAGCGACCACCTCATTCCCAGGGGTTATTATCAACCATGTATTCATTTATACTATTATAACCCTTTTTGTACTTTTTCAGCTTAACAAAACATTTAAACTTCGTAATAGAGATAGCCTGTACACTTTCCGGGACCTTGTTGTAATAGCGTATACATTGCCCTTTGAATTACTGACTCTGTATAGTGAAGTCCGCCATCTAGTATTGGGGCAGCGCGGGAGACTCTTACTTTTATAACCTTCCCAGGAATGAGAGCTCTGTATCCACCAGTGGGACGTTTAGGCATTTACTTTGCTTATTAACACGTTTTTATTAGCTTTATCTATATGTATGCATATATGGACGTAATGGAATTTTATAATTCAGTTCTGAATCCCATCTGTATTCGAACGTCTGAATCATCTGAAATCTTGCAGATACATTGAGAACCGTTAACAATACAATAATTTCATTACTATGACACAATGTTCGCACCAAGATCATTACAGATTTATTTTAAGTTTTGAATCATAAACTAACTTGAACAAACAATACTAATGTAAAATGGAAAAGGTTACATTAATATTAAATATAACAAAGCAAACACAATTCTTATATTCTATCGTAAAGAGTCATACTTATTTAAACGAATACAAAGATAACATTTATATTGGCTACGCTCCAATAAATGTACAATATTTTCAATTTCTTCTTTTGTGGATACAGGAAATGTTATAATGTTTATGTCAGTAGTATAATAAATATAATAACAAAACACCTGAGGACTAGTTTCAAAGCAGCGCAAGGCTCACGGTAAATATAAATTTATCGTACAAACATTGTGGGAAATTGTAACAGTGTCCACAAATATATCCCTGTAGTCTCATAGAATGAACTTACGATACCTATAAGATGGAAAGGCGGGATAGACGGTCATCTATACTGACAAAATAAAGCGGAAAAGTTTTTATGTTTGTTTAAACACGCTAATCTCTGAAACTACCAGTCCGATTTGAAAAATTCTTTTGATATATTATAGCCAGATACATGGGAAATAGTATATCTAGCATTAGGTCACACCTCTCAGCTAACCTTAAATATTGATTTTTGATATGCAAGTCAGAAGAAAAAGCGCTCCGGAACTGCTTTATCCGCGTGCGCCGGCATAATAGTTAGTGCATTACATACATTGCTATCGTCTTGTCGCGCGGCTTAGACACGTGATATACACGGGTAAAACCGCAGGGCACAGCTAGTACATTATATATTAGTTTGCTATCAAAAAAAATTTTAGTCGAAACATTTGGCAGCGTATTTTTTTTTATATTACTTCTGTATTAATATTTTGATTAGACTTACAACGAATATTCGGTTATTATTCGGTACTATTCGACTACTTTTATACTATTTGGTCGATTACCGTATATCTAGGTACTGTTCGGCCGAATATCGAATAGTTAAGTAAGAGGTTTATTGTAGTTAAAATATTGGCAAATTATTAAAAAAGAGCTATCAGATAAATGTCTATTAGCTCGAATTATCATATCGTTAAAGTAAATATCTATATAATATATCAAAATAATTTCCTTGGTGCAGAAAGACAATTATTTTTAATTAATTCTTTTAAGCAGCTTTAGTAGACTATAAAATTACAAGTGTTTTCAATATTTACTACAATCAAGCTGAAATGCTTGTGAGTGGTTTACAACTGTAGTTGAATGACGGATTGAATCCACCAGTTTTTAACCACTTGCTGTCTTCTGTGTTTCTCTGTACGAGGAGCTATATATTTGAAATTTTAAATATAGCTCATAAAATATAATATATGGATGACGAAGTAATATAGATTCACTTTCTTGTTGTTGTTTGTTTGTATCTTGTGTTCTGTACAAATTTTGTAAAGGATTTTAATTTAACTTCTCGACGGGCAAAATATATGAAACTTGAAACATCTCCAAACTGGAAACTTGGTAAAAATATAGTCCGTCTCCGTCGTTAAGACCTTTGGCTACTTTCACTACATCATATTGCTAAGTTCCATATAAAAATTGTAGCTTAGACAATTCCTACGTCGTCTAAGTATGCATGTAATATAATATGCAACAAATAACATAAAACACAAGTGTGTCTTCTTTAACAAGGCTCCCCAGACGACAGAGGCGACGATTTATCATTGTTATAGTAAGAGGAGGCAATTGTGCTTAATAATCTGTAACAGCATTGTTTTTATCGTACATACATACATACATATAATCACGCCTCTTTCCCGTAGGGGTAGGCAGAGACCACTTCTTTCCACTTACTACGATCCTTACATACTTGTTTCGCTTCGTCCACTTTTATTATTCCCTTCATACATGCTCTTCGGTTTAGGGTACTCTTGACCAGGCCTTTTTTCAAGACGTCCCTGATTTGGTCTAGAAACGTCCGCCTAGGTCTACCACTTCCAACACTTTCATTCACACTCGCCTTGTACACTTTTTTCGTCAATCGTTCTTTATTAATTCTCTCGACATGGCCAGACCATCTCATCTTACCTTTCCCAATTTTTGTCATTATATCTTCTTTCAGAGCACAACGTTTCCTTATATCACTATTTCTTATCCTGTCACTCAGTTTAACTCTTATCATACTTCTCAACGCTCTTTTTCTGTGTCGTTTTTATCGTGTTGTGTAGAAATCAGTTTTGCAAACATTTACTCAGTTTAAACTTAAACCGTGCTATGGCGGTGTAAGAATATCTATTACCTTATAACGTTCCATGGGTGTCGTAAGAGGCGATAAAGGAAAAAAAAACCAGAGGATGTGCAGCAGCGTCTTCTTAATAACATCCATCAAGTTCCTTGCTAACCCGCCTGCTAAGTATGACAACTCTGGCAATTATTCACACCAGGAGAGCATCTATACCGGAGGCCTATATTCTGCAGTGTACTGCATGTGAAAGTGAATGCAAGTAAGACGAAAGTGATGGTTTTTGAAAGAGAAGAAAGTAAAACGTTATGTGAAATAAGAATAGAAGGGGAGTTGATTGAGCAAGTGGATGAGTTTGTATATTTGGGATATGTATTTAGCAGGGATGGTAGATATGATAAGGATGTAGAACGACGAGTGAACGCAGGAAATAAGAGTGAATGGGGGGAAAAACACTCACGCCTGTCACCCAGAGGGGTGTTTATGTTATGTATTATGGATTTTTGATAGGCTAATAGTAGGTAATGATATGATAATAATGCTCAAACACTGGTACGTGATAGAGCCATGCTGCAACTATATTTCTGGTATAGTTATAACACGAATGGGTCGGCTCAACCGGGGAAGGACCACGCTCTCATAGAAAAGCAGCGTAAAATAGCAGCTTAATGCTGCTGTGTTTCGTATGATGAGTGTAGAGAACCGGAGACCCTTTTTACTGGAAACGAGGCATTTCATCTTAGTCCTAACGGGTGACACGACGCATCTGCATTTTGATTCGTAATTGAGGATAAATGTAGATGTTTATGGGCCACAGCAACCACTTACCATCAGGTGGACTGTGTACTCGTTTGTCACCCTTATCCTATAAAAAAAAACACAAAATTTTTCATCAAAATCGGTCCAGTCGTTTACAAGTGACGATGTTTCATACATGCAGCAATTGATTTTATTTTATCATATATTATTTTATTTATATAGATTAAATACAAGTAAGTGGACGAACTGTCCCAGACTCTGCGGGACAGTTCCGAACTTGAACTGTAAATTACATTATAAAAAGATTTCCTTTTCTGTTTAATCAAATTACTTATATCCGCTAGAGCAGTAGAATTACTCATTTGATTCTTCGACTGTATCCTTTAGTGGACAATAGTTTTTTGGATTCATACATGAGGCGAAACCACGCTGGCAGACACAGCTCAACTCTCGATATTTCAGCGCTCCCATTTCTTCTGTAATACATTAGTAGTACACTTGATGTACTTTCATTGCACCATAGAAAGGAACAATTTCTGCTGGAATTTCATTCGCGATTCTTTCAATATCATAATCAGTTATAAGATTCACCTTAACTTTACTAATGTCTTTCAGAGACTGATATAACTAAAACGCATCAGAAATGTGTTTCCCAACTGCAACAAGCTGGTCAGCAGTCCGTTTTAGAAAGCCACCAACACCAACAGCTGCTCCTTTGCCGTGTCCTGGCTCGAAAAATTCCACATAGCCTTGGTGAATTTGTACTTTGAGAAAAGTTTTGTGCATATTAAGTAGAAGTTTTGATTCTGGCGGTACTGAGTAGCGGGTCCATCTGAAAATATGTGTATTACTTTTATCTTAGGGGATTGGTCTTGAATTTAGGAAAGTATAGGATGAAGGTGACTCCAGATTGCCGAAGGGCCGTGAGAAAGGTTACTTGATACTGTACAAAAAGACTTCACCTCTATGTCTCGATTTTCCAAGCTTCGCTTATACAATACGCCAGTATGTAAGGATACCTGGTTACGAGAATCACCAAAGTGGTGTGATTGTATCTCTTCATAGATCTTGCAATTGTAATTTTCGTTGAAATCTACGTGTAGCGCTATTTCCTCTTCTGTCAATCCATTTATACATCTGTAGTTTCTGTACTGAGTTGAGTCATATATTTTATTAAGCGTTTCTTCTTATGATATCTCTCTAAATAAATCTCCTTCTTAGCTTCCGCTACCTTTTCAGGGTTTTGTTTGCGTTTTTCTTTATAGCGCCGCTGCTTTTCAGCAGTACAAATGATGTGATTTATTAGATAGCTATAATATAATATTGATTCCTAGTAACATAGAAGCAGAGATACGGATACACCGACGACAACCATGGCTTGTAACAGCTTAGTAATAACAACTCTGTTACCTCTCTACAACTCAGTTACTAGTAGCTAGTAACATATTTGTGCAGTAACAGAGTGGTAAATTTAACGTTTAGTGACATATTATTAGAAATTAAAGTTTATTATGTACAAAGAAAAGCACATTAGATATATCTTACACTGGAGCTACTTCAATATTATAAAACTCTACGGAAATATCTGAATACTTACGCAAAAACACCGGTAACAGAGTACACACAGAATAAAACCACGCGCCTCATACCGCAGTCATCGGATAAATGAATCGTGTACCCGCGCCTCAACCGCCGCAAACCGTACGGATAGAACAGTAGATATTTATGATGAAACAATTGCCAAAGAATGAATAGTGCCATCTCTTTGTATTTAACCGGTTTACTATTGTAACAGAATGTAGCTCTAATATTTTAAAGACCTTGGGACAAAATTTAAAGTAATCGTACAAGCTTGAATTAATTTATTTATTATGGATGAATTATGTTTTTAAATGTGTTATGATTGCTTTATTATACTAGCTTTCAAACATAACAATTACATTGAATTGATAAAAAGATATTATGATTTTCGCATAATGCACTGTATATGGGACAGAATTTTCTTGTATGGAAAACAACTATGTTACCAAGAATGACCACCCTGTTACTTGATAAAAGTGGTGATAAATCAATATTAAAACTTATTTTTCTTGAGAATAAGCTTAATAATTCGCCCCATATTTGAGAAATCCAATAACATTATAATAATTTAATTAATATCACCGAGAAGAAAACATTTTAGTTAAGGGACGACTTTATCTGCAACCAATTTTAAATTGACCCATCTACATTTATCCTCAATAAAGAATCAAAATGCGCATGCGTCGTCACCCTTTTAAGAACTAGATAAGATGGAATGCCTCTTTTCCAGTAAAAAGGGTCTCCGCTTCTCTACACTCACCATACGAAACACAGCAGGATTAAGCTGCCATTTAACGCTGGTATTCGGTGAGAGCGTGGTCCTTTCCCGGTCGAGCAGACCCATTCGTGCTACAACCATACTACTAATATAGCCGCAGAACGGCCCTAAAACGTATAAAACTGAATTTAACCCATTCAAACAAACACAAAAAATGTGTGGTTGAATGACTCGTTTTTGAGTTTTAGCGAGACTAACGGACGTCAATTGATTTTTATACATAGAAATAGGTATATACACACACACTACAAATGTATTTATGTTATTGTGTTCTAATTGTCGTAAAATTTAAGCTGTGACACTTTTATGACATTCTAAACTCACAATAAAGCAACTGAATTGAATCAAATGAACTTAACAGTAATGGTACGTCATAAACATACAAGTTAAGAGGATTTTCTGCACATTAATAAAATTGAAGTGTGTAAAATCGATATTAACTGCCTTTTGTTGAGCCGAGCTGAAATATCCCATAGTCATGCATGCCATTACGACCATGAGTAACAATTTTTAAAATTATGTATGTCTGTCTGTCTGTGTATCTGTCCGTGCGAATCTTCGGAATGGCTGAACTGATTGTAATGAAACTCGATGAACAGATAAAGACCAGTGCCAGGAGAGACCTAAGTTACATCTAATCTGAAAAATTTATAGATTAAAAAAAAAGACATATTGCTTAAATAAAATGGTCTTTGATTATCTTAAATATCGTGTAGTGCAGATGCAAGAATACCCACTACCTCATATTATCCCGTGGGTTTCGTAAGAGGCGACAGAGGGAAACAAATCAGGAGATGGGCAGCAGTGTTTCTAATAACGACTAAAAAGAAAAAACTGTGGTTGCGAACCCGCTTGCCAAGCGTGGCAACTATGGCAAATTTCCCTCATGAGGCAATCTATGAGAGAGGCCTATGGTCAACAGTGGACTCTAATAGGCCGTGAACTGCCCGATATCCTATCCAAGCGAATCCAGGGCGGGTTGCGAATCAGAAATAAGACCGGTCTATTTAAATTTACCTACTCTACCTACACTCATAACTTTGTATTATTCTGTTGTGTACCTTAACGGTTTGTGTGAAATAAAAAAAAACTGTCTTTCCATTTAAATACCTATGACATCATAATGAAACGAAAATGTGAAGTAGCAAACACGTAAGCAAGACTTAATTACTTAGCAATAGCGGCTGTTTTAAAAACATTGATTTTTAGATTCTAAATTATTTGTAATTCGAATGCCAATAAAAATACCGCAATCGATATACCTGTCAAAAATAAAAAAAAACGTATGAACAAAGAAAAATTTTGGCGTAAGCTAGATAAGTATGTGCGGTAAGAAATACACAATGTCAGGCAAAATGCCAAGGAGTTTTTTTGTTTCGGTCAAGGTCAATGGAACCGTAAGCAATCGCAGTACGCAATATCGGTAATTTAACGAAACAGAATTACCTATCTGTATCAATACCATATTTTTATATTTTTTCATTGTATCAATATCATATTTTCATTCTTCTTTTCAAACGACTTCAAAAAGGAGGTTCTCAATTCGTCGGAATCTTTTTATGTATGTTCATCGATTACTCGAAGACGCCTGAACCGATTTCGATGATTCTTTTTTATTTGAAATCTGGTGCTTCTCATATGGTCCCATATAAATTTGTTCAAGGACTGACCAGTAGATTTTTCAGTTATACTTAATAATTTATATTGAAGTCGGTTGTACAAAATTTTTAATTTTACCACTTGTTCTTCATCAGCCTGTCACAGTCTTCTATAAGCTATGGGCCTCTCCCGTTGTAGGGAAATTGATCTTAATCCTTAAGCATGCGTTTATTCTATCAAAGTTCTATTCTGAACATAGTCCTCTCCCATAGATTTAAGGGAAATATTTGCCATAGTGACCACGCTTGGCAAGTAGTTTCGTAACCTCAGTTTTACAGCCACCACCAACAGAAGAGAAAATTACGGAATACTAAGTACTGCCGAAGCGCGCATCGCGTTATTTTTTTTCTGTATGCTACTCTATATTCAGGTGGTGGTGGTCTGTACTTATCTGTATGTAGGTGAATGCCGTACTTGTGTGCGTGCGTTGCGATATCCTTGTACCACCGATGCTTCCTTAGGTACTTCGTTCTCTCTAATAATACGTTGGAGCGTGATTCTACCATATAACGCAACATACGGTTCTAAAGTTTAATAAATTTAACATTAAAGCTATACGAAAATAACTGTATTATGTTAAAAATGGCCACCAAGTGGTGGTGATGTGAGAGAATCTATCATCCCGGGGATACCCACACTTATCAGTAAGACTGTATACTTCTTTTATATAATAAGGGTGACAAACAAGCAAACAGTCCACCTGATGGGAAGTGGATGTTGTGGCCCATAGACACTTACATTTATCCTCGATTAAGAATCACAATGCAGATGCGTTGTCGCCACTGAGGACTAAGATGGAATGCCTAGTTTCCAGTTCTCTACACTCACCATAAGAAACACAGCAGCATTAAGCTGCTATGTTACACTGGTATTTTGTTAGAGCGTGGTCCTACCCCGGTAGAACCGACCCATTCGTACTACAACTATAATATAGCTGCAGCGTGGCTCTACCTTAATTCTTTTAAAAAAGGATTTCAGATACAGAAAATGTTTCATCCCACCACTACCCTTAAGTTGATAAAAGGCAAACCAAGCTTTCACACACATTTTTAGAAAATTATTGTGTAAACGAGTAAACCTTAGGAAAAACATAATAAACGACACCGAGACCTTCCTTGTTTACTGTGATGCGATAGAAGTATTTCACGTTGAGTAAGGAAAGTGAGAAAGGACAGATTGTTTAGTCGTTGAACTTGTTTTTTTTTTTTTATAAATGTACGTAACAAACGAATTTACAGTCTACCTGATGGTAAGTGGCTACTGCATTCCATGGACACCTGCAGTTAACCTCAAACAAAGAAGGCTACTGATAATTCGTCGCCTCCCTGGACCAAGATGCAATGTGCAGCACCCTGTAATTATACGGGCTCTTTAGGCCTTTCAGATACGCCATTACAGTAGCTACAACAATCTCTACATGGTATAAAATAAAGGCACTACCCGCCGTCTGTACGCTTAGATCTTTTAAACTACGCAGCGGATTTTGATGCGGTCCATCAGTAGATAGAATTATTCAAGACTTCGAGAGGAAGGTTTATATGTATAATAAATGCGTATATATATATCTATACAAATAAATAAAATTGAAGTGTCTGTTTGTAAAGTCAAAATAACAGCTTTTTGCTAAATGCATATGAAAGTTTTTGGGAACTTGTAACAAAAACACAATTTTTTAAATTGTTGTCTCTCTGTCTGTTTGTTCCGGTTAATCTCCGAAACGGCTGGACCGATTTCGACGGGACTTTCACTGGCAGATAGCTGGTGTTATAGGGACTAACTTAGGCTACTTATATTTAAAAAATAACGAGGATTCCGCGCAAAAAATTAAAACCCTAAATTTCGCGGGGAACAGCTAGTTATATTTATAATTTTTCTGCCCGTGTTCTGTTGAAATCCTCCTAAACGGCTGGACCGATTTTGATGAAATTGTGTGTGTGTGATTAAGTTGATTAGAGAATGGTTTGGATTAACAATCGGATCCGATAGGTGGCATTATTGTCGAAATCCAGAAATCAACCGTGCGAAGTCGGGGCAGATCGCTAGTAAAATAATAAATTAATACATAAATGTTTCATTTTAAGCTTTAATATTAAATTCTAAATAATGACACCTATTTATAAATATATCCAGCTGTGAACTGTAAACAGCTGATGACACCGGTTGAATCCTGGTAGGGGAAGACTTTCTGGTGAAATTAAGTATTTTCTTTTAAAATCTTAATTTATACGTAAGATTATAACGAGTTGCGTTAAACTTAGCAATTCACCAATTGCAGCATCTACCAGTACGTTTTACCAACCAACTAACCACTGTTAAACGTAGTAAAACTCAAATGAATCAAAATGTTGTATTATTATTAACATATTATATTAAAATAGGCGTGTAGTGGCGGTGTAAGAATATTCACTACCCCATATCGTCGCGTGGATGTTGTAAAAAACTTTTATAGGCTAGGAATAGGAATGGAATATATTAATCGTCATACCATAGATATAATAAAAACTGAGTTCCGACGGTTGTAGAGCAGAAAAGAGTTTGAGGCGCAACATTAGTGAGAATTCATTCAGTCATTCATTCAATTGGTAGATATCACTTGTCATACATGTAGGTTTCCTCACGGTGTTTTTCTATACCACAAGTCATGTTTCTACGATACGTTATTTTGTTTGTTTTCGAAATAAATTCCTATGTCATCACATTGTAACATAAGTGTGAAAATTATAATACAATCTACTTGAGTATTAACACAATTCGAAATATGTAGGTCAAGGAGGTCTAGGTGAAATACACTTACAGGGATTCTGCAGTGCATAACTTTTGAACTATAATTATTATTGTTTATGAGAATTAAATGACACACACAGACAAACACGCCCACGTGTGTTGACACACATACACTCGTATGCGTGTATGTCACTCTTGTTGTGGAATTTTGATATGTCACTCTGCCCTTTCCGATAGGAAGTGCGATGAGTAAGTCATTTTGATAAGTATCGATTTTGTTATTAAACTTAACAACAGCGCCACCTATCGGATTCTAGCATAGCTATGAACCATTTACAGTTCATTGAGAAGTTACACGATCACTAAAAGACGCGCCAACGTTTATAAAGTTAACTGATTTCTCGGAAACGTCTCTAATGTTTTGAATGAAAATTAGTATCTAAATAATGTTTTACTTTGAAAATCTATCTAGATGGGTGTCTTTCCTGAGAAGTCCTTTTTCCTTTAAAGACGAGCGAATCTCGGTCACCCAGGTACTTGTTTCATAAGCGTGCTAATTATTGTACATTCCATTTGAGCATTAAAAGGTTTCCAATTATGTAGTTGTATGTGAAATACATTTGCAGGTCTTCTTCAGTGCATAACTTTCTTAATAATTATTGTTTGTGAATAAGTAATAAAATATAAAAGGGAGCATACGCGCATAAACGCACTCGTAGTTATTTGTGCAATTACTTTGCAGCAAATTATGTATTCCAAATTTGATTACTACTTGCATTGACTGTTTAAGAAAATCAACGTTTGATGTCAATTTGTCAAGTAAAGCTTAAATATATATAATTTTTTTTTAAATATTTTCATTCACGTACGAAAATCTTATTTAAATTAGTAATTTAATAATTATCAACAGTACAATACATGTAAAATGTATACCGGCAAGCAAAGTGTAGGACGCCCCCTACTAGATGGAGTGGCGAACTGGTAAGACGTGCAGAAAGTCGATGGATGCAGGTCGCTCAGGAAATTGTTTTTTTTTTTAGACATATGTAACAGGAGTTTGTATTTTGAGATTTCGTCTTTCCAACTGGCTAAATATATGAGGTTATTTGTAAAAACGTTGAACTATATTTCACAAAGTTTCATAAGCAGCAGTACTACCAGTGTGAGGCAGTTGGCTCGTCGCTCATCAACGCTTTAATTATTATAAGCCATATCTTTTAAAGGTGTACATTAATTCATTTGTTTATTGTAAGAAATAACCGACATGAGTTCGACATTCTATACTTTTTAGAATACTCATAATGTTCCTATTATCATCCGCTCACTACACAGATAGCAATCTCCTTCAATATTTGCTTTCCATTTACGTGTTTGATTAAACTATCTTCCTATGCGGTGTTCTTTCAAAGCAAAGGATTTGTTAACTTGACTTTATCTATTGTGACGGCTTTGAGGGGAAGTCGACAATATTTCATAACTTGAGGAGACTGGCGCCCCATTCCTTCTTTCGTAATGTTTGTTTTTAAGATTTTATAAATATCTAGTTAAGTTCATTCAAATACAGTCTTTCTAAATTTGATAATATAAATTACAGTTTTAATAACTGCAATTAAATCTGAAAGCATCCATCATAATTAATTATCATCATCAACTTTTTTATTCCACCATTGGACATAAGGTTCTCTAGAACGCACTAACTAGCATGGTGATGAGCTGGTGCCTACAGAGCTAACACCATAAAAATAAATAGATGACATTGGCAAAACATAATTAGAGCTTTATTTGCGAGGGTTTTTGTATTTTTTTTAATCAGAAACCTTAATTTTTATCGATATACACACGGCGTCAAAACATCGCACATCCAAAAAAATAATTTAAATACTATTTTAACACAACAGGCCAATGCCAGTGTTGTGGTTTGAGGGTAGCATTCGAAAGGTAATTTCATTAGCTTTCAGGAATTTTAATTGAATTTTACTTTTATAACGAGACGAAAGAGAAATTAAAGAAAAAGACAGGGTATGTACAAATGTGCAAATTAATAATTTAAAAAAAACTTAATAAATACAAAAAAAGTTCTTAAAACCTAGTGTTACCCCCCCTTGCCTTGATAACGGCTTCCATGCGATCTTTCATGGACCTTACAAGGGTCGCAACAGCCTCTTGGGGTATTTGTTCCCACTCTTCAAGTATCGCATCTTGGAGCTCTTGAAGAGTGGTTGGAGCTGGATCTCGAGCTCGCACGCGCCGTTTTAGGTCATCCCAGAGATGTTCTATTGGGTTAAGGTCTGGACTTCGTGCTGGCCAATGCATAACAGGGATATCTTGTTCTTCTACCTAGCGTTTATCCCGGTTGCTCATCCCGCCCAGCGCGGGAGAACCCAGAGTCCGCTTTCCAACACTTCCTCCTCAACTTAACAGGGATATCGACCTCCTGTAAATAATCCCGTACAATAGCCGCGGTGTGGCAACGAGCATTATCATGCATTAACATGAATCCATCACCGACATAACCAGCATACGGGACCACATGTTCCTCCAGGATTTCAGTAATGTACCGACCAGCATTTAATGACCCTTGCCCACGGCCACCCCGAGTCCGGGAAACGCACACAAGTTCCGTTTTCCTGTCGACGGAAATGCCGCCCCAAAACATACACGAGTCACCCCCGTATTCGACGGATTCTTCGAAGCAGGGTTGTGTGAACCTCTCCCCCTGTCTTCTGTAGACCCTTCTACGTCTGTCATTGCAGAAGAGACAGACCCTCGTCTCATCAGAGAAGAGTACAGTCCGCCACTGTTCTAGAGTCCACTCGCAATGATTGCGAGCAAACTCTAGGCGATCTCTGCGATGCTGTGCAGTAAGTTTTGGACCTTTAGCAGGTCTATGGGCTGTTAAACTCTTTTCGTGTAACCTTCTTCTTATCGTAGAAACACTCACAGATGTTCTCCGAGTTGATCGAAGCTGTTGTTGCAACTCAACAGCATTTGTAAAACGGTTTCGTAAAGATGTCGTAACGATGAAACGGTCATCTCTTTCTGATGTGCACCGTTTTCTTCCAGATCCCGGTGATAACCACCAGTCTGCTGAAAACGTTGGAACACCCGTCGAACTGAAAAACGGGACAGGTTCAACTGTCGAGCAACGTCACACTGCCGCATCCCCGACTGCAATAGGGCAATCACTTGAGCGGCTTCTTCAGAGCTGGTGTCCATCTTTACTTGTTCTTACTTAGGTTACTTGTTCACGTGTGTTCACTGGAAAGTCTAAATTACGACTGACCCATATTTCTTTTTTTTTGTTTTTTTTTTGCGCCCGAAGCAATTGGAAAAGGGCTACCCCGAAGGGAGGCAGAAAATGCATTACGCATACCACGATGGCCGGTCCATCGTGGTTATGAGGGACTCACTACCTACAAGGGGAACCTAAGTGATACCCTCTAAAAACTGCCTTTGGGGACTGGCAACCAGCTGTTGAAAGCTTCACATGCCGTATCGTAAAGCGACCCTCTTTTGGGAAAAGAGGGCGCAGGCGGCTATAAGCCGCTGAGGGAGTGCCTGGGAAGGCAAATTAATTATGAATAACTTAATTAGAGTTGGCCTGAGCCGCCAGGAGGCAGTTCAGGTCGTTTGAAAGTTTATTAGGCGGGTCCGAGAGGGAGTTCCTCGGCCTGCGGACGCTATAGCGGGAGGGGAGTGGGGCTGCATAATTAGCAGCCTCACGAATAAAATGATTGGAATGCGACTCTGAGGCTTTGAAGAAGTTCTCAGAGAGTTTTTTAAGGAATTGTTGAATTGTAGGGAGCTCTAGGTCCCGATGAAGGTCGGCATTGCGGACGTACCAAGGTGCGTTCGCAGCTCGACGACAGAAAAGGTTTTGAACTACTTGGAGTTCATTAATAATTTTAGGGTTAGAGTGGGCGAAAATGGGGCCCGCGTAGGACATGACTGGTCGTATACAGACCTTATAAAGGGTACGCTTGTTTCTGAGGGACATTTTACTGTGTCGGCCCAACATACTGTTGACCCATATTTCATCCAGATCGACCCTTTTATACCCTTTTTAGGTGGTGTAACTAGCGTCCTTACTAACGAGCATTTGACAGTGTTTATTTTTGACGCTCTATAATGATAAATGTTTTAATGATTTCATGATTTTTTTATTAATAATGTAATGCTATTCAAATACCCATTTCAAACATACCAATATTTATATAAATATAATTAGTTTCTAGCCATTACAGCCATTTTTCGCGCAAACTCAGAGAGGTGCGATTTTTGTGACGCTGAGTGTAGTTGTATAGCAATTTTAATTCGATAACTCTCCACGAATCTAGTTTGGAATATTGAAAATTTTCACACCGACAACCGAGATTAAAGTCCACTTGATGATAAGTAAGGGATAACTAAGTCCATGTACACGCTTTATCATCTCTGATGCTTATGATAAAACGTTCCGTAGCCTGTAACAATTACGTAGTAGAGGGTAGAGGCACGCTGCAGCTATTATGGCTGCGGCACGAATGGGTCGACTCGACCGGGGTAGGACTAGGATCACGCTCTCACAGAATACCAGCGTAAAACAGCAGAATAAAAACCGTATTTGGTATGGTGACGGTTCGAGAAAAAATGAGATTGACTTCATTATATCATTCATTATTCGACCAGACGACAACTGTTCAGTGATGTCTCAGTGAAATCTGATCTCAGTGAAATCTGGCGGACGAAGTGTAGAGCGTCCCCCCACTAAATGGAGTAAACGACCTGGTAAGACATGCAGGAAATCGATGGATGCAGGTGGCTCAGGAGCGTGCTTTGTGGCATTCCTTGGGAGAGCAATGGACTTGTGAAGGGCTGTAATGATGATGATGATGATGAAGAGGGACCTTCATTGAAGGAGAAATTAAAGATGTTAAAATTAACAAGCCTAGATAAAATGTAATACGCGGATCTTTAAATTAAGGAATTTTTAATATAATGTATTTCCGCAAAGTAACGTCTGATTATATTAATTACTTTGAAGGACTAAAGAACAAAGGAAAAAGGCTCTACCACCCAGGTGAATTATTTATTTATCCACAAAAAACGTTTAAAATTCTCCGCTTCCGCATCAAATGTGGTTTGAAGTTCTTATGAATGTAAACATAATTTGATCAAAATTTCAAACGCTGCACTAAAAAAAGTTTACTCTATACCGACATCGCATTAAACCTTCTAAACAAAATCAATTGATCAAAATCTAAACAGTTTACAGGATCGTATGGGAAGAGTCTCGTAACCATGTCATTGCCGCCTTGTAATCTATAAATAGCATCCGGACACATGCGGGTCATGCATTTTCTATTTCTGTTTGCTTTTCCGCGCGACCTCTATAAATAGCGGCGTGTTATCGTTTCCTCTAGCGAATTTCTGTACTCCGAGTATCTAGTCTAAAGCGTCGTGTGGTTCAATGCATACATGTAAATGTAATTTGTTTGCCCTATTGTTTGTGTTATCTCGGGAGGTCTTAATAAATTATTTCCAAGATCATACTATGTCATTCCATATTTACAACGGGACGTTGCTAATCATACGTTGACATTTATATTAATATCAGTTGCAATCTTAAAGTTACACTTAAAAATTACTGATGTAATAATTATTTTAATTTGAAGATAATTATTTTTCTTGCTACATTTATTTTTACTCGGTGGTGTGTCTCCTTTTCTGCCTAGAAGTCTTTCTGGGTAGATATCATCCTGTTACCTATTTCTGCCATTAAATAGCAGTGCTTGCACTGCTGTGTTCCGGAATGAAGTGTATAGACAGCCAATAGAATTACAACCTGTGAGGCTTGTCCTTAGTCCTTAGGGCTGACAATGCATCTGTAATCTTCGTTGTATAAAGTTGGCTGCATGTGACCATGGACTGCAGTAGCCACTTACCATCAGGTGCACTGTAGCTTCATCTGTTACTTCAGTTTTATAAAAAAATAAACCGTTTTAATATAATATTAATAAAGTCTAAGTCACTTACATAATGAATGAATATATTATACTATAAATTATTCGTGTATATATTTTAGTTTTAGGCGTAGAGTAAAAAAGTAAAAAAAGTAAAAGTAGTAAAGTAAGAGAAACTAGTAAAGTAAAAGTAGAAGAGACATATTTGATTTAAAAATTTTTCAAAGCAATTACTTTTAAATAAATGTTACAATTACCGACATTTATCCACATTCCTTTAATGTATAACTAAATATTGTTTTTATTTAATTTAGTGCCATCTTATTCATTTAGGAACTGACATTTACGATCGTAAAATTTATATTGTGAACTATTCTTGCCACGTTTACGATCCAGACGCACGTGCTCCGTTTATATTGCTTTGCTTACATAATTTTAATTATGTCTTGTATATTATTGGCGTAAGTGTGTTTATGTTGGTAATATTCATTCTCAGATAAACATCTTCATGTTACGTGTTTTCTTATAAAGTTAATTGGTCGATGGAGTTCATTCATTGCCAATATTGTGATTTGGAATCTTTATTAATATTTTTATGTGAAATGTTGTAATAACGGATTGGGATAAAATTTGGAGTAGTATAGTGTCTCGGATTTCTACATGGTAAAAGTTGTCGCGGGGAAAACATGAAGGTGTAAGCTGGGGAAAACTTTCTACTTCTACATTATGATTGAGTCGCGGACAGAAGCTCATTTAAAATAAAAGTGTATGATAACGAACAAGAGTATGGCACTTGCTTTAAATCTTTCGGGCTCGCTGATCTTGGGTTTGCTATGTAGATACTGATGCGTTCCAAATTTTCACGTCTAATATTTTATCGACCATATGACGGAATAATATCCACTGCTTCGTCAGCTTGTCAGTTCACTTAATCACCTTTTATTTATTTTTATTATAATATATATGTTATTTAATATTGATCCCTCTCCTTATCTATGAAACATCAAAAGAATAGCAACATTTTACTTAATTAATATTTGATTACAGATTAGTTGGTTTTGTTTCATCGGTTTACAATTTTAACTCCTTCTAATTTTTTTTATTTCTACTACCAATAAACATTCTTTGAGTTGTCATGCATTGTTATAGGTAGAGACAATAAATGTAGGCCAAATATATTCTATGTGAATGTATTTCTGTCTAGAATGACATTTAACTACGTACTACGAGCTACGAGAGATGCGTTTTCAAGTTTTAACCAGTATCTTTCGCCAGATTTTATCAATGTCCTAAATAAATGCTAGTCGTGAGATTTTCAGTATTATTAGAAACGTGCAAATAGTCACACATTAAAAGAAATGAACACAGGTAGCTGGTGAAGAATGGTGATGAAGTCCTAGATGATAAATCCCACTGTCTTAGCGTCACAAAAAGCCTTGCTTTTAAGAAACCCATATTGTAACCGGATGGAAAAAAGTCAGATGCCAGCAAATTATTCCACTAGCAATCAAGAAAAAGATTTAAAAATCAAGCTTCAGTTCTTTTGTCATAAAAATATTACCCCTGCCCTAAAATATACTCCTGATGCAATTATTTGTAAAGTATATTTGTTCCGTACGGGAATCGTACCAAACCGAATGTTTAACCACTGCGCTATTGATTTCTGTATGTTTTTTCCCATGTATATTACTTTTTCCTTATTTAGGAAAACTAGGTAGTGAGACTCAATATTTCATTGTCGGGTATCGGGTATTTCATTAACATTACCAAATCGACCGTTAATAGTCGATCTCATTAGACGGATGAGTGATTTTTCTCTTAGCATTGGCTAATTATTCAAATGGAAACGGAAAGAAAGCGTATCTCGTGTTTGCGCATTGCACGCCTCATTGGCATTTTCAATCTATTACGCGCTTGGAATTTTCAACAAAACACTCACACGGGCAGTTGCATAAAACGCTATAACGCTGTTTATGCAATCTTATTTATCTTATAAATCATTGTTGTTCAATAGATGGCACCGTTACTTTTTCGAAACAGTTAATAAAGTCGGGCATTCTGTTTAATTCCTAATTCTAATTATCATTACAACC
The DNA here is from genome assembly GCA_963668995.1 of Parnassius mnemosyne. Lineage (NCBI taxonomy): Eukaryota > Metazoa > Arthropoda > Insecta > Lepidoptera > Papilionidae > Parnassius > Parnassius mnemosyne. Next base: position 34,483,524 of record CAVLGL010000068.1, on the reverse strand, counting down.
CTTCATTAGTGCACCGCTGAACATAGGACTCCATCAAGTGTTGCCACAAGACACGGTCCTGAGCCAATTGCATTCCTGCATATCTTAGAAACGGATATTTCTTTATGAAAATTCTTTACTTTAAAGATGTGGTATTAATTATACCTAATTAAGATCGCGTAAAAAAATAAAATGTTGTTTATTACGTACTGAAAATCACCTTCCTCTATTACCACAAATATTGTGTGCCCTATTTCTACCGTGAATAAACCCGATACATACAAGGAAATATAAACCAAAATCTATAAAAGACGCGTGTTTCGCCTCTAAATGATTAATTATCAGGAAGAATAGATTCAACGATGGCTAACGGTTTAGCATCTTCATAGCTATTTCTGCAACTGAGTAGGCCATTACCGTATTTCAGTTTTAATAGCAAAGGAGCCAGTATAATCACTAGATGTGAGACATGCCATCATATCTTATACGTGGTAGAGCCATGCTGCAGTTATATCAATAGTATAGTCGAAGCACGAATGGGTCGCCACGACCGGGTAAGGACCACGCTTTCACAGCATACCAGCGTAAAATAGCAGCTAAACGCTGCTGTGTTTTGTATGGTGAATGTAGAGAACCGGAGACCCCTTTTACTGGACACGAGGCATTCTATGTTAGCCCTCACGGGTGACAACACATCTGCATTTTGATTCGTAGCTGAGAATGGATGTAGATGGATGTAGATGTAAAATATATTGATAATCTAAATACTTTAAATGTACACAAAATTATCTTGTTTACATTGCCTTACTTACAGGGTTGGCCGCAGGAAAATAAAATAAGATATGATTTAAATTTATTAATGAATAACTTTTCATGTAATAATAATTTAAACTTGACATTTAATTGTTACAATTATAATGATAGAATTAATTTAATAGATATAAATAATTTAATTAAGAAATTTTTGACTAGAGATAGGTATTACCTATCAAAATATAATTTAAGACAGATAGCAAATGTGCTATCTTATTATTTATATATTAACTCAGCCAAGGACTTGGCTACACAGACATCTGCTTCTTTTGAGCAGTGTAATGACTTAATATGCAATTTGGAATCAGTTCCAAGTAATTTAAATTAGAAAATGAGACAATAGAGGTAATCTCTAGCAGTTATAATAACTTAAATAATTTAGAATGTGGCTTACAAATCTTTAATTGTATGACTCCACAGAAAGATAATGAAAATTGTTTACACCTGGTGCATCAAAATATACAAGGCATGATAGGCAAAGAGCTAGAAATTGAGTTGTTCTTAAATAGCAACAATATTCATATCTTATGTATTACTGAACATTGGTTAAAATCTTATAATTTAATGTTTAACTTCAGTAATCACCAGGTGGTCAGTTCTTTCAATAGAGATACGGTTTTAAGAGGTGGCTCCTTAATATTAGCTAGTAAATTATTATCATGTAAAGAACGTAAAGACATTGTGAGCCTCTCTGTTGAGCGAACTGTAGAAATGGCATGTGTTGAGTTTGAGCACCTCATTGTTGTGAGCGTCTACAGACCCCCATGTTGTACATATGATACTTTTGAAAACATTATGGAGGAAGTTTTTGCTAAGCTTAATAAACAGAATAAATCTGTTGTAATATGTGGAGATTTTAATATCAATCTCCTAGAAGCTTCCTCCATCAATATTAAATTTAGATCATTGTTTAAATCATATGGTCTTTTTAATTTATTTATAGAGCCAACGCGTATTTCTCAATCTAGTGCAACATGTATAGATAACATTTTTACAAATGTGAAGCCGTTGCATAAATGTATAATTCAAAAATTAAGTTCTGATCACTGTGGACAAGTAGTTTCGTTACCTTATGTTCACAAAAAGCAAGTAGATGAGAAAGTTGTGTCTGTTCCAGTAAATGCACGTCGCTTGGAGAAATTTAGAAGTAACATAGTGAAAAAACTTCCATCACTTTCATACCAAAATGATCCTAATATTTTGTATGGAACATTATTTAAGCTTATTTGCAATGAATTTAATAATACTTTTACTTCTAAAACATTCTCCTTGAACAGTCGGAAGTCATTCAATGAATGGGCGACAGTAGGAGTCCATAAGAGCAGGCATAGGTTATATGATCTTTACCATGAAAGGTCATATAATCATAGCGTCGAATTTAGGGAATATGTAAAAAAATATTCAAAAATATTTAAAAGAGTGTGCTCCATAGCCAAGTCTTTGCATTTGAGCAACAAAATTAAGACGGCTTCCAATAAAATTAAAATGACATGGAGTATAATTAATAGCGAAACTGGTAAGATCAACTCTCGCAATTCAAATTACCAGTTAAGTGTTAACAACAAATTAACTGTATCAGATCAGGACGTAGCAATGGTTTTTGAGAAATATTTTACTGATATTCCGATCTTGACCACTAAGTCACTAAATTCTTCTCCTGCCGTCGCCGAATCATTACTTAAACATAATGTAAATGTGTGTACAAAGAATTTTACATTTCATAAAGTGACATCAAAAGATATTGTAAAATATTTTAAAACTATTGATGTTAAGAAAACTGCGGATCTGTGGGGGATTTCCGTTAAAGTTATTGCGTCTATAATAGATACAATCGCGCCTCATTTAGCTATTATTTTTAATACTAGTATCGAATCTGGTGTGTTTCCTGATTTAATGAAGCATAGTAAAGTAATACCTTTATTTAAATCTGGTAGTACATTAGACCCCGCCAATTTTAGACCTATTTCTGTACTACCAACACTTAGTAAGATTTTTGAAAAAATTGTTCTTGATCAAATGTTAAATTTTTTTAATATAAATAATTTACTTCATAAAAATCAATTTGGTTTCACAAGGGGTCGCTCGACAACTGATGCCGGTGTTGAGCTGATTAAATATATCTTTAATGAATGGGAGAATTCACAGGATGCTTTGGGTATATTTTGTGACCTATCCAAGGCCTTCGATTGTGTTCACCATGAAACATTAATCAGGAAACTTCAACACTACGGTGTAAGAAGTGATGCCCTTAAATTAATTATTTCATATTTAAGTAAGAGAACGCAAAAAGTTGTCATTAACAATATGAGCTCTTCCGGATCGATGGTACAAATGGGCGTGCCTCAAGGCTCAATTCTCGGCCCCTTTCTGTTTCTTGTATACATTAATGACTTACCTTACATAGTAGGGGATAACCATGATATAGTATTATTTGCAGATGACACTTCTTTAATTTTCAAATTAAGTCGACAGTTACTAAAATATGACGAAGTAAATAATGCTATATCTAAGTTAGTAAATTGGTTCGATGTTAATAATTTGCATTTAAATGGCACTAAAACAAAATGTATGAAATTCGTGACTCCAAATGTCAAACAATTAAATACTAATGTAATTTTAAATGGGGAGAAACTGAGTCTTGTAGATACCACCATTTTTCTTGGAATCACACTAGACGCGAAGCTTCAATGGAGCCCCCATATATCAAAACTAGCAAGCAGACTTAGTTCTGCAGCATATGCTGTAAAAAAGATTAGAAGTCTAACCAGTGTTGAAACAGCTAGACTAGTTTACTTCAGCTACTTCCATAGCATAATGTCGTATGGTATTTTGCTATGGGGACACGCAGCTGACACTGAAATTATATTTGTTTTGCAGAAGAGGGCCATAAGAGCAATTTATGATTTAAAGCCTAAAGAGTCGCTGCGACAAAAATTTAAGGAAATTAATATATTAACTTTGGCCTCTCAATACATTTATGAAAATTTAATGTACGTACACAAAAATAAAAGTAGTTTTATAAAAATAAGTGATATTCATTCTGTAAATACTAGGAACAGACACAAGCTAGTAGTACCAGTTACTCGACTCCATCGAGTCAGTAATTCATTCTTGGGGCGATGTATACGCTTTTACAACAAAATTCCAGAAAATATACAAAGTTTGGCCTGTTCAAAGTTCAAAAACTTTATTAAACTAAGTTTGTATAAAAAGGGTTATTATAATATTAAGGAATTTATGGATGATAATAACCCCTGGAAATGAGGTGATCGCTACCAAGCTATTTCTAATTTGTTGTGTTGTTAATTTGTGTAACATCATGATTGTAAGCTGTTATTTAAAAAAAAAAGTCCCGCTGGGTTTCTTGCTGGTTCTTCCCAGGACAGAGGTTTTTTCCGAACCAGTGGTAATCAAACAAAAGAATGACTTTCAATAAGTATTATTTATAATCTATATTGAATAAAAAAGTTTCTGTTTCTGTTTCTGTTTCTGATGTTAATGGGCCATAGCAACTACTTACCATCAGGTGGACTGCGTGCGTTAGTTTAGTAGCTTATAAAAATAATAGACCTCAGGGATGACAATGTGTCAGTGACGTTTTTTGCTTAAAGTTGGTTGTAGGTGCTGCAATAGACAGTTACCATTGATTGTAACAAAATTGAAGATAAGCCGCAAAAAGCGTACCACGAAAACACCACGTATATCTAACTGGCGCACTATCAACTTAGTTACGATCAGCAGTTTTGTTAATGACATGCGTATGCCGCCTCGCAATAATACTCACAATTCATTAATAATAGTTATCGAAAAGCATAATAAAAGTCACTCGGAACTTGGTGATAAAATTCCAAAGATGGCAAAATATCGGAAGAAGTTTTTAATGTAACTATTTAGACATTATTGAGATTGTGATTAATTATTCGACTCAAATAGGTAAAAAAATACATTTTAACAAGAAGTACAAGCCGATTTCCAAAGAATTTAAAAGAAACATTCCGAAGTCGGAGCTATAGGTAGTGTACAGAAAAATTAAGTCCCCGACTTTATAAAGTTAGTTAGTAAATTTTTTTCGATAATATAATTTGCGGACTAACTGTATTTTATTCTTTTTGTTCATTTCAATTTCTGTAAATTTGAAAAATATTGAATAAAATATATCGTCATAATTCATTTTTACCTTGTATATGGTTGTTATACATCGAGTTTGCAATATTGAATTTTATCATCTATATTGCTTTCAGCTATTATATTTAGATAGCGTAGGCGTAGGTGACAATATCACCTGGATTTAGATAGTTATTATTTTTTTTTACTTTGTATTATTTAATATGCTCTATCGGTATTTTATGTAATAACTTCAATAATCCAATATACTCGCACATTACAAGAAACTAAATGAAGTCTTTAAATAATAACGAATTACAAACATCAAAGGTAAATGCTCTTGATTTGTAATGAGGCAAGATACGTTTGATAAACTCTGTGGAGAGGACTGTTACCTCTTATTTATATCTCGATAATCCCCCGTAGTCAGAAGTACTGCGTCCATCCAATCATTATTTCCTTATTTTTATCACAGATACGGATTTATTTTTGATAATGGATTTATATGCTAACCCGTTTATCAAGAGTGGGATCTGTGGTAAATATGGGGGATATGATGACATTGATTGACTATGAGACAATCTAACATAGAACTCACCCAAGCTTATGTCCAGAAATGGACATTAATAGGCTGTAACGGTAAAGGTAATGAATTTATGTTATAAGTTTTTTAATTACACGTTAAACTTAACGCGCTAAAGGATCAGTGTTTTATTTTTTATTCTTTACTGCACCAAAAATTTTGTACAATAGGCGAGCTTAATGCTATATGTATACTCTACCAGCTGACCTTGAGAGTTTTGTGGCAGTTTTTGGAGGAGACCTCTGTTCATCATATATGTATCGGGTTATAATAATGATTTTGATGAGGAGTAAACAGTAATTGTGAATGGGCAATAAAGTCTCAGTAGGAAAAGAAAAACATATCTGTCAAACATGGCTGACTTACAAAAATGAGTAAACAGCTTGATTATACACAACATATTAATTTAATAATATAAAAGAAATGAGTTCAAAATTAAAGACTTAAAAGGATTATGGTTGTTGTGTTTGTAGTAATGATAGAATGTGTGTCCAGTTATGTATATTTAAGGAACCCATTCTGTTATCGTATTTTTATTTAAATAAATTGATTGATATTATTATTGTATATCATTCGTAAATATGTTTGTACGGTTCTGGCAATGATAAGATATGACTGATTTCTGTGTAAGGATTGAGGTGTCTATGACTCAGATAATATAGACATATGTTACTGTCGTCTTCCTGGATTTTTATCAGTTTTAACACCTGCGTGAAATGAGTGACTTACATGATTACATTCTTCATATGACTAGCATTATGAGATACTTCTACAATCAATTTAATTAGATATAATATATAGTTTCTTTTTTATAAAATGGTAAATATATATAAATAAAGTGCTTCTTTCTTTCTTTTTATATTGTTTATTAAATTAGATATGTTAAAAAACCAGGATTGTGAGGAGGTTCGGAAATGGCATCTGTCTGTCATCATCTGTTTAAAAGATTTTTTCCTTTCTTATTACCTCCATATCAACCGAAAAATACATTTTTGCCATCATAATTATCATTGAATTTAAAAGAACCGCCTTCGAGTGCTTTTTTATTTTAAAATTCGCTTGGTTTTTTTTCATGGTATATATTTAGGTTATCTGCAAGACGTCTGATTTTATAGCCTGGCAAACAGAAACGATGTCAGTCTGATCTTTGATTCAAGATCTGTTATAACGATGTCGGATCGGTGTTGCCATCAGCATACATGTCAATGAGCGCGTGAACGGCTCTCGTGATACGTAATAGAATGTTTGCGTTCAAATCGTACGCATCATTTGCTCTATTTGTTATCAGTCGTCAGTTGACAAGACGTTTCAAAAGATTTTATTCGCAAATCATGTTTAAAAACATTGTTTGTTGATTGATTCGTTTGCAAAATAGCCTCGTTTTGTTTGCATTTATTTGTTTCACGTCAGTTGTGATTTCAATGCAGATAAAACAAAGACGAGAGCCAGTGGATATTTAAATTAGTTTTTCTCGCTAAGACCTAACATGAATTGGTTTAAAAATCGATTATATGTCGGACATAGAAAGAAAAGCAAAGGAAATTGGATTTCGGAAAAAAGAATAGTAAAAATTGAGAAAGAGAGAAAAAGGTGTGGTGTCATTCAAATTTGAGCCGCATAGCAACTGTTTATGTTGTAATTCTTACGACAAAAAACTGTTTCACTGAAAACGATTACGCTGAAGTGGTTTTAGTATTGTCACTGTCAATATAAGTCCACCGCTTACATAGGCTTCATCCATAGATTGCTACATAACAATTCTGAGCCTGAATATTTCATCTCCGTATGCATGCATACCTTGGTATATCATTCCATCTAGTGAGAGTTCGCTTCACTGTTTGCCGGTGCCAGTACGAGGCTGTCACTCGAAATTCGAAAACTTTTATTGTCCATCTACGATTTGGCGTTACCTAGAAATAATAATGACTAACATTTTTATTACCTTTATTTCAATGAACTCCTTACATAGTTTGCTTACTATTTGACCGCATCCAACAAGAGTGGCTCGAATCGTCAATGACCGAATTCTTTCTGATCAGGCCGATTCACTGGGTCTGCGAAGAGATGTTGCATCCCATTGCATTTTCCACGGGGAGTACTTAGAGAAATTGTTCGAATTAATTCCAACCGCCAAAGACCACCAACTCATATCGGGACAAAACTCACCGTACCATCCATACCATCTGGATGTTTGGCGGTACACCATGACTGTGCGAATTACTAAGAGTTTTCTTCCTCGCAAGACTTTTTTGTGGAATCATCTACCACCGTCCATTTTTCCGGACCGATACGACTTCAAAGAAAGGAGCTTACTCCATTTGAAAAGGCCGGCAACGCACCTGCAATTTCCCTGGTGTTGCAGTTGTTCATGGGCGACAGTCGACATTTACCAACCGCGGAGTGGAAAGCTAGTAAAATATAAAGATCTAGTAAATATATTTATTTATATAATTTGGATTTGTTAAGGAATTAGAAGTACGTTATATCACCAAAAGCATTCTAATTTGTAATTTTGTCTTCCAAATTTATAAGTGGTAGAGTCATACTTTAGCTGTTCAGTGACTAGGACCGGAGACCTTTATTAACCGACTTCAAACTTCAGACTTTGTAATAACATAGTAGCTTTCCGTTGCATTAGTCTTGAGTGGTGTCAAAGATATCCTCGATTAAGAATCCGCAATTGACTATATGAGGTAGACTATGCTGGTGTCACCCGTATTTGTATAAAAAAAAAATATAAAAATCCGCTATTAATCGCGAATGTTGTAAGTTATTCGAAAAAAAAAATTGTCTTGTTACAGACGCATTAAAGCATGTGATGCATGTGATATAAGCGCTAACCGCCGAGCGTGTTTACACATCTTATCACGCTGTTCGCACCCCATTAGTTCGAATTCACGGCCCTTCGGTGGGACACGACAACGATGCTTTTTACTTTTGTTGTAAAAAAGTGGGAAACAGAAGTCGATTTTTTTTAAATTGTATTGGTCTATTAAAGTACTGGGGTATAGATCTCCTTTTTTTAAACTCCACGCTTTTGTATCTGTGGTAGATTTTGTTACATTTATCGTATAAGTATCATAAAAGAATCTAAATATGCGCGCCCTTTCTATTGTGTTTTAATAGATTTAAGCATAATGAATTTATTTGACATGATAAAAGTTATAAAATCTAACAAAAGGACGAGGGGCACCTTCCTCAGAAGTGCAATTTTTATTTTTTTAATTAAATGACCAATACTTTAGTTAAGTTCGGTTCACTTAGAGCTGAATTGTAAGTTCGATCAAAAGGCTGCTCAATAAATTTATAATTAAAAATTTTGTACAATCGACTTCAATATAAATTATTAAGAATAACTCAAAAACTATTGGTCAGGCCTTGATTAAATTTATATGGGACCCCATGAGAAGCACCAGCTTTCAAACAAAAAAAGAATCATCGAAATCGGTTCACCCAGAAAAAAGTTATGAGAACACACATAAAAAAACATACAGTCGAATTGAGTACCGTCTTCTTTTTGAAATCGGTAGATAAAAATGTGATTAGTTCGAAACCAATTTCGGTAACTTAATGAATCAAATAAATTTAAATTCAATTAAGCTGTCTGAACGATTTTTATTGTATGTAGTCCGAAGCTCCGAACGAGGTCAATTAAAATATGATTAAAATATTCGGCCAAAGACACCATCTATTCTATCACTTCTATCACACCTACCACTGATTAAGGATCAAATTTTAATTACGTTGTCACCCCTGAGGCTAACATAGAATGTCTTGTTACCAGTAAAAATAGTATCCGGTTCACTACACTCACCATACGAATTATAGCAGCATAAAGCTATTATTTGACGCTGATTTTCTATGAGAGCTAGGGGAAAGGTCCACCATTCGTGCTGCAACCATAAAATGTTGCATGCTGCAACGAGGCTCTACCACCTCTATTTAAAGGCAGGGCTCCAGCATGATATTGCTTTCTGGAAAGGCTTTGAGTAGTACTAATATAGACTATCGCTTCGTACCTAACTTTGGTTAGTTTAGGACCAAGGAAGACAAGGATAGCAAGCTAAGCGCGTACAAGAAAGCATCACATTCGTTTGTTGCACGTTAAAGTTGAGCTGTTTAAAGGTGATGTACGTATGTTTATTATTATGGTGATTGTCAATCAAAACAAATAAATCAGTTATATAATTTTATTTATTACGATACGTAAACGCATCATAAAGAAAGTTATTTCGGTTGATCATCGTTACTCGACTTCTAATTATTTACACATTTTGGGTGAAATTATATTCTTATTTACAAGTTGCATAACAGCAACAAAATTTAAAAGTTCCTTTAAAAAAATTAATTAACTTACAGTCTTACCGTCCACTAAATGGTAAATGGGTACCTGCAATAATCTTTAAACAAAGAAGGCTACACATGCGTTGCTAACCCATAAAGGTAGACTAAGATAGAATTCCTCACAGTCTCTAATTTTGCTGTCTTTATACCCTTCAGAACGAATAACAGAAGTTCACGCACTACTGCTTTGCACCATAAATAGGTAGGCATTTGATATACCAGATAGTAGATATATCTCCACGCTTCTAAGGTCCTTTAAATGCATTTCTCCTGTTGTATTGCGTATATATGGAAGTGAGGTGTATTTGTTTCGCATGTCTCGAAAATAAATAAGTTTGACATCTCCAAAGTGAATAAGTAGTGAATACTTATGTGTTAAAATCGATTTTTAGTAGTTTTAAATCGATTTACAACTAGACACGTAATGGGAAGTCGATAGTTATAGTCGGTAAAGCAGACCGAATCGAACGCGTTAATTTTGAATATATGTTTACGATTTATGTATTTATGATATTTATACGTGGTAGAGCCACGCGGCAGTGCAGGGCAGTGTCGCACGGATGGGCCGGCTCGAACCGGGGTGGTACCACGACCTCACAGAAAACCAGCGTGATGTAGAGGTTTACCTCTGCGTTTCGCTTGGTGAGTGCAGGTGGCCGCAGGCCCTTTTTACTGGAAATGAGGCATTCCATCTTAGTCCTCACGGGTGATAACGCATCTACATTTTGATTTGTAATAGAGGATGGATGTAGATGTCTATGGGCCGCAGCAACCACTTATCATCAGGTGGACTGTGTGCTCGTTTGTCACCCTTATCCTATAAAAAAAAATCGGAGTGTGATACAAAAATACTTGTTCCATTATTATTGCACAAAGAGTCCATTTATGCTCATGAGCTTAATGCAGTAAATGTGAACCACATACGTTATTTCGAGCGCGTGTGACCCGACCTTCGGCCCTATCGCGCACAAGGCCGTTGCAACTTGCAACAGTGACTAAAATTATTGAATTTAAAAAAGCGACCGGTTACAGTGTTGTCGCTTTTCCAATTGCAGTGATATTCAACCAATGAACAGACAGGCAAATTTTAATTATTGCTCCTTACTTCAGATATTCGTGACAGCTTAGAGGTAGGCGCTCGCACTAATTAATGTTTGCACAACCTGAGTTTGATTCCCGTCGACGTGAGACTGAGTTTGATTCGAGTCCACCTGATGGTAAGTGGATGCTGTGTGTTTATCCCTTTATACTCCCTTAAGTACTGATTTATCACACGCTCTGTCGCGAAGAACATCACGAGGAAAGCTGTTTGTCTATGAAATATTTAAAAAGAACAAAACAAAAAAGCAGCTAGCCTCAGTATTCGACAGGACAGATTTAGAACTGTACAAGAAAAATGCAAGGCAATTATTGTCAGTCGTTCTTTTTACCTCATCGTCTTTCATTACTTTCTTATTGGCACAAAGCGCATGCAAACCAAACAATTAGCTTCGCCGTTCGTAATGCATTACGCAAGAAATGGAATAATTTGCCAGCATTTGTATTTTTATTAGATTATTATTGTAACGTGGCTGTCTTCAAGTTCAAGGCAAGAGTGAATAGTTTTTTATCAATTTCAGCTACGTACGTAAGGAGTGTTACTATCAAGTGTCGATAGTATTCAAGTACTGGCTTTTAATAGATAAAAAGTCTGTTTTTTCGCCTTCATTCGGATTAACTTTCGTCGAAATATTTTTTTATGTATGTTCAGCGATAAATCTTTATCAACGTTGTAAGAAAGGGTGGTCACATATACAATTGGTCAAGATGTGATCTGATGGGATCCATAATAAAAACATAATATTCTTCAATTAATCATTTCTTTTTTATAGTATAAGAGTGACAAACGAGCACACAGTCCACCTGATGGTAAGTGGTTGCTGTGGCCCATAGACATCTTCATCTATCCACTTCTTCGAATCAAAGTGCAGATGCGTTGTCAGCTTTGTGGACTAAGATGGAATGCCTCGTTTCCAGTAAAAAGGGTTTCCGATTCTACACTCACCATACGAAACACATTAGCTTTAAGTTGCTATTTTACGCTGGTATTCTGTGAGAGCGTGGTCCTTCCCCGGTCGAGCCGACCCATTCGTGCTACAACTATACTATTCATTATCACTGCAGCATGGCACTATCACTTATAACTTAACATCAGGTGAGCCGCATGCTCGTCTCCTATAAAGAAATGCAAAGTCATCTGAGCGACTTACGTACGACATATTTGGGCGAATAATTCTTCACCACGTCAACCGATTTGAGTGATTACCGTTACTGTTACCGTTACAGACATTCAAGTCAACTGTTGAACATAAACCTTCCCCATAGATTGCTTCAAAATATTGCCATAGTTGTCACGCTTGGCAAGCGGGTTGGCAACGGTAGTTTTTTATTTAATCATTATTAGGAAGAAAAAGAGGTTTGTTTTTTTTTCAAAGAGAAAGAGGTTTGTAAGAATCGTGACACTTGGCGATCTGTTCTCTCTGGCTACCCCGTCAGGGATTGTGCGTGAAGATAAGTAAGTAAGTAAGTATTAGGAAGACGCTGCTGCCCATCTCTTGATTTGTTTCCCTCTGTCGCCTCTTACGACACCCACACGGTGATTTGGGGTAGTATATATTCTTACACCGCCACTACACTTACAATATTCTTAGTAGTGTCTCCCTAAGTCAGTTTTACTTCTTTAAAGGTAAATTATATTCATAAATGTACACCAAATACTTCATAAATGATTGAGAATATGTTTAGAGGCGAAGAAACGTTATACCGTACTTCCTCCGCAATGAGAAAATTGCATTTACGCACGTAATGTTGCAGCACTGCGTTCGTATGTAATTATGTTTATCGAAGATTATGTTTCCGATATGGTAAGAACATGCTTGGCTTACGAATTGTTAGCAGTCTTGGCGGTGTAAGGAAATCCCTCATAGTAAATAAACTGCAGATCTTGGGGTACAGTTAAAAGGAAAATTACTTTATGTTTCAATTAACCAGGTTGTTATTCAGGCTTATTTAGAATTTATTGTTGGTAAAGATGCAATAATAATTACTTTACGGTGTGTACACATTATATAACATAACATATTATAACACGTTGTTATATAACATGTTTCAGTAATGTGTATTCAGTAAATAAATCAGTAAACGTGTTATATAACGTGACACAAATGTTATATATCTCGAACGGCAGAACGGCAAACGACAATGTCATATGACAATGTCATAGGTATAACATTGTTATATTGCATTGTTATTCTAATGTGTACAGTATTGTTATATGTTGCAATGTTGAAAAACAATGTTGCATAATGTGGACGTGTTATAAAACAAAAGTTACACAACATGTTACTTAATCTGTACGCACCCTTAGATGAAATATTTAATTATTAAAATTCCAAACTATGCTAACAACTCGAGTACGATCCATGCTGGCACCTCAGAAGTTATTTTAACCGCCATAGAGGCCAAGACTTAATGCGGCAAAATTTTAAAGGACGACCTTTTTTTACAAAACCAATCGATTTTGAACTTATTGCTATGAATTTAAGATACAATGGTGTCACTTAATTCTAAACTCGCCAAACTTTTACGTTTGATGGCGAAAGGCGCTCTTTTACATAACCAATGGACCACCTTATTTACTACTAATATTGGACACAATAATATAATATAGTAATATATAAACCTATGACGTCTTGTTGTTATGGTAACTATATATATATATATTCTGCAAGGGCCTAAAAATTAAGATTCCAAGGTTTTTAAATATAATAGATGTAAAAAAAGATTTTGAAATTTCTTCTTCCTCAGCTGGCCAAACTTCACTGTTGGACATATGGTACGGTCCCGTTGTAGATAGGGTTTGTGTTAATCATCACGCTCGGGAGGCGGATTGATGATCGTGGTACCAGACGTCTCGCCTCTTTGACGTTACTTCTTGTCGCCGGCCTGGATATGTAGAGTTATACGGTAATATATCACAAGTCTTAAGGTATTTTTGGCGTAACCCACAGTTTTCACTCACAAAATCCTGGGGATAAAATGGGTTAATTGATTCCCTTACGCCACCGTCCCCCAGCTTCGACCTCGATCTCGATATTTTGACACAAAAAAAAACTGACAAATCTAATGTTGTTCTTCCATCAGATGTGCTTAACGGAGTGGATTAGGCTGCGTAACTACAAAGGCGGTCGCTGCCGCAACATCCTGGGCATGGAGATACCGGCGTGGCTTTGGGAGGCCTACAAAGTTGTCGGCGTGTTCCTCTTCGGCTGTGCCTGTCAGCAGCTGACCACCGACGTGGCCAAGTACGCCATAGGCAGGCTGAGACCGCATTTCTTCACTGTGAGTCTGCTTTTTTATTTAATATTACATGACCCGGCTGACATTGTTCTGTATTTTCCAGTAAGTGGCGCGATGTATTTCATTTCGAATTGGCTCATGATTTTTTTACAGTGTTATAATCTTTTTATAATAACTTGTCTACAGTTCCAACTAATGAGTTCAGATTTTGTGATTTTCTTTATTGGCAATGTGACTACAGCAAGATCTAAAGGATTCTAGAATAGCTATAAACCGGGGTCTCGTCAAAACTAATATATTCTGTGAATATAACTTTAATCGGTCAAGATTTTCAAAAGTTACACGATCTCTCACGGATGCACCAACGATTTATATATAATGAGGCTTATTATTTTGTGATTTTCTTTTTTGACAGTAAACCAACATAATATAAAAAATATGACTACAGCGTCATCTATAGGATCCTAGCATAGCTATTAAACGATTATTGTGTGAATATGACTACAATCGGTGAAGTTGTATAGAAGTTACACGATCACTGACAGATGCACCAACGATTTATATGTAATATGTAAAGATGTTTGTTATTTTGTATTATGTATGTGAGTCTTTATGGTCCATAAATATTGAATTTGTTAATACCTTGACTACACCGTCGCCTGTAGGATCCTAGCATAGCTCTGAACCGGCGGCGTCTCGGTAAAACAAATCAATATTGATGATTATGACTTCAATCGGTCAAGGACGAGGTAGGAGTGTCTTTCAGTGGTCTTCAGAAGTGCTACGCAAGTGATCTTCCATGGCTGAAGCAGCCACTTACCATTATATGAACCGTTAACTCGTTTATTTTATTCTCGTTTTGTGGTGGCATAAGAGAATCCATCATTTTAAGCCAATGAGTGTTATAAGAGGAGACTATGTTAAATGGCAGTCCCAGGTGGTGCGGTTTCTGTCCTGCCTAGTCTGGGTAGGTATCACCCTTTTCTACCGACTTCAAAAAGGTGCCGGTACTCAATTCAACTGTATGTTTTTTTTTGTGTTACATCATAACTTTTTACCAGGTGAACCGATTTCGATGATTCTTTTTTTATTTGAAAGCTGGTGCTTCACATGTGGTCCAATATAAGTTCGATCAAGGTCTGACCGATAGTTTTTGAGTTATTCTTAATAATTTATATCGAAGTCGGTCGTACAAAGTCTTTTATTTTAAATTATACCTAATTCTACCGCCAAGCAATCGAGCGTGGACTGCTGCGTTCCAGTATGAACGGTACAGAGATCAATAAGTAGAGTATAATTACCGGCTTATCTTAGTCCTCAATGGTGACAATGCATCTGTAACCTTTTGTTTGAAGTTGGTTACAGGTGTTCATGGCATGCAGTAGTGACTTATCATCAGATGAACTGAAGTTCGTTTACCACTTTTTGATCTCACACACTATAGATGGCGGCAATGCATAGCCATCTTGTTTACGCAACGGTAAACAGAGTCAAATGTGCGTGACGTCTGGTACTACGGTCGCCGATCTGTTTGCCATATTTGGCAACTAGGGCAAATATTATCTACAATAATGTCTCCTAAAGAAGAAGATTTTATGTATTCCGGAATGATTGCAATCATTTAAAATTATTAACCTGAAACAACTGAGGCATGGTAAATTTTAAGGTTATATTAGCGACACACCCCGGCTTCGCACGGGTGATTTCTAGATCTCGACAACAATGCCACCTACCGGGTCTAAATGTGAATCTAAACTATCTAGGGACTTATACGAACACACAAAAAATTCATCAAAATCAGTCGAGCCGTTTTTGAGTTTTAACGAGACTAACGAACAGCAATTGATTTTTATATATAGAGATTTACGTTAAACTACCTATTGCAGAGCTTGTCTAACCGTAGTTTGATAACTAAACGTCGGTTTGCTCAGTTAATTACCTCGGTACACGTTCTGATAGTACACCGTGGTAAATGTGGCACGTTGCACAATACGGCTGGCCCACTTGCCGAGTTTAACCGCGCGCAGTTCAGACACGTCGTATTCAACAAATTAACAAACATTCTACACTTTTTACTGCGTTCCACGCTGATTGCCGTGAATTAGATGTGATTTATAAGCGACACTTAATCAATTGGAATAATTGCTTTATTGTTTTTGCATTTCACTCAAAATCTAAGCGATTACGAATAGAGTTTAGTTTTGTAATTACGTGTAAATTACACTAGTGACAAACATTAAGTTAGTTTATGGGTTTTTAAGTCAATAGTGCAGCAGCGTAGCGAGCTCACATGTTAACAACATAGTGTTCTAATAGTCCACTGTCACAGTATAAATATATAGATTTATACTGTGCCACTGTTGAGTATGACACCAAATTTATTTTAATAGGAGTTTTTGTTATCGCCGCTCATAACCAACGGATTGGCAATTGCAGTCTCAAATCCTTCGTAACGAGTAAAGTACCTTAGCTTTTATACGGTTTCCTTTTATATTTATAGTTTTTTTTTTTACATTCATTGTTAAGCGGGTAGCAATAAAGATTTCTTATCTCAATATAATACACTATAAAATAAAATCTTTTAGTTCTTACATAACTTTTATTAAGCATAAAATGAAACAAGAATGTTATATTGTTGTTAATCTAACCGTGAGTTTGCGTCAAAAATGACCAACTTGTAATGTTTCGAAACAACCTTTATTGCTTGCGTTTAAACTCTAGGAAACTGTGCAAATTTTGGGAGATATTTTAAAATTTGTTGATGTTTGCGTTCGCACTAAATAAAACCTTATATAAAGTATGTTTGATAATGGGTCTGTCAAGCTTCGCGTTCACACTGTTGCTTGATTTGTCTCGCAGTTTGTTTTTATGCTTGTTTTTGTAGTTATCCAAAAAGGTTGGTTTACACAGTCAATACAAATACTTATATACTTGCTGAAAACAATTTCTATATCTATATAGCTGGTCAGGCAGACGTCGTACTGCCCTTTCCGACGAGCCTTTGTTCTATAAAAATCCCTAAATTTGCAATAAAAACTATTGATTGTCATATATAGAGGGGAAAAATCTCTCAAGTTGGACCAAACTGCACACGGTGTTCAAATTCATTAAAATCAGTTCAGTAGTTTAGTAGTTCATCGCGGCCAAACAATGTGACGCGTAATTTTTATATATAAAGATAAAAATAAATGTTTCTTTGTCCCGTATGTATTCCTATACCGTTTATCCAAATACGATGTCATTTAGTGAGTTATTGTGTGCGCGCTCGCGAAGGTTCTGACAAAAAAGGCATTGCAACGCATGCCCTGCACAGCTAGTTTAATAAAATTAAATACTAAGCACAGGTACAGACAGTATCAATTTTGTCTTATTTTCCTTTATAACTGGGACTACTTCTTGTTACCGCCGTAGTGAAAAATAGAATAAAGGTTTAAAGTAAATAATTTTATTCATGTTTATTATTATATCACCTTTGATAGCGATTGTATGTGCAAACAAATCTTTCAACTCGTTATCATGTCAACATATCATGTTAAATTTGTTTCAAAAATCTTTTGGTTCCCAGAACTTATGTAAAACATGCTTTGTTCTATGAAATAATAAACGTGTTTCACTTTAACATATTGTTTGACAGTGCAAACACGATACGATACATTGTCGAAAAACAGAAATGTAAACATGTTTTAATGTGAATGGTTTACCAGCGCAAGCTCACGTCAATGGTTTATGCCAGTTAGGATTTGTTTCGGAAAACACGTAAAGCTAATGGGTCTTGCGCCCAATCTTTCTCCGGTCTTGACGAATTGTCGTCCTATTAGTGTCCTAATGTGAGAGAATAGAAAGTGTACCACACAGACACACGTGCACTATAATCCTGTCCCGCTGATGATTAGTCTCCGTAGAGACTGGCCGCCGTGACCGAAGGGCGATCTGTAGGACATTATTTTATTAGAGACAAACAAGCTAACGGTCATACATCTTTAAAAGCTACAGAAGCATTATAACCTTTAAGAACTAAGCTATAATACCTCTTAGCCTGTGTCCTGGTGTTACCCCCCTAGGATTTGAGTTCTGTTTATTGAGAACGTTTTTATGCCATCTTGATCATCTACCTCGTCTTTTGAGACAATCACCTCACCTGCAACGCGTTTTGTATTAGAGAAAAGTAAAATACCAGCTTAATATTGCGGTATTTCTTATTGTGAACGTAGAAAACTGGTGATCTTTTTTTTACTAGAAACGAGGCATTCCTATATACACGTATAAGAAAGAAACCAAAGAAGATTGCGATTGAATAAACGGCAAATAGCTTTGATGTTTTTGCTTATTTTAACTGTTTGCATTGATGTCGGGGAGAGTCTTAAACTTATCACATAAATTGTCTTCAGAAATGCCTGATTCACGAAGTCAGGTCGGTACCAGGCCAGGCCAAAACGAAAATAAATGGACATGTAACGACCTCTAGGCTATGCGGCGAGAAGAAAACAGAAATAGACAGGCCGTCCGTCACGCGGCGCAATTTGCCGCCGTCAACGTAAGAAATAAATGTTCCTTTTAGATAACAATACGCAGGTGTATCGATGTTTGAATTGTAGTAGTTTTTTTGCAGAATAGGTGTAACAAACGAGCACACAGTCCACCAAATGGTGAGTGGATACTGTAACCCATAGACATCCATATCTATTCTCGATTTTTACAACAAAATCCCAGAAAATATAAACAATTTGACCTGCTCAAAGTTCAAAAACTTTATTAAACAAAGTTTGTATAAAAGGGTTATTATAATATTAAGGAATTTATGGATGATAATAACCCGTGGAATTCAGGTGATCACTACCAACCTATTTCTAATTTGTTCTGTGTGGTTAATTGTGTAACTGTAACATACATGATTGTAAGCTGTTATTTTAAAAAAAGTCCCGCTTGGTTTCTTGTTGGTTCTTCCCAGGACAGAGGTTTTTTTTTTCAAAAAAGAAAAAGAGTGACTTTCAATAAGTATTATTTATAATCTACATTGAATAAAAACGTTTATGTTTCTGTCTCTGATTAAGAAACAAAATGCAGTTACGTTTGGCACCCCTGAGGACTAAGAATGCCTCGTTTCCAATAAAAAGGATCTCCAGTTGTCTACATTCACCTTACGAAACAGCAACATTAAGTTGTTCTTTTACGTTGGTATTTTGTGAGAGTGTATTCCTTCCCTGTTCAGCCTGATTCTATTTGGGACTTTTTAATTACCCGCACTCTACTAGTTAGATTAAACATTTAAAGTACGTTAACATGATTTGCCCAATGAAATCATGTTATACTTAAGTGACAGTAATACTGACCTACACACAGTTTATTTGTGCAAATATTTCAGTTTGCTTATGTATTTATCTTCTAGTCTCGAAGTTGTCATGAAATAGGTTAGGGCCATAAATGTTTAAATTGTAGAAAATCCTGATTATCGTTCATTTCTAAGTTATTTAAACTAACGATCTACCAATGGCATCCACACTACTGTATTACGTGTATCACTATGAGAGTAGAACCCTTTTCAAGTTAAAAAAGAACCTACCGGCTTGACAGCCCAGTAGCGCATGCGACCAGCTTTTACCCAAGTGTTGGGATTGCCTACAAATATTGTTCTGGTTTTATCCATAATATGCAATTTATGTATGTAAAATGTCACCAAATTATAAGAGAAATTCGTAATATAAGTAAGCGTTTATAAGAATAGAATAAATAAGTATTAAAATGAAATATAACTTAGCTCCATTCACATAATGCTGTTATTTGAGCGCACTACTTTCGGCTGCAGTACGAGTAAGTACCTACTTATTTAATTTGATTTTCGATCGAAATTCGATTATTACATAGGTATTTATTAAAACGTAATGTAATGGAATTAATTACATGACATTGTGATTTTTTTATCTGTATGTAATTTATTATTTAATGTAAGTATATTATTTTGCATACCCAATATGGCTAAATACAGAAAATCTTAACATATAATATTATAAAACACCCTTGTTAATACCTGTATTCCGTTACAGGCTATTAAAGTTCACTGCTGAACATACGTCTCCTCCATAGATTGCCTCATCGCGGGGATATTTGCCATAGTGGCCACGCTAGGCAAGCGGTTCGGCAACCGCATTTTTTTTATTTTTAGTAGTTAGTTTAGCATTTGGAAGACGCTGCTGCCCATCTCCTGATTTGTTTCCCTTTGTCGTCTCTTACGACACCCACGGGATGATATGGGGTAGTGGATATTCTTACACCCCCACTACTCGGTAGGTATCTGTATTCGCAAATAAAGAATTGATTGATCGATTATTTAAACTTAGATATACATAACTCCTTGAAACTATTAAAATTAAGGAAAATTTGTATCGTTTAAAATTGTAGTGAAATTTTGGTGCTACGGATTTGATATAGGAGACCAGTTAAGCTTGTAATTCATTAAGCAGTTTCGCTGCAAGTCCTTCACAAATCACAATGAAGCTTTTGACACATTCTTTGAAAGGCGGTCGTCGTGCTTCACCTAACAATTCGCCCGCGGGTCTCGTCCCTCGCACCACTGCCTATTGCAGAGCTTGTCTAACCGTAGTTTGATAACTAAACGTCGGTTTGCTCAGTTAATTACCTCGGTACACGTTCTGATAGTACACCGTGGTAAATGTGGCACGTTGCACAATACGGCTGGCCCACTTGCCGAGTTTAACCGCGCGCAGTTCAGACACGTCGTATTCAACAAATTAACAAACATTCTACGCTTTTTACTGCGTTCCACGCTGATTGCCGTGAATTAGATGTGATTTATAAGCGACACTTAATCAATTGGAATAATTGCTTTATTTTTTTTTGCATTTCACTCAAAATGCATTCTTCTTTTATTACGTGTTGTTCTGTAATTACGTGTAAATTACACTAGTGACAAACATTAAGTTAGTTTATGGGTTTTAAGTCAATATTGCATGCAGCGTAACGAGCTCACATGTTAACAACATAGTGTTCTAATAGTCCACTGTCACAGTATAAATATATAGATTTATACAGTGCTACTGTTGAGTATGACACCAAGTTTATTTTAATTTTTTGTTATCGCCGCTCTTAACCAACGGATTGGCAATTGCAGTCTCAAATCCTTCGTAACGCGTAAAATACCTTGGCTTTTATACGGTTTCCTTTTATATTTATAGTTTTTTTTTACACTCATTGTTATAAAATATAATATAGATATAGATATATATCTATATTATATTATACAATAAAGATTTCTTATCTCAATATAATACACTATAAAATAAAATCTTTTAGTTCTTACATAACTTTTATTAAGCATAAAATGAAACAAGAATGTTATATTGTTGTTAATCTAACTGTGAGTTTGCGTCAAAAATGACCAACTTGTAATGTTTCGAAACTTGTCACATAAAGTAAGTCACACAAGATCCTTTATTGCTTGCGTTTAAACTCTAGGAAACTGTGCAAATTTTGGGAGATTTTAAAAGGGAGGGATTTTAAAATTTGTTGATGTTTGCGTTCGCATTAAATAAAATCTTATGTAATGTATGTTTGACAATGGGTCTGTCAAGCTTCGCGTTCACACTGTTGCTTGATTTGTCTCGCAATTTGTTTTTATGTTTGTTTTTGTAGTTATCCAAAAAGGTTGGTTTACACAGTCAATACAAATACTTATATACTTGCTGAAAACAATTTCTATATCTATATAGCTGGTCAGGCAGACGTCGTGCCCTTTCCGACGAGCCTTTGTTCTATAAAAATCCCTAAATTTGCAATAAAAACTATTGATTGTCATATATAGAGGGGAAAAATCTCTCAAGTTGGACCAAACTGCACACGGTGTTCAAATTCATTAAAATCAGTTCAGTAGTTTAGGAGTTCATCGCGGCCAAACAATGTGACGCGTAATTTTTATATATAAAGATAAAAATAAATGTTTCTTTGTCCCGTATGTATTCCTATACCGTTTATCCAAATACGATGTCATTTAGTGAGTTATTGTGTGCGCGCTCGCGAAGGTTCTGACAAAAAAGGTATTGCACCGCATGCCGTGCACAGCTAGTTTAATAAAATTAAATACTAAGCACAGGTACAGACAGTTTCAATTTTGTCTTATTTTCCTTTATAACTGGGACTACTTCTTGTTACCGCCGTAGTGAAAAATAGAATAAAGGTTTAAAGTAAATAATTTTATTCATGTTTATTATTATATCACCTTTGATAGCGATTGTATGTGCAAACAAATCTTTCAATACGTTATCATGTCAACGTATCATGTTAAATTTGTTTCAAAAATCCTTTGGGTTCCCAGAATTTCTGTAAAACATGCTTTGTTCTATGAAATATCAAACATGTTTCACTTTAACATATTGTTTGACATTGCAAACACAATACGATACATTGTCGAAAAACAGAAATCTAAACATGTTTTAATGTGAATGGTTTACCAGCGCAAGCTCACGTCATTGGTTTATGCCAGTTAGGATTTGTTTCGGGAAACACGTGAAGCTAATGGGTCTTGCGCCCAATCTTTCTCCGGTCTTGACGAATTGCCGTCCTATTAGTGTCCTAGTGTGAGAAAATAGAAAGTGTACCACACAGACACACGTGCACTATAATCCTGTCCCGCTGATGATTAGTCTCTGTAGAGACTGGCCGCCGTGGCCGAAGGGCGATCTGTAGGACATTATTTTATTAGAGACAAATAAGCTAACGGTCCTACATCTTTAAAAGCTACAGAAGCATTAGAACCTTTAAGAACTAAGCTAGAATGCCTCTTAGCCTGTATCCTGGTGTTACACGTCCTAGGATTTGGGTTCTGTTTATTGAGGACGTTTTTATGCCATCTTGGTCATCTACCTCGTCTATTGAGGCAACCACCTCGCCTGCATTGCGTTTTGTATTAGAGAAAAATAAAACACCAGCCTAATATTGCAGTATTTCTTATTGTGAATGTAGAAAACTGGTGACCTTTTTTTACTAGAAACGAGGCATTCCTTTATACACGTATAAGAAAGAAACCAAAGAAGTTTGCGATTGAATAAACGGCAAATAGCTTTGATGTTTTTGCTTATTTTAACTGTTTGCATTGATGTCGGGGAGAGTCTTAAACTTATCACATAAATTGTCTTCAGAAATGCCTGATTCACGAAGTCAGGTCGGTACCAGGCCAGGCCAAAACGAAAATAAATGGACATGTAACGACCTTTAGGCTATGCGGCGTTCAGAAATAGACAGGCCGTCCGTCACGCGGCGCAATTTGCCGCCGTCAACGTAAGAAATAAATGTTCCTTTTAGATAACAATACGCAGGTGTATCGATGTTTGAATTGTAGTAGTTTTTTTGCAGAATAGGTGTAACAAACGAGCACACAGTCCACCAAATGGTGAGTGGATACTGTAACCCATAGACATCCATATCTATTCTCGATTTTTACAACAAAATCCCAGAAAATATAAACAATTTGACCTGCTCAAAGTTCAAAAACTTTATTAAACAAAGTTTGTATAAAAGGGTTATTATAATATTAAGGAATTTATGGATGATAATAACCCGTGGAATTCAGGTGATCACTACCAACCTATTTCTAATTTGTTCTGTGTGGTTAATTGTGTAACTGTAACATACATGATTGTAAGCTGTTATTTTAAAAAAAGTCCCGCTTGGTTTCTTGTTGGTTCTTCCCAGGACAGAGGTTTTTTTTTTCAAAAAAGAAAAAGAGTGACTTTCAATAAGTATTATTTATAATCTACATTGAATAAAAACGTTTATGTTTCTGTCTCTGATTAAGAAACAAAATGCAGTTACGTTTGGCACCCCTGAGGACTAAGAATGCCTCGTTTCCAATAAAAAGGATCTCCAGTTGTCTACATTCACCTTACGAAACAGCAACATTAAGTTGTTCTTTTACGTTGGTATTTTGTGAGAGTGTATTCCTTCCCTGTTCAGCCTGATTCTATTTGGGACTTTTTAATTACCCGCACTCTACTAGTTAGATTAAACATTTAAAGTACGTTAACATGATTTGCCCAATGAAATCATGTTATACTTAAGTGACAGTAATACTGACCTACACACAGTTTATTTGTGCAAATATTTCAGTTTGCTTATGTATTTATCTTCTAGTCTCGAAGTTGTCATGAAATAGGTTAGGGCCATAAATGTTTAAATTGTAGAAAATCCTGATTATCGTTCATTTCTAAGTTATTTAAACTAACGATCTACCAATGGCATCCACACTACTGTATTACGTGTATCACTATGAGAGTAGAACCCTTTTCAAGTTAAAAAAGAACCTACCGGCTTGACAGCCCAGTAGCGCATGCGACCAGCTTTTACCCAAGTGTTGGGATTGCCTACAAATATTGTTCTGGTTTTATCCATAATATGCAATTTATGTATGTAAAATGTCACCAAATTATAAGAGAAATTCGTAATATAAGTAAGCGTTTATAAGAATAGAATAAATAAGTATTAAAATGAAATATAACTTAGCTCCATTCACATAATGCTGTTATTTGAGCGCACTACTTTCGGCTGCAGTACGAGTAAGTACCTACTTATTTAATTTGATTTTCGATCGAAATTCGATTATTACATAGGTATTTATTAAAACGTAATGTAATGGAATTAATTACATGACATTGTGATTTTTTTATCTGTATGTAATTTATTATTTAATGTAAGTATATTATTTTGCATACCCAATATGGCTAAATACAGAAAATCTTAACATATAATATTATAAAACACCCTTGTTAATACCTGTATTCCGTTACAGGCTATTAAAGTTCACTGCTGAACATACGTCTCCTCCATAGATTGCCTCATCGCGGGGATATTTGCCATAGTGGCCACGCTAGGCAAGCGGTTCGGCAACCGCATTTTTTTTATTTTTAGTAGTTAGTTTAGCATTTGGAAGACGCTGCTGCCCATCTCCTGATTTGTTTCCCTTTGTCGTCTCTTACGACACCCACGGGATGATATGGGGTAGTGGATATTCTTACACCCCCACTACTCGGTAGGTATCTGTATTCGCAAATAAAGAATTGATTGATCGATTATTTAAACTTAGATATACATAACTCCTTGAAACTATTAAAATTAAGGAAAATTTGTATCGTTTAAAATTGTAGTGAAATTTTGGTGCTACGGATTTGATATAGGAGACCAGTTAAGCTTGTAATTCATTAAGCAGTTTCGCTGCAAGTCCTTCACAAATCACAATGAAGCTTTTGACACATTCTTTGAAAGGCGGTCGTCGTGCTTCACCTAACAATTCGCCCGCGGGTCTCGTCCCTCGCACCACTGCCTATTGCAGAGCTTGTCTAACCGTAGTTTGATAACTAAACGTCGGTTTGCTCAGTTAATTACCTCGGTACACGTTCTGATAGTACACCGTGGTAAATGTGGCACGTTGCACAATACGGCTGGCCCACTTGCCGAGTTTAACCGCGCGCAGTTCAGACACGTCGTATTCAACAAATTAACAAACATTCTACGCTTTTTACTGCGTTCCACGCTGATTGCCGTGAATTAGATGTGATTTATAAGCGACACTTAATCAATTGGAATAATTGCTTTATTTTTTTTTGCATTTCACTCAAAATGCATTCTTCTTTTATTACGTGTTGTTCTGTAATTACGTGTAAATTACACTAGTGACAAACATTAAGTTAGTTTATGGGTTTTAAGTCAATATTGCATGCAGCGTAACGAGCTCACATGTTAACAACATAGTGTTCTAATAGTCCACTGTCACAGTATAAATATATAGATTTATACAGTGCTACTGTTGAGTATGACACCAAGTTTATTTTAATTTTTTGTTATCGCCGCTCTTAACCAACGGATTGGCAATTGCAGTCTCAAATCCTTCGTAACGCGTAAAATACCTTGGCTTTTATACGGTTTCCTTTTATATTTATAGTTTTTTTTTACACTCATTGTTATAAAATATAATATAGATATAGATATATATCTATATTATATTATACAATAAAGATTTCTTATCTCAATATAATACACTATAAAATAAAATCTTTTAGTTCTTACATAACTTTTATTAAGCATAAAATGAAACAAGAATGTTATATTGTTGTTAATCTAACTGTGAGTTTGCGTCAAAAATGACCAACTTGTAATGTTTCGAAACTTGTCACATAAAGTAAGTCACACAAGATCCTTTATTGCTTGCGTTTAAACTCTAGGAAACTGTGCAAATTTTGGGAGATTTTAAAAGGGAGGGATTTTAAAATTTGTTGATGTTTGCGTTCGCACTAAATAAAATCTTATGTAATGTATGTTTGACAATGGGTCTGTCAAGCTTCGCGTTCACACTGTTGCTTGATTTGTCTCGCAATTTGTTTTTATGTTTGTTTTTGTAGTTATCCAAAAAGGTTGGTTTACACAGTCAATACAAATACTTATATACTTGCTGAAAACAATTTCTATATCTATATAGCTGGTCAGGCAGACGTCGTGCCCTTTCCGACGAGCCTTTGTTCTATAAAAATCCCTAAATTTGCAATAAAAACTATTGATTGTCATATATAGAGGGGAAAAATCTCTCAAGTTGGACCAAACTGCACACGGTGTTCAAATTCATTAAAATCAGTTCAGTAGTTTAGGAGTTCATCGCGGCCAAACAATGTGACGCGTAATTTTTATATATAAAGATAAAAATAAATGTTTCTTTGTCCCGTATGTATTCCTATACCGTTTATCCAAATACGATGTCATTTAGTGAGTTATTGTGTGCGCGCTCGCGAAGGTTCTGACAAAAAAGGTATTGCACCGCATGCCGTGCACAGCTAGTTTAATAAAATTAAATACTAAGCACAGGTACAGACAGTTTCAATTTTGTCTTATTTTCCTTTATAACTGGGACTACTTCTTGTTACCGCCGTAGTGAAAAATAGAATAAAGGTTTAAAGTAAATAATTTTATTCATGTTTATTATTATATCACCTTTGATAGCGATTGTATGTGCAAACAAATCTTTCAATACGTTATCATGTCAACGTATCATGTTAAATTTGTTTCAAAAATCCTTTGGGTTCCCAGAATTTCTGTAAAACATGCTTTGTTCTATGAAATATCAAACATGTTTCACTTTAACATATTGTTTGACATTGCAAACACAATACGATACATTGTCGAAAAACAGAAATCTAAACATGTTTTAATGTGAATGGTTTACCAGCGCAAGCTCACGTCATTGGTTTATGCCAGTTAGGATTTGTTTCGGGAAACACGTGAAGCTAATGGGTCTTGCGCCCAATCTTTCTCCGGTCTTGACGAATTGCCGTCCTATTAGTGTCCTAGTGTGAGAAAATAGAAAGTGTACCACACAGACACACGTGCACTATAATCCTGTCCCGCTGATGATTAGTCTCTGTAGAGACTGGCCGCCGTGGCCGAAGGGCGATCTGTAGGACATTATTTTATTAGAGACAAATAAGCTAACGGTCCTACATCTTTAAAAGCTACAGAAGCATTAGAACCTTTAAGAACTAAGCTAGAATGCCTCTTAGCCTGTATCCTGGTGTTACACGTCCTAGGATTTGGGTTCTGTTTATTGAGGACGTTTTTATGCCATCTTGGTCATCTACCTCGTCTATTGAGGCAACCACCTCGCCTGCATTGCGTTTTGTATTAGAGAAAAATAAAACACCAGCCTAATATTGCAGTATTTCTTATTGTGAATGTAGAAAACTGGTGACCTTTTTTTACTAGAAACGAGGCATTCCTTTATACACGTATAAGAAAGAAACCAAAGAAGTTTGCGATTGAATAAACGGCAAATAGCTTTGATGTTTTTGCTTATTTTAACTGTTTGCATTGATGTCGGGGAGAGTCTTAAACTTATCACATAAATTGTCTTCAGAAATGCCTGATTCACGAAGTCAGGTCGGTACCAGGCCAGGCCAAAACGAAAATAAATGGACATGTAACGACCTTTAGGCTATGCGGCGTTCAGAAATAGACAGGCCGTCCGTCACGCGGCGCAATTTGCCGCCGTCAACGTAAGAAATAAATGTTCCTTTTAGATAACAATACGCAGGTGTATCGATGTTTGAATTGTAGTAGTTTTTTTGCAGAATAGGGGTAACAAACGACCACACAGTCCACCAGATGGTGAGTGGATACTGTAACCCATAGACATCCATATCTATTCTCGACTTTTACAACAAAATCCCAGAAAATATAAAAAAATTGACCTGCTCAAAGTTCAAAAACTTTATTAAACAAAGTTTGTATAGAAAGGGTTATTATAATATTAAGGAATTTATGGATGATAATAACCCCTGGGAATGAGGTGATCACTACCAACCTATTTCTAATTTGTTTTGTGTGGTTAATTGTGTAACTGTAACATACATGATTGTAAGCTGTTATTTTAAAAAAAGTCCCGCTGGGTTTCTTGTTGGTTCTTCCCAGGACAGTTTTTTTTTTTTCAAAAAATAAAAAGAGTGACTTTCAATAAGTATTATTTATAATCTACATTAAATAAAAACGTTTATGTTTCTGTTGTTGATTAAGAAACAAAATGCAAGTTACGTTTGGCACCCCTGAGGACTAAAAATGCCTCGTTTCCAATAAAAAGGATCTCCAGTTGTCTACATTCACCTTACGAAACAGCAACATTAAGTTGTTCTTTTACGTTGGTAGTTTGTGAGAGTGTATTCCTTCTCTGATTCAGCCTGGTTCTATTTGGGACTTTTTAATTACCCGCACTCTACTAGTTAGATTAAACATTTAAAGTACGTTAACACGATTTGCCCAATGAAAGCATGTTATACTTAAGTGACAGTAATACTGACCTACATACACACAGTTTATTTGTGCAAATATTTCAGTTTGCTTATGTATTTATCTTCTAGTCTCGAAGTTGTCATGAAATAGGTTAGGGCCATAAATGTTTAAATTGTAGAAAATCCTGATTATCGTTCATTTCTATAGTTATTTAAACTAACGATCTACCAATGGCATCCACACTACTGTATTATGTGTATCACTATGAGAGTAGAACCCTTTTCAAGTTAAAAAAGAACCTACCGACTTGACAGCCCAGTAGCGCATGCGACCAGCTTTTACCCAAGTGTTGGGATGGCCTACAAATATTGTTCTGGTTTTATCCATAATATGCAATTTATGTATGTAAAATGTCACCAAATTATAAGAGAAATTCGTACTATAAGTAAGCGTTTATAAGAATAGTATAAATAAGTATTAAAATGAAATATAACTTAGCTCCATTCACATAATGCTGTTATTTGAGCGCACTACTTTCGGCTGCAGTACGAGTAAGTACCTACTTATTTAATTTGATTTTCGATCGAAATTCGATTATTACATAGGTATTTATTAAAACGTAATGTAATGGAATTAATTACATGACATTGTGATTTTTTTATCTGTATGTAATTTATTATTTAATGTAAGTATATTATTTTGCATACCCAATATGGCTAAATACAGAAAATCTTAACATATAATATTATAAAACACCCTTGTTAATACCTGTATTCCGTTACAGGCTATTAAAGTTCACTGCTGAACATACGTCTCCTCCATAGATTGCCTCATCGCGGGGATATTTGCCATAGTGGCCACGCTAGGCAAGCGGTTCGGCAACCGCATTTTTTTTATTTTTAGTAGTTAGTTTAGCATTTGGAAGACGCTGCTGCCCATCTCCTGATTTGTTTCCCTTTGTCGTCTCTTACGACACCCACGGGATGATATGGGGTAGTGGATATTCTTACACCGCCACTACTCGGTAGGTATCTGTATTCGCAAATAAAGAATTGATTGATCGATTATTTAAACTTAGATATACATAACTCCTTGAAACTATTAAAATTAAGGAAAATTTGTATCGTTTAAAATTGTAGTGAAATTTTGGTGCTACGGATTTGATATAGGAGACCAGTTAAGCTTGTAATTCATTAAGCAGTTTCGCTGCAAGTCCTTCACAAATCACAATGAAGCTTTTGACACATTCTTTGAAAGGCGGTCGTCGTGCTTCACCTAACAATTCGCCCGCGGGTCTCGTCCCTCGCACCACTGCCGCGTCATTAGTCCATCAATCAATCCCTTTCACAGTCCGCCTCTCAACGTCCCCTTTTGGCAAGCTCGTGCGTTGCGAGCACAGCTCGGCTCACGTGGAATTGTTCCTGACGTGTTTCAAATTAAAGCATAAACAGGGTCCAACAAAAGCTTCATGCTTTGACCGGTTTCGCCAGCGCTTCCATTAGCGCGGTTGACTTTTTGCGTGCGTTAATTCTCGGCTTGCGAAAAGTAGTTGCTGTGAGTTGCATTGTCAGATGGTATTATACACACTTACCTATTTATTAATTTCATTTTAAAAATAAAAGTGGTGTCAGGCATATATGTGTAATGAATGACTGTCTCGTTGGTCTAGTGAACGTAAGTATGACTGTTGAATATGTGGTCCCGGGTTCGAATCCCGGGTCGGGTCAAAATCAGTTATTGGGTTATTCTGTCAAGAAATTCTCAGTAACAGCCCGGAATCAGAATGTTGACGGTACTTATGGGTGACCAAAATTTACTTTGGAAGGTATTTGCTCTCACTTATCATTAAAAGCCATAAATATAAATATTTTAATCAGTGCACTACAATAGATAAAAGAGTCGTGGTAGCTCAGATGGTTAGCGCTCGCTGTAAGCTTCACAGTACTCGAGCAACTCGGGTTCGATCACCGCCGGCACCAATGAAATTGTTAATTGCAATTTTAAGTGCTGATTTACCACGTGCTCGGCGGTGAAGGAAAACATCGTGAGGAAACCTGCATGTCTGAGAAATAAGAAAAAAAATATTTCGAAGACATGTGAAGCTCGCCAACACGCATGGGGCAGCGCGGCGGACATTTCCTTGCCCTAAAACCCTCTCAGAAATGAGAGGAAACCTGTGCCCAGCAGTGGGACGTAAATAGGCTGTAACTTTACTTTACTTTTTACTTTACTACAATCACTTATATCTTCTATTTTACGTGGCAGAGCCGCCTGCAACTATATTATAGTTGTAGCACCAATCAAAAAATCGAAGGACCACGCTTTCACAGAATACCAGCTTAATATTAATGTTTCGTATGATGAGTTCAGAGAACTGGTGATAATTTTTACTGAAAATGAGGCATTCCATCTCAGTTCTCGGGGTGACAACATATCTGCATATTGATTCTTAATCCAAGATAAATGTAGAATGTTTATGGGCAACAGCATCTACTTACGATCAGGTGCACTGTGTGCTTGTTTGTCTCTCGTATATCTTGACATATAAACCAGTCTCAGATGGCATATTAGCGATATCAAATAAATCTAATGGAATGTCTTAGTATAAATAAAACTTACGTTACTTTGGTCTTTTTTTAAACATTTACATTTACAAGAGCCGTGGGCTAAGTGATAAATAATACTGATTAGAAATAGCACCAAATAATGACGAACTCCTTTAGAATATGGACATAAGTTGAAGCTCTCGTACTTGGATTCTAAAAGCAACAAACAAATCCGGTTGTTACAACATAATAATTATGGTTAAACTATAGACTTTTATGAGGGACTCGGGTGTTTATGTTTGTGGCGAAGGGTCGAAGGCCTGGTGAAATGTAAACAATGCCAGCACACTAGTAAAAATAACATAAGAGACCACGTCAACTAGTTTTGCTAGCGGCTTGTTCAAGATACAAAGGCATAGTGACGACCGCCGGCTGGTTTCGCATCCAGAGTACCGGCCTATTAAATCTTGGTTATTGACTTTGTAGTCGGAAACCCAGTTGGAGTCAACATTTATGCAGAAACATAATCTGTCCGTTGTCGAATCTGTATTATGACTGTCGACGTAGTTCTGATATTTGCTTCCCAAGTCTACTTCCGGGCTTATCGTCAAAGCATTACGTAGGGCGTGGGTAGATTAGCAAGAGTGAATGAATGAATGCCTTTGTTTGCCAACAGTAAATAAAATAAAAAAGTATTGCTTTATCAATGTTTGCGCGTACACTCCTAGCACTGTAATAACTATGTTTATGCGTTAGTGTTCGGTAGTTGTCGCCATGATCGATATTGACCAGGGGATCATAATAACAAAAGCGTTAAAAAGATTATGTGTTATCAGATTTGCTTTTTCTTTGTGATATGAGCTATGCAGTTTTCCTTAAAGTTAGGACCTACGTGATCTTTAAGAGATTGCAGAATTGTAAGCTTTACCCTTCCTCTAGGCGTCTTAAGTAGTCCCCCAAATTAATGCTACGTATATGTATTAACAGTCCGCAATCAGTAAGGATAAACTTAGGAATGAGGATATCCGCAGTAGAACCAGAGTAACCGACATAGCCCAACGGATTAGTAAGCTGAAGTGGCAGTGGGCCGGCCATATAGCTCGAAGAACCGACAACCGATGGGGAAGAAAGGTTCTCGAGTGGCAGCCTCGTACCGGTAGGCGAAGTGTAGGGCGTCCCCCCACGAGATGGAGTGACGACCTGGTAAGACATGCAGGAAGTCGATGGATGCAGGTGGCTCAGGACCGTGCTTTGTGGCATTCTTTGGGGGAGGCCTATGTTCAGCAGTGGACTTGTGAAGGGCTGTAATGATGATGATGAATCAGTAAGGATGTACCTACATGTGCAGAGAGAGGAAATTTTTCCGTTAAGGAACAGAATCGGTTCATCCCTGAGCTCCTTAATCCTAAAATATCCATGTACTTGTCAAGGCTTTTGTTAACGGTCAACTTTGTAATCTAATAAGCTTTTCTAGAAAACAATGTAAGGAGTTGACCAAATTTAAAGATAGGAATAAATTTGATTTTAATAAGTTCCCGTTCATTCCTAATGGTAGGACGACGGCAGTTATATGTGTGTTTTAAGGCGGTAGCTGCAGTGCTGCAGCTAATATACTTGTAGTTGTGGCACGAATGGGTCGGCTCGACCAGGGAAGGACCGCACTCTCATAGAATACCAGCTTAAAATAGCAGCTTAATGCTATTGTGTTTCGTATGATGAGTGTAGAGAACCGGAGACCCCTTTTTAGGTACTAGAAATCAAACATTCTATTTTAATCATCAGGGGTGAATCATCTGCATTTTGAATTTGAATCGAGAAAAGATGTAGATGTCTATGGGCCACAGCATCTACGTACATAATGTGGAAAAACATAAGAGACCGTAATTAAGGTAATCCACATCACAAGTTTCACGATGAAGAATGAATTGAGGTGTTTTACGTTTATGGTTATGGTACATAATAGTCCAAGATAAGGCTAGATGGCGTGCTTTAGAACATAAATTAACTACCGTCAAATGACGAACCCTAAACTCAAATCTTTATGATAAATTATTTGGCCCAGGACTACCTTCGTTAAGTGGTTTCTGCGCCGCGGTGACATACCTATATCGTGACAAAACTGTTCCCGTTGCATCGCACGTCCGTCTTGCATAATTGCATTAACCCAATTATATAATTGGTTCAATTAAAGGGGATCTATCTATTTTCGTATAGGTCAAAATGGCACTAGTTAAACACATGCCTTTACTGAGTTCAAATTCTCAACTGAATGTGTAACACGTTAAAGCTCATACTTTGTTTCATTACTCCATTAGTAGTTCTGTAGTGGTGGCGGATTATTTTTTAAAGAATAGAGTGACAAACGAGCACACAGTCCACCTGATCGTAAGTGGTTGCTGTGACCCATAGACATCTACATCTATCCTCAATAAAGAATCAAAATGAAAAAAAGGGTCTCCAATTCTCTACACTCACCATACGAAACACAGCAGCGTTAAGCTTCTATTTTACGCTGGTATTCTGTGAGAGCGTGGTCCTTCCCCGGTCGAGTCGACCCATTCGTGCTACAACTATACCAGTAATATAGCTGCAGCATGGCTCTACCACGTGCAAAAACACCTACCGAGTGAGACGATTAAGGAATCAATCAATCAATCAAGTATCTTCATTCATGTAGACTTTAAACAAAGCACTTTTGAACGTCAACATATCATAATAATAATAATTGTTACTTAGTGTTCACACTGTACTCATACAGAGAATAGAGCTACGACGAAATACGTCTTTGGCGAATTTATGTTAAGTATAACTTATTAAAATTTCTATCTTTGAAAATGAGATTGTATATGTGTTAAGTTGGAATACATTGACACCAAGCATCTTTATCTACAAAGTAGTCATTGCCTGTGTAACATGCTTTCTTAGTTACTCTCTTACGTATTTTTTTTAAATATTTAAAGGTTACTTTCTCTTTGGGTATCTTATTGAAGAAGCGTACACATTGTCCTGAAATTCATACAATGAGAGCTGTCCATGTCCAACTGTGGGCTTCTGCGGACTAATGGAGAAGAAGGTGAACGTACTACAAGGCTCCTCTTTTGCTTTACTCATATAGCGTTTGCGCAGAGCAACTAGATTTATGAATTAAAATTTGGCCTTAGCTCGGGATGCTAACAGCCGTAAGATGATGATGACAACAATGAAGAATATTTAATATAATTTACTTACTTACGTACTTTCTGAGACTCAATACGCAACTATAGTCTCAATAAAGTTTTTTTTTAGAATAGGGGGCAATCGAGCATGCGGATCACCTGATGGTAAGTAACTACCGCCGCCCATGAACAACCGCAACACCAAGGAAATTGCAGGTGCGTTGTAGACCTTTTAGAAAGGAGTAAGCTCTTTTCGTGGAGGTCCCTTAGTCGTATCGGTCCGGAAAACGCGCCGGTAAACCGGTAAACAATTCCACAGAGAAGTTGTACGAGGAAGAAAATTCCTAGTAAAACGCACAGTGGTGGACCGTCCACCACTTTTTAGAGGCCAATTTGGCCTTCCCTTTCAAGTGACCATGAAACTGCACACTATTCGATATGTCGACGTCGAGGAATCCGATGCTAGCTGAGGCAGCAAGGGGAGTGCCTTGAAGTTTGCGGTAAATGCGCAAGCTTGTATCTTCTGGGGATTGAACTGGACTAGATTAAGTCGCCCCAATCCGAGACTTCAGCAACGACTTGACTTCAGACACAAGTTTGACGCGGTACTCGCCGAAGTTTTCCCGTGAAATATTGGCACGGCCGGTGTATAAGGCATCACCAGTGCTGTCGTCCGCATAGCAATGAATTAGGTATTCATTGTTTCTCAACAAATTGCTAACGAAAGCAATCTATTTTAGTTTTTTTTATACTTATCAAACCCACTGTTTAACTACAATTTTGACTGCAACTGCTTGCTGTCGAGCTTTCAATGCATCATATTTTCATTTTGACATCAATTTTTATTGTCTCGTAATACCACAATTTAGATAAGGTCTTTAAACTGTGGTATAACCTACCTGATCATTCCCCATGCAAGTTAACCTGTTGATGATACTGTACTGTGGTACTACCAGATTTTCCCTATAGAAATTTGTGAATGACTTTTTAATACAACACCACAACGTTTCGGCGTCAACAAGATACGAACAGATGAAACTGCTTTAGTCAATGAATTAACTTCTTCCGTATCCATAAATAGCCCTCGTTATTTTTTATACTTTTATTAGAAATTCTATTAATTTACGAGATCACTCTTAACATATATAAAAGCTAAATCAATCCCGCTGTCCAAACAGGATTGTGAAAGGCATCAAATTAATGGATGCAGCGGACGCGATGATGGGCGCTTAAAATGCCGCTTCCGAATTGCACTAGTGACACAATGTTTCTCTAGCGAGGCAGGACAGTCTTATTTCAGCCACAACCCGCGCGTAAATCCATGGACACCGTTTATTTATTTAAATCTCAAGTCTATATTTATTTTCCACTGCCCGCGTTATGGTTTTAAGTGACGTTTTAGTGTCTGGGCGGTTCATTACGGTAGCCTTAGTTTTCTTGCTACATACGGGATAACATACGGGTAATCTTAATTTGTGTTTTTTGTTTCCATAATTATTGTGATATATATGTATTATATAGATATATCTCAAACTCTCGCAAATATTGGATATCTGAAATTTTCACCGAGGACCTATTAAGGTAAACCAAAAAAAAAAAACAAAAAGGATCCAACACACAGAGGCTAATTGAGGGATATTGACATTTGAATTTTTTTTTTTATTATTATAAAACATTGATCAAAACGTGGGTAGGATTATTTTTGCGTATTCTACATCCTAGTGAGCCTCAGACCTTAACCAAGCAATTGATATAAAGTGTTAGGTACTTTCTATAAACTTGTACCATTCAATGTACTTTAACAAGTAGAGTACATTGCGTCATAGCACATCGTGTTATCGTCGAACACGGCCGTATTTCAGCAAGAAGGCCGTCCGTAATGACAGTCCGTATGTTCTCATTTGACTTCTCTCGTAAGTTTTCATATTAAGTGGACGCAGCCGGTATTAATAATGTACGGCGACACGCATCGCCGCCCGCCGCCTTGTAATTTTGACAAGCGTGCATTTGTGCATCTTGAGTCTTGACACTCCGTACATGTAGTATCTATGTGTGTGAGATGTTATAAATTAATGCTTAAGATCAAAAGACATTGCTACTGGCGGACTAAGTGCCGATAATAGTGTACTTTATTGCTTCATCAGTTTGGTAAACGTTACCCCACAATAGGATTTGCTTCTGTTTCATTGAGCAGTTTTGCATACATACATTGCATATAAGCTGATACCCGTGACTTCGCCCGCTTTTCTTGATATATTAACAAAGAAAACACACATCACTGAACACGTAGTGCTTATAAAAATCGTTGTTTCTTAAAACTTTAATATCTTTATATTAAGTGAAAATATCACAATATTTTTTTTGAAGTGTCTTTTTTGCCAAGTGTCTAAGAAATAAAAGTAGAAAAAGTAAGTAAACTTAGAAAACCTAATTAAAATCTATGCAGTAGTTTTCCCATGATGCGCGCACAACTGCAAACCTCTAACATTTTATTTATACATAGATGATGGACAAAATATTCATATTTGGAACAATAATTTGTAGTCCATACAAACAAACACTTGTTCCGTGAATGATTTGAACCTGCCTCTGCGCTACCTATCCTGTTGTGGAAGAAATTCTCAGTAGCATCTTGGAGTCAGGAGGTTGTAGATATTCCCGTGCCTCGGAAAGCACGTAAAGCTACTGCGTGTGATCTCTCTCCAGTCGTATCGGATTGCTATCAAATCGGACTATGATAGTGAGGGAATAGAGAGTACATCTGTGCTTGCGTATACACTCGGGTACTATAATCACAGATTACTAATAAATGCTGAATAATATGCTTACATACACAAGTAATTTCTATCATTTTCTCTGTATCTAAATTTATGGTTGTGGCCTTTGTGGTTTGTTATTGTCTTGTCTTTACCTTATATCCTCACTTACGAGTAAAGCCATTAACAGTTAAGTAAAAAGATAGAGCTAGGCGTAATGAGACCAACAATTTGTGGCTATTACACTAGTGGGTTTAATCTTCGTAGTACGGGCTAACAGCTACTGTTTCAATATTAACATAGCAGCTCAATGGTTTCATAGAACAAACGGGTAATTTTCTGCTGTCACCTATGTTAATTAAAATATTTTGAAAGTCAAATGCATGGAGCAATTAACAAGTAACTAACTAAAGCGGGAAGACCTTGTGTGAAGAAGCGTGTTCGTGGTAGACATGCTGCAGCTATATTGTGGTCGCAGCACGAATGGGTCGGCTCGACCGGAGTTGGACCACGCTCTCACAGAATACCAGCGTAAATTAGCAGCTTGATGCTGCTGTGTTACGTATGGTGAGTGTAGAGAACCGGAGATCCTTAGTGGAATCGAGGCATTCCATCTCAGTCCTCAAGGGTGACAACGCATTCGGTGACGGGGAGCAGCGTCAAATCCACAATTCACCTGCCAAAAAACTAATCCTTCCTGCAACGGGAGACACCCATGTCGTGCTGTAAACTTTTGGGAGTTGATTATGAAGAAGAAGACATTGGAGCATACTGATGGGCTGTCTCGGTGCCATAATTCTTTCTGAGTAGTAATATGTATACTTGCATACCTTTATAGAAATTTGTGCACACATAGTAAATCGTAGCTGTGTCCGATGAATCTGTAAAACCTAACTGGCCAACAGTACTAATCTAGACATAATAATATCGCTCGCCGTAGACTTTCTACGTGGTAGAGCCATGCTGCAGCTATATTATGGTTGTAGCACGAATGGGTCGGCTCGAACGGGGAAGGACCACGCTCTCACAGAAAAGCAGCGTAAAATAGCAGCTTAACGCTGCTGTGTTTCGCATGGTGAGTGTAGAGAACCGGAGACCCTTTTTACGGGCAAAGAGGCATTCCATCTTAGTCCTCACGGGTGACAACGCATCTGCATCTTGAGTCTTTATTGAGGATAGATGTAGATGTCTATGGGTCACAGTAACCACTTACCATCAGGTGGACTGTGTGCTCGTTTGTCACCCGATCCTATAAAAAAAAGACGCCGTAGACGAGAGTTTATCAACCAAATTGGCGATATATTAAAGGTAGATCAGATTAGAGTACCCTTAATCGACGAGCATATATGCGTAGATATATATGGATGTAAAGGATGCGAGAGGGGTGTGTAAGAATCGTGCCAAATGGTCGAATCCTAAGGTTTGAGTAGAGAGTTCAGCAGGACTTTGTAGTTTA
Source organism: Parnassius mnemosyne (assembly GCA_963668995.1). Classification (NCBI taxonomy): domain Eukaryota; kingdom Metazoa; phylum Arthropoda; class Insecta; order Lepidoptera; family Papilionidae; genus Parnassius; species Parnassius mnemosyne. Next base: position 34,444,678 of record CAVLGL010000068.1, on the reverse strand, counting down.
GCGGCGCGTTTGATCATTTGATAATATTCCCGACAACAGCTCCGAATCAGCTTCAAATGCTTATGCTAGGTAGTGGGTGTTAGAATGTGCTCTACCTCGTGTCCTCCCGTGCGTGTCGTAAGAGGCGACATAGGAAAGTTGAAACAGGATTTGGGCAGCAGCATCTCCCTGATAACTACTCAAAATGCTAAATAAACTGCGAATGCCAACCAGCTTGCTGAGCTTGTCAACTATAGAAAAATCCCCGCTATGAAGCAATCTATGGGAGAAGTTTATGTTCAGTTCAGCTTTTATAGGCTGTAATGATAAACACAAGTCGTGTTACGAATGGTTCACAACATTAGTCGAATGGGATGGATTCGATGTCGAGACCAGAGCCTTTTTTAAGTTCGCAGTCCGTACTCTTACCAATAGGCTACTGTCGTAGTAGGCAACATCAACTTTTAGCGGTCACCAGTCTCCACTGTAATACTGCGGCGTGTGTTAGACTGCAGGGTGAACGCCCCGCCCCGCTGCACGCTCGTCACTGCATTTCTACACTAAAATGTATTGTTCTTTACAACATTTGATAATCTAAGCTTATTTAGATTCTTATTTGAAGATATGGTCATACGAGTGCGCTTATATTCTTCGTCAACTGGATACGGTACGCGAATGACAGTCAAGATAGTTGTTTTGAATTCTATCACGTTTGCTTTTTATTTTAAAAAAAATGTAATCTTATTCCTCGTCTAAATCACTGAATTAATTTTAGAATGCATGATAAGTATGTATGCTGAGATTCAATTCTTATCGATAGGATTTAGAGAACCGAAAAGGTATATGAAATTATATACATATGTTCGAAGTAAGAAAATGTCTATACTTACTTTACTATTTGTTCAATATAAGACGTTCATAGCATTTTAAACCGAGTTTCAAAACTAGAAGGTTCTATATTCGATGCGTATGTATTTTATTATTACCGATTTCGTGCAAATGACTAAACTAAAATATTTCTTAATTTATAAAATATCTTATAATTTAAGGGTATTCCCATACAAATAGTGGAAAAAATAAGGGATAAAGTTTATTAATGTAATTATTAATATAATAATATTAATAATTTACCTTTTCCTTACTTTCAAAAAAGTAAAACCGATATAATAGCTTTTAAAGTTGGTTCTTTAATTTCTCGGTACATTATATCTTAACGACGATTTCATAAGCTATTAAGTTATTTTCATTTTCATTATGCAAAACAGTTAAACATGAAATAATCATTATCAAAAGAAAATCAACTTTCGATAAAATGCTTTATATGGAGCACAAAACGTGAGTCGTCGGCACTTCCGATTTCATTCTAGTGTCACGTAGATTATAATACTTTGTTCTTCCTATTTCCTACTTGACAGACCAGGAACTAGTTGTGTTGCGGTATCCTCAACCAAATGCTGATGTTTACTTGGAAAACCTTTCTACCCTTTCCTACGTTCTTTGACAAGTTCCTACTGGCCCTTCGCAATGATGCATCAGATAGAATTATGATAGAAATTTTCAAAAATGTTTCAACAAGGCAAAACAATGCTTGCGCATTACTGAACAGATTCAATTTTATTTGAACTTGTGTAGTATTGTTAATATTGGCGTGGGTTGTTAGTTGCAATGTCATCGCCCGCACTGAACAAAGCTACGCCAGTTGATTGAAAGGCGTACGAGGCTGACAGAATGAAGTCTTTTATTGTCGCGAGGAAATGAACGATTGAAATCTCAACGTTCATGACAAGCTGTTCCATCAATATTATAATCCTTTTTAGTCACAATTTGTTTAGTTGCTGTGTATATGTAGAACATTTTGTATGACATTTTACAGTCATTCAGTCATCAACCCGTTAGAAGTCTACTGTTGGACATGTGTCCCCTTTGTCGGCAGGATAGCCAAGATCGCAGGACCAGACGTAGCCTTCCCTCTATCGCCATCCATCGAGATGGCTATATCGCCATGGAAGACAGCAATCTTTTTCGGCATTACTCTTAGTCGTATCGTACGACACCTTATTGTCATTGATAATCATCATTCAAATACATAAACACTCACGCCTTCATCATCACGCAGAAGTGAACTGCAGAGTCGGGAAGGGACGAAAGTTTATCAACTTAATTGGCGATATACTGATGATGGACCAGATTATGGAGTACTCTTAATTGACGAGCATGTATTCGTAGATATATGGATGTAAAGGAGGCGAGAGAGGTGTGTCAGGATCGTACCAAATGAAAGTCCGTAGTCTCTGCCTACGCTTCATCGTTGAAATATTTGCGATATTTGCCATGTTTAGCAATCGGGTTGGCAACCGCAAGTTTTTCTTACTTTTATTATCAGAATGATGCAGCTTCCCATCTCCTGTTTCAGTTTCCCTCTGTCGCGTCTTATGATACCCATGGGATGATATGGTCTAGTGGATTCTCTTATGTCGCTACTACACGGCGATTATTGTCGTTACTAGATTTTTTTCAATATAAATTATTAACTTCAATAATAAAGTTGTATGATTGTTTTTGGTTTTGGTATTATTGAGGCAATTATTTCTTTTTTTTTAAATATTTCAAAATATTTGTTCGATATATTTTTAGAAACAAACACACACACTACTTACAAAAATCACATATTTTATTTTTCCATCGGCCCAATGGCATTAAGTAATTCATAATACGACACTTAAACCGGTCTTTAAATAATGTTGATATTCAAATAAGTGATTTATTGCTAGTAATACATTTGCGTCAAAAGCAAAACATGAAAACACACGCGGTTTGCTAAAAGTAGTCGTTGCAAAAAGAATTGCTCTCACATCGTGTCACGGTTGGCTGCTAGTGCGTGACGACGCGGCGCCGGTCTCTGCAATATGACTCAAAGGTGGGCCTGATATTTCATTGGACTGGCATATAGCGAAAGCATAATGCCAAAGATACGGTAGCTTTTATTTGGTTTATAATATTACTGGTCATGTGTTTATAGTAACCCTTATCATATTTTGTCCATCTTGTCTTGGATCCGATTAGTGAATTGCGAATGTAATGTTTTATTATTTTGTAATTTGACAATATAGAATTTATAAACCAAAATTAGTTCATATAAAAACTAATTTCTAACTTGTATTCGTTAAATCAAAACACGCCGCAATGGCCGTTTATGACGAGCTCTTTTCTCGATTACATTTTAGATATGCTACCACGTATTATGGATTTTAATGTTACTACAATTTAAATTTATAGTGACAGTTCTGCTTGCAAAACAATAGTTGTTCATTTTAATTTTATTGTAGTTCCCTATAATCCTTGTGAAACCTAATCTAACCATTAAATGCAAAGTAATAAATTTAATTCTTAATACGTCATTTTATCTGCATCGGTAATCGTTTATTCTGGTCATCATTTTTAACAAAATGCATCAACGTGACCGGATGTGGCATAATTATCATTAGGGTTCTTGTGAAATTTTAATTTTGAATTTTGTCACGCACTCAATTGTCATTTCGCATCATTTGGTACGTTAACAAGAGCTCCTTAAAGGGCGTAGTGTCAAGTGAATTAATGCCTTATGGATGCACACATTATTTATGATGACAATGGCATAGGGATTCATATATATACATTTCTGTTGATGTCTCTGCCGCTTAAGAAACCGGTTAAATTTGCTGACTTTTACTTTTAGCAGCTAACGTTTATTTATTTTGAAGATTCTCCACCAATTTTGACAGAAAATATGTTATTACATTATAAAATACCTTTACAACTTGGAAGTGTGGCTTCAAATCTCTAGAACTGATGCGTCACCTTGGAATGTTTACTTTTCTAGTTCCTTAAAGAGAGTGATTTACTAAAATTTTGTTATTCATCGTGCACGGGATGAATTTCGCATTTCAAGTTAAAAATATTTATAAACATTGTTAAATGAACATTATACAAAATGATTTAAAAAGGAATGCACAAAACTTGCTATCGCATTGAAATGCATGTAGTTTTGTTTATGTATACAATTTTTGCCTTTGTCAATTATTTACTTTCCATTGAATAAGTCTATAAATATCATAGTGTCAGCTCGAACTTAAGTGCCTTATTCCCTTTTCGTTTATGACAGACATGTGCTTAGTAATGTTGCTATAAATTGGAGTTAGTTATGTTCAAAAATTAAATTCAGATTAAAGAAAAAGTTAATTCCGTTGCACTATTGAGGTAGAATATGGATAATAAATTACATTGTCAATGCTGCAATTCATTCAACTATTTAGGTTATGTTTGTATTACTGTAATTGACCATACCTTAGATTTTTGGTTGATTTTTTGGTTGACGTGGCAGTTCTAACATTTTCTTTGCTTTTTGTACTAGATTTAGTACGAGTACTCGTTTATGTAGACATTTAGTATATGTATATCGACGAATAAACACTAGAATCCTTTTGTTTGTCAACCGTTGTTGGAAAAAGGAAAGAGGAATTAATAGAGTGCAGGTCCGTACATCGTTTTTATCGATCATTTTGTATTTTATATATTTCGGTGGTATATATTATGTGGATTTTATGTTTGAATAGGTCCCTAGATAGTTTAGATTCACATTTAGACCCGGTAGGTGGCGCGTTTGTCGAGATCCAGAAATCACCCGTGCGAAGCCGGGGCGGATCGCTATTATATAAATATAAACTCCTAATATTTCTGATTTTTTACAACTGAGTTTTATTACTCTTCTTATATTTATAGACTTATATTTTGAAAGACTCTTTAAATATAACAAGTCTTTTTAGTGTTATTACCTACTGCCATTTTACTAGTGATCCCGTAATAAAATTTATTAGAAGCATATCGTGAATTAGTTTATTTACTGGACGATCCTTAATGTAGTGTCTTCAAACGGAAGATTTGTTGCATGTGTGGTCTAGTCTTGTGATTCACTTGATGTATTGAGTTTAACACTTGATGTATGGAGCTACATTTTGAATTATCACAGTCTTGTTTTATTGGATCAACACTCACACTTGTCCTTTGGCGTATTCTCCATAAGCATTATATCATGTCTGTTTTTCGCAATCTAACTTTAATGTTGACTTAAAGATTTATATAATCTTGGAAATAGGAAATATATTTAAACTTTATCTAAGTAATCTAACCTTTACTTACAATTTACATGTATAATATAATATGCAATTTATGCGTGGTGCATTTAATATTTTTTTGGCATTTTTGACTTTTCTGTTTACAATAAAGTCAAAAAATGTGACTCTTATATACCAGTGATAGTGAAAACGTGTCATAAACCTTTATTGACATTAAAATTTTTAGTACAATTTCGAACCCTATTTTGTATTGCTAATAAGACGGACCGCTTTTTGCACAAATAGTGTTTTGATCAGGTGTTTCCTATTAATTTTAAAAATATGCGAGAGTTTACCTCTTAAATATTTGTTTAAAAATTTACTTACTTACTTACTTATCTTCACGCACAATCCCTGACGGGGTAGCCAGAGAGAACAGATCGCCAAGTGTCACGATCCTTACAAACCTCTTTCGCTTCTTTCAGATTCATTATCTTCTTCATACATGCACGTCTAGGTATCCGAGTACTCTTGACCCTACCCTCTTCGAGCAATTTGCTCACATGGTCTTCGAAAGTTAGTCTCGGTCTACCTCGACACCTTTTAATATTAACTTTCGCGCTATATATTTTCTTCACCATTCGGTCTTCACTCATTCGCTCATGTGATAAGGTCATCTTTCAAACCTGCCATATTGCGAATCTCTTCGTTTCGCTTTCGGTCGGCCATGGTAACGCCGCACATTTTACGAAGAGATCGCATCTCCACTGCATTCAACTTGCTTTTATGCTTCTTCTGGCATACCCAGGTTTCGCTGCCATATAACAAAGTCGGTACCAACACTGCGTTATGTTTTTTTTTTATAGGCTAAAAGCACTCCCCAAGTATACAATTTCATTTACCTGTTCTAGACATTCCTGTTTTACCCATATTTCACACTTCGTTCTCTCTTCGTCCCTTTCAAATACCAGAACCTTAGTTTTATTAGCATTCAAACGGAGACCTTTAATTTCACATTCCTCTTTCATACACGTGACTAATGCCTGCAGTTCTGCCTCTGATGGTGCAATAAGCACTACATCATCAGCATACGGCAGACAATTTACTTTTATGTCACCCAATTTCACACCCAAACAGCTATCTTTCAGCTTCTGTAAACAGCTGTCGAGATACAGTATGAACAGCCAGGAAGATATGACACAACCCTGCTTTACGCCCGTTTGGACGCTAAACATGGGTGACAGGTCATGCCCTACCCGCACACAGGCTTTACAGTCACAGTAAAGAGACTGCACAGCCCTTAGCAATCGACCATCCACACCATACCCCGGCAACAGTTCCCACATTTTCTTCCTTACAACCTTATCAAATGCTTTCTCAAGATCCACAAAAGCACAAAAAATCCTCTGGTTAGCAGCCAGAAGCTTTTCCGTGATGATGCGGAGAGAAAACATTTGATCCGTGCATCCTCTTCCAGGTCTAAATCCGCATTGTGCCTCCCATAGAAATCTTTCCGATTTCTCTTGCATCCTACGTGTCAAAACCTTCGAGTAAACTTTACTTGCTAAACTGGTCAAGCTGATCGCCCGATAGCACCCGCAGTCAAAATGTGAACCTTTACCTTTATATAAAGGCACAATGACTGCGGATCGCCAATCATCCGGGACATCCCCCGTCCGCCAGCACAAATTGCACAGCAGATGAAAGCTGTCTCAGACGCGAGGCCCACCATACTTGACCATTTCAGCAGTAACTCTGTCTAGTGCCGCAGCCTTACCACATTTCAAACTTCGAATCGCACGTTCAATCTCTTTCATACTGATGACCTCAGTGTCATCGAGGTCCGGGTCTGGCGTACCAGTCACGGCGTCATCCCCGGATTCCTCATTAAGATCATCACATACATTTACACGCATACATTTCTCTATAAAATTCGCTCCATCGCTGCATGACGTCCGATTTTTCTGAGAAGACGTCATTAGTTCTCGAAAGCACTTTGTTCATTCTTAAGGCCGTCGCACCACTTCGGGTCCTTCCAACCTCTTTCCAGAAGAGTTTGGAGTTCTCCTTAAAGTTGTGCGACAACCTTTCGTCCGCTTCCATTCTACACCTTTCACGCACTTCCTCAATCAATGCGTTCGTGTGAACTTTCTGCAGCCTATATCTTTCTTTCATCTTCTCTCTCATATCCTTATCATTACTAGAGGCCAAGTAGTCTAACCATGCTTTCTTCTTCTTCTTTACAGCTTCTTTCACTTCATCATTCCACCATTCATTTTAAAAATTTTACTTTTAATTAAAAAAAAAGCTGACTTCAATGAACTAAAAAGAATAAAATAATTTCACATCCTGAAGTCCTGAATCCCTCGAGAATGTGAAATTATTTTAAAGTGGATTATGGAATATTACAATCGCAATGTCATCTAAATAGTTACATTATACACAATCTCTATTTTTCCACACATCCTATGACAACCTTTTTTTTTTTTTTACATGGGGAAATGCCTACGCATACCCGCCTCGCGGGGGCAAGGACGGGTTATGTCGGACTCGCACCGACTAAAACCCCATGGTGTTCCATCCTCGTCGCATATTGGCAGGGCCACGGGAACGCTTTCGCACACTTCCGCGGCCCCACCTGCGCTGGCCGCCCCATGGCGGCCCCTCCTCGGGAGAGAAACACTCCTCCCCCATCTCCTTCTTAGGTAAGGCGCACCAGAACACATGGTGCGCCCTCCCCCTCGGCCTCCAACTTCCAATGCGCAACGGACGCCCCCGCGTCCGATGCGCGAAGGCCATGGGGCCAGGAAAAACTAGCACTCAGAAGCATCGGCCTTCCTAGCCCCAGCGGCGGATCTGGTCTATGGCTCCGCCGCCAACCAAGATTCGGCTGCGGAGGGTAGGGAGAGCGGCGCCTCGCAATACCGACACTCCTCTCCCACCGCAGCCCCACCACCACCGCATCAATTGACGTTGCGGCCCCGTCTGAGTCGCGGAGAATAGGGCGAGTGGCGCATCGCCATACCAACACTCCTCTTCCTCCGCGACTCCACCTCGGCTGCAGCGGTAGAGGGAGCGGACACCCCTCTCACCGCAGCCCACCGACACACATCCGAAGTGGGCTTCCCAAGCCCACTCGGAGCGGCCACCTCGGGCCGGCCCTACACCTCGGGCCAGCCAAGGGGTTCCTCTTTGTTCACCGCGGTTGACCAAGCCACGGCTACTAAGCCCCCCCGCCACGACAAGGCGGGAACCCGTTCGGGGGGGATCCTATGACAACCTATGCCAACATCCTATTTGATAAAAAAAGAATTATCAAAATCGGTTCACAATGGACTAAGATATTGCGTAATATACTCGTACATACAAGAAAAAAAAACATACCGGCGAATTTTTTACCTCCTTCTTTTTCAAAGTCGACTTAATATCACGGTTAACGACAGATAATCGCGTAAACAGTCCAATGCCAGGTATCTCGCAAGTTGGGACAACTTACCAAATCGCACCCTTAGCAGCAAGTAGCCATACCTGAACTGTTGCTCTGATAACAATTTCCCTACGATTTTTAATTTTAACGCTAATCACCATGCAACATTGCAATTAACAATTTTTGTGCTGTTTTATTATTTCCTTGATAAGGTATATTCTGTCTTCGACCCTCTGTATACAAAATAAAAAATAAGATTCCAATAACATGAAATGTGTTTATTGTAATTCTTTATATTCTTGGAAACAGTTGAATCTCCCAACAACGGTGAGATAATTTCTGTACACAAAAGCAAAGGTCATGGGCGATTTTGCGATTTTTTGATTTAGAAATAAATTGTTTTTTTTTAACTGGGTATGTTGTTTACATATACATAATACTTGTTTTCTGCGAGTCATATTATTTAATGATAAAATAATAATTTGTTAATTTCTAATTGAAAAATAGAATAATAATTTGTAGTAATTCGTCCTTCGTTACCACAATCGCGTGCACTATCACTGCAACGCCGGAACTAAGAAATATAAATAGACTCTATGAATGTTAACCAATAAGAAAGGCGCTTAGCCGTTAGAAAATCTATATATCTTGGTAAAGTACCATAAAATCTACTTGTAGCAAAACACGTGTCCAATTATCAACGGTGGTTCATAATTTCTGGGTCGAGGTCACATCTGCGCAATATCATTATGTATGTGTCGTAAGGGACGACTGTGGGAAAGTAAGAAAATTTTATGGACTCAGATATATAGATAGTATAATCATCTCGTGTATACCACTTGTAAAATATCCAGACTTGGCGTCAAAATTGCGAATCATTTGGAGATGCGATCGCCAACCCGCTGGTGAAGCTTGACGAACATGACAAGTACTTCCTTCTGCGCTAGTCTTGGGTGTAGTGTCAGTGACATTCACACTCGTCTGCTAATAATTTGTGCTTGCGACCAAATATTGGCTCTGACTGAAATTCAAGCAAAAAATATTTGACTTTAAATCAGGAACTCAAATTACTACGTATTAACGTATTCTTTACCTACCAGATAGCTTGAAGTTCTAGGTACTATCTTCACGTCACTAAATTCCCGATCGATCGAACAGTAATTTTATGATTACAATGTCAATAATTCTTTAGTAGACATTCTTCTCGGATTCAGTCGTTTCCATCTGTACACACCAGATCATCGATCTGCGCTTCGAATTTATTGCGGGGACGCATTAGCGGCGCGTTTCAACTACCAGTTAGCGCTATCTGTGCCGCGACGATTGGTAGACTATTGTAACTTTACCAAGTTATAACCTGAAATTTTGAAAAAACGGAGGACATTTTACAGGATAAGAGGACAATAATAAGTAAGGCTTAGTAAACATTTTCGACGGCTCGGTACTATTTGTCTGCGGCGGTAAAGGGCTAACGATTCAGATCCCGCAATCTAGTGTGAAAAGGTACTTTTTTATTTTATTATTTTAAAATAATTTAAGCGTAATGAATTTAAAAATTAATAATTTACAAAGTACAACTATTTAAAGAATATACTGCTGTTTTCATTTTGAATTGATACTTGCTATCTTTATAATGTTACTTTACAAAATCGATAATGCTCTAACATTATATTGTATCCCATACGAATTATATATTTAACTATAATTAAAATTTCGAAAACATAATCGCTTTTTCTTATATCTCGTGGCATGCCTACGGTTTGTATTGTAACACAACTTTGTAATTGAATCGAATAAAAGAGCAATGGAGAGAGTGCTGCTCATTTGCATATTCGATTTGGAAACGCGCTGTGAACATGTTATGAAAATCACTAACAAAGTATTTAATGCACCATAAGAATAGAAAGGTATTGTGACACGCAATGTGTATGTATTATGTATATACATTCAATTCAAAGGAACGTATGACACTACTTAGGCAGTAGATAATATGCGCATTTGTAATTGTATTCTTGTTTCTTGCGACTACTCGTTTTGTCCTATATTCATGGCATCATATACACGTGATCTCTGGAGCATCTTACTGCATCTTTTCCATTTCTAACCACAATCCAAAGATACTAGTTGTCAGTGCTAGACTTAATACGGGTGTACCTCAAGGCTCAATTCTCGGTCCATTTCTATTTATAGTGTACATTAACGATTTCCTGTATATGCATGGCATACGAGAGATTAATTGCTCTCTTTCCTTATGACACGACTTAACGTATTTATTATAAATGCAAAAAAACTATATACTTTGTATTTCATATTACGTCTCAAATGCTTTCGGTGTTGATTTATAAGAGAACATGTATTATTATTTTAACAGTGGTAGAGCCACGTGGAGGCTTTTGCTGTCGCACGGATGGTCCGGCTCGAACCGGGGTGGTACCACGACCTCACAGAATACCAGCGTGAAGTAGAGGTTTACCTCTGCGTTTTGCTTGGTGAGTGCAGGTGACCGGAGGCCCTTTTTACTGGAAATGAGGCATTCCATCTTAGTCCTCACGGGTGACAACGCATCTGCATTTTGATTTGTAATAGAGGATAGATGTAGATGTCTATGGGTCGCAGCAACCACTTACCATCAGGTGGACTGTGTGCTCGTTTGTCACACTTATCCTATAAAAAAAAAATATTACCATAACTGTTTATAACTCAATCACGTAATTACATTGATTATACGCTCGTAAAATATTTGATAAAACGGTTATGTTTACTTAATTCTACTATCTTACTATTTTGCCAATGTCACGTACAATTAGTTCACGTCGTGCCATATCGAGACAGTTTCGAGGCCGTCTATTCGCCACGCTCGTTAAAACGTCCGATATTGATAGATAGTTTTGTATTAATTTAAAATATATTTCAATTACAATCATATCTTATAATGAAATATAGGAAGGTTCCAGGCGCTATTTACAGTGATTTTTGATTTTAATGTCTTTAACGATGTATGTGTAAAAATACTACTGTCCAACGGCTTTAAAGCTACGGATACGGGTTTAAAAACCACAGACTATATATTTTAATCTAAGATGTTTTATGTTAATCCTTGTGGGTGGTTTATAGCATATCAATGGTGATGCTCAGCCCGGATCTTGCGTATTAAGGCAAATTGAAAAAAATCAAAATGTCATATTATGATTTATGGGCGAAAACATTGAAATACTTTAATGCCTATTGAGTTTGATTTTTAAAACGTTGCTCTTTGCCTTCTGAAATATATAATATAATAAATACAATTGATTAAAAATAATGAAATGAAACAATGTTTATTAAGTTCACCCACAAATTTCATTGTTTAACTTATCCATTACAAACATTTTAATGATATATACATACATTTATGGGTGACGGGAGCCCAAACTAGGATATCCTGGGCTATAGAAACTTTTTGATGATCAGCTATTTAAATTTGCAGCGATAGGTTATTATTTTTATTTTAGTTTACGTGAGTGCATATTCCCGTTTTTTGCTTTAGTTTGCATAAGTGCATATTTGCACATGTTTGCGCACTGCAAGCGCTCAATATTGTGTGTGTGTGTGTGTGTGTGTGTGTGTGTGTGTGTGTGTGTGTGTGTGTGTTTGTGCGTGTGCGTGTGTGTGTGTGTGTGTGTGTGTGTGTGTGTGTGTGTGTGTGTGTGTGTGTGTGTGTGTGTGTGTGTGTGTTTGTAATAGAGACAGCACGAGGTTTAACGGCATCTTGAAATTGAGTAGCGTTTGAATATTTGGGAAAAAATGGTTCAAGATCTACAAAACTATTTCATTTTTAAATGTAACCAAAAAAGTTACCACCTACAATTAATATACCTATGTCCCACTGCTCACGCTTGTTGGTGGACTTGACATGTCCTCGAAACATTTATTCCTCAGACATGCAGGTTTCCTCACGATGTATTCCTTCAAAGACGAGCACATGGTAAATCAACACTTAAAATTAGAATTAAAATTTCATTGGTGCCGGCGGATTTGATCTCGTACTGTGAATTTTACTACGAGCGATTAACTCATAAGATACAACAGCTCTTATTCAATGTGTTTATATGTTTTGAGTTATATTAACATTATTTAAATATTATTCCAGCGTCACAGGTCGGTGTGTGGCCGCAGTGTGCAAGTTATCTGTACTTTTCCATATCCAGCCTTAAATACCTGTCTTTCTTGATAAGGATTCAATGTTTCCACTGTAAGCACTAACAACAACCACTTCCATTTTATAGCCTATAATTTTGAATCAACGCTTCTTTGATTATAAGTCAATTTAAATGTGTATTGCACTTGCTATTTCATATTACCCAATCATAAGGATGATTTCCAGATGTAGTAGTCATATGTTTATTTGATTATTATTTGGTATAGTTTCATATCCATCTGCTGTTTTTGTAGCTTTTGTTTCTAAAGCGCTTACGTCCAATTTGAAGCAAATTTTATTTGATTTTCGCAAATATAACTTTGTCTCTTTCTCGGTCGACAGTGACCGCCCACCTGATGATAAGTGAATGCTGTGGCCTATAGAATCTACATATATCCTCAATTAAGAATCAAAATGTAGATGCGTTTTCACACCTGAGGAATAAAATTTAATGCCTCGTTTACAGTTTACAAAAAGGGAATCTGGTTCCCTACACTCACGTTACGGAATACAGCAGTATTAAGCTGCTATTTTACGCTGGTATTCTGTGAGAGCGTGGTCCTTACCCGGTCAAGCCGTCCCATTCGTGCTGCAACTATAATAAAGCTTCAGCATGGCTCAAAAACGTATACAAATGCTATGGAGTCGTTTTCATCGTGCGCTTATTGCCGCTTAATTTCTTTGCAACAGTTTAGTTCAGTGTCATAATATATTTAAACGCCACTGCATTCGAAATTCGACTTATAGATCACTACCTATAAGTTGTATTTCAAATGGTTAGTGTGTATAGTTAAAAAATGTTGTGCTAGATACGTAAGATTTTTTAACAATAAAACAACATAATACGTTGTACGTGGTAGAGTCATGCTGCAGCTATATTAGTAGCATAGTTGTAGCGCGAATGGGTTGGCTCGACCGGGGAAGGACCACGCTCTCACAGAACACCAGCGTAAAATAGCAGCTTAACCCAGTTGTGTTTCGTATGGTGAGTGTAGAGAACCGGAGAACCTTTTTACTGGAAATAAGGCATTCCATCTTAGTCCTCACGGGTGACAACGCATCTGCATTTTGATTCGCAAACGAGGATAGATGTAGATGGCTATGGGCCACAGAGACCACTTACCATCAGGTGGACTGTGTGCTCGTTGGTCATCCCAATTCTATAAAAAAATACTCTTGTACTTCATCTACCTGTAAACAGTGTGCATGCCAGGGACATAGTTCTTTCCTGTTTATGGAGGATTGACTATGTGCTAGGAATCTTTTTCTGCATAGGTATCTGTCTGGATAGGTACCTTACCGTACCACTCTTGTCTATTTCTACCGCCAAATAGCAGTGTTTGCACTGCTGTGTTCCACTCTGAAGAGTTTTGAGAGCAAGTATGTTGCAGTCTGTACGGCATTCCATTTCGTTCCTTAAAGGTGGCAACGCATATTATAGCCTACTTTGTTAGAAGTCGGTTGCTGCTATCCATAAGCTGCAGTAGCCACTTACCATCGGTTTAACTTTAAGTTCATTTGTCACTTCAGTTCTATATAAAATAAAGGATTTTCCGTAGTCGGTCGTAGGCGGTCGTTGTACTAGATGATACTGGTCTCAGCATAAATGTGAAATTACTATAGAGACATGTATCTACAATTACTTCCGGGTATTTTCTTTTTTAATTATAATGTACATTATTATTATTATTATATTATATAATGTTTGGAATGAATTATTTAACAATATCTGTGAATAAATATGTCGTTTGATGCGTTTATGGAAATGCCTTATTCGATCCGCGACAAAGTTTCTTATAGAAAAATATTCTAATTGCACGACTGCAAATAGTTACCGAGTGTATATTATACATTAATCAGTGTCAAATCTATATTTAAACAAGATTATGTTATTTTACAATTATTTGTAGTGTTTTACAAACAATTTTTAGACATAGTGAAAGAAGAGCGAAACGAATAAATGATAGGTGTTATTTACATAAACACGAACTGTCTTCACCTTAAAAGATATTATGAAGCACACTTCATGGTCATATTCTTATTACGTAGATGCACAGACCGCGACCCGCGGGCCGCATGCGGTCTGCCGGTCGAATACTGGTGGCCCGCCGACAGCAAAAATAATACTCGTACATTCGAAAAATATTGAATTATATTCTAGAATAAAACCAAAAAAAAAGATGTTCGAAAAGTAATTTGAATCTCGCGCGCGCGCTCTCAATAATAAGACTTATTATAACTTTGAAGTAAACTTTACTATAGTATCAATAACTCTAATGGTTTGATAAAATTAAAAAAAAAAGACTTGTGTATAATAATGTCGACGATAAGGTACACTCTTTCAAGATAAAACACTTTCACTTATATGAACCCAAACTATATCTTTCACTCGTCACTACAAGCACTCACGGTGCGTTTGTTGTAAAGAATAAACATCTTATTAATAAACATCCGCACTCACTTTGACTGATCACTGAAGACGTTTCGGCGTTTTAATAATTACCAACGCCATCCGATTTAAATAACTCGGCCACTTCAAAACGAAGAAATCCTGTTGCAACATCGTTGTCAAGACAATTTAGGCCGCCTTAATAAGACGACAAGTGGTCTGTTGAAACTTGACGAGATTTATTATGCATTGCATTTACATAGTGTGTAACTTCTGCTGTAGTGATTTTACATTGTCAGTTTTACGACGGATCTCTGTTTCGGTATCCGTCTGCACTTCATTAGATATTTTTAGCGTCTTTCATTTCATTTCACTTTGAGAAATGGGGTTTATAAGTGAATTTTATTTATCAATTATGTTAAAACGTTGGTCGATATATTTATTTTCATGCTTAAAAATTAATAACGAAACCTCTACTTTCTAGATGACGCTTGTACGTTCACGCGACTAGAACACTTTCTTGAATAGTTTGTCCTATTCATGTAATAAAATATTTTCGAAGTAAATTTTTAATTTCTTAAAATTGATCTCTAAATAATGAAATATCCGGATGTGACTAACGGCGCTGATAACGCTTTATAGTAACAAGATCGTATTTCTCGATTGGAATTTGTTCGGAAGCAAGCTATTACAATAAGTTTCGAATGTTTATTCCATTACTTTAAACTATTTTCTCAGTAAAAAAATGTATCGCCCAAAGACTGGCCAAAAAGAATGTAACTTGCTAGCAAAATTGTTTCAGAACACTGCTTTCATTCCGACAATCAACCGTGAAAGTGTTCACTGTCATTAAAAAGTTAAGTCAATTCTTTTTCATTGGCGGCTATGAAGCGGCCCCACGGTTTTATGATTTCAGTGTTATGTATATTAAAGTGGTAACGTTTGTTTTATTCGAGGGGTGACAGCGTCGCGCTTTTTCACTGGCTCGGATAATAAGGAAACGATTCAGACGTTTTTAACAGCGCCCTTTCTTAAGATTTATTTTAACAGTATGTTGAATTTTGTAACATTTTCAATATGTGTTCGATTTCGTAATGTAAATGTGTGGGTGGAATTAAAGAGAAGTCGGGACTCCAGCTTAGCGCTCGCTGTAAATTTTACAGTACGCAAGCAACCCGGGTTCGATCATTTCATTAATATCGATGATGTATTTCGTACTTTGCGTGAGAATTACGGTTTTCGAAAACAACGAAAAATACAATTTCTCTATACCGTATTCGCATTTCCATTTTTAACTATTTGAAGGCATTCTCTGGTTTCTTATATATATCTATTTCAGAAAAATAACGATAGTCCATTGTTCTTTCTTCCCAAGCACGAGACCGCTCGAGTCTCACGTGTAAATAGATAATAAATACTTCTTTGCACTTAATTAACAGGATACTCGCAAAGCATGTGTGGGGCATAATTTAACAATGTTACCAACTTTAAAACAGATGGTTCACTTTTTTAAACAAAAATGACAAACTAACTTACACCTGATAGTATGAACCTATCCGTTGTAAGAATGATTTGCCTTGATTTGTCACGCTTGGCAGGCTTGGGGTTCGCAGTTCAGTTTAAAAAAAACTTAGATATGTTTCTGAATGGTTGAATACTCCCTAATCTACACTAATCTTTCCCAGGTAGAAAGTGTTCTCAAGCAATAAAACTAATTTCAGATAATTTAAACATCCTGTAGATTCTTCAATAGTATTTAACGTCAAAGACCCCCTTTTCTTTATTTATTTGCGTGACAACATTTACTCGTATTATAGCGTCAAACAATTTCCCGCGCCTTGCTCAGCCGATTTAGCTCAATCAATTACATGCCAATATCAATTGAAAGGACATAATTTTCTCTCTCTCTCTCTTTCTAACGCACTTTAATCTTGACAGTCGGTCCAGCTTAATGTTCCGTTTTAATTAAAACTTATGATGCATCACCATCGCCCCTTCGCTTCTGCCTTCAGTCCTCACACAAAAGCCCCATGAAAGCTAAAATATGTTGATGTTCGCCCCTACTTTGACCTTGTACTGTCCAATCCTTCTGGACCTATCCCACCATTGAAGTTTTCGTTAATGTAAATATTACTCCCGAGATCAACTTTTACTGGTAGTATTTAATCTTAACAATGAGTCTGTCCACATGAATGAAGGCCAAGCCTCGCTCCCTTATTCAGTTTTTATTATAGTGTTACGATGGGTAGGGATTAGTAGGCTCAAGGTGAAATTATCTCACTCGCTACTGTATTTTTTTATTTTCACGTTTGACTTGATTTTAAGGATTGTCCTTGTTTATTGATGTAACATTGCGTAGTATGAGTTGCTGCCGCCCGAAGCCGCGAAAGACAAAATGCACATCCCCTAATATTAGTATCTTTTAAATATTCAATCGCTAAATGTTTTATTAGTCTTTGTATACTTTATAATAATGAATAAAACAAAATACCTTACTATTTCATCATCCTTCATCCTTCACAAGTCCACTACTGAACATAGGCCTCAAGAAACATCGTACTTTTCCACCTGCATTCATTGACTTCCTGCGTGACATACCAGGTTGTCATTCTATTTAGTACAGCTCGTCTGCCCTAAAACTTCGCAGGCCAATAAAATACTTACTCGATAAAGTTTTTCTTTCCCATCGATTCCTTTTTTTTTTAGGAGAGGGGGCAAACGAACATGCGGCTCACCTGATGGTAAGTGACTACCGCCGCCCATGAATAGCTGCAACACCAGGGAGGGAATCGCAGACGTTGCCGGCCTTTTAAAAAGGAGTACGCTTTTCTTGAAGGTCCCTAAGTCGTATCGGTCCGGAAAAATCGCTGATGATAATCGATTCCACAAGGAAGTCGTGCGAGGAAGAAAACATCTTCTAAATCGCACAGTGGTGGACCGCCAATCATCCAGATGGTGTGGATGGTATCGGGAGTTCTGCCGCGATGTGCGTTCGTGAAATTTTGCGGCTGGGATTAATCCGAACAAATCCTCAGAGCACTCCCCGTGGTAGATGCGAAAGAAATGCAAAGGGATGCAACATCTCTTCGCAGTGCCAATGAATCGAGCCGATCGGAAAGGACTCGGTCGTCGACGATTCGAGCCGCTCTGCGCTGGATGCGGACAAGTGGAAGGAGCTGGCACTGGGGAGGCCCTGCCCAGAGATGGGAACAGTATTCTATGTGAGGCCGAACCTGCGCCTTGTAAAGTTGCAGGCGGTGTGCCGGCATGAAATACTGTCCCGCTCTGCTGAGCACGCCAAGCTTTTTAGAGGCCAATTTGGCCTTCTCTTCCAAGTGACCACGAAACTGCACGTCACTCGATATGTCGACCCCGAGGATTCCGATACTGGCTGAGGCAAGAAGGGGAGTGCCTTGAAAATGAGGAGATACGACATAGGGGTTTCTTTTTAGCGGTAAACGCGCAAACTTGTGTCTTCTGAGGATTAAACTGGACTAGATTTAGTCGCCCCCAATCCGAAACTTTGTTCAGCAAAGACTCGACTTCAGACACAAGTTTGTTCCGGTACTCGGCGACGTTTTCCCGAGAAATATTGACACCGCCGGTGTATAGAGCATCACCAGTGCTGTCATCCGCATAGCAATGAATGTTACCAGTTAGCAACATATCATTGATATGCAGAAGAAACAGCGTTGGTGATAGCACACAGCCTTGTGGAACACCAACGTTAATAGGCTTGTAGTCGGAGCATGCACCGTCTACAACGACCTTGATGCTCCGATCTGCAAGGAAGCTGGTGATCCAATCGCACAATTTCTCGGGAAGCCCATAGGAAGGGAGCTTCGACAGAAGCGCTTTGTGCCAAACCCGATCGAAGGCCTTCGCAATGTCCAAACTAACGGCCAACGTCTCCCCCTTGGACTCTACTGCCTCTGCCCATCTATGGGTCAGGTAGACCAGAAGATCACCAGCTGATCGACTCCGACGAAAACCGTATTGGCGGTCACTAATCAATGGTGATCCTCAAGGTACCGCATGAGCTGGCAGTTAATAATTGATTCCATTATTTTGGAGAACAAGGAGGTGATCGCGATAGGCCTATAGTTGGACGGGTCTGAGCGTTTACCTTTTTTAGGGATCGGGTGGACAAAAGCTGTCCATGAATTCGGCACTACGCCTTGGGAGTAGGAGTACCGGAAAAGACGCGTTAGGACCGGTGCCAACTCCGGAGCACACG
The DNA here is from genome assembly GCA_963668995.1 of Parnassius mnemosyne. Lineage (NCBI taxonomy): Eukaryota > Metazoa > Arthropoda > Insecta > Lepidoptera > Papilionidae > Parnassius > Parnassius mnemosyne. The sequence goes on along the minus strand of CAVLGL010000068.1, from coordinate 34,425,379 downwards.
TCCTCAGCACAATTGGGGGGATTCCGTCAGGTCCACTCGACTTCTGGATGTCCAGGGAGAGGAGTGCTTTGCGAACCGAGCGCTGTGAGAACAGCACATCCGGCATGGAGCACTCACACCGCGGGATGGTCGGCGGTGTTTTCCCCCCGTCATCAAGAGTCGAGTTGGACGCAAAAAGGGAGCCTAAAAGGTCGGCTTTGTCTTTTGCGTCTTGGGCTAGTGAGTCGTCCTCCCTGTGCAGAGATGGCTTACAGAAATTCCCTTGGACAGCCTTGGCGAGAGACCAGAATGCACGGGTTCCCTAAGAAAGGCGAACTAGATTCTCGCCAATTCTGCCTATGTGCTCTGACTTTGCCTTGGCAATAACTCTTTTGAAGGACCTGGAGGCGAAGTTATACTTCTTTTTAAGTGTGCTGGTGTTTACATCCCGAGTCGCCGAAGCCGCAGCCCAGGCTTGATAACACTCCTGCTTACTGCGTAATGCAGTCTTACAGGAGCGACCAAACCAAGGCTGAGATCTGCCTCCGTTGGGTACCATAGATGATAGAATAAATAGTTCCTTTCCCTGTAGCACCACATCAGTGATAGAGTCGGCAACAGCGCTGGGATCATCCGGCGAGAAGCAAACCCGCCCCCAAAGGTAGGATGCAATGAAAGAACGCATTCCGTCCCAATCCGCCAACCTGTAATGCCAAACACGGTGGCAACCTCAGAACGCAACCGCGAGGGGAGCGTGAGTGGCACCACACTCCGGATCAGACAATGGTCCGAAGAGCCGAGAGGGGCATCGACGGAAACCTGATATCCGTCCGGATGAGAGGTCAGCAGAAGGTCCAACAGGGAAGGTGTATGATCCTCCACATCTGGAATCCGCGTAGGCGAAGTAACCAGTTGTGTGAGACCATATGCCAAAGCAAAGTCATAAACAGATCTCCCCGCATGATCGGTTAAACGTGAACCGAGCCATTCGGCGTGGTGGGCGTTAAAATCGCCAAGGATCACGATCTCTGCGGATGGGACCTGTTGTAGCAAAGAATCTGTAGCCATTTGGACGTGGTCAATGAGTCGGTCTGTTTCGGCATTACCGCTATGGGACCTATAGAGGCACCCGCAGACGTGCAGATGGTCGTCGCTGTCTACGCGTAGCCATAGGATGGACAAGTCGGAACCTTCAAGGCTGCCGAGGCGTTGAGAACAGATGTCCTCTCTGAAATACACGCAAACTCCAAGGCACAAAGGAGTGCTCCAATTTGTACCCCGGGTAGGAGAGATACGAAATATCAGCCGGAGAGGAAACCTGCGTCTCGGTCAGAAAGAGCAAGGCCGGCTCCGCCGTCTCGAGATGGTAGTGGACGGCGTTTAGGTTCGAGTGAAGTTCCCTGATGTTGCAGAAATTCACGGATAGCGTGACAACAGTGCCCCGAGCAGTTATGTTTTTGAGCGGTGTTCTGCCCTCCCCCCCCCCCCCCCAGATTACGCGGGGCAGCCTGAGCACCCACGCTCAGGAGTGGAATAACATGGTCGTGAATGCTCAGCGAGGGATTCTCCAGGGGTGCTGGTACAGCGAAACCGGCCCATTGACAGCTCACTGATCGTTATGGTATATTGTATAGATTGGCGGCAAAGTACGACAAAGTGAGATTGTTATAACAACATCCGACTTGCTGGTCTAGTGGACATCTGCGTTTCTGTTGAACATGTGTCCGGGGTTCGATCCCGGAGCTCACTCCTGCGGATTAGAAGAAATGAGTCGAATCTTGTTATGTTACTGGCCCTCTAAAAAAAACTAGAACAACAAGACAGCCACTGTAACAAAAATACGGTGGTACCAACCCAAGACAGCTTTAAGCCCTGTCACCTTTAAGTATTCTGTCCATTCATTTATAAAAACAATAACTTGAACTGACAAGGATATTGGAAGTGAGATTCTTTAAAGACTTTAGAAAAGAAATAAGAACGTAGAAATTTAATATCGTCTTATGAAACAAAGAGTAGTCCGACAGCTGCCTCCTCTTCAGTCGATCGCTTGTTGATACAGCACATTTATTAATAACAATTGATCCTGATAATAGGGCCGGGTGGAAAGGCGTCAGTTTTAATGCGTGAGGGCGCAATTATAAGAGCATTTGAAATAATAACCGTTAATAAAAGGACGGGATAATAAACATGGTCGGCGTTCCCCGATAATGAGTAACTGCTGGTTCGTGACTCGCTAATTGATCAATAAAGTATAGATGTGGCAAGTGTTAAATGGAGTCTTCGATTGCCTTACGTTTACGTTACGTCGGGGGTGTCTATAATTTTTTGTGCGTTAAAAGTTTAAGTTACAGCCTATATACGTGTCACTGCTGGGCACAGGCGTCATCTCATTTCTGAGAGCGTTTTACGGAAAGGAAATGCCCACCGCGCAGCCCCAATGCGTGTGTACGAACGTCACATGTCTTCGAAATATTTTTTTCTTATTTCTGATATTTTCCTTCACCGCCGAACACGTGATAAAACAGCACTGTAAATTGCAATTAACAAAAATGGACCCGGCGGGCATCGAACCCAGGTTGCTCGCGTACTATGAAATTTACAGCGAGCGCTTAGTCCCTAAGCTACCACGGCTTTTTTGTGCTTGTTCAGCTCTATTTCTTTGTTATACAGTTGACATAATTATAACATCCTATGTTACTTTATGAAACAATTCTATGATCTGTGCAGTGAGGCTTTCTTGTTTTCGTTTCATTATAATGGTTGTTTTAATGACCGTGTAGTTGAATGGTCAGCTTGCTTTTTTGTGATTGTTCAGCTCTATTTCTTTGTTATACAGTTGACATAATTATAACATCCTATGTTACTTTATGTAAGTGAGGCACAGATCATAGAAACGATTCTATGATCTGTGCAGTGAGGCTTTCTTGTTTTCGTTTCATTATAATGGTTGTTTTAATGACCGTGTAGTTGAATGGTCAGCTTGCTTTTTTGTGCTTGTTCAGCTCTATTTCTTTGTTATACAGTTGACATAATTATAACATCCTATGTTACTTTATGTAAGTGAGGCACAGATCATAGAAACGATTCTATGATCTGTGCAGTGAGGTTTTCTTGTTTTCGTTTCATTATAATGGTGGTTTTAATGACCGTGTAGTTGAATGGTCAGCTTGCTTTTTTGTGCTTGTTCAGCTCTATTTCTTTGTTATACAGTTGACATAATTATAACATCCTATGTTACTTTATGTAAGTGAGGCACAGATCATAGAAACGATTCTATGATCTGTGCAGTGAGGCTTTCTTGTTTTCGTTTCATTATAATGGTTGTTTTAATGACCGTGTAGTTGAATGGTCAGCTTGCTTTTTTGTGCTTGTTCAGCTCTATTTCTTTGTTATACAGTTGACATAATTATAACATCCTATGTTACTTTATGTAAGTGAGGCACAGATCATAGAAACGATTCTATGATCTGTGCAGTGAGGCTTTCTTGTTTTCGTTTCATTGTAATGGTTGTTTTAATGACCATGTAGTTGAATGGTCAGCTTGTCTGTAGATAAAGTTGTAACAAACTGTAAATATTTGTAGAAACGCCTAAACAGATGTATATAACAGATATATTATTGAATTGCAAAACAACTTTATTACCTATAATGTTTTTCTTATATTTACCTACGCAAGTACTCTACATTTTTTGATGGTGAAATTATTTTACAAACTTTATTGCGTTTTATTGTTTTTGATTCCTGATATTTCGGACGGTTTAATGCACCCATTCATTTATTAGCAGAAGTATACATAAAATTTGCAACGTACGAAATGCTTCGCGTCTATGATTTAAAACACTTAAATAGTAGTGTTTTTCAAAAGCAACCGTTAAAATTATATTTTGTAGTTAACTTAATTAAATATCTTACGTTATTCGGTTATAAAAACATTTCTCTAGTGACAGCTCATACCGATTAGCAAATTGTAGGGCGGCCCACTAGATGGAGAGACGACATGGCAAGATATGAAGGAAGTCGTTAGATGCAGGTAACTCAGGACCTTGTTTTATCGTATTCCTTGCGAGACGCCTATGTTCAGCGGTAGATTTGTGGAGGGATATAATTATAATAATGATGAATTAAGGCTATCATTATTCATATGTTGAAAAAGATAGCTTACAAAAATCCGTTATCGACATATCAAACGATACGTTTTAAAGTAATTAAAAAAAAAAGACATTTGACAAAAGACAATTTACGTGTAGCTGCAGCTATATTATGGTTGTAGCACGAATGTCGACTCGACCGAGCCGACCGGGGTACGACCACGCTCTCACATAACACCAGCCAGCGTAAAATAGTGGCTTCACGCTGCTGTGTTTCGTATGGTGAGTGTAGAGAACCGGAGACCCTTTTTACTGGAAACAAGGCATTCCATCTTAGTCCTCAGGGGTGACAACGTATCTGCATTTGGATTCTTAACTTTTACGGATTCTATCGCGTTTAATTAACTTTAATTTTTTATTGATTCCCGACGTCGTTTCAAGACACAGTCAGACAAGACTTCATGACACAGTAAGTTCATTCTGCGTAGATCGGACCAAAATTAATAATTAAAAAAGCTGAAGGCATTCCGGCTTAACTGACATTGGGACGTCACCTCAGTCCCCTGTGACCTTACTGTAAAGTACTCGAAACGCCGGGAATCAATAAAAAATAAGTTAATTAAACGCGATAGAATCCGTAAAAGTAGTTTTAATCAAAGTGTATTTTGTTACTAACAATCTGCTAGAGGTGTAACTTAACATAAATCTTCTGTCTACTTAGGACCTTTAAAAACAATAAGCCAAGAGCGTTAAACACGATCGAGCGAACTTGAAAGTTAAATATTACGGCCTGAGAGGAGGTACACTGCAGTTCCTTGATGTTATTTATTCTATTACACGCTTTGTCTTGCTGTAAGAGGCCGTTGGTAATTGCGTGCGACATGCAAAGCCGAGCCGTTACGTCTTAACAAACCATTGCAGTGCAAACATAAAACGTATTTGTACTGCAATTACATTGGAAGTTGTCGAATAACTTCAATTAACTAAACCGTTGTCCCGTGCCACTAGGAAGTTATGTTATTTTAAGTGTTGCGTGAGATTTGATGTCTCCTCAACAGATTATTTAAAAAAAATTATCACTTCCGTTTCGTAGAGCAAGAAAAATTATTTGCGATAGCATTTTTTTTTTACTTTAATTAAAACGGTAAAACTAATTACATTAATTAAACGAGATTACCGTCCATTCATTCGCAACTGCGTACTTAATTACATTTGAGTAACTAAATACTGCAAAGGCTTTTAGAACATTCGTAAGAATTTCCACAATTCAAAATAGTGCGTGTTCATAAAGAATCGTAATTGATGTAGCATATAAAATTGTAGCTGCAAAGTTATGGTGCTATATTCATTTTAAATTTGTTTTTCGTTCTTCATAATGTATAAATGTACCCTACTAGGAAGAATATTCCTGTCACTTGTAAGAATGATTTCACAAGATTTATTTCACGTATTACATATCGGATTTTATCACGGAGCAAGATGAGTATCTCTCACCGCCTAAATCTATAAATAGAAATGACAATTCAATATAATATAAATTCTAAGAAACGGTGTGAGAATGTCCACCACCACATATCGTCCCGTGGGTGTCGTAAGAAGCGACAGAGGGAAAATTAAATGGAAGATGGGCAACAACACCTTCCTGATAACCATTCAATGCGGTTGCCAACCCGCTTGCCATAGATAGTTATTATGAGGCAAACTATGAGTGAGGTCTATGTACATCATTGGATTTTTATAGGCTGTAATGGATGGATGGATGGATGGATTTTAAGAAATTTTTTTCCGTGCTCATCTGGTTTATCGATGGTGATGAAACCTAACATTGCAAGAAACATTGCAATACAATTCAAATCTGTTAACAGGTGAATAATGGAGCGATAAACATCGATCTTATGAACAAATTTATTTCATTTAGCAATTCGCTGTAAATGCTTCGTAAATAAACTGGTTCGAATTTGAAATAAACGTATTGTGAAGTGATTTACGTATGAACACTTAATTTAGTAGGGCTTGAGCGAGCTTATAGATAGCAAATATTTTACTCGTAATAATATTACAGTTTCACAATTCTGTGTATTATGCTATTATAACGTATTCATCATCATCACCATCATTACAGCATATCGTCTGCTGAACATAGGCCTTCCCAAATAGATTGTCACAGAGCACGGTCTTAATCCACCTGCGTCTATTGAGTCTGCAGTCTGCATATATTGGTCAAGTGGTGCGCTTCCCAGTACGTAGATGCCAATATGCCAATATATTACTTTCATGAAGTATTTCTAGTGCTGTGATGATTTCCTTTTTATATCCATTTGCCACCGGACTATCGGCTCATTTGTTACTTATAAAAAAGTTTTATTAATAAGTACTTTTTATCAGTAGATTAGTCTTCAACTAGGTGATAGTAGTCATTTTCTGCCTAGCAAGGAGTCTGTTTGTGTAGGGATCACCCTCGTTAACTAATTCTGCTGCCAATTAGCCAATGCGTACATTGTTTTAACGTGGTAAAGCCACGCTGGCAGGTATATCATGGTTATAGCACGAATGTCGATTCGACCGAGCCGACCGGGATAGAACCATGCTCTCACAGAATACAATCGTAAAATAGCAGCTTACAGCTGCTGTGTTTCGTATAGTGGTGAGTGTATAGAACCGGAGACACTTTTTACTGGAAACGAGGCATTCCATCTTAGTCCTCAGGGGTGACAAAGTATCTGCATTTTGATTCTTAATCTAGGAGAAATGTAGATATCTATGGGCCACACTATACACTTACAATGAGGTGAACTGTGTGCTCGTTTGTAACCCTTATTGTATAAAAAACAGACTGTTGTGTTCCGGTCTAAAGGGTATAGAAAGCCAGTATAGCTATAGGCTGTAATTGGCATTACGAGGGCGACACTGAAAGTTTTTAGAACTGGCCACTTGTAAACGATATAATAAGATAATAATAAATTCAAATTTTGAAAATGGAACTCTGCCAATACTATTTTGTATAGTAAAGCAAGTAAAGTAAAGTTACAGCCTATATACGTCCCACTGCTGGGCACAGGCCTCCCCTCATTTCTGAGAGGGTTTTAGGGCAAGGAAGTGTCCGCCGCACAGCCGCACTGCCCCAGTACGTGTTGGCGAACTTCACGTCTTCGAAAATATTTTTTTTCTTATTTCACAGACATGCAAGTTTCCTCGCGATGTTTTCCTTCACCGCCGAGCACGTGGTAAATCAGCACTTAAAATTGCAATTAACAATTTCATTGGTGCCGGCGGGGATCGAACCCGGTTTGCTCGCGTACCGTGAAATTTACAGCGAGCGCTAACCATCTGAGCTACCACGGCTCTTTATCTTTTATTTTGTATGTATTTTATTAAATTGTAATTTATTTACGATTTGGCGGCAAATTGAAAATTGTCTGTCCGCATGAATTCAACCCGAGAAAATTTTCGTAATATGTTTTTTTATGACTACTCGATACGAAAGGTATGATAGACTTCTATTGGCCTTTCACGATGAAGCCCCATCTTGTACCACTGCTTACAACTCGTTTAATGAGTTTAAACGCTGTTGCATTAATCTCACCGATGATCCGCGTGACGGACGGCCTTCTACGGCAACGACTGAAGATAACATCAGTGTTGTGCGGCGTATGATAGAGACTGACAAAAGAGTGACTTTTCAGCAGATTCGGACAAGCTTAGGCATCGGTATGAGTCAAGTGCACAAAATCCTCCATGAACATTTAGCGGTCAGGAAGCTTTGTGCCCGGTGCATACCTCATAATTTGACAGAGGCCCAAAATCTCCGCCGTGTTGATTGGTATCGTGAAATGCTTCAAATAATTAACGGAGGCGACTCAAATGCTGTGTTCGACATACCTACTTACGGGTGACGAAAGCTGGATTTATTTTTATGATCCTGAAACTAAGAGACAGTCTGATGTCTGGGTGTTTCCTTCCGAAGAGTTGCCAACTAAAGTGAAGAGAGGTCGAAGCGTGGGGAAAAATGATGGTGGCCTCGTCCTTCATGAAAATAAAAGAAAAACTTCAAGGAAAACGTTTTATGATCGCCGAGGAAGCAGTGGCTGCGTTTCAAAATGCCATCGAAGAGATCCCTAAGGACGAGTGGGCAAAATGCTTTTCTCAGTTGTTCCATCGGATGCAGCGATGTATTGATATACATAAATGAACACTATTTTGAAAAGATATAATAAAACTAATAACTTGCTAGTTTGTTCAGATTTTGATTTTCTAAGAACTCTTAGTGTCAGCCTCGTAGAATTGCATTCAATCTTAGTGCTGAGGTGACAACACAGTAGCCTTCTTTATTTGTGGACTGTAAGTCCGTTTTTACTTCATTCAATTTTATTTAAGTTTTACGCGTTTTCAAGGAATTAAACGCCCCATCTATTCCAAAATGTGACATATAAGAATCATGTTGATATGCTATACTATATAATAACTAAGAACACTATAATAACTGTTAGTTTGGTGTAATTCGAAGCTTTTTCAAACTATTAACTTATTATATAAACCACCGTTTCAGATTTCATAATCATTGCTTTGTCCAACATCCACGTGAAGCGTGTTTTCGATTTCGACACGTCCCCTTTGACGTTGATTTATTCTGATGGTTCTTGGTAACTGGAAAAAGCCACATACATACATCATAATGTACACGTCATCACTTTCTTTTCTTTTTTACCAATCCTTCTTTCAGACCATTAATATATTTTTAATGAAGCAGACTGGAATTAATGCGTAAGTTATCTTCTTATAGGTTTGTGTGGTATGTTTTGGTGAAATGTAAACAAAATTTCTTAGTGTAATATTTCAAATGGTTAATCGGGTCGACTAGTCTTATAGAAAATAAAATACATATTGACAAAACTCCTTGGTGTAAAAATGTATTAATAAATTCTGATCGAACAAAAGGTGAATTTTTGGTAGCTTTTTTTCTTTTTCATGTTACCTACCTTTATCAGAAGATAAGAGATGGTTTTTTTATAGGTTAAAGGTGACAAACAAGCACATAGTCCACCTGATGGTAAGTAGTGTCTATGGCTCATAAACATCTACATGGCTGTAGATGTTTATGAGCCACATACGAATGCATACGAAACACAGCAACTTTACGCTGCTGTATTTCGTATGGTGAGTGTAGAGAACCGGAGACCCCTTTTACTGGAAACGAGGCATCCCATCTTAGTTCTCACGGGTGACAACGCATTTCCGTTTTGATTCGTAGTCGAGGATAGATGTAGATGTCTATGGGCCACAGCAACTACTTGCCATCACGTGGATTGTGTGCTCGTTTGTCACCCTTAGCCTATATAAAGAAATGAGGTGATAGATTCCCTTACGCCGCTGCCTTACGGCATAAAAACTATGAAAACTTTACTTTCTTTCCATCATTACTACGAATAAGGTGTAAGATCTAGGTCTCCTTTTCTCCCCACGAGTCATGAGTACACACTAGGTAGGTACCGCTGACTACCTATATTGCGACGCCAAATGGCAGTGGATACACTTCTGTGTCCCGATCTGAAAGGTATATAGAGGCTGTATACCTGTGAGCTGTGCCTGTGGTGTGAGGCATTCAACCCTAGTTCTCAGAGGTGAACGCATCTGTAACCTTCTTTATTTGAAGTGTGCTACATGCGTACATTGATTACATTAGCCACTTGCCATCAGGTAGACTAGAAGTTTGTTTGTCACTTCAGTTTAAAAAAATTAGTAATTTATCATTTTTATAGGAACAACCCTATTAATAACTACATCCCATTACAAGCAGATTTTAAATCGATAGCCATTTAGCCATATATTAACGGAACGACCCATTGTCTGCTCACTCGTCACCTTGGCTTACTGCCTCTGGCTTCCTTTAACTTGCATTTGTCAATTGAATACATCCTTAATTAGTATGTATAATGAAATTATGTTTTGAATAAATCGATCGAATAGTCTGTTGAATGAGAGGTTATTTTGACCCCCTTTTTCTTTTCACCCTCTGAAATTGATACATACATCGGCTTGGACGAAAAGTAGATCTGTTCGTAACACTTTTTACACTCACGAAATCTATACGCAATTGTAAGTTACGGCAGTATTCAGATGCTGTATCGTACTGGTATCATCTAAATTCATCGATTCTAAATTGGTTGTTTAATCCTAAATACATGGAAACAGAAATTAATGAATATTTAAATTCTAACGCATACACACAAACACACACACACACACACACACACACACACACACACAGGTTTGTGTTAATTAGAAAAAATCTCTTTATTTTCCATATTTATTTTAACATGTTTGTGTATTGTATAGCGAAATGAAATTATTTTTGTACTACTCTAGGTGGAAGACGCTGACGGCTGTAACACAGTTTATACTAGTACGGCCGTCAACGCTAACTTCTTTGAAATGTTATTTTGTAATTTAAAATAGATATAATACATACATGTAATTTGTTAAACTGAGAGTCTAATAAGTTATTATTATCAAACATAACAAGAAATGAACTGGGTGATAATAGTTTTATTATACTTATTAGCAAAAGCTTACAGAAAAAGGGCTCATAACACGCGCATACGTACCCACACACACGAATTAATGCACGCATTCCTTTTTACTGGAAATGAGGCATTCCATCTTAGTCCTCACGGGTGACAACGCATCTGCATTTTGATTCGCAAACGAGGATAGATGTAGATGTGTCTATGGGCCGCAGCAACCACTTACCATCAGGTGGACTGTGTGCTCGTTTTTCACCCTTATCCTATAAAAAAAAAAATCCTCTCACACACACTCACAGTGCATAACATATTATATTATACTAGCTGTGCCCCGCGGTTTCACCCGCGTCATCACGTGGCGGAGGTGCGCGACAGACCTAGTTCAAGCATTTTATAATTGCAATTAAATATTTTATTTGATAGCAATGGATGGAAAAATTGGCATAATTAATGGAGTACTTTTATCTATCGGCATATTATTTATGATGTAGAGCGAAGATAAGTTTTATCCACTTTCCCTACCCCTCCCGGTATCGCGGACTTTTTTTTAGACGGAGTAAAGGTCTATATTTTTCTAGTATCTAGTTCTACGTATCCCTAACGATAACACCAGCGTACACGGATAAATCATTTCGGGAGTGCTTTTTCTTCTGACTTGCTTAACAAATATCCATATTTAAGGCTAGCTGAATGATATAGCTTAATGCTAGATAGCCTATACTATTCCACATGAATCTGGCTATAATATACAAAAAGAATTTTTCAAATCGGACTGGTAGTTCCAGAGATTAGCGCGTTTAAACAAACAAAAAAACTCTTTTGCTTTATTATATTAGTATAGATTCTATTAATAATACTACATGTCTTAGACTTAAGTCAAATTACTTTACTAAAGCTAAAGGAAAGCGAGCCATTTCACTCCAGACTGATTTTATTACTTTTATATATCCTTCTATCTATCTATAGGTTCTATCGAATGAGTCCTTCCATTAAAATATAATCTAATAATAATTGCAAGAGGAAGTACACAAATAGCGCAAAGCGAGAGCACTCGCGTTCGTACCTTTATAATTCAATAAAGCTATATCTGGTATTAAATGCGTATCTACATTTAAATCACACTTTGCAATGTAATCGCTTACATATAATTTTACGAGCGCTTTAGTCCAGTCCAGGAACAGGTTTCCCTTCGCTACGCCTCGCGTTCAAATGATATTAAAGGCAATACAATAAACGTCACAATATTTTCACAATCCACTCGCATCTCTCACTCTTATAACATTTATTTAGCCAGTTACACCTAACGTATCGAATGCTTAGTGCCCTTTTTAAATTCTTCTTGCGATTTACTAACTGGTACTCGGCGCGTTGCTGCCACAGAAGAAATAATTGTTGAAATATCGTTTTGAAGTTGGAAGAGTTCTATTGTTTAATTAGGAATGACAATACCTAGTCAGGTCATAAATTCTGTCACATGTTTAATATAAAATAATTGAAAAAAGTTTATTCATTATGTAACCATTTATATACCAAAATGAACTTAACAAAACATAGATTCTTATGACACTAAAGTTTATTCAAAATGACCTCCGTGATTTTGAATACAGGCCTTCAATCTGCGCGGCCAGTCGTCTATCGCAGCACGAACGAGGTCTATGTCAATATCGGCGGCTGCCTTAATCAAGGATGTCTTGAGTGACTCCAACACGGTCTTCTTTAAGCGTCCACTCCATATTTAAAAATGAGTATAATTCTAAAAAGTATACAGTTTTATTTTCATGAACAATTCGAAATTCTAATTAAATAAACTTTTTTGTGGCCAGCATTCTAAAAGAAAAGTTTTTACTGTGTGACAATACTTATGACCTGACTAGGTACTCTAATTAAATTTGCGATACGCGCGTCTCCTACGGTGAGTTAATTGTGCTATGCATAGAAGTATTACTCTAAGTCTAAGGTGCTATGCCTATAACCTTCGTGCAAGTGCAAGCAATAAGTTGACAAAGATTTAGCGCAAACTGATCAACCGTATGGCTCCGCATAAAATACGAACATACAAAAATTATTTTTTATATACTAAATATGATATTCGTTTATATAAATTTAAGGTTTTATTCTGAGCGTCGTAGTCTTATTATGTTAATTATCTAACTAGATCTAGGGATGATTTAATGAGGCTGGAGATATGTTTCTCCAATGTTCAGCTAACTCAACAACAATGCATACCGCATTACTTGGAAAGCCGATTTTATCGCTCAAGTAATTGTGAAACCAGTTATATTTTGGACGAGCAGCCTTTGATTGGTTTTTCGCCATTATTCAGGATGTTTCACACTAAACATACATATAATATCATCAAACCTCTTTTTCGTATATTACTACATACATACGTGCCGTTTTACCCGTGAGGAGTTAGGGAGTCTCAGTGTTGTTTACATTTTTAAACTTTTAAACTATATTACTGGTATAGTTGTAGCACGAATGGGTCGGCTCGACCGAGGAAGAACCACCGCTCTCACAGAATACCAGCGTAAAATAGCAGCTTAACACTGCTGTTTCGTATGATGAGTGTAGAGAACCGGAGACCCTTTTTTACTGGAAACGAGGCATTCAATCTTAGTCCTTACGGGTGACAACGGATCTGTATTTAGATTCGTAATCGAGGATAGCTGTAGATTTCTATGGGCCACAGCAACCACTTACCATCAGGTGGACTGTGTGCTCGTTTGTCACCCTTATCCTATCAAAAAAAACTCGTTACTAAATTCAATGAAGTATTTAATACTTAACGTGAATCGAGTATAATCGATGCTGATTTTGCTATTACACATTTTAATCTTTCGCCATGCGTATGGTAATTTTTTTTATAATTATAGAGAATAATTATTGTACCGTCAACTTACATTATAATATCTCACGACGATAACATTCATAGGTAACATTCTCTTAGCACGAGAAATCTGAATAAGTGCTTCTATTTTTAAATATTCCTTCATTAATGGCTTAAACTTATTGATTTGAAAAATTATGATGGTAAGTCAAAAACTCAGCCAAAAATTAGTCATCCCCGCATTAAGTTGATTTTTTTGCTTGTATGTAGGTGGAGTAAAGGCTGTGAAAAATGTAAGAAGATATGAGTACATTGTTAGCAATGGCGACCAAAATAAGGTACCACATTACCGTCGAGTTAATAAATATTGTGTAGTAAACATTGTAGCAAGCAGTGGTAGCACTAGGCGCAGACCAAGTTTGATACCCGCTGACGTCTATGTAATTGTTAATTACAATTTAAGTGTTAATGTTCCACAAGCTTAGCGGTTAAGGAAAACATCATGAGAAATATTCCTTGTTTGACACATTAAAAAATATTTCGAAGATGATGAAGGGCGCAATGGGTGACGAAGGAGAACGTACATGAGCTGTTATGTTTCATACGTGGTAGATCCATGCTGCAGCTATATTAGTAGTATAGTTGCAGCACGAATGGGTCGGCTCGACAAAATACCAGCGTAAAATGGCAGCTTGAGAATGCTCTGTTTCGTATGGTGAGTGTAGATAATCGGAGACCCATTTTACTGGAAAAGAGGCATTCCATCTTAGTCTTCACGAGTGACGAAGCATTTGCATTTTGATTTGTAATCGAGGATAGATGAAGATGTCTATGGGCTACAGCAACTACTTAACATAAGGTGGACTGTATGATCGTTTGTCACCCTTATCCTTTAAAAAAAATTATAACTTTTTAAATATTGAACATAAAACATCGAATGTAGTACTGTTATGAAATAAGCAAGGGGTCACTTGCACGTGTGCTCTGATAAAATTCGTTGCATTTACGGCACACTGAATTCATGTTGTTACGCCCTTATTCTCCTGTTTACGGTAAAGCTCTGATCATGACAGTGATAAATCTTTGTATTGAATCCTCATTGAAATTCGGAAGGGAGCATACTTGCCCATAAATGTATATATATTCTGTTACTTGCCTTTTACCTGATTATATCGTAGAAATTGAAACTAAATCGAACTCCTGAACCTATAAATACATACAAACCGCGGTAGATCACATCCGATGCTCGAGTTAAATTTCATGATACGAAATTTTATCGGGAAGCTCCCAAAACCGTTAATTTCAATTTAATGTGCTAGTTTACAATGCGTAAAATGCACATGTGTCATTTATGTTTGTATGGGGTAAAGTACTTTTTTTTAATAATACCGTGATACATCGACGTTGAGCCTGCTGTCTATGGCAGCAAAATAAAATGTACCTAAAGATAGAAATTGAGGCAACATCATCAGCATCATCCCAAGCCGGTAAATAGTCCACTTTTATTTTAGACTTTTTATTTAAGGGAAATTCACCTTTCTTTCTTCTGTCTTGCGACACAGTGATTAATAAAGGACAGCACCAAACTTCCCGTTTTTAATTAAATTAATCAAAAATTTTAATAATTTGACTCAACTAATGCTAAACATAGTTTGCATCCCGTTATCTAAGAAAATCTTTCATTATCATCATTACAGCCCTTCACAAGTCCCCTGCTGAATATAGGTCTCCCCCAAGGAATGCCACATAGAACGGCCTTGAGCCACCTGCATCCATCGACTTCCTGCATGTCTTACAAGGTCGTCACTCCATATAGTGGGAGGTCGCCCTACACTTTGCCAACCATTTTTCCCCGTCGGTTGTCGGTTCTTGGAGCTATATGGCCGGCCCACTACCACTTCAGCTTACTAATCCGTTGGCCTATGTCGGTTACTCTGGTTCTACTGCGGATATACTCATTTCTAAGTTTATCACGCAGAGAAACCCCGAGCATAGCTCTCTCCATAGCTCGCTGAACGATCTTGAGATTCCTCATACGGCCAGCAGTGAAGGACCACGTCTCAGTTCCAGAAGTCATCAGTGGCAACACGCACTGGTTTTACAGTCTCGTTTTCAAGTTCATAAATGTTTATACTTATAAAAATCCCCTTTATTGATCTACATTTAATTATTAATCGTAGTTTAATAGTAATAGTAAATAGATTATTCTCAAAATGAAATAAATCTCATGTAATTTTGTACATTTCTTTTTGCCATATAATATTGCTATGAGCTTACTTCGCGACTGGTGGAGTGTGATCGCCTAAAGCTGGATCCACTTTAAGACACAACAATCTTTAAATTATCGTGGTATCTTTAAGGACTTGTATTCACACTAACTATAGATTATTTATTAAATGTTACAAAAGTAATATTATGTATTTATTTATTTTAACCTTCATTTGCACTAAAATGTACAAAATGGCGGTCTTGGTGCCAAAACGAGTGCTCTACTTTTATAATAAAAAATATTTTTTTATTATTTTTAGTGTTTGAAATCGGTTTGTGCTTTTATTGAGAGTAATGTTTGCCCTTTTAATTGAAATAAGGAATATCAGAAGTTTAAGGTGACTGTTAGAATGTTGTCTATAGTTACACTAAAACTACAACCCCTATTTTTCCACCTTAAGAGGTGAATTTTTTTCTATGAAATTATGTGGGACTACTTCGGGTGTATAATATCAGGATGTATAGATTTAAATAAGTTCAGTCATTTCCGAGAAATCAATAAACATACATTGAGAAAAAGATACGCTTCAAGTATAGAACCCTTTCATTATTTGAACTCTGTTAAAAATTATGTTTAATATTATACTTTATCTATACTAATATAATAAAGCGGAAGAGTTTTTTTTTTGTTTTTTTGTTTGTTTAAACGCGCTAATCTCTGGAACTACCAGTCCGATTTGAAAAATTCTTTTTGTATATTATAGTCAGATTCATGTGGAATAGTATAGGCTATCTAGCATTAAGCTATATGACTCAGCTAGCCTTAAATATGGATATTTGTTAAGCAAGTCAGAAGAAAAAGCAATCCTGAAATGATTTATCCGCGTACGCTGGTGTTATCGTTAGGGATACGTAAATACAATGTTCTAGAAAAATATAGATCTTTACTCCGTCTAAAAAAAGTCCGCGATACCATATGTCTATTTCTTATATATAAGCCATAATTAGGTATTTTGTAACAAAAAATATTGAAAATTTAAAAGTGATTTATGAGCGTTATTATTAGGCATGGCCTATTTATCCTTACGAACGAAAGTTACTTCATCATCAAGACAATTTTATGAAGATAAACTTTGGTCTTTATACCATGTTATTTGGACGCATAGTTTAAGAGATAATGTAAAATTAAAATAATTCAATACTTGGCTGGGCGCGCGAACGACACATTAACCCTAGCCGCCCGGCGAGAACTGCGACAACTGATCAACCGGGAGGGGGAGGGAAAGTGGATAAAACTTAACTTCGCTCTACATCATACATAATATGCCGACAGATAAAAGTACTCCATTAATTTTGCCAATTTTTCCATCCATTGCTATCAAATAAAATATTTAATTGCAATTATAAAATGCTTGAACTGGGTCATGTCGCGCACCTCCGACACGTGATGACGCGGGTTAAACCGCGGGGCACAGCTAGTCGTAGCATAAAACAAAATATCGTTTGTGGTCCAGCAAAAGTAGCATTTTTAGCTGTAACATAGTTCTTCTATGTTTTGATCAGTACATACATCATATATTATGATCCTTACCTTATACTTTCTTAAGGACAAAAGATAAGTATTTTACACGCCTAAAATCAACAAGTCTTTTATTGTCTGGAAAGAAATAATCGATCGAGGCGATAATGCCCTTTACATACAATCGCAGATCACTGATGGAGATATGCAGCTATTTATATATGCTTTTAAACCAACAATGAGTGTTCGACGATAAGTGAGCCTTACAGGAATAAAGGTATCGTGCGATCAAATAGTTCATGGTTAAATTATACGACACTGCTTTCGACACGTGGCGTTGTCTAACCAGTTATTTATCTTATAGTCTTGTTAATAAAGGGTATTCAATTTTGTACTAGTGTGATTCTCTCCCAGAATTATTGCACTATACAGAAAAACGCGTCACCTTGATTACTACGACACATATATATTTACTTTTTTACGTGATAGAGCCACACTGCAGCTATATTATGGTTGTAGCGCGAGGAGGTCGGATCGACCGAGGAAGGTACCACTCTCTCACAGAATACCAGCGTAAAATAGAGGCTAATTCTGCTGTGTTCGTAAGGTGAGCGTGGAGAATCGGAGTACCTTTTTACTGGAAACGAGGCATTTCGTCGTAATCCTCAGTAGTGAAAACGCATCATCTGCATTTTTATTCTTAGTCGAAGATAATTTTAGATCCATAGACGGGCCATAGCATCCACTTACCATCAGGTGGACTGTGTGCTCGTTTATCACCCCATTCTATAAAAATACTTTGACGAACAGTTGTATAACTTCACTTTTTTGTATGGTAATGTACCTGTCCAGGCTATCATTACATTCAGAGCTCGTTGTTGGCAGTCGTGAGCGATGGCCAATAAACTCGAGGTCTCCCGATGAATTTTAAACTGCACTTTTTCATATAATCGCCTCTATCTATGTGGGTGATCGGAACCATAGTCGAATGTTTAAAGGAATTTTTCGACGCCGATGCCCTTTTCGTGACTTTTTACGTGGTAGTGTTACGCGACAGCTTTATTATGACTTCAACATGATTGGGTAGCCTTGATTGGGGAAGGATCGCGCTCTCACAAAATACTAGGGTATAACAGAAGCATATTACTGCTGTATTTAATTTTCTGCCGACTTTCAAAAAGGAGACGGTACTCAATTCGACTGTGTTTTTTTTTTTATGTGTTACCTCATAACTTTTTACTGGGTTAACCAATTTTGATGATTCTTTTTTTATTTGAAAGCTGGTACTTCTCGTGCGGTCCCATATGAATTTGATCAAGGTCAGACCAATAGTTTTTGATTTATTCTTAATAATTTATATTGAAGTCGGCTGTACAAAGTTTTTAATTTTAAATTATTATGCGAGTATAGGAAGTCCGGAGACCCTTTTTATTGTTAAAGAGACGTGTTCCATCTTAGTACTTCGAAGTGACTAGGCATCTGCTGAGACTAATATTTTAACATTTCGTTGTTTATTTTCGAACATCATGTACGTGCAAAAAAATATAACTTTTATTTTATATACTTATGTTCTGTAGAATGGGTCACAATGAAATGGTAGGGTCCTAAATTAGGTTAAACTGGAAAGTTTCTTTTTTTTTTTGAGTAAATCTATAAAAATTTAAAATAAAACCTTAAAATATAGTGCACGAACCAGACAAACTTCAAAAAAATTGTGAAAGAAATTTTGTTAAAAAAAAGCCTACAATAAAATCAACATATTGAGGACAACAAGTAGTAAAATTAAAAATTTTGTACAACTGACTTCCGATATAAAAATTTTGACAGGGAATGCCGTGGTCTACTGAAGACATCTGCGTACTCCAGGTACAGGCGTAATGTTATGTTTTGTGATAACGTAAACAATGCATAAATATGCGATAGCAGCAATTATCGCGGTTGATTTGCTATTTGAAGAGTTCCGTTGTCTGTCTCCGAAACTTCATCAGATCTTTACGAATATTAAATTATCATATATATATATATATATATATATATATATATATATATATATATATATATATATATTATATTATTTATTACCATTTATATCTTATGTATTTTATTTCGATGTGCTACAATTTTTTTTGTTATTTTAGTTTAGTATTAACATATTACCTTTTTATTACTCCTACTTCATTATATCTCTGCATCATCCCAAGGTAGACTGGTAGAGAATGCCTTAGGCATTAAGTCCGCCTATATACCACATGTGTATATGAAGTTTTAAATAAATAAATAAATAAATTGGACCATTTCGGAATAAACCTCTTTCGAAAAAAAAAAGAATTTTGTAAATCTGTCTATATATGACAGAGTTATGACCGAACACACATAAAAAATATCTTCCTTTTTTAAAAGTAGGTTAATGATATGTGAAAATAACTCTTATTTTGCACTTGCTTTGTTAGCATTTTAAAATTTTGACTGACTGATTCTTAATCGATTGATAAATTTAGTTGTCTATTGGCCACATAATATAATGTTTACAAAAAACGTTTACCCCTGTTCGCGATGAGGTTGTAACTAAATTAAGCCATAAATCTTGCATCCAATATAATAAAGGCGTATTGACCGAAATTTCCATAAGTGTGTCGACTAAAGGCACCTCATTTGTACTCAGAGAGCATCCTTGACGCTTTCAATTTCGCGCATATATTAAAGACAATTTAGGTTCCCAAAACCTCTTGCAACACTTCAAACTGTTCAGTAATATATTATGTAAGCATCGATGTTTTTTTTATTTGTGATCGATGTATGTAAGGTTGAAAATGTTTGACAAATTTTTTCTTATTATTTTTAACGCCAACGTGTAGTTCGAGACGATTACAATAAATCTCTACCTACAGGTCTATAAATCGGTATTCCAACTATTTGTGACGTTATTATATTACCTATACTGCCATTACGTAATGTTTATTGCTTACTGGTGGTAGGATGGAAGCATAACTATCTTGTTTACACAAGACAGAATAACTAAAATGGCGATGGGTTGCAGCATCAAATGTGCGATGTTATCTGGAACTGCGCTCTTCAATCTTCCTGCCAGGCGTGACAATCGACGCCAATCTTCCTTACAACGGAACCTCTCGGCTCCTGTCCGGCAGTTATAGTCCGGCTAGTTGACGTAAAAAAATGATCCTGTGACCATTCTATCGACGGTATGATAACAGAATTTGTCAACCAAAAGCAACGTCACAGCGTCAGCCCCGGAAACGTCGACATAGTTAGCCGCCGAACAATGGTAATGCTTGAATTGCCAACAAGCTACAAGTGCCAGTTTTTCTGTTGATTGCAATAGTCTAAAAGTATGTGCACGTTCAAAAATAAAAAAAATGCGATATTGTTCTCTATTTAATTAACCTACCCACATAGAAAAATTTTTCGAAGACTACGTCGATGGAAAAACAATAAGTTTCTTCTTGAATTTTCTAATTGATTACTGAAGCTTTACTGGCACCTAAAACAATGTTTGAAAGTATGTTATTGAGACTTCCCTGGCGTCGGCAAAGTGCTGCTTATCTAGAAAGGCCTTAAAACAAAATTCTGTGTTTCCTAGGAGGTTTAACTTCACCACTTAGCCTTGCTGTAGGAATATACTGGTTGCAAAAACGATTAAAATTTCTAAGATACAATAAAACATTTCTTCGAGATATTGTTTTCGAAACGGGACGTTTTATTAGATTTGATGGTTCCGTTACAAAACATATTTTGCTTTCGGCATTTTATAACACCAGCTAAAAATCGTCGGTATCATATATACATGTGTGAAACCAACTTGAAAAGTCCTGTGTCCAGCATCCTCCAAAATAAAGAAATATATATTTTTTAAAGTATAATCTCACTTTTAGATGTGAGAATGGCGTAAAGAGAAACTTCCGCTTCCGACCCCCTCCAACCTTTAACTCTGGATCCACGCCTGATCATGACATCAATCAATTATGAGGAAAATATTTTATAACACCTTTAAATAATATTCTTTTAGTAACTGGAATTTCTTCGTGTCCTTAAATCACCTTAACCTCCTGGCATACCGGCTCCCTCACAGCGTCTTATAATCACAAAATTACAGAGTCGCTTTAGCATGCAAAACATGAAAAATAAATATTTTACAATTTTATAAAAGCAACAGGTCGTTAGCCATGCCAATTTTCAATGGAGGCCACGGAATAATGTACAATATAATTATCGGGAACAATTAGGGTTACCACTTATTGAGTTTTATGGAATGATTTTTAGGACTTTTGTTTTCCAAAAACATACATATAGGTGTTGAATGACAAGACACAGAAACAGAAACTTTTGTTATTCAATATAGATTATAAGTAATACTTATTGAAAGTCACTATTTTGTTTAATTACCACTGGTTCGAAAAAAATCTGTCCTGGGAAGAACCAGCAAGAAACCCAGCGGGACTTTCTTTTAAATAACAGCTTACAATCATGTAATCACAATTAAAACAAAACAAACACAAAACAAATTAGAAATAGCTTGGAAGCGTTCACCTCACCTCAGATTATGTCTAAGTACCATGTCACACGTACCCTGCTTATTATCACATGGATTGTATTCGCGATTGTAACTTAAATTTTTTTTTTAATTTTAATATTATTCAAAAAGCTTAAATGTAACACTTTGAAGTTAAGGGTACATAGGGCGGCCTTAATGTCATATGAAATTCTCTGCCAGTCAACCCTTTCTATAATATAAAAAAATATCTTACTATAAAAGCAGTATCGAACTAAAACTATCATACTTATTTATTGTGTAATGATTGGGATTATATTTTATTCCCATGTATACTTTAGATATATTTAGTTTGAATGATTACATGCGAACCCAAGTCCACCGCTGAACATTAGCGTCTCGCAATGGCTTCAACATAGAACAGTTCTGTGCCACCTCCATCCATCGATGTATCTGCATGACTTGCACGTAGTTCCATTGACCTACCGATCGCGGTTGGACTTATACAGACAGATATTTTGTACAGGGTAAAGTTTGTTTAGTCTAAAATGCAATATTTGTTCGTCGATACAGTTTAAGTGTGTAACGGAGATATACCTTTCCGCGGTAAAAGTTTTAAAATAATTAAAGAAAAAACCCTACTCATCAACAACTTCAAGTATAGTGCGGATGATAATAACCCCTGGGGAATGAGGTAATCGCTATCAAGTTATTTCTAATTTGTTTTTGTGTAACATTTATTATGATTGAAAGCTGTTTTTTTTTTTCAAGCAAGTCCAGCTGGGTTTCTTGCTGGTTCTTCCCAGGACAGAGGCTTTTTTGCGAACCAGTGGTATATTATTCCTTTTCAATAAGTATTATTTATAATGTATGTAAATTTCTGTTTCTCCTTCTGTTACACCTTATTTATGTGTGAAATGGAATATGTGTGAAATGGAAAGTCCATTTCACACACGACCTTTGCCATGTTCATCTTAAGACCTATTCATTAAGAGACTCTTAAGGTTATTGAGCAAAGTGCTCAATAACATTCGTAGGTCAACTCAGCCCGTATAAGTTTTCTGCTGGACATGGACCTCTCGACTGACGAAGGTGTCGACCATGGACGCTGCATCCCGTCACAGCCGGTCTGCTTATTTAACGTCTGGCGTAAACGCGATGGTTATAAAGGCATCTATCTGAAGTCCTTATAACTATCACGTTTTTCTTTTTGCTATTTTACCTTTTTTCGCTTTTTACGAAATGAGGAAACGCCGCCGCCGCCATCACACGTCAGCCAATGTAACATGTATTTTGATATATTACTAACCACCCGCCCTTGCTTCGCCTGGGTAGGATCTATTATACGTGGTAGAGCCATGCTGCAGCTATATTAGTAGTATAGATGTAGCACGAATGGATCGGCTCGACCGGAGAAGGACCACGCTCTCACAGAATACCAGCGTAAAATAGCACTTAACACTGCTGTGTTTCGTATGCTGAGTGTAGAGAACCGGAGACCCTTTTTACTGGAAAAGAGGCATTCCATCTTAGTCCTAACGGGTGACAACGCATCTGCATATTGCAGCAACATCACAGCAACCACTTACCATCAGGTGGACTGTGTGCTCGTGTGCCACCCTATCCTATAAAAAAAAAACTTTTTTCTTGGTGAACCGATTTCGATGATTCTTTATTATTTGAAAGCTGGTGCTTCTCATGTGGTCCTATATAAATTTGATCAAGGTCTGATCAGTAGTTTTTGACTTATCCTTAATAATTAATATCGAAGTCGGTTGTACAAAATGTTTAAATTTTACCGCTTGTATCACATACAAGATGCATGTAAATACAGTTTATATTAAAATGAAACAACTTTAAACGGTTCATAGATAGATGAACTAGTATTTTGTTTAGGGGTTTCCATGCACTCTCTGCAAAAGGGCTCGTGAAAGAAAACGAAGCGTTTTTAAATAAAGAAAACCGGCATAGCTCAAATTTCATGTCCTAGATTTGCACTTTTACAGTTTGCGACCCTAAATACGAAGTTGAAACGTGTTTTCGAAACGGCGAAGGAGCGCCACCGCTTGATTGGATGATTGACGTGCTTGTAAGGCAAAAAAGCGTGCAGAATTATCGTAGACGTAATAACATACTTGAGCGGAAAGCAAACAAACTATCGATTAATAAAACTTGCGCGCATACTTTACGGTGTAATTTCATCTTTGTAAAGCGTTTTACTTTTATTTCTTGTACAATAAACCTATCATGTTAGGCCCTTTTTACTGGAAATGAGGCATTCCATCTTAGTCCTCACGGGTGGCAACGCATCTGCATTTTGATTCGCAAACGAGGATAGATGTCTATGGGCCGCAGCAACCACTTACCATCAGGTGGACTGTGTGCTCGTTTGTCACCCACATAAAAAAAGTAAATAATACCATCATAGCAAATATTTATACTAAGCTCTGTAATAGAATAAGGTTAACAAACGAACACATGGTCCACCTGAATGTAAGTGGATTAGTGGATACAGGGCCCATATACATCTACATTTAACCTCTTATCTATCTATATAAATAAAATGATATCTATATGTTTGCAGTTGTGCGCGCATTACGAAAAAATTACTGGATAGATTTCAATTAGGTTTGCTAAGTTTTATTTCTAAGACACATGGCTCTTATCTAAAAAAAATTATTGCGATACCTTAATTTAATATAAAGTTATTAAAGATTTAAGAAACAATGATTTTTATAAGCACTACGTATTCAGATGTGTGTAAGCAACGCGGACGAAATCGCGGGTATCAGCTAGTTAAGAATAAAACCGTAAATTATGGTCGTAAGAGCGTCGATAAGAGGTTGATGAATTTTAATTTTTAATAGCACTTAATACCTTTCGCTTATGAACGAATCCCTAAACCTGCTGCATCAGTTACACCCTTAAGGGCAAAAGCTGTCACTCAACAAAGATAGTTTTAAGCGCAAAAATATTAATTTGTTGGCAATTTATTGCTTGAAACCGGTCGCAACAAATTGTAATGGATAATTGGTTCAGCCCGCGGTGATCCATCAGAGTCCCACGATTTTCTGCGTGTTTTAAAAACGGGACAGTTGATATGCAAAGCTTTTAAATATAGCCTGTCTTATTTACACGCTATCTAACTTATTTGCATAATGGACGTGCAGACAAGGTGTGAAAAACTTTGTGTCCGAATAACTGTAACTCTTATAGGTTTATTTAGGTGTAGAGATGCGTGTGTAATGCATTACTTTTTAGATATACTGGAATGACGTGTTAGCGGTGGCTGCGCTGCAGCGGATTATGGCTGCACCATGAATGGGTCGGATCCACCGGTGAAAAGCCACGCACGCACTGAATACCACCGTGAAATAGCAGCATAATGCTGCTGTATTCCGTATGATGTATGGTGATACGAGTAATCGGAGACCCGTTACATCTCCAATCGTCTGTCTTAGAGGGTGAGAGATGGCAACGGTGGATTGTGCGTTCGTTTGCAAAAACTAGTGCACTATATTAATTAAACCAACAACACCAGAAATCGAAGATACTAAGGGCGGTATCCCTCTGGATATTGTCTTGGATCGATATTGTCTCTACAATATCGAGTTACAATGGAAAAATATGAGTCCCAAGTTTCAGTTCGTATGAGAAAATCAGCATTGTCCTTTTCCGTCGAGATCAAGCTCATATAAATTAGTATTAATGGGGTGATGCTGAATAATGATACATAGTATTAAATTGAATTTCTTTTTTTAACCTTTGCAGGTGTGCAAACCAGACATAGACTGCACGCTACCAGAGAACAAATGGAGATACATCGAGAACTTTACATGTCTTGAGAGGGATCCTAAGTTACTGAAAGAGATGCGCCTGTCCTTCCCCAGCGGGCATTCCTCCTTCTCGGCATACACTATGGTCTATTTCGCGGTAAGTAATTCTGTATTGTATATGCACATCGTTATTGGCCATCCATTATGTAAATGTTGCGCCGGTGGTTTGCGTTCACAGGGCTGTCGATGAGATCGTATTAAAGTTATGGGAGGTGACGACACGCATTTTTTATGTTCTGTGTTTTCATTTAAATATTTATGATGCGAGTGTGAATATTCGTTCATTATTCATTCATTTTAATTCATGACAACCTATCCAATATGCTTTAGTGTCCACGCTTGGCAGTTGGGTTGGCCGCAACCATGAAGCAAATACAAAGAGGAGACGTTGTAATTAAATTTCACTATGTAAGAACGTGTGACAATTTGCGGGGTGAGGGGATGCAAAGCCCCGCCCACTACACTATCTACATCTACCGATAAATAGTAAAACTACTCGAATCTTTCCATATCGATGTTGCAATGTAGCTTAGCTACCTTGACGGTAGCTGGCGGCATGTCCACAAAATGTTATAAGCTTTAAAAATAACACTTTGGCGATTAAAATTTCTTTATGTCTGAATGCAAAGAAATTTCAGCACCTTCGTATGATTATTTTATCATTATTGAGCTCTACGTACCTTTATATTTTTAGTTCACAGGACACAAAGTGTCGCCATCTAGTGTGGAATATATTTAATTATATTTGAAAGCCGACGCAAAGAGATTTTTCTAGAACTATTTTAATAAATTAGGTGTAAAATTACTTACAAATGAAATGTGATGCCATCCATAGCATCGGAGCGTCTATCTCATGAAGCAAATACATTCAGACAAAGAAATTTTAATCGCCAATATAATATTTTCGTAGTTTTCATAATAATCTTGGGAACAGGCCGCCATCTATCGTCAAGCAAACCTCATAAAAAATAACAAAAAGACAGGGCCGCCATTAGAATTCAATTATTTTAACCAGTAACCCAACATTCAATATTAAAATGAAGGAAATTGTACTTGGCTGATTTTTACGAAATGTTTAAGTTATATTTAAGTGACATTCTATATGCAAAGAATCACTTAAATACAATTTAAATATGTTTATCATTTCGTGAAAGTCAACCAAGAAATATTTTTTTTATCCATAAAATAAAGTCTCTTTGAAACTAAATATTCTACGTTCAATATTAAGTAGGATATTTAATTTGGAACTAAATATCCTACTTATCTCACTAATATTATAAAGGCGAAATTTTGTGTGCTCTTTCTGTCTCCTTGAGCTTATTCCACACTAAGTATGTGTAATTTCTTCACGCAGAAACGGCTGGATTATTATTTATGTGTGGGTTATACTACTTAATATCTCTGAGGGAGAACAAATAATAGACAAATTATTATAATTAATATAATTTTATTTACAAATATTACAAAGAACATTAAATTGTATTTAAGTGATTCTTTGCATATAGAATGGCACTTAAATATAACTTAAACATTTCGTAAAAATCAGCCTAAGTACAATTTCCTGCATTTAATATTAAAAGTTGGATTACTGGGAAAAATAATTGAATTCTAATTAGGGCCCTGTCTTTTTGTCATTTTTATGAGCTTTACTTGACGAGAATACGGCCTGTTCTCAAAATTATTATAAACTATAAAAATGATATTTTGCGATTAAAATTTCTTTATGTCTGAATGCAAAACAAATTTCAGCACCTTCGTATGATTATTTTACCAATACTGAGCTCTACCTTTACATTTTTAGTTCACATGACACAAAGTGTCGCCATCTAGTGTCGAATATATTTAATTATATTTGAAAGCCGACGCAAAGAGATTTTTCTAGAACTATTTTAATAAATTAGGTGTAAAAATATTTACAAATGAAATGTGATGCCATCCATAACATCAGAGCGTCTATCTGAGTAGTTTTTACACAATAAAACACAACACTTCATCCTTTTCTTCTTAATACTACGAAAATACACCGATTTGCGATTTTTTCAACACATAAGCGCACAGGACGAATGCTGACAGTATACTAACTAAAGCCACGCCCACTATGATGACGTCAGGACCTACTTAGAATCACAGTGCACAGTTGCTTATGCCGTCTCCCCTTTGTATTAGCTTCATGGCCGCAACCACAGATTTTTTGTTATTAAAAAGTTTCTCATCTTTTGTTTTAGTTGCTATCTGTCGCCTCTGAATAATAATAATAATAATATAGATTCTCTAGATCCTCTAGATTGTCTAGATCAAACTCGCTGGCAGCCATTCTGAACGGAGACTAATCATTTTTATTACAGTTATATATTTTAATACATTATATTTATTTTTATTTATTTATTTATCCTTTATTGCAACACAAAGGGCGGACTTAATGCCCTATGGCTTTCTCTACCAATTTAACGGTTCCCTTACAATTACAGTTTATAAAAGTCTACTGAACATAGGCTTCCCTCGTGGATTGCCACATAGGGGAATTTTGCTATAGTTGCCACGCTTGGCAGGCAGGTTGGCAAACGGTTAAAGGCTTACTTATTTATTGTGTCTTCAATACGAGTTCCTACCATGTGTCGTTCATTTTCTTTCTAGGCGTTAGTCTACCCACATATCTATTTTTACCGCAAAGGAATATTGCATCAATAGTTAATCCTTGGGATGGCAAACTTATGATATTTTTATTTAAATTTGACTGTAGGCTTCCATGTCCCACTTGCTTTCGTATAGACTGCGGCCTTGTTTAATAACCGCTGCTCTATTTGAGTTATACGAGTACGTGTTGTCGTTAAATGGCTTTTAATTTAGTTTATAATTGCATTTTGCATTGCACACGGAACATGCCCTTAAAATTCTTGTGAAATATTAAAGATATTAGTCGGTTATTAAAATATGGAGGTATGAATCGACCTGGTGGACTATGCCGTATTAGGTTTATTAATTATACCCAAAAAATAAATCATATTTCACTTTTATATTCTCGCGTTGCAGTTATATCTCCAGAAGCGTTTTACTTGGCGAGGCTCTAAGCTGCTCCGTCACGGCATCCAGTTCCTGTTGCTCATGATGGCCTGGTACACCGTGATGACGAGAGTGTCCGACTACAAGCATCACTGGAGCGACGTCCTGGCTGGTTTTAGTATTGGATTAATTTTCGCGATCATTGTGGTAAGCTTGCTTTACAATATTTCTAATATTATACTTTTTAGGGTTCCGTATCGAAACGGTAAAACGGAGCCGTATTATTGTCACTCTGCTGTCTGTCTGTCTCACCCTCTGTCCGTCTAGTCGTATTTTCGGCCGTACGTATATTTCTGTCTCGAAGAAGGAACGAGTCCACAGGCAATACATACCTGAAAGTTTTAAGGTGTAAGTAGAATGTAAAACCAAATATTTAATTAGAAATTCATTAAAATTATTTTTAGGGCGGCCCCATTAATGACAGCGGAGTCATTGTCTAGAACTCATTATGTAGAGTACAAATATGTTTTTGTTCTTCATAATCTTACTAGCTGGCCAGGCAGACGTTGTTCTGCCCTTTCCAACGACCCTTCCTATAAAAATCCTTAAATTCGCAATAAAAAATTTTGTGGTACATTTATCGGGATAAAAACTATCCTATCTCTCAAGTTGCAACAAAATGCACACAGTGTGCAAGATTTCATTGAAATCAGTTCAGTAGTTTAGGAGTCCATCGCGGACAAACAACGTGACACGTAATTTTTATATATAAAGATTAAAAAGAAGGTCTATCTCAAAAAATTTAATAACTTGATTCATAATATAATTTGTGACTAATGACCAAAACAAACAAATACTTACTTTTTTTAAAAAAGTTAATAAGTCTTGTCTAGTATAATATAGAGTTCCAGCTCGCACTTGACCGGTTTCATTTTAATATTTCCGAGGTCGAGAGAAAAGATTAATTTTAATTGTCTCTGATTCTGCCTGAATGTCTTGTAGTAAACGGGTTAGCTAGGATAAGGATGCTTCTGTATTTTTGCATACACTCGCGGTAAAATAATCGAATACAGAAATTCTTAGAAAATCGAAATTAGCCAGGATAATATTAACAGCATAACATTTTTCAAACCAATAAAGAAGTACCTACATCACAATAAGTTATACCTACTTACAACTATCGAAATAAAGATAACATTCCTTCAACAGTATGTATTCGTGTCGGACCTGCGCAAGACTTCACGGCGACAGACCAACATCCACAACAATGAACTTCACGCTACAAACGGCAGCACGCGCTCGCCGAGCGGCTGGCAGGTCTGACTCGAGAGCCCAAGCGACCACGAGCCCTGACCCGCGCCGCCCAACGTCTCGTGGATATCGCACGAGTACGTCGAGATGGATCGGTAAGCAGCGAGCCCGTGTGTCACGTGCTTGTGAGAGGTGTTCGAAATTCGAACTTCTAAACATTGGTTGTATTGTATTAGTGTGAGTGCGATAAAAGTTGTCACGTAATTGTGTTCGAAATTATAACTTCTGGTATGGCGTAAATTGTGTTAGTGTGAGTGCTTTTTTAGCCGCCAAACAACTGTCTTCGAAATTCAAAATTATGTAACGGATGCGATCGTTCATTGATCACTTTGTAATTCCGAGCTAAAATCAAAATTGTACACAATAGGTACCACAAACAAATTGTTGACTGGTTTCTAATTATTAGGAATATGAGTTAAAATGGCGTATGACTGTTCAAGATTAAAAATCAGACACTTTTCATTTCTTACACCTTTTTCTTTGACGTGAAATGATTTATATAACGTAAGGGAAAATAAATAAAAGGATTTAACATAGCAATGCTATATAAGAAAATACGGAGTGAATCGGGATGCTGTCGCAATCTTTATTTATAATCTATACTCTACAATAGAGGCTGCTCTATTTTTTATTTTAATGAAGTAACGTTAGAATTTAAATTTAGTTTCATGGTCTGTAGTAGAAAACAGCAAATGTTATTTGAGCTGTTATAATTAGGCACGTTTTAGTAATAGAAATGTATTTAAAAACGACAGCGTAAAAAGGATAGCTATTTTAATTTAACTAAATAGTTCAAAACAAACAATAAATACATTTCGAATTTCATCTAAAGAATTATACAATAGGAAATACTATGTGTATTTATTATTGTTTTTTGACTGAGACCATAACCTTAAAATATCTTCAAGCTATACCTTCAAAGATTATATACCTACATAGATTTTAACAAATTTCACAAATGTATTGCTATTTAATATAAAATTTTCGCTTGAGAACACCTTTTAATAATACTTTCATCACACTTTCAAAAGTTTTGTGTACATACTGTCAAAAATATTTAAATATAGGTTCATTTATTTATACACAAAATGTGCAATGTATTATTTAAGAATGCGTACACGCACAATTCAACTTACATTCACGTGTTTGTTTAAAGTTTAGCGAGTGTAAAATAAGCTTTAGTTTATTAATTAATAATTATTTTCATGTATTCATAAATATTTATAAATTTTCTAAACTTTATCACACAAGCGCAAGCGCTTATACTTGACAGTGGTCTCTATGGGGCTACATTTTGTATAGAATAATTCACAGTTACTAGTGTAACTACTTATATCTTAAATCCAATTTGTTCTAGCATTTCTTTCCACATAGAGGTTCCCAAAAATATTACCTAGTAATTGTAATAATCAAAATATAACTTTTTTATTTTGAACTATTTTCCTTTGTAATAAAAGAACATGAAGTAATTAATTAATTAAATTTCCTTTGCACCATAATGGATGAATTTTACACTCTTTGTAAGTTATATTTGGTATACAATATTTAATGGTATTTTTAATAATTTTCAACGTCTTAACTTCCGGACTAATTTTAGTCGTTTGTACTATTTAAATTAAAATATCTACTTATTCTACATATTTCTAGGTGCTATCAAGACTTTGGAGAAAGAAACAATTTCGAATATTTACTATAATGTAATGTATGAGGCGTTATGTTTTGATCTTTCGTTATTCATGGAAATTATTTAAATATTTATTCAGAAACTATTAATTTAAAAAAACAGCTATTGCATAAGAAATCAACTTTTCAATAAATAGACCCGTACTCTAGTGCAGCTGGTACAACCTTGTTAAACGTAGAACTAAAGCTCCTTTCACACTATCTGATCCGGGTAACCCGGGTAATATATTATACATATATATAAATAACGGATATATTTTCACAATACACCGAGATTATTACTATGAAATTTTAGCCTGAGAAACAGATACTTATAGCATATAGTTAAATATAACTTATATCTTGCAGTTAATACTACTTAAAAGGATACTTCGTCGCACTTCATTTTAGCGAATTATTTATTATTTATTCTCAGGTTAGTTAGTCATTTACGAGGTTATGAAGTACAAGTGTTATGTTGCGAAAATTAACAGTTCTTTATGCGCCGTATTTTGAAGCATTTAGTACTTTTAAAATTAATAAAAGCTGTATGAATATTGGAAAATATTATTTATTTAAACTTTAGGGATTTTATAACCTTCAAAGTCTTCAAGACTGAAAGGTGGTGTATTTTAATTCTGTGATATAGAGTTTTTAATAAAAATATTGCGGTTAGTGTAAGTTTTAAATACATACTGTAGATTTAGGGTGTTTTATTTTAACTGTAGAGTTTATAGGTGCTATTTTAAGCGTGTATAATATGTACATATTTACCGATTTGATAATTTTAAGTGTGACTTGTATGAAAAATCGTTTTGTGTTTTATATTATTTATGCGCTATGATTACATGGAGTAATAATAACACAACGTTTTGAATATTTATTATATATCTACAAAATTTCTGAACTTATATCTTCCAATAATTTTTAATTTTTGTTTAGACATAATATGCAATTTACAAAATTCAATTAAATAATGTGTTGAAAACCATATATTCCATGAGGTTTAAATTGTAGAATCAAGTGGTACTTGATATGTAACTTGAAAATTGTCTTTAGAACAAATAATTTTAACATAATGTAGTATTTCTAAATGTACCGAATATCTTTGTAGCTTAACAAGATACTTCCTTCTTAGACTACAACGACAGCTGTATAAACATTTTGATGTGTGGAAATTAAAAAAAATATGTTATGTAGCTAGCACCTATAGTTTATTAAGAAAACTTTATTAGTGTTATAATCTTTCCGTGCGTAGCCCAAATCCAATCGTAACATTAGCAAAGACTAGAAGTTGTGATGTTATCGAATATCCGGGTAGGACTACGTGTGTAAAGACCTTTATGGCGGATGCACTGCCTAGACTAAAATTATTTCGGCAGCTTATTTATTTTTCATATTTTATAATATAGTTAGAGAATTTTAAAAGCATAATAAACATTTGTTCGCAGGTACTTGTGTATTATTTATTTACCTAAAGAATAATACAATTGAAGTCAAATGACTAAATGATAATAAACGAAGATAAACGATACGTTAATAACATCAATATCAATAAACAAGAAAAAAATACATTACTCACCTTCAACTTTATTCTTTTTTTATAGGATAAGGGTGACAAACGCGCACACAGTCCACCTGATGGTAAGTGGTTGCTGCGGCCCATAGACATCTACATCTATCCTCTATTACAAATCAAAATGCAGATGCGTTGTCACCCGTGAGGTCTAAGATAGAATGCCTCATTTCCAGTAAAAAGGGTCTCCAGTTCTCTACACTCACGTGGTCTTTCAGCGTGGTCCTTCCCCGGTCGAGCCGACCCATTCGTGCTACAACTATACTACTAATATATAGTTGCAGCATGGCTCTACCACGTAAAGAAACTTGCCGACAATATTGTCATTATGGCAGAATCCCTGGAGGACCTTAGCACTATGATATATTATCTTTATACATATACTAGCTCGCCAGGCAGACGTCGTCCTGCCCTTTCCGATGACCCTTCCTATAAAAATCCTTAAATTAGCAATTATAAAAATTTTTGAGGGTCATTTAGCGGGGTAAAACCTATCCTATCTCTCAAGTTGGACCAAAATGGACACAGTGTGCATAATTTCATTGAAATCAGTTCAATAGTTTAGGAGTCCATCGCGGACAAACAACGTGATACGTAATTTTTATATATAAAGATATTCTTCTCTACTTGTGTTTGTCACTGAACTACTAAACCGCTGGACCGATTTAGATGAACTTTTTTGTGTGTATTTGAGTGGCTCCCTGGATAGTTTAGATTCACATTGGACCCGGTAGGTGGCGCTGTTTTCGAAATCCAGAAATCACCCGTGCGAAGCCGCGCGGATCACTCTTATGTAAATAATATGTTTGGAGTGTATCATATAGGGGAGGACAATTTGAATATGGACAAGATAGAAGTCATTTCTAACGTATATGTTACACCTATACTGCGCTAGTACTTCTTATTATTTTGTGCACCTATACCTGATACCTGTAGGTACCACCTATACCTGATACCTGTACCTACTATACTTGGTGTAAAATGCCGTTATCTGCGCTCGAGGTGACACCGAGTGACGAGTTGTAATGAGTATGTGTATCTAGCATAAAATATCCTATCAGGTAAGGAAAACTTTTACCAAAAGGCCAACCGACTAAAAAAATCCGGCTAGCCAGCGGTTGGGAAATTGCGATAATTCTGACCTGAGAGTCTGATATTGATAATGAGAGTAAACCATAGTCCTTTTGTTTACCTTAAAAACTAAAATGACTTATTAGTTACTGAGTGGGAGTATGAAAAGCTACGAATTTCTCTTGAATAAAACCCGTAACGAGGATTCTTGTTTTAACAGATATCTTTAAGTAAGTAAGTAAGTAAACTTCGTAGAGCCATGCTGCAGCTATTTGTATAGTTGTAGTACGAATGGGTTAGCTCGACCGGGGAAGGACCACGCTCTCACAGAATATCAGCGTAAAATAGCAGTTTAATGCTGTGTTTCGTATGGTGAGTGTAGAGAACCGGAGACCCCTTTTTACTGCAAAATAGGCATTCCATCTTAGTCCTCACGGGTGACAACCCATCTGCATTTTGATTCGCAAACGAGGATAGATGTAGATGTCTACGGGCCACAGCAACCACTTACTATCTATCAGGTGGAGTGTGCTCGCTTGTCACTCTTATCCTATAAAAAAGTAGCTCTGCGGTTCTGTAGGCTGAAGTTACAATGGGCCGTTCATATAGCTCGACAACCGATGGCGGAAAGGGGTTCTCGGTTGGCAGCTTTGTATTGACAGTGTTGGGCTGTAATTATGCTGGTTCTCTATACCAGAGATTCTAGTGGTTTGCGCGGAACCTAATGGTTCTGTGGAAAAATCACCAGGGTTCCGCGAAATCATTTATTTTGCTTATTAAATAATTTCACATTAGTACAAAAATATTTTTAATTGGCGCAAAATATGTGATGATGAGAACCAATTATTGTTATACACGTAGTCCTATTTAAAAGGCCGGCGACACATCTGCAATTCCCAAGGTGTTGCAATTGTACATGGGCAGCGGTAATCACTTACCATCAGGTGAGCCGTATGCTCGTTTTATCCCTCTGCTATAAAAAAAAAACTTAGGTAGTTCGGGAGAATTGGTCTAGTGGTTAGTGACCCTGACTGCTATGCCGGAGGTCGTGGGTTCGATTCCCACCCAGGACAAATGTTTGTGTGATGAGCACGATCATTTGTTCTGTGTCTGGGTGTAATTTATCTATAATATTTATGTATTTAGAAATATATAAGTATGTTTATCAGTTGTCTAGTACCCATAACACAAGCTCTGCTTAGCTTGGGACTAGATGGCGTTGTGTGATAGTTGTGGAATATTATTATTATTATATATATAATATTTTAATTGCACTGTCTATGATATGTAATCAGTTGAATAAAATAAAAGGGATTTGGTGAGTGTTCCGTTACCTTAAAAGTTTGGGAACTCCTGCTCTATAGCCTTCAGTTCAGAATACAGCTGTGCACGCACTGCTGCTTGTCGGTAGAAATAGGTAGGAGGAGAGGGTGATACCTACCCAGGACTACAGTGTCCTAGATTAGGATCCAATTTAGAACAGTTAGTTTAGTTAGAACGAATTTAGCAGAGTTAACTACGCAATTTTATTTTATTAGGTGTTTTAAGACTGACCACAGAACAACAAATGACGATTCCTTTTACCCAGTGTTTAGAGTACCTGGCCACTATATCACACAAATTGTACCTATAGCGATTTAAACCTATATCACATATATTATAGTTTTTAAGTTAAACAAAAAGATAATATAATCGGTTGCGTAAGTCATCACTTGTAGTACGCACTGCTTGTACAGGCTCCATACCTCTATACCTGAGTATACCGCATACCTCGGACAACTACTATTTCTTCCATCTTTCGATAGCTGTGAGAATCTTTAAGTCATTTCCTTATTCACTTCTAAGCTTCTAAGAACATCGTAGAGATCTGATGGATTCTCTTAACACAACTACCACACGACAATCTAAACAATCTAAGTTGGCTCATGCTATTTAAACATAACAAACAAAATATCAGTTTAATTACATATGAAGATAGATTAACGCTTAGCGCACCTGTCAAATGTGTGATTAGGTCCAGAGTTCAAATAAATACTGGAATGAATTTTCGTAAAAACTATTTTATAACAAGCACGGTTATAATATATTGGCTATACATATTCCATTTGTTTTAATTTTATTTGACAACTTCTTACATTCTGCCGCGAAGCAGTAGTGTATCTAAGTGCGATTTCGCTTTGAATGATGGAAAACCAGGCCGTATACCAGATACATAGTGTTATTTTGAACAGAGGAAGATGACAGATGAAGTTCCTTCGTTCCACTATAGATTACTGTTTCAGTACTAGATGGGTAGGTAATTCATTCTAGGAATGCAATGGGTCTTTTTGCGAATTAAAACTAAAGCACACCCATCGTATTATTGTTCTTACACTGCCATCTATTATGTAAGTAGAAAAATAATTTAATGCAAGGCATTTACTTGTAGTTGTTCCCAATATTTGATAGATGGCGTTATTATACTATTATAAATTATTTTGTCTGTCTGAGACTGAGACGACCAAATAGTGTTCTGTGGGGGTGACCTGCTAAAATATAAACAACTGCACAATGCACATAACAATTATCAGCTTTATGGATTGTGTAAATGATAAACATACAATATTTACAATTACAATGACTCAATCTGATGGTCATTGCTCTCGTCTCGAATTTTGTCACGACAGCTTTACTCTCCTCTCACGTCCTCCGATATAAGAATAACGACTCTAAAGCAATTGAAATACAGTTTAACGGCATTGAAATTTGCGCTAACACCGTTTCTTTATTATGACGTCACTAAAGGTGTGACTAATGACCACAGATTATCAATTTAATTTATCAGCGAGCTATGTTTTATCATTTATTTGAGGGTCGTTTAGCAAGACTGTCTGGTATAAAGTGGATGTACCAATTTGTTTTTTGTCTCTTCTTTAAAAGTGCACATTACGATATATTTTTTTACTATATCGGCTACTTGGTTAACCTAATGTTTTGTGTAAGGTGATTTAGTTCTAATTTGTGTTGCGTTTTTTTGATGAATGACTTTTAGTTTCTAGTTTTTAAAAGTTATGGCTGTAGATAGATTATTATGGAAGATTACCCTGGATGTTGTTGTACTTGCTTGCGGTAAGTTCGTTATATAAAAAAAATTACCTAGTCATTCATTTATACGTATGTATAAAAATAAAAGCGAAATAATTAATATTAATTTTGTATTTTATTTATTAATTAAGAAATATTTTTACTTTTATTTATTTTAAAAAACTTTTGTTTTATAGTATGAATATGAATGTAAGGATGTTGTGATTTTATCTAGTTTTGAAGTTGTAAAAATCACACCAAATTATGCTCAATTTCGCAATATTCGAAAGTGAGGGTAGTTAGATAAATTAATCATATAATATTTATTTTAATGAAAATTGGTGTTTATGATATCTACAGAGTTTAGAGCTCTTTAAGTTATTTATTAGCAACACTATACCTACCTACCTTTTAGCAAAGTATTTAGAGGACAACAAGATTCATAACTCTGTTCGGATTAAAAATAAATTGTTTACTATATATGTTATTTGACTGCAATCTACACATTCATACTTAATATTTGTAAGAAAGGCAACCTTATGATTTTTAAGGCCGTAAATTTTCTTAAAAATGCCTATTCGCAGTAAGTTAGTGAGTTAGCTTCGGATTTAGGAAATTATTAAAGCAGGTATGTAAGTTTAACATATAACAAAAACTAGCGATCCGCCCCGGATTCGCACGTGCGATTTCGGGTTCTC
The DNA here is from genome assembly GCA_963668995.1 of Parnassius mnemosyne. Classification (NCBI taxonomy): domain Eukaryota; kingdom Metazoa; phylum Arthropoda; class Insecta; order Lepidoptera; family Papilionidae; genus Parnassius; species Parnassius mnemosyne. The sequence goes on along the minus strand of CAVLGL010000068.1, from coordinate 34,387,510 downwards.
GACAACAGTGCCAGTGTGTGTGTCTAAGCCTAAAACCACCTAGGGACCCATTCCAATACATATAAAAAAATTCATCAAAATCCGTTGCGTAGTTTAAAAGATCTAAGTGTATAGACGGCGGGAAGCGACTTTGTTTTATACTATGTAGAGATATTATTTATCGTAATTTATTTATTTATATTTCAATATCATGTTTGGGTGAGGGTAAAGTCCACCTGCTGCCCCATCGATCGTTTTCCAATTATTATAACTTCTTAGACATACAAATCAGGCGTTACTTTGCGGAAATCAATTTTATGTTAAAAATGTTAAATTAAAATTCGCGTAATTTTTGTAATCTCTACACCACTACTCCGAACACCACTACACTAGGAAAAACGCACCGCCGTCTATTAAACTTGGTAGCACACAAAAAAACACATATTTTTAATTTTTACACGCTCTGTAGTCAAATAATTCTAACATCTTTAAAAACGCATAACTGAAGCTATTTCAAATATGAAAATAACAAGTTCTATGGTTAAAACCATATACGCAAAATATATACTGATGTATATATACCTACCTGACAACCTGAAACACCAAAACTGTCATCTTGTGCGTTAACTAGTGGTGTATATTTTACCTTTAAGGAATATCGATAAATAGTCATTGCGTTATAGCATATAGCGTGTCTAGAGATGGAATAATGTTAAATCAATTTAAGAAAGGGCGATTAACGATACACAAAGCAAAGCAAAATTATCGATTAGCTATTAGCAGATTAAAATCGAAACTTATAAACTACAATGCATGTAATATTAAGTTAAAATTCAATACAAATTATGACATAATAACAGCTGTTCCCGGACATCGCCCGCTTGGTATTACGATTGGATATCATGGGTTTTAATTTTTTGCGCGGAATCCTAATTCTTTTTCTAAAACAATAGTAGCCTGTGCTACTCCTTTTAACATCAGCTATCTGCCAGTGCCAGCTATAAACCGAAATAATCAGACAGACAGACAAATATTTTAAAAATTATTTTTGTTTTTTGTTATAAGTAAACACCGTATAGACTTACATATGTATTTAGTAAAAGGCTGTTATTTTGATATTACAAACAGACACTTCAATTTATAGATTATATTATGTATTAAATAAAATCATCTTCTATTTCATGTTCATTGCAACATTTATATTGACATTTTTAAACAAATAAAAAGCTGCCAGCATTTGTAATTTTCAGTACGGCGTTGGCTGCACCGGCAGTTTTTTAAGGTACGAGTGCTAGCGTCTTTCGCTAGAAGTGTATTAGTGTTACCAGGTTCAACAGGCCAAATATCGGGACGGAAGGTAAAAATAATCGAGAATATGGTTTACAAATGTGCAATTATCTGGATTAATTCTATTACTAGCTATGCAACGCGGTATCAACCGTGTATATCACGTCATATCTAAGCCGTGCGACATGACATGACACCTAATTCAAGCATTTGAGATAGCAATTTATGGAAAAATTGGCAAAATTAATGGAGTACTTTTATGTATCGGCATATGTGCGTTATAGAGTGAAGTTAAATTTCATCTACTCTCACTTCCCCTGCCGGGTAAGCGTCACGCCAAACTATACTATCTATAAATGATAAAAAATGTTTATATTTCGTAGGCGTAGCAGATTGCGCGGATATAATAAGTGATATCGCATTTGTATGTACAATAAGTTGATAGCAAATTTATCAAGGATTATTTCGTACCTGTCCACTTCTCATGTATCGTGTACGGTTTTCTTTAAAATTTAAAACTGAAAGGAACCGCGCCTTGGGACACTTTCTGGGGTGCGGGGTGGTGATGCTCACCCGAGGGAGAGTGGATAAAATTTGACTTTCCTCTATAACGTTAATAATATGCCGATAGATAAAAGAACTCGATTAATTTTGCCAGTTACTAAGCTAAAATGATTGAACTAACTACGCTCATAGAAGTGTTTACTGCTGGTTTCTCACGGTTCTCATCGGGGGACGGGCGGCTAGGATTTATGCGTCGTTCGCGCGCCGAGCCGAGTGTTGAATTATTTTAATTTTTCATTATCTCTTAAACTATTCGTCCAAATTACATGCTATAAGCTACTCCCAACACCACTACACTAGGAAAGACACACCACTGACGACAATACGACACGTGTTTCGCCTCTACACGAGGCATCTTCAGGTGCTGTAGAGTCTGGTGCTGGGATTAGTGGTGACGAGGATAGTGCACGCAATTGAGGGAGGGCGGGAGGTGCTCTTCAAACTAAGTAAGACACATCATTTTATTTTATCGAGCGGATGTATGCGAGGTAATTTTTACCAACTTTAATATAATGGATTTCCGCAAAGTAACGCCTGATTCTATTAATTAATTATCCATTGTTGAAGACTATGTATTTACTAAAAAGTAACCACGTTTAGGCTCAAAAAATTCAAAATATTGAGTATCATTCCTTGCGTGCCGACTTGTGTGACCATTCAGAATCATTCAAATTCAGTCACAGAGTCCATGATATTTGTTATCCTTTTCTATCTTGCTTACTTGCCATAAGGAATTTTCGTCCCCTTGTCACTTAGGATGGTGGTAGACAACCATAGGGTTGTCTACCACCATCCTAAGTTTACGGTTAAAACAGTAATTCGAAAAACCCCGACTGCGTAAAAAAGTTTACGGAAAAGAGATTTTTGAAGTGAAAATTTATTTAGAATCGTTCTGATTTGAAACTCAATAAAAGGAAAAGAGACAAACATATTCATCTAGGTATAGAATTTAGCCTGCGAGAGAATGAGCTAGAATACTGTATCAGTGTTTCCCTATTATCTCGGTCTCTTTTTTGAAGGTTTCCCTTCTACCACGTGTGAATTGCACAAATGTTTTTTTTTTAGTCACTTCCACAACTAAGACGAATATAACGACATCCGTTAAAATGTGCAAGCCGTTTAGGCTACAGAGCATGTCAAAGAAATGGATATACATACGTACACTCGAAAATGGTAATCGCCCTTCTGGGTCAGTCAAGTAAAAAGATAGAACTGTACTGTTATTGTGCAATCCGAAATCTTGTTACCTAAGAATCGCAACCTTGATTAACAAATAACAATTGAAGCAATCGGCCACCGTAAAATCGCATCCAGCAACGTCATTGGTAAACAAGGTTACGTAAACAAAGAAATAAACTAAATGCATTATGTAATAAATTATTTTTTAACAAAAAATTATGCGCGTTAGCGTTTGGTTTCGTCCTTTTCGCGGGTTCGATCCTGCCCGGAACATGTGTATGCCCTACAAATAATTCGACCGGGGAAGGACCACGCTCTCACAGAATACAAGCGTAAAATAGTAGCTCAACACTGCTGTGTTTCGTATGGTGAGTGTAGAGAACCAGAGACCCTTTTTACTGGAAAAGAGGATTTCCATCTTAGTCAACTCAACAACTGACAACGCATTTGCATTTTGATTCTTTATTGAAGATAGATGTAGATGTCTATGAGTCACCATTTACCATCAGGTGGACTGTGTGCTCGTTTGTCACCCTATCCTATAAAAATATATGTATATTAAACGCCTCCACGATACAACAAAATTCCTATTAAGGTATCATTTAAAATTAAAAAAAAAATAATTGAATCCGCATTTGTGTGATTTTTTAAGAGATGTATAAAATGTTCACGGAATCCACAGTAAATGGGTGCAATGGCCCATAGACTACTGTATCTACCCTTAATTAAGTATCAAATTGCAGATGCGTAAGTGAATATAGCCGTCAACAAATTCAAGCGTAGTGTTCCAAACAACCATTAGCAAAGTTCACTAGTGCTGGCGGGGATCGAACCCGGGTTACTCGTGGAATGTTGAGCGAGCGATAGGTCGTGAAAGCCAACCGCTTTATGTGCTTTCTGACACGCGGGAGTGAAACACAGGCAACTTCTCGATTACGGGTTGTTACTATTTATTGACAGAAAAACCCAATAATCAACGACAGTGACCATTAGGACTGAAATGAAATAATTTACAGCCTACTCTTACTGTCGCTTATACTTTTTTTTTATAGGATAGGGTGACAAACAAGCACACAGTCCATCTGATGATAAGTGGATGCTGTGGCCCACAGACATCTACATCTATCCTCGTTTGCAAATCAAAATGCAGATGCGTTGTCACCCGTGAGGACTAAGATGTAATGCGTCATATCCAGTAAAAAGGGTCTTCTCTACACTCACCATACGAAACACAGCAGCGTTAAGCTGCTATTTTACGCTGGTATGCTGTGAGAGCGTGGTCCTTCCCCGTTCGAGCCGACCCATTCGTGCTACAACCATAATATAGCTGCATCATGGCTCCACCATGTATGGCTGAACCATACAGTAGAGCGTCACAGAACAGAAGAACCACTGCGGATGTTATCTTTACCTATATTACAAGCTTAGTATTTTCTTCACGATTTTCAACCGTCTTCAAAAAAGGAGGAGATTCTCAATTCAACTGCATTTTTTTGTGTTACCTCAGAGCTTTTTTCTAAGTGAAGCGATTTTGATAATTATTTTTTAACGAGAAATGCGTTGATGGGCGTTGAATGTAGGTGTGGCCACCACTTAACGCGATAATTCTATAACGGCAAGAACAATGCCGTTTCCCGTTGGGCGATAACTCGAGTGGCGGTACATCAAAGAGATTAACGCACGAATTAACGCATTGAAGCGGCCACACTACGTTTGTCTCATTGTGCACGATGAGCGCAACGGAGTCGCATGTATGGCTACAATAGAGTGGAATAATGAAAAAGTTATTTCGTTTCTTGAGATTCTGCAAACAGAGCCATGCTTAGGCAATGATAAAATATATTCATATAATAAAAAGTTACACTCATCAAATATAGAGTAGCAGCGTCAACGTTCATCTTGCTTGTAATTCAAGGAATATTAACGTAAAGTGACCATACGTCCCGTTTTGAACGGGACTGTCCCTTTTCTCGGTCACCTATCCCGTTGACCCCAAACAACGCTCCGGGACGCAAAATAGTCCCGTTGTCCTAAACCGTGAGAAAATTTAAAAGTATGAAGTTCGTCAGACACGAATGGTGCGAGAGCGGGACCGACCAAAAAATAACCGAATGGGATAATTTCAAAGTTTTCGCAGAAATTCGTTGGGTGGAAGTATTCAAACATTTCTCACCAACAATCTTCAACATAAATTCTTTTGCATTTTAATTGAATATATTTTATGTCTACCTGGTACAAATGCTCCAGTAGAAAAAGTATTTGTCTATTATGAATAAATTATGGACGTCTGAAAAAAAATCACTTACAGGTTCCAGTTCTAAAGGCGATGTTGATAACAAAAATCAATGTAAAAAACTTGCCCTTATTTAAAATCATCACCAACTTTATTAAAGCAAATTTGTTCCACTGACAAATATAAATATAATTAAAAAATATGTTGCATTTAATAATTACTTTGCTATAATGAAGCTGGTGAACTGGTGATTAATTTTTATTTTTCACAATTTGTTAAAATAAAAATAATTATAATTAATGTGGTTATAATTATAGTGAACACTAATTGTATAAAGTTACAGCTTCTAAATGAATAGCATAATATTGTTTTTATTGTTAACCTGCTAACTGGGGAGTATAAATAAACCCATGTCCCGTTTTGAGTTAAAAAATAAATGGTCAGGTACTTTAATGCCGTTCAACGGCATTGAAATTGAAATGACGTTGACTGTTCCAAGTGTGGCTACTCAGTTTATCGCGTTAAAATTAAGTCAATAATTGTTGCGTTTATGGGCATTGACGTTTCTCGTTACTGTGGCCCCAGCATCACAGATAAACGGTAGTACATAATCGCTTTTTCGCATAAAATACAAAGATTATCTTTGATACAATATGTATTTTCGTACAAAGGTACCTAATTAATACCTAAACAAGCAAATTTTGTAAAAAATGTAATTGCTTAGGGTGATTGTTTCGCAAAATAAAATATTCATCTACGCCTTATTGAAAACATCTACCACATTACATTATCCGAACAATGCAGAGTAATCATATTTATAATTATGTTCGTGTTAACAGTTGTTTTAATATCGATATTTTGTGAATTGTAGATGTTTTCTATATGAAGTTTTAAATATTGAACCATAACTACTTTTAATACATAGCTCTTAACAGACAGGGTATATAAGGTGTAGCGTTTAGTATAACAATTTATATTTTAATTTTAAATATAGCAAATTTATTAAGTACCTAAGTCTTTTAGTTTACTACATATTATGTTGTTGAACTAAATTGAGTCTTTGGACAGTTACTCTGAACAGACTAAATCCGAGCCTATCAATACACAACGTATTTAATCAGGCCTCTTGAGACATAGACCTAATGCCTGTGTTCAATGCTAAATAATTTAATAGATAATTATTAGAATCGGCCGTTACTTTGCGAAAATATCAAGATCCGAAAATTTTATTAGCTAAGATCGGCGTGAAAAATAATGCTCAATGCATTATTTGTCACTATTCCATGAGTTATATGAACATTTCTATTTTTAAACTATTGTGTTGTATTTTTCGCGAACAGGAAAGTTGTTAAAATTAAAATAAATGAAAAAAAAATTATTAAATATTAATTTTAATTTAATAATAATATAATGTCAGTAATAACGCAGCCAACCAGACTTGTGCATTTTAGGGGTTCAGTAGCTGTTCCGGTATGAAGTAGGTATTGTCGCATTTTGACAAATGCCCCGGTTCTTTCGCAACTTGCACCTGACTCAACGAACCAATTAAGGTTCTACGAGATCTCAGATCCGTAATATCTGAAGGACGTTGGTCTATTCTCGTTTGTATCAAGTATCACGTATTGTACGTGTCGTATCAGATCTCACAAGATGGGCTTGGCCAGTTGGAGACTGGAGTAGTTGTCATATATGTGATTTTGTGCGTTAGTGTGTTTACATTCAAATGAATAAATTATATTTTGCCTGCTTGCCGGGCCATAATATAAAATTTTTGAACGGGTGGTTTCCTATCCAAGCAGTCCGTCAATTTAATTAGGGAATGTCCTGCCTCTGTCAGCGAGACGTGCCCAGTCTTTATCTTTTCTGTACGTGGTTCAGCCATGCTGCAGCTATATTAGTAGTATAGTTGTACCACGAATTTTTTTTAATTCTTTTTTATAGAAGAGGGGGAAAACGAGCATGCGCTTCACCTGATGGTAAGTGACTACCGCCACCCATGAACAACCGCAACACCAGGGGAATTGCAGATGCGTTGCCGGCCTTTTAGAAAGGTGTAAGCTCTTTTCTTGAAGGTTCCTAAGTCGTATCGGTCCGGAAAATTCGCTGGTGGTAATTGATTCCACAAGGAAGTTGTGCGAGAGAGAAAACTTCTTCTAAATCTCACAGTGGTGGACCGCCAATCATCCAGATGGTATGGATGGTAACGCGAGCTTTGTCGCGAAATTGAGCGCCTGGAATTAGTCCGAACAATTCCTCAGAGCACTCCCCGTGATAGATGCGATAAAATACGCAGAGATGCAACATCTCTTCGCAGTGCCAGTGTATCGAGCCGATCAGAAAGAACTCGGTCGTCGACGATTCGAACCGCTCTGCGCTGGATGCGTTCAAGTGGATGGATCTGGCACTGGGGTGCCCCGGCCCAGAGATGAGAATTTTAGTATTCCATGTGGGGCCGAACTTGCACTTTGTAAAGTTGCAAGCGATGTGCCGGCATGAAATACTGTCTCGCTCTGCTGAGCACGCCAAGCTTTTTAGAGGCCTTCCCTTCCAAGTGACCACGAAACTGCACACTATTCGATATGTCGACGCCAAGGATTCCGATACTAGCTGAGGCAGCAAAGGGAGTGCCTTGAAACTGAGGAGATACGACAAAGGGGTTCTTTTTAGCGGTAAACGCGCAAACTTGTGTCTTCTGGGGATTGAACGGGACTAGATTTAGTCGGCCCCAATCCGAGATTTTGTTAAGCAAAGACTCGACTTCAGACACAAGTTTGTCCCGGTACTCAGCGACGTTTTCCCGAGAAATATTGGCACGGCCGGTATATAAGGCATCACCAGTGCTGTCGTCTGCATAGCAATGAATGCTACCAGTTAGCAACATATCATTGATATGCAGGAGAAACAGCGTTGGTAATAGCACGCAGCCTTGTGGAACACCAGCGTTGATAGGCTTGAAATCAGAGCATGCACCGTCTACTACGACCTTGATGCTTCGAACAGCAAGGAAACTGGTGATCCATTTGCACAATTTCACGGGAATCCCATAGGAAGGAAGCTTCGAAAGAGGCGCTTTGTGCCAGACCCGATCGAAGGCCTTCTCTATGGCCAAACTAACGGCCAATGCCTCCCCCTTGGACTCTACTGTCTCTGCCCATCTATGAGTCAGATAGACTAGAAGATCACTAGCTGATCGCCCTCGACGAAAACAGTACTGGCGGTCACTAATCAGCTGGTGATCCTCAAGGTACCTCATGAGTTGGCAGTTTATAATAGATTCCATTATTTTGGAGAACAAGGAGGTGATGGCAATAGGCCTGTAGTTGGACGGGTCTGAGCGGTCGCCTTTTTTAGGGATTGGGTGTACCAAAGCTGTCTTCCATGAATTCGGGACTACGCCTTGGGAGTAGGAGTACCGGAAAAGACGCGTTAAAACCGGTGCCAACTCCGGAGCACACGTCTTCAGTACAATGGGAGGGACTCCATCGGGCCCACTCGACTTGCTGACGTCCAGGAGAAGAGTGCTTTGCGAACCGAGCGCTGTGTAAACCACACATCCGGCATGGAGCACTCACATCGCGGGATGGTCGGCGGTGTGGTCCCCCCGTCATCTAGAGTCGAGTTGGACGCAAAAAGAGAGCTCAAGAGATCGGCTTTCTCCTTTGCGGCATAGGCCAGTGAGTCGTCCTCTCTGTGCAGAGATGGAAGAGATGGCTGACAGAAGTTCCCTTGGACAGCCTTGGCGAGAGACCAGTTCCCGAAGGAAGGCGAACTAGCTTCTCGCCAATTCTGCCGATGTGCTCAGACCTTGCCTTGGCAATGACGCTTTTGAAGCACCTGGAGGCGGAATTATACTTCTTTTTAAGTGCACTGGTGTTTACATCCCGAGACGTTAATGCGTCAGCCCAGGCCCGGTAGCAGTCCTGCTTATAGCGTGATGCTATATTACAGGAGCGACCAAACCATGGCTGGGATCTGCCTCCGATGGGCAGAGGATGGAATAAAAAGGTCCATAACCTGAAGTACCACATCAGCAACAGAATCGGCAACAACGCTGGGATCTTCCGGTGAGAAGCAAACCCGCCCCCAAAGGTAGGATGCAAAAAAAGACCGCATCCCGTCCCAATCAGCTGACCTATAGTGCCAAACACGGCGGCAAGCTGCAGATCGCAACTGCGATTGGAGCGTGAGTGGCACCGTACTCCGGATCAGACAATGGTCCGAAGAGCCCAGAGGGGCATCGACGGAGACCTGAAATCCGTCCGGATGAGAGATCAGCAGAAGGTTCAACAGGGAAGGTACATGGTCTTCCACATCTGGGATCCACTTAGTGTTAGACCATATGCCAAAGCAAAGTCATAGACAGATCTACCCGCATGATCGGTTAAACGAGAACCAAGCCATTCAGCGTGGTGGGCGTTAAAATCACCGAGTATCACGATCTCTGCGGATGGGACCTGTTGTAGCACGGAGTCTGCAGCTATTTGGACGTGATCGATGAGTTGATCTATGTCGGCATTACCGCTATGGGACCTATAGAGGCACCCGTAGACGCGGGGATGGTCGTCGCTGTCTACGCGCAGCCATAGGATGGACAGGTCCGTACCTTCAAGACTACCGAGGCGTCGAAAACAGATGTCCTCTCTGACGTATATGCAAAATCCAGCCCGGGGCACTAAGGAGTGTTCTAATTTGTACCCCGGGTAGGAGAGATATGAAGTATCAGCCGGAGAGGACACCTGCGTCCTGCGATTGGGACGGAATGCGGTCTTTCTTTGCATCCTACCCATGGGGGCGAGTTTGCTTCTCGCCGGATGATCCCAGAGCTGTTGCTGACTCTGTCACCGATGTGGTGCTACGGGGAATGGAACTATTTATTCCATCATCTGTGGTACCCATCGGTGGCAGATCTCAGCTTGGTTTGGTCGCGCCTGTAAGACTGCATTACGCAGTAAGCAGGAATGTTATCAGGCCTGGACTGAGGCTTCGGCGGCTGGGGATGTAAATACCAGCATGCTTAAAAAGAAGTATAACTTCGCCTTCAGGTCCTTCAAAAGAGTTATTGCCAAGGCAAAGTCAGAGCACGTAGGCTGAATTGGCGAGAAACTAGTTCGCCTTCCTGCAGGAACCTGTGCATTCTGGTCTCTCGCCAAGGAAATTTCTGTAAGCCATCACTACCATGTCTGCACAGGGAGGATGACTCACTGGCATACGCCGCAAAAGAAAAAGCCGATCTTTTAGGCTCCCTTTTTGCGTCCAACTCGACTCTTGATGACAGGGCGAACACTCCGCCGACCATCCCGCAGTGTGAGTGCTCTATGCCTGATGTGCGATTCACACAGTGCTCAGTACGCAAAGCACTCTTCTCCCTGGACATCCACAACTCGAGTGGGCCTGACGGAATCCCGCCAATTGTGCTGAGGACGTGCGCTCCAGAGTTGGCACCTGTTCTAACGCGTCTTTTTCGGTACTCCTACTCCCTAGGCGTTGTCCCGAATTCATAGAAGACAGCTTTCGTGCACCCGATCCCTAAAAAAGGTAACCGCCTTGATCCGTCCAATTACAGGCCTATCGCCATCACCTCCTTGTTTTTGAAAATAATGGAGTCCATTATTAACTGCAAGCTCATGCGGTACCTTGAGGAGCACCAGCTGATTAGTGACTGCCAGTACGGTTTCCGTCAGGGTCGCTCAGCTGGTCGCAGCCGATCGAGTCCAAGGGGAAGGCACTGGCCGTTAGTTTGGACATAGCGAAGGCCTTCGATCGGGTCTGGCACAAAACGCTTCTTTCGAAGCTTCCTTCCTATGGGCTTCCCGAGAAATTGTGCAATTGGATCACCAGTTTTCTGGCTGATCAGAGCATCAAGGTCGCAGTAGACGGTGCATGCTCCGATTACAAACCTATTAACGCTGGTGTTCCACAAGGCTGCATGCTATCTCCAACGCTGTTTCTTTTGCATATCAATGATATGTAGCAGACCGATAATATATATTGCTATGCAGATGATAGCACTGGTGATGCGCTATACACCGGCCGTGCCAGTATTTCTTGGGAAAACGTCGCCGAGTACCAGAACAAACTTGTGTCTGAAGTCTCTCCCCATTGTCAGCGTTCGAATCGTCGACGACCGAGTTCTTTCCGATCAGCTTGACTCAATGGCACTGCGTAGAGATGTTCCATCTCTTTGCATATTTTATCACATTTATCATGGGGAGTGCTCTGAGGAATTGTTCCGACTAATTCCAGCCGCTCAATTTCACCATCACACATCGAGACAAAACTTGCGATACCATCCATACCATCGGGATGATTGGCGGTCCACCACTGTGCGATTTAGAAGATGTTTTCTTCCTCGCACTACTTCCTTGTGGAATGGATTTTTTATGTTGTATATATGTATGATTATTTCCGGACCGATACGACTTGGGAACCTTTAAGAAAAGAGCCTACTCCTTTTTAAAATGCCGGTAACGCATCTGCAATTCCCCTGGTGTTGCAGTTGTTCATGGGCGTCGGTAGTCACTTACCATCAGATGAGCCGCATGCTCGTTTGTCCCCTCTCCTATAAAAAAAAATCTATATTACATTACTATTTTTAGGTTTTAGTTCTGCATATGAGAGGCGTTTAACATACACTGTAATAAACGGACAAACATCCAGACTAGAAATAATTATTTGTAAGCAATACACAGGTCCCTCACAGGATTCGAATCCGCAGCAAACTATTAGTCACTTAGTCACTGAGTCGTCAATTTTTGAATTATTATTATGTTCGAATAAATATTTGCAGAATAAAATTTTACGAGCTTTTATTATCAAGTGATAAAATGTCTTTATAATTGTGATTGTCTTCTTATCAATGATTTACAGTAAGAAAACATGCAAAAGATTATTCATTTCTTTCAATGAATTGTTATAGATACTGTCCCAAAGATATCGTCCACTTAGGTACATCTTCTACAGAGCTATATTATGATTACTTTTTCAGCCAAAGACTTCTAAAGTAGTATACATAGAAGTCTTTGATTTCAACTTACTTTGAAAGAAAATGAAATAGCTGTTAAAAAGTATGTGTGTACTTATGCATGCACGTAGGAAGTTATACTTCTTTAGCGTAACAAAACAGAAAAACTTGAGAGACAATTACCCACTGAAGTTGTCGCTTTTAGGTGTCAGTGTTCGTGCGCATCGTAACAACTTCATGGTGTCGTTTTTAGGTGTCGGAGTGCGCGCGCATTGTAAAAAACTCACTCTCATAATTTTTCCCAAATGCCCCAAAAGAAGTATAACTTCAAAAAAGTTTCAGTAATAAAAATCTTGCTGGGCATGAGCATCTTGCGTTAAACGAAAGGATTTGCAATAATCGCCACCAAAGAGTATATAATCACTACGTTTAATCGCCACGTTTGGCAGGCGGATTGTCATTCGTAGTACATTCTCGACATTTTCTTGCCTTGACGCTGCCCAACGATGCTGGTGTCATCGACATTATAGAGATTATAATGTTATAAACAGTGTGGTTCATATACTTAGAATATACTATATTCTAACTCTGTAGTTATTATATACTCTTTAGTTATACCGTCATCTATCGGAACATCATCAACATATATGTATTTAGTTTTTATAAAAAAAATTACGCCTACAGTATGGATTTCTCCTGTATCGTGAAGTTGGTTTACATACAAATAATATTGCACAAGGACTCGCATGCAAACCCGAAACAATTACTGTGGGCCATACAAATGCCGTGGTAGCTCAGATGGTTAGCGCTCGCTGTAAATTTCACAGTACGCGAGCAACCCGGGTTTGATCCCGCCGCCACCAATGAAATTGTTAATTACAATTATAAGTGCTGATTTACCACGTCTTCGGCGGTGAAGGAAAACATCGTGAGAAAACCTGCATGTCTGAGAAATAATTGAAAAGTAAAGACATGTGAAGTTCGCCAACACGCATTGGGGCAGCGTGGCGAACATTTCCTTGTCCTAAAACCCTCTCAAAGTATGAGAGGAGGCCTGTGCCCAGCAGTAGGACGTATACAGGCTGTAACTTTAACTTTTATACAAACAATTGTTTTTTGCGGGATTTGATCCCTTACCACAGCGCACAGGCACAGACCAAATCCTTAACCATTGCAATACGGAACCGTCAAACTGCACTTCGGAAGCGTTTTTAACTTTTTGGGTGAAACATTTCTTGTAAATTAATAAATAACCACTTAATAAACATAGTAATAAAGTTATAATTTGTTTTAGTGTCGTTTCCCCTCTTGGCCTTGTTGCTATGGGCGGAACCGTACCGACGGGGCTATTTTGAAAACGACGAATCTTTAAGACTGCCGTATAAGAAGCAGCAGATATCTGAGGGCTTGCTGGCAGGCCTCGGTTTCGCTTTCACTATCGTTACGGTAAGAACTTTTTGGAAAAGAATGCTCTTCTATCAAGCAATCAATATGATTTTAGAGCTGGTAAGTGTACTTCTGATGCAGTTACTGGGTTAACAGATTATATTGCTCAGCAAATTGATAAGAAAAACAAATGTATAGGTGTATTCTTAGATATTGCGAAAGCATTTGATACGGTCTCTACTCCTATACTTCTAGACAAAATGCATAAAATTGGTATACGCGGGAAACCATTAAACCTGTTTGAAAGTTATATTTCTCACAGAAGGCAAAGGGTAAAGGTTGGATATCTGACTAGTCTAGATTCTCCCATCACTTATGGCGTGCCACAAGGCAGCGTCCTCGGCCCTAGTCTCTTCTTAATATATATATATATATATATAAATGAATTATGTAATCTTAATTTGAATAATTGTAAGATCTTTACATTTGCCGATAATACAGTGCTAGTTTTTCATGGTAAAACTTGGGAGGAAACTAGAATCAAGGCAGACATAGGATTGCAACAGGCAACACAATTGCTTCAGAAAAACATACTGACACTAAACGCGTCAAAAACTAAGTTCATTACTTTTGGTATAGCACAAAATAGCAACCCTAGTAAAATACACATTCAAGCCCATACTTGCAATAAACTTCATCCACACATAAAACCATATTGTGTGTATATATTAGAACGTACAACCACAATAAAGTACCTTGGTGTAATTTTGGATCAAACCTTAACGTGGATACCACAAATGAAAATGATATCAGAAAAAAATCGTAAACTGATTTATATTTTCAAAACGTTGCGGCATGTTGCTGACATTGAACTTCTAAAATCCGTCTACCATGCCATGGCCCAATCCGTAATATCATATTGCATAAGAGCGTGTGGAGGTGCTAAAAAATCTCATATAATAAGAGCTGAAAGGGCCCAACGCGTGTTACTTAAGGTTATCACTTTTAAACGCTACTGATTTCCTACTGTTGAATTGTATGCTATGTGTGATGTGCTGACGGTAAGACAACTGTACGTAGTTGATACGATCTTATCCCAACATAAGAAAGTCTCTTATGACCCAAAGCAACCCCAAACGCGAAGAAAGGACAGAGAGTGTCCTAATATTCCCTTTAGGACTTACTTTATTAAAAAGTTTCCATGTTTTATTGGTCCTTTTCTATATAATAAAATTAACCGAATGATTAATATACATCCGCTTAATAACTACGATTGCAAAAAAAAGTTGACAGTTTGGCTTAAATCACAAACCTATGATGACATTGAAGATCTATTTACAATACGAGTAATAAAAGGAGCTGAGTTCTAAAATTTAAACTTAATTTAAAATAACAAACACTTTTAAATAATTATAAGCACCTTATTAGCACGATATCAAAAAGTAGTAATTTGTAAAGCATTTAAGTGTATATCCTATGTTAATTTACTTTAAGGAAGAAACTAGCATTTAAGACACAGGCTTGGCCTATTTTAAATGCTAGCAATTATTATCTTTTAGTGTACACTTTTCGTTCCAATTTACCAAATATTAAAATTTAATTAAATAACATTTCAATTATCTGTATAATTAAATACACAACATAAATTATATTCTAAGAAATGTTCACAGTCTTAGTGGTGAAACGTAGTGTGTAAGTTCGTTTATTTTTTACGATTTTGCCATAGTTGCCACGCTTGCGGGGTGGCAACCGCAGTTGTTTAAAGGTTTTGAGTTGTTATCAGGAAGATGCTCCTGCCCATCTCCTGTTTCAGTTTCCCTCTGTCGCGTCTTACGACAACCAGGGGACGATATGGGTTAGTGAATATTCTTACACCGCCACTAAACGGTTGACGTTAAGAGCTTGCTTACTTCTTCTGAATCTAATCTGAACCAACACATCTGTGTTGGTGATGGTGGTGGAGTATCCATATATATTTCTCTTGGGTATTCGTACGTATAATAAGAGTGGCAAAGTTTGTGGCGATTGAGAAAACAATGTGTACAAGCTATAATCATGTTTTCTCGGATTCGGATCGAATGCAGTGATGCAGTACACAATCCACTTCTGAATTCAGTTCGAGTTTTCTAAATTTGTGTTTACTCGGATTTGGATCGAAAGAAGTACGTAAAATCTCTAATATCCCTGTGTTTTGTATTGTAGAGGATCGGCGATCCTATTGACTGTTAACGAGGTATTCCATCCCTATCCTCAGTCCTCAGGGGAGACAATCATGATAGATATAGATATGCATATTGCCCACAGCACAGCATCTACTTATTAGGTGGATAACGCACTTGCCAAACCGGTTATTTGTGCCGCTTATCATTGATCCCGTCGACCGCTTATTGTTTACTTTATACCTGCATATTTATTTGTTTTATTTTCTTACTTGCTCGCACTATCTCGCCTATTAAACATTGCTTAATCATTTATATATCTTTTTTACATATACTTTCTTTGAACTCCGTACCTATAAATGTTCCATGCTTCTGCCATAACTTTGTGCTTTATATTAAGATTCATTCTTCATCTAAAAAATGGATAACGTAACTAAAAATAGTCTAAGCATTTATTATCAAAATGTCCGCGGGCTTCGTTCGAAAACAACGGTATTTTTCCGTAATTTATGCATGAGCACTTACGACATTATAATCCTCACGGAAACGTGGCTATTTGATGGAATTTTCGACTCAGAATTATTCGATGATAGATATATTGTGTGGAAGCGTGATCGCGATTATAGTTTGACCCATCAAACACGAGGAGGCGGTGTACTGATAGCTATACATAAATGGCTCGCCTGCACATTACAACCAACATATTTTTCTGCCGCTGAAGACTTATGGGTGACGTTAACATTACACAATAATAAACCACATACCAAAACAAATTTGCATATATGTGTGCTATACCTATGTAGTCAAAATACTGGTAATAGTTTCTCTGTGCAACTAAAAAAATTTTTAACTAACCTAGAACGATTTATTTTAACATATCCTGATGATAGGTTTTTAGTGGCAGGCGACTTCAACTTAAGTGCTATATCATGGCTTCCCAATGGTGATCATTTTGTACCAACGGGAAATAAAACATTTGACGAAAATTTACTAGTTGACGAACTAAATCTTTTGGGTCTAAATCAATATAACGGCGTTGTGAACGCACATGGTAAAATTTTAGACTTAGTCCTGTCAAACTTTACTCAGGTAGTCTCCAGCTGTTGTGACCCTCTTGTTCCCATTGATCTACACCACGGGGCACTTCTAATTGAATCTCATCTTCTTGATTTCATACCACTAAGGCCTGCCCCTCGCGATAGGTTTCTGTACAACAAAGGCGACTATACATCAATCAATGCTGAGCTGCTCAAAATCGATTGGGCTAGCGAATTTCATTCAAGAACGCTAGATGAATGCGTCGATTATTTCTACTCAAAATTCCATATTTTGAGAGATAAATTTATTCCATCCAAAACTATTGTTAAACATCAATACCCACGTTGGTACTCTCTAGCGTTAATTAAGGTAATCAAGGAACAATATAAATATCATAAAAAATTTAAAATTTACAATAATCGCAGTGATTATGTGTCTATGAAATTACTTCGAGTTAGGGCGAAAGCCTTAGAGAGTAAATGTTACACTGACTACCTAGCATCTGTTGAAAACTCTATTACCAAGAACCCTAAAAACTTCTGGAGTTTTACAAAATCACGCTCGAATTCAAACGTTATGCCTAGTACTCTTTTTTATAACCATAAAGTAGTCAAAACTGGCAACAGCATTTGTGAAGCGTTCTCAGATTACTTTAGTTCTAACTTCTTGGATGATACTAGTACACAGCCCACCTCTGATCCTGCCCATACTGGCTATCCACCTTCTATTGCGGATATCTCCAAAATCTACGTCAGTGAACAAACTGTCCTCAATCTCTTGCTCAAACTTGACCAATGTAAATCTGCTGGTCCAGATCACCTGCCGGCCGTATTTTTAATAAATTGTGCAAGATCACTAGTAACGCCTGTAACTCTCCTATTTAATAAGTCTCTAGCAGAATGTACTGTTCCTGCTATTTGGAAATCGGCCTTCATCACTCCAATACACAAAAAGGGCTCTAGAGATCAGGTTAATAACTACAGGCCTATTTCCAAGTTATGCATACTAAGTAAAGTCTTCGAAAAAATAGTGCACTCTCAATTATATTTAGCTATTAGACAATCACTTCACGACTTTCAGCATGGTTTCCTCCCCGGTAGATCTACTGTCACGAACCTTGCTCTACTCAATGACTTTCTTACTGATTCCATGGATAAAGGCCATCAAATTGATGTCATCTATACTGATTACAGTAAGGCCTTCGACCGGATTAACCATAGTCGCCTCCTATACAAGCTTAAATGTGTCGGCATAAGCGGAGACTTACTTCGCTGGTTTTCCTCGTATATTGAGAACAGAACACAAGCTGTAGTGGTAAATAATTACATTTCTAGCTGGGTTAAAATCCCTAGTGGTGTTCCCCAGGGCTCGCTACTGGCACCTTTACTTTTTGCTATTTTTGTTAATGATATCAACAACTGTCTGTGTAACTCTCATCTATTATGTTTCGCAGATGACATGAAAATTTTTTCAAATATTTCTTCATTAAAAGACGCAGAAGCATTACAAAATGACTTGAGAAACTTACTTGATTATTGTACCTATAACCATCTCGATCTCAATCCTACGAAATGCTCAGTTGTTACATTTAGCCGTAAACCCAATAAATTGCTGTACGATTACCATATTCGGGGCCAATCGTTGTCCAGAGATTATTCCGTACGCGACTTGGGAGTTATACACGACTCGAAACTTCTATTCGATAAACATATCGAAAATATAATTGGCCGGTCTACCAGAGCCTTAGGGCTTGTGATGCGTTGCTCTAAAAACTTTAAACAAATTAAAACATTGAAAATTTTGTATTGTTGCTACGTAAGAAGTATTTTGGAATATGCATCACAGATATGGAACCCTCAATATAAAACCTATATATCTCGAATTGAACGTATCCAGATGAAATTCATTAAACACCTTTGCTACCGAGTAAATGACCACTACAACTCTAACCACTACTATGATAAGTGTAGAAAGTTCCACCTCTTACCACTCGAGATGCGAAGGCAAATAGCAGATATTACCTTTCTACTTAAGATAGCTTCAAGCGAGATCGACTGTCCAGAACTACTTGAGAAGTTAAATATCAAAATTCCAAAAAATGTTAGACGAAAGGTCCCACTATCACTACCCGCAACAAAGACTAATTATAGGCAGAATAGTTATATGTACCGTGCGAGCAAGAATTTTAATACTGTATCCCAATTGTTTAATTTAGACCTATTCAACACAAGTATCATTTCGGCGAGACGAGTTCTGAGTAAAGCATTTTTCGATTCTAGCTGATGATCCTTTTTACTTCTTATTATTTTTCTTTTTATTTTATTTTGTTTTTTATATTTTTTTGCTATTGTTGATCTGTAATGTTTAGTTAATGCACGATGTTAGCTAAGCTTACGGTTGGTGCGACAGTGTCCCTGTTAGCTGTCGGTAACTCACCGCATGCAATTATTTATATAGTGCCACTATTTGCGAAAACCCATAAATGGTTTCCTATTGCTTAATTGTTTTCTACCTACTCTGTTTTTGTTAACCGAGGGATTTCCGATTAAATAAATAAATAAATAAATAAATAAATAAAGTATACCTCGTCTTTCTACCATACTTTTACATATAAAAAAGCGAATAAATAATTATGAATATCTTTATTTTTCATTTTATTTTCATACTGGAATATAACTTTATTATATTTTTAGAGAGATACAAAACCTAATTTAAGATTCATATTTATTTAAATATTGTTATTATTTTAGATCACAATCACAGAGTTTGTGCGCGACAAGCAAGGGAAGGGCTGCGGTGAAAAATTCCTCTCCGGTGTCCTGATCCCAGGCTGGGTGTGGGAGAGCTATGTCGCCATTGGGATATACACGTTCGGCGCCGCTTGCCAACAGCTTACAGTCAACTCCGCGAAGTACATTATAGGGCGACTTCGACCTCATTTCTTTGATGTAAGTAAAATTAATTAGTATTTTAAAAGTAATTAATTTTTAACAGTGGTAGAGCCACGCGGCAGCTTTTGCTGCCGCACGGATGGGCCGGCTCGAACCGGGGTGGTACCACGACCTCACAGAAAACCAGCGTGAAGTAGAGGTTTACCTCTGCGTTTCGCTTGGTGAGTGCAGGTGGCCGGAGGCCCTTTTTACTGGAAATGAGGCATTCCATCTTAGTCCTCACGGGTGACGACGCATCTACATTTTGAGTTGTAATAGAGGATAGATGTAGATGTCTATGGGTCGCAGTAACCACTTACCATCAGGTGGACTGTGTGCTCGATTGTCACCCTTATCCTATAAAAAAAAAAATTACGCGAACACTTCACTTGAATGAAACAGATCGTCATAGTCAACCACGGCTAGCTTCAGTTTGATATTGAGATGTTGAACAACTCAGCCCCCCCAAGACAATGGGTGATGTGAAGTACGTTAGGAATATTCGGCGATGCCGTCATATCTCTTTCACGGCTTCTTACTCGGTGAGACTCATGCGCTTGTTATTTGAGAAGTCGTACACTCCACCCTCGGCTGAAGTGTGCTCACCACGAGTTTCGTACAACTGCAAGTCGTATTTGCTGGTCACTTCCTCCTACGCCATATCGGCGGCCAACTTGGACAGCTAAAGCGCACGGACGCACGGACAGTCGTTTCCAGGTTCAAGGTACAGAAAGTCTGGAAACCGATACGGTCGTTATGTTATGCGAGAAGAGAATCCTTTTGTCGATGTCGTTGATGGCGCTCACTTGTCTCTTGTAGACCTGTTTCGGGTTACCTTGCATGAAGATGATACGAAGAAAAAAAACATGCGTGAGTGTCGTGGAACACTCGGTTGGAACGAAGTTCCTTTCGTAGTATTTTATGATCTATACAGTTATTATATTAATTATTGATTAATAAATACAAATAAATTAATTACAAGCATCTATTAAAATGAAGCGTCATTTAAAATAATATTTCTTTCATGGCCAGATAAGAAAAAGTGCGAGGGAGATGGATATTATTCCATCTCGTTTCCTTATAGCCGCAAAGACCGTCTACACTATGTCAGAAGAGGTCGTGACGGAAAAATCTTACACTTTTTGTCTCTAGCCGCCATCCGCCAAATCCGACCGTCCGAGTCTTAAAGAACTTCGTTCCAAAATTAAGAAAATTTTATGTAGACTTCACATACATAAGTTTGTTATAGACAAAAGTGTGACTGCTGCTACGCTGAATGCATTCGCACCCTACATACGTACTCCATACAAACATTGCGTTCAGCACTTGATGTATAATCAAGTATTAAACGCCGTGTACGGCGGGAGAGAGATCTCCTCCTTTTTTGCAGACCACCAAAAAACCAATTCAGCCAGTGGGTCAATTTGAAATCAATATGGGATTTTAGTTTCATAAAGTATAGCAAATACGTTTTACAAATTAGCATATGTCTTTTCCAGGTGTGTAAGCCGGTCGCAGATATGTCGTCTCCACTAAATGCGCTTGGCTATATCCAAGTTTACAACTGCACCGGTACCAACGAAGCGCAGATCAATGACATGCGGCTCAGCTTCCCCAGCGCCCACTCCAGCTATGCTATGTACACCGCAGTATTCTTTATCGTAAGACTGTTTTGTCCGGAATAGTCACATATTAAATTGAACAAAAAATTTCACCCCTAAGAGTGGAAAGATAGGGCTGAAGTTTTTAATGGAACTAGATGACATTGTGGTATTCCTAAGGACTAAAGAATATCAAAATGTTTAATTTTAAACCACTCAAAAGGTTTATCATCACTTAAAATTGCAATTAACAATTTCCCAATAATAATCCATTTAAATTCCAGATCACAATAAATATTGAGAGAAATATAAAAGGCAGTCTTGTTACTACACAGCTATCTCTTCAAGACAGTTAAGGTGAAAGCTCCAGGGTGGCCCGCGAAATTCAAATTTTCTAAGGTTTTTTGGAATTTCCAGGTCAGGGCCAGATTGAATGTTTAACAAAATATGATTCGCGAGCGTAACGAGTATGTATTTACAGAATTATAATCATTGTAATCTTGACATGCTCTCAATGACGCTGGTCTTCCGCGGACACCTATTGCTGGCATTGCGCATCCTTTCCAGAAGACACTAACTTAAAATTCAGTAAACCAGCATAAAATAGGAGCTTAATGTTGCTGTGTTTCGCATAGTGAGTGTAGAGAACTGGAGAATCTTTTAACTGGATACGAGATACGGGGCATTCCATCTTAGTCGTCAGGGGTAAACAACGCACCTACATATTGAATAATAATCGAGGATAAATGTAGATGTCTATGAGCCGCAGTATCCACTTAGCATCTGGTGGACTGTGTGCTCGTTCGTCACCCATAATCTATAAACTATGCTTATCTGAAATAAACTTCAAATCAATGGCAAAATGTGCACATAAATAATGACAGCGTTTTCTTAGTGAAATTAAATAAAATCAGTGTTAGATTGTCGAAAACAACGTTCGCGGTTTACAAAACTAAGAACTAGTCTGCTCGCCTACTCAGAGTCTACTAAAGGAGTTACGGAGAATTGACCGTAACGTAGTGTGCAATATATTAATGCAACGGTATCCGTCTAGTAGAATATATAGAAGTCTGGATGTTACAGATGTACATACAAGTGAAGGGCAAATGGCGGGGTTCGAAGCTGCTCCGGCACTCGGCGCAGTTCGCGGCGCTGCTGGGCGCCTGGTACGTGGGGCTGTCGCGAGTCACCGACCACATGCACCACTGGAGCGACGTGGCGGTCGGCTTCCTCGTCGGCACTAGCTACGCAGTCGTTGTGGTCAGTATTTGTGTGCCGATTCCTATCTTCAAGTCCTAGGGCGAGATAATATTATATTTAAGAACAAACCTCTTAAGAGTCCACTGCTTAAATAGAAAGGAGTCTTCTGCTGAGACAGGGTCTTATAATTGGTAATTTGCTACGCTTGGTAGGCGCGTTGGCAACCGCAGTTTTTAACTTTTTTAGTTGTTTTTATGAATACGCTGCTGCCCATCTCTTGATTTGTTTCCCTGTCTCTGTCGCTTCTTATGACACCCACGTGGCGATATGGGCTAGTGGATTTTCTTACATCGCCACTACACGGTCAAACACTATAATTTTAATAAACAGATGGTTGATAATACCTAACTTTCAAGCGGTTTCTTAAATAAGTTTTGTAAGTAGTTTGTAAATCTGTGTTGTAATGTATAATTATATTGAAAAAAAAACCCGCTGTATTTCTTTCTGGTTCTCAGGACAGAGTTTTTTCCGAACCAGTGGTAAAATTAAAAAAAATATTTTTAACAAGAATTACTTTTTAGCTTTGTTGAATAAAAACTATTCTATTCTCTTCTATACCAGAACAATATAAGTAGATCGTACAACATGTTCATCAGGTGAGCCGTATGCTCGTTTGCCCCTTCTCCTATAAAAAAAAAACATATTGTATTTTATGGCGGCTCTTCACGTTGGCCAACATAGTAGCGAATGTGTTGGCAGAGGTATTGGCCAAGAATTTGTGATCGCGTCCACACGTTGGAAGGTCGTTCAGTTTGCTGTTTGCTTCGGTTCAGGCCAATGTGCGGACGAATTAATTAAAATGATTATTGATGCGCAAACGGCTGCTACGGTTTAGTTATTCACAACATACCACTATTTTTTATTTAATTTTCACTATTTTTAATATTTAATATTGTTAATATAAATTTTTAATATTTCTTTATCATACACTAACGTTATACAAATAAGTAAACTATATAAACATTAACACACCTAGGCATAGGTATAATTAACTAAGGCATGAAAAATATTCGAAGCCTGTCTATGAAACTGGTGTAAAATTTTTATTAAACAAAACCTTTTTAAAAAGGGTTATTATATAATTATAGAATATATTTATTTATTTACACTTTCATGCACAAAGTAGTATCTACATATGGCGAACTTAATAATAATAATAATAAATAATTTATTTCGTCAAACATTAAAGTTACATTATATGATCAGTGATCAAGGTCACCTAGTAAGCAAAATAATGCCTGTAACAGGTGACTTCGCTCTTCCATAGCTAAAACTTACAGTATTATTAACGAAATAAAGTAACTAATAGGGAATAATAAAGACATTAAAACATGATTTTAGTATCCTAACTTTTAATTTGTTTTTAGTATCTTACCTAGTCTCATAGCATTAACACATCAATAAATCAATTAATACATCAATAAATCAATTAATACATCAATAAATAAATTAATACATCATTCACTACAACATGAATGTGTATAAGAAAAGGGTGATCAAAAAGAAATGTAAAAAAAGAAATTTTATTTCTTGACGGCTCCGTGGCGTAGTGGCTTAGCAATGAGTTGCTGCGCTGGGGGCCGCAGGTTCGAATACCGCACGGAACAAGTATTTGTATAGCCTGCACATAATTGCTTCGGGTCTGGATGTTTGTTATGCAATTTATGTTTCTAAACTGCCTCCACGATGCAGGAGAAAATCCTAGTGTGAGGGTAACGCTTTTTTTTTTAAAAAGACTTGTGTTTCACAAAGAATTTTCGGCTTGATAGGGCTCTATAAAGCGAAAAGTTTTTTCATTGGTTATTGTTACTGCCGTTAAGTAGACACTAGTTACGATGCGTGCATATAAAATTTAAATCAGGTGCGTGCAATCACTCTTGGAGCTCGTAGCAAACTGAACGTGCGCCCATCGTGTGGCCGCGGCGGCCAATGCTCTGCCACAATCCTTTGATCTTTTGTAAAAAACCGACACCAGACGGATCACGCGCCAACTTGTGGGCCATCGTTCCAATACGTACCAACGTAGCTTAAACACCCGCTCTACACGATGGTCATCGTTGTTGGCCAACACCTTCGCCAGTATGTTGAGGTTGGCCAACGTGAAGAGCCGCCGTAATAGG
The DNA here is from genome assembly GCA_963668995.1 of Parnassius mnemosyne. Classification (NCBI taxonomy): domain Eukaryota; kingdom Metazoa; phylum Arthropoda; class Insecta; order Lepidoptera; family Papilionidae; genus Parnassius; species Parnassius mnemosyne. The sequence continues at coordinate 34,362,813 of CAVLGL010000068.1, read as the reverse complement.
AGTGACGGCTACCGCCTCGTGATCAGTGTACCCAGTCTTGCTCGCCGTTCCGCTTGATTCCGACGAACGAAATGTCGCCGGCCAGTCATACATAAACCACACAAACACTGTTAGGACAACAACGGATGGGACGCAGCGAGTCCGCAGACGGGCGCGCCGCACACCCCTCCACACCGAGTACACATCGTACACCCGCGTTCCTCGCATCGAGTCGAGTATCGAACAATACGAGTTAGCCGTCAGAGCCGAGGACCCCACAGAGTACTTTTTATATACTGAAAGAGGACCCGTCACTCTCTGTTCGGACGGCCGTTAGATAACTCATTTACGTGCACTTTAATCTGTCGTAGAAAATCATCGTTACGTAAGCAACTAACGTTGTGTAAGTAGCTGAGCCCTGAAACCCATAAAGCTGTAAGAGCCAAAAGGCTAACATCACAAACATCATCAGAAGCCAGAGACGCGGTCTTGTAGAAAGAGTAACAAACATACACACGATCTACTTGTATTTTAGCAGAATTCTCACAGGAGTCTTCAATTCGACTATATTTTTATTTTAAATGTATGTTAATATTTTCGTCAACTGTTATCTGGATTTAATTTTTAAAGTGAAAACTTCTTTAGTCGCGTTGAGCGATTTTTGGTAGGGGAAAAACTTATGGGGTTCGCGCCACAGTTGTACTCGACAAGACATGTACATATATATGCATATTATATCAATGACTTTTCACTTCTGTCGGCACTTGGCAGTCCTTTGGCTGCCTCTGTTTTCTTTTAATATGCTATACCTTAAGAATGGAGACCTTTTGCCTTTTAATTTCTAATCGAAGATAGATATTTTTGCCTAGAGAAATGCGTTCGTTTATCTAAATCTACCTTTTAAAATTAAAAAGTAAATGCGTTAAATGTGTTCTATCCTTTTTCAGTTCCTGTTTGTTCTAAAACCTAAGAAGTATGGAATGCCAAGATCATGGGAGACTGCGCAGCCTGAAATGTTGCCACAACCAGTAATGGCTCGATGACCGGACTACCAATAATTAACTAGCAAATTGTTAATATTCATAGTATAGCCTTACAATAAAATAAATTTAATATATTTTTAATCTGCGACTAATATCAAAAATAACTTGTGATGGTAGATTAAGGAAAAAATTATATTTTACTATCTGGAATTAAATTTGCGTTTTTTGAAAATGTATTAGCGTCAGTATTAAAATAAAGCAAATAATGCAATGAAATATCATTCAAATATAAACAAGGTATTAGTCATACAAAAATATTTAATTTAATTTGTTGACTGACTGAAATAAATTGTATTTTTTCGGATTTTATATATACCATATTAGCAGAAATGTAAGTATTTTTGTTAATCATCCCAATAACGTGCGTGTCGGATATAAAATTAGTTCATTCTCTATAACATAAATTTAGAGTTTCAAAAACCCCTGAAATAAAAAGAGCTGATGATCCTCAAACAGCTGAACAGATCCTATAACATAGCTAAGAACACTCTCGATTAAGACACCTTTCAAACGAAAATAACGAATTCAAAATCAGTTCATCCGTTCAGGATCTATGATGCCACAGACTGACAGACAGACAGACAGACAGACAGACAGACAGATACACAGACACACAGATGCACACTACAAATATAATCTTCTGTTTTCGTCGAGGGTTAAAGATGAATGAAATGTGAAATTGTCACGTAATTTTTGTATAATTATTTTATTTATATTAAGAATAATACAACGAAATGCGGTTACCTTCAAGTCACCGTTGGAGCCACACGCAAGTGTGAGTAACGATCCAAGAGCAACTCTTAACCGACACTATTCCGGTGATATCCCGGATGTCAGTCTGAGCGAGATTATAATGGCTCTCCAGCACCTTAATAATGGCAAGGCAAGGAATTACAGCGCAGCTTCTGAAATCGGGTGGAAAACCGGTACTTGATGTCGTTCAGAGGTTTTTTAATTTGTCCTCCATGGTGGGACTACCCGGAGGCGTGGTGCAGAAGTGCGTTGGTCTTGTTCTTCAAGAAAGGCAACAAAGCTCTCTCGAAGAACTACAGACCGATTTCCCATTTTTAACTTGAAGTTTTTTTTCTAGTTTGGAATCTACCAATTGATTCTGCCAGCGCAGTGTCATGTATATAACCGCGCCAACGTAGTGGAAAAGAAATGTCAATCTGACAGCTGACAGTCAGGCTTTTTTTTCTGTGCGTAGTTATATGACTAATGTTTCCATTACAGCCTATAAACGTCCACTAATGAACATAGGCTTCCTGCATAGCTTACCTCATAAGGGGGTTTTTGACATAGTTGCTACCCTTGGAAGGCGTGTTGGTAACCGCAGTTTTTGATTTTGAGTTGTCATCAAGAAGATGGAACCCATCTCCCGCTGCAGTTTCCCTCTGGCGCCTCTAGAATATTCTTAGACCGCCACTACATTTATGTTAAGACTAGCTGTTCCCCGCGACTTCGCTCGCGTGTTAGGGTTTTTATGCTTTTGCGCGGAACCCTAATTCTTTTTCTAAAATAAAAGTAGCCTAAGTTACTCCTTATGAAATCAGCTATCTGCTAGTGAAAGTCCCGTCAAAATCGGTATAGCCGTTTCGGAGATTAGCCGGAACAAAAAGACAGACAGACAGACATACAAACATTTTAAAAATTGTATTTTAATTATAAGTACCGTATTTACTAGCATATGCATTTAGTAAAAAACTGTACTTTTGACATTACAAACAGACCCTTCAATTTTATTTATTTGTATAGATGTTTGTTTTGGTACAAGATGTAATGGTGTTCTCTATTCACGATAGTCATCGAATGGCGGATTCCGTGTATTTTTGGAGAGGCTCATGGCCTACAGTGGACTGTTTTCGGCCTAATGAGATGAGAAAAAGGTCAGGTAATTTCAGGTGTCTAAGGAACCTCGCAATTGTGTTCCTTTTTTATACAACTCTTAATTCGACTGCACTATTTTATTCCTTTTTTATTTGTGTTGTTACACGATATCTTCGTCAATTGTGATCCGATTTTAATTATTATTATTTTATTAAACAACTAGCTGTGCCCGCGGCGTAGCTCGCATATATAGGTTTTTCTTAAAGAATTTGACGTTTAGGTAAGAGAATATTAAACGATTTATATCATTACTGTATTAATAAGTGCTAACAAAATGAATCGTTATGCTCAAAGTTCTAAGTCGTTTGTGATAGAACGTCAGTGTATACGACGTTAAAAGTAGACAGCCGGGGCGTACAGAAAAATGTTACGGGCGCTACTCACGCGGGAAAAAGCAACATAGCAGTCAGCTGAGATCCACTCCTGCAACGCGTAAAGTTTGACCTTGCGCTTTATTTACGGTCATTGGTCATCGCATAACACACGCTGACTGGGAAGTGGGAACAGAACACGCTTAAAACTGAAAGGAAAGTTATTTGATATAAGATGGATTTTTGGTATAAAACAACATCATGACATTTTGTTTTTGTTGCAATTTTGCTACGTTTAGCTTGGGCGTACGTATCTTTTTTATGGTTTCTGTTTCTGATGATGTTTGTGCTGTTAGCCTACACCCTACACGGTTCTTTTAGCTTAAATGGACTTGTTAGCGTAAATTACTTTTTTTGCGCCCAGAAGCAAATGTAAAGGGCTATCCCCTTAACGCGATTAGGTGGTGAATGCTTTATGCATAGAATTATTACGCATAGAATACTAGTACGCGCACCGAAAATGAAGCAAGTAAAACTAACGCGAAACCGCGTAAGTTGACTCAGCGACGCGTCAGTGCGCAACACAGAGTACTTTTATATATACTGAAAGTGCGCAACGTCACGTCTTACGGAGAAGAGCTCGCGAAAAATTGTAAAAATTACCGTTTGTGTTGTAAAATATTTTCACAACGGTGATGATAAACATAAAAGAAGTGATGGTATTACATTTCACATATAAGTTTATACATTTAATTCATTATATGAACGTAAAACTAAAAAAATACTTACCTAAGTTCTTATAATACAAATGTTGCTAGTTGTGGGGAAAAAATCACAATCTTCTTTTAAAAATATTTATTTTCTATTTGTGTTTAAAACGTTTAATCGCAACGCTCTGTGTAAAACTCAAATGTTTATATATAGATACCTACTTCTCTAAGTGTTAACATTATATTAACAATGGGTGCCTATTTAAAACCAATAGGAGTGATCAGCTAATAGCGATTCGTCGACGCCATTTTAACGCAACTATTTTATTTTAATTGCTTTTTTTATTGACTAAGGTTACGTTTTAGAGTAGGCGTGTGTATCTCTTTACGGAAACGACTCACTGATACGAATCACTGAAGTGACACAAAAGATTGGTTCAGTAACAACGTTTCAAATGTATCATTTGGATCTGGAACAGGGAAACATTACTTTGCTCTTTGCTCATTTCGCGCGACGCGTCGCTTGCGAGGCGACTGAGCCACGAGTGAGAGTTAAAATTAAACATTACACAATGTGCTTATTGTATTCGAGCAAATTAATTGTGTTTAGTAATATTCTTAAATTTTATTACGTCTGCATTTTTTATCATTAATATATGTATAATAAAGTTATATTAGTAACATCATTATCGTGTTTATTTTATTCCATTTTATATTCTCATAAAATACTTCTACTAAATAATCTTCGTACGTAATACGTAATCTTTATTATATCGATTTTTTAAAATTAATCAAAAAATAGTGATTTGCACAATTTGATTGCAAACGCCAGAAACTGGTATCACTGAATGGCGTGTATGTGTGCGTGTGACGAGCGTAGGCACATTAGACTCGCGCCCACTAACATAATGACTTTGCATCATTTTAACGCTCGTGTTTTGTACTGGACGTAATAATTCTATGGCTTTATGTATACCACTGTGACTAACTACCTAACAACCCTAAGTGTACCCACTAAACACAACCCATGGGACTGGCATTGGCTTATTAGGCCTTTCTGCCGAATCGAAAGCGATCCTCTTTTTGGGAAAAGAGGGCGCAGTAAATTACTTCAGTGAATCTCGATTAATAGAAGAAAAATATTAACACCGCAATTCAGAAAAAGTTCTAATTTGTACAACGCTATCTATTACGTTCTTTGTGAGAAAACATCCTTTTTTTAATTTAAGGAAAATATATATTTTTGTTTACTGTGTTTTAAGTATAAATATATTATAATAGAACGTTATTTTTTTACACACGAATCATTTTATTTCTATTTCTGAGATTTTATGGCCTTTAAACAAATAGAACCTACATTTCAAAATATATAGATTTTCTTAACGATTTCTTTTAAAAAAAAAGATGTTTACTTAAGACGTGATGCGTTCATAAACAAACAGACAGATAGACAGACAATTCTAAAAATTATAAAAATGTACTTATTTAATGAATTTCAGTCTCCATAATGATTTTAGTCACAAATTAATATACTATACAATGTACAGAAACAGACACAGCGTGTTATCACCGCATGTATAGAGATTTAAAGATAGATGGCGCTGTTAAAATCAATTCTAAAAATAAAAGAGATTAATTGACGCGATTGATACAATAAAAAACAATAAAGAACTTATACCTAGTCAGGTCATAAATTCTGTAACATGTTTAATATAAAATAATTGAAACAAGTTTATTAATTATGTAACCATTTATATACCAAAATGAACTTAACAAAACATAGATTCTTATGACACTAAAGTTTATTCAAAATGACCTCCGTGATTTTGAATACAGACCTTCAATCTGCGCGGCCAGTCGTCTATCGCAGCACGAACAAGGTCCATGTCAATATCGGCGGCTGCCTTAATCAAGGATGTCTTGAGTGACTTCAAATTGGGATGAGGCTTTGAGCACGCCATTTCCTCCAAGAGTTGCCATATCTTGTAATCTAACGGATTCAAATCTGGACTAGAGGAGGGCCAGTCTTCGTGCCGGATGAAGTCGATTTCACGCGCCGCCAGCCAGTCTTGTGTGCTCTTCGCTCTATGAGCTGGCGCCGAATCTTGTTGGAATACCCAGTGCCTGTTATTGAACATGGTATGAGAAAAAGGTTCCACAAGGTTCGTCAGGACTGTATTTTGATATACAACTGCATTCGTTTTTACACCTTTCTCACAAAAATGTCCCTCTGTTAAGCCCCAATAAGAAACTCCCAACCATACCATGAGCGAGGATGGAAAATGACCTCGTTGGACACGCGGAATACGGTTGCTGGCTTCTTCACTACTGTATGCGTACACCTTATCATTTTGTTTGTTGTAGCTCTCTTCTACGGTAAAAATTTTTTCATCCAAAAAAAGAATTTCCCGATATTTTTTCTCGCGTACCGCTTCAACAAAGCGCGGCATCTCTTCAGTCTCAGGTCCATTAGACGAGCATTCAAACGATGTCCTGTTTTTCTTCGATATGCCCGCAGCCCTAAGTCTTCATTTAACACCCTTTTCACCGTGGTTCTGCTTAACCCTATCTGAAGGGCCAACAGTTTTTGCTTACGTTTGGGATTTCTTTGAATTCGCTCCTTCCCAGCTTTTATCACTGCTGGAGTCCTAACAGACCGAGGGCGACCACTTCTTGTGTTCTTCTTCATCTACACTAGAGTCTTCATTGTATCGTTTGATGGTACAATAAACGAATCTTTTGGTTATATTCAAATTTTTCAGTATGTCAAAAATTTGAATTGGCGCGTAACCGCAACGATGCAACGCAATAACTGCAACACGGTCTTCTTTAAGCGTCGACTCCATATTTAAAAATGAGTAAAATTCTAAAAAGTATACAGTTTTATTTTCATGAACAATTCGAAATTCGAATTCAATAAACTTTTTTGTGGCCAGCATTCTAAAAGAAAAGTTTTTACTGTGTGACAATACTTATGACCTGACTAGGTAAATCAGGCCTGCATAGTAAATAAAAAATAAAATTTGATCCTCGCCGAAACCAACGAAATCGTTAATAGCTCTTTTGATTTACCACGTAGAATACTCGGCGGTAAAGAATAAATGAGATTGTCAACACACAGTAGGGCAGCGAGTAATATAAAGATTAACAGCAAATATGAAAACTCATCTAAAAACCGCAACCTGCCTTTTTGTATGCAACACCACCATCTATCGATAAAATGGGTTAACTATTGTACTTCAGATTTAGATAATAAGGTTGATATTTTTTTATATATATATATATTACGATCTTTATGTAATACTTTTGTTTACTGCGTTTTAGATATAATTATATCATTATAGAACATTATTTTACATCATTTAATTATGATTTATAATATGATATTAGTTTAAAATGTACTTGATGACGAACGCCACCAATTAACAAATTCGTACCTACGAAGACATACTTCAGAATATTTATCATAACTTTTGATGGAATGAACTAATTTTAATGAAACAAATACTAAATGTAACCTGAAGATACACTTTATAATTTCTTTAACGATTCTTATGATATAAATTGGTACTTTATACGTGATACGTTAACAAACAAACAGACAGACAGACAGAAAATTCTAAAAATGGTAGAAATGTATTTAATTACTTATTTTTAGTACCTCTCAATCACTTTTATTATATATAAATCTAAAATGTACAGACATCGGTTATTTACATTTTATTATATGTATAGATTGACGTTTTAGGGATGGTCCCATATAAATGGAGAAAAAGCTCCAATCCTAAGGCACTTGTCCCACTGTCGCCGGGGAAGAGATTAGCTATCGACTATTTTCTCGCACAAGAAACAATAGATATAGTTCTCGTGTCAATAAAAGAGATACATATGTTAATAGATGATCGCTTGTTCACACTGTCGGCGGGAATTCTCTCTCCACTAGTTTGTGCAATGACAAGAGCTATCAAAGATAAAACTCGCTCAGCGATGCTCGCTTTGCGGTTCGAACTATGTCGAGTCATTTTACACTACAGTGCCGATCTGAATGCACTCGCTTATAGCCCAGCGGCAAAACTATCGAAACTACACTCGCTTCTCGCTGCTCGCCAACTCTTATCTAGTTTCTAGCTCTACTCGCTTCTAGTTCATCGTTTGCGGTGGGACATGTGCTTAAGATTGGAGTTTAAGTATATTTTAGAATCTAGAAGATTCAAAAAATTAAACTTTAAAAAAGTAAAAGCCGAAAAATGTGAACTTCTTCTATACACAGTCTAAACGCTGACTTCGCAAGCTATTATGTAGAGATTATTTTTAGTTCCTTGAAGTCGGTCTTTACTTTTTACCAAAAATTTTACATTTTGAAAATATTTTTTAAATTATGGTGAATATTTTTTGTACTTAATATCTAGTTTTAAATGCGTAATATGTTGAATGCAACAATAGGATAGTTGACACTGAGTTCAATTGAAATACTTCTTATGGAAAATTCCCATAGAAATTGTATGTAGGTATATGATTGATTATCCAGAAAGTGATATCTTTATTTCTTGTACTCAAATTATCTTATTTATATAATTTTAAATTATTAAAAAAACAAGTTGTGAGACATTAAACAGTTTTTTTTTATAGGACAGGGTGACAAACGAGCACACAGTCCACCTGATGGTAAGTGGTTGCTGTGGCCCATAGACATCTACATTTATCCTCGTTTGTGAATCAAAATGCAGATGCGTTGTCACCCGTGAGGACTAAGATGGAATGCCTCTTTTCCAGTAAAAAGGGTCTCCGGTTCTCTACACTCACCATACGAAACACAGTGCTATTTTACGCTGGTATTCTGTGAGAGCGTGGTCCTTCCCCGGTCGAGCCGACCCATTCGTGCTACATTCATACTACTAATATAGCTGCAGCATGGCTCTACCACGTGTAAAGTTACCAAAATTCAATTTTTTGATAAACTTGCTATGGATGATGTCAAATTCCCAATTGTTAAAAATGAAATGATCTTATAAACTGTTTTAATATTTTATTAGTTACTCCTTTCTCACCTAAGAAAAAGGTAAGTAAGTAAGGGTAAGGTATCTATTTTGAGGTACTTTTAGGTAGTAGGTTAGGTTTTAGGTTTTCTCACCTGTTCTTACTGGTAAGCACCAGCGCATACATTGTCCTTCCGTTCTGAATGGTATCGATGGCCAGGAAATACATTTTTAACGATATTTCATAATTCGTACAGCAAAGGAGTGGAATAATTTGCAAGCATCTGTATTTCCATCCGATTACAATGTGGGTGTCTTCAATGTGTGATGCTGTGACCGTAGACATCTACATCTATCCTCAATTAATAATCAAAATGCAAATGCGTTGTCACCCCTGAAGACTTAAATAAAATGCTTAGTTTCCAGTACAAATAGCCCCGGTTCTATACTTACGGCGTTCTGTGAAAGCGTGTTTATAGCTTACAGCATGGCTCTACCATGTATAAGAAATCAGTGGAGGGCGCCTGGCGGGTCGGGGCGTTCATTGTACATGACAAACGCACGCTCTTAAATTATTGTGTCCTGAGTGACATCCGCTCCTATATGCACGAGGCACCGATACTCTACCTGCTCCGCTGCACGCTCTCCACAGATACCTTTAATCATCAACACAAACACCACTGCCAAACGCATTTACTTACAGTAGGTATTGATACAAAAAGATTTTTTGTGTATAAATTTAGACAGTAATTGTTTTATTAACCAAATTATAAAATGATTTCTTATATTTACGCGAACACTACACATTGAATAAAACTATTTTTACGGATTTTATCGCGTTTAACTTATTTTATATTCCCGACGTTTCGGTTGATTTCCAGCAACCGTGGTCACATTACATTAGATTTGATAAACCACAAATTCTCGCGAAAGAACATCGATTCCTGCCAAGGATGATACGTGAGGCTATCGAAATTAAAAAACATCCTAATTTCAATAGAGAGGGAGGCTGGGTACTACCACCTGCTTGGGATCCTGTAATTCATAAAATTAAAACTAAACCCAAGCATACCACTGCAAGACTTCAAGACACAGTTAGTTCATTCTGCGTAGATCGGGCCAAAATTATTAATTAAAAAAGCTGAAGGTACTCCGCTTTAACTCTGACATCGGGACGTCAATCACCTCAGTCCCCCGTGACCACGGTTGCTGGAAAGCAACCGAAACGTCGGGAATATAAAATGAGTTAATTTAACGCGATAAAATCCGTAAAAATAGTTTTATTCAACAAGTTATAAAAAACAAGAAGTTTCTATTTCTTGTTTTTTGGAAAGATCTGAGGACTAAGCTGGAATGCCTCGGTTTCCAGTAAAAAGGGCCTTCGGTTCGCTACACTCACCATAAGAAACACAACAGCATTAAGCATCTATTTTACGCTCGTATTCTGTGAGAACGTGGTGCTTCCCCGGTGGAGCCGACCATAATATAGCTGCAGCGTGGCTCTACTACGCACGTGTTATGTTGCATGTTTTTGACATGTATGCCGATAGGATGGCAGCAACTTTGTTTTTGTGTTTTGTGTATTTACTGTCGAAACTATAATAATTTGTCCTGCACAGATATTAATAAGTTCAGGTAAAATTCTAAAGACGATAACTCCCGATCTAAATTATCTAAGAGAGTATATAATATCTTAAAATTTACGATTATCTATACAAATAAATAAAATCGAAGTGTCTGTTTGTAATGTGAAATTAACAGCTTTTCACTAAATGCATATGAAAGTATATACGGTACTTGTAACAAAAACACAATTTTTAAAATTTTTGTCTGTCCGTCTGTCTATCTGTCTGTCTGTCTGTTTGTTCCGGCTAATCTCCGGAATGGCTGAACCGATTTTGACGAAACTTTCACTGGCAGATAGCTGATGTTATAAGAAGTAACTTGGCTATTTTTGTTTTTGAAAAAGAATTAGGGTTCCGCGCAAAAAAAAAAGGAAAAGTCATGAAATCCAATCGTAATATATTACACGCGGGCGAAGTCGCGGGGAGTCCTTAAATAAAATTGAAAAACGATTCCGGTCTTTCATATACTTATGGCCAGCATTCAGAGAGAGTTTCCAGCTTAAAGTCATGACAAAATTTGGGGGGTCTAGATCATAAAAGGAATTTTTATACTAGTGGTCGGAAACACAGTTGCTGATCTTGAAATTCTCAGTAGCAACCCAGAGTCAGAAGATTGGCGGTGTTTCACCCCCGTGCCTCGGAAAGCATGTAAAGCCGTTGGTCCTGCGCCTGATCTCTCTCCAGTTGTGTCGGATAGCCGTTTCATCGGACTATGAGAGTGAGGGAATAGAGAATGCACTTGTGCTGGCGCACACATCCGGTCACTATAATCCTGTCGTGCGCAGATAGCTAGCCTAATTTCCTTGAGACACATACATACATATTATTTAATAAAAATAAGTTACACAAATTTTGACATTGTATATTTTGAATTTAAACTCGTGTATGTCTTGCAGTTAGCTAGTTCGTTGTAAAGCACTACGGACGCTACGCTGCTCAATATTATAATTTAAAGGTACTCTGTGTACTACTACAGTCTAGACCTGTGATACGCCTTTGATTTGATGTCAGGCAATGTCGCCGCCCGCGTAGGTATTGATGCGGCTAGCCGCTAGCGTGTATGCTGGGGTGTCACGAAGTAGGAAATAAAATAATACTCATTCATTAACATCATGTACATACCTACATAAAAGTTAAAAACATTTATTGATCAAGAACATTTTTTATTAGGTACCTACATTGAGTTATATGTACTACGTACTAGAGAAGCCATTCCGAACATTGACTATGTTCAACTGAACTGTAGTGCAATCCATACAAACTAAATATTGCGTAAATTGAAGATTTGTGAATTCCATAAAATAATTATTATTACATTTTATTTAGAAATATATTTGTTTAGATTAAATTAAGATATTTTATATTAAATTCTTATATTTATTTTATATTAATATCTTATTTTATATTAAATTAAAGTCGTCGAGCATGCGCGACTACTACTCCCGCGCGAAGACATAGAGTAGGACACAATTTTTGTTTGGAATGGCTTCTCTAGTACGTAGTACATATAACTCAATGGTTACCTACCACAAGAAAAAAAACATTTACAAGTGCGCACTGCCAAAAATATTCGTGACGCTTTCTTTTTATCGATGTTTTCAGTTTTCTATTGTTAAATTTAATTAAGTAGTGTATTCGCATTCGGATAAACAACTTCATCAAATAAAAAAATAAGGGAAACATATACATGGCCGTCATTTGAATTAAATTTTACTTGATAACTCATATAACTATAACAGTAATTCACCATTATAGATATTACATTTTTCGAAAACTGCACTAAAATTAATTAAATAAGTAGTATAAAACATGCTCGCGCCAGCCGCGTGTATTATCTATCAGACTCAGTCACAGAGTACTTTTTTTCTCAGTGAAGTGCGCTAGGCGCTAGCACAAATTCGTCCCGCCCCCTGCCCCGCAGTACTCTCACCGCTGCTGAGTGCAAGTATATTCGTTTTCCAACTGTAATGTCTTTAAGCTGTGGCACTTACTGCTCTTGTTTTCAGATGTGTTAGAGATTTATTTTTTCTCATGCAAAATACGTCAACTACTTATAAATACAGCTAATAATTACATTAAATTGTTTCTTATATTTACGCGAATGCTACACATAAAATAAAACTAATCGTACGGATTTATCGTGTTTAATTTAAATTTTTTCAATTCCCGACATTTAAGGTAGGTACTCTACGGCACCCATGGTCAAGGGGTTTTAACTTCCCGATGCCATTTTTAACGAAGGCAACCTTTAACTTTTAATTATTAATTTTTGGTCCATCGGTGTTTTGGATTACCTCAAACACTATATTACCTAGATTTGAAAACACATATATCCTGTCAAGGATGATTCACGAAGCTATTGAAATTTAAAAAAAATCATAATTTTAATAGAGAAGATGGCTGGGTAGAAGGTATTTGTCATTACGATAAAAATGACGCGTGAAGACATCTTTGTATTTATTTCGGACAGTTACTGTTCACTAGAATAGATAAAATTCGATACAAATCTGTAGATGCGACATGGATTTAATATCTCTTTCGCCGCAGATTTCTTCAGTAACATTATTTGGTTGCAAATAGTTGAAGCAAAATTACCAATAGTAATGCCAACTCTATAAATAATTTAAGTGTTTGTCATTAAATCAAATATAACATTAGGTACATCTGGTTGTAGCATCATAACTACATATTAGAAGAAAAGGTTTCATTGGTGTCTGTGTAATGTGTTTCCCATTCATATTACCTGAAAATATAAAAGTCAAAGCTAAAGGTACTCCGGGTTAACTTTGACATCGGGACGACGACCATGGGTGCTGCAAAGCACCCGAAACGTTGGGAATTAAAAATAAGTACAATTAAACGCGATAAAATCCATAAAAGTAGTTTTATTCAATTTTATGTTTTTTAAAACGCTCCACGACATTTGATTTACCCGTATTCACTAAACTGGAAGGGCTGGAAAGCGAAGAACTGATACCTAAAAGAACTGTTAAATCTCCGTAACTCTGATTCCGTAACCAATAATTTGTTTTTGTACAAATTTTGACTCAGACTTGTCCAGTCCAGTGTCCAGAAGACTTGAAAGCAATAATGCTCGTTATGTCATTGCAAATTAGACGCATATAAATAATTGATAATTTTTTAGACGCTAATAACGTCTTGCGTCATTCAATTATACGCACTCAGTACACGATAACGCAATTTATTAAGTAATCAATGAATAATATGTAAATTAAAAAAATCACTTAGACACTATGTGTATTGAGTAGGACTCAAATGATGATGGGTCCCAAGTCAGAGTGGAGAGGTACATGGAGTACTAAGGCTTCCACGTGGACAGTCGCTGGGATTTCAAGAACATTTCGAGCGACTAGTCACCCGGATCAAAAGATTGCTATGCATAGACTGCTGCCTAATCTAAGGGGACCGAGAGCGAAATATATTGGCATATAGGAGACCGGAGAAATTACGTCGCCCCTATGTGGGAGTTTATCGGTCTTTAGCTTTGTCCGGAGCGCCTGTATGAGCAAAAAGAACTAAAATCTACATTGTGGAGCTGGCCATATGGATCGTGCGAGGATACCGCACAATATCCTTTGTGCCAGCGACAGTCCTGGCTCACCTTCTACCTATAGCAAACTAGCAGATATGAGTACGACCGGATCCGAACCCTCCGCCAGAGCGGTGGTAATGAGTCAAATGAGGCGCTCGAATCAATTAAGAATTAAAACGTAGGAACGACAAAACGCTTCGGCGAGATAACCGCACTCGATTTCATGAGGAGCGCTATGAATTGCTTCCACTGCGGTGGGTCAGACCAGGACTCCACGTCCAGCAGTAAAGTGTTTAAAAAAAATAGAGAGTTGAATGAGCTAACCGTTTGAAGTAGCGACTTACCATTGGTACACCTGCTGATGGTAATAAATGGCTCGTGGTCAATCATAACCATATCAAGTTCAGAGACAAATCAGGTATATTATGTAGGGGAAATATGTCAACATATATACGTGTATATCCCAATGCCGTTTACCGTGCAAAGCCTCATTGGTCTGGCGGTCATAAAAGGGATTGCTGATAACGAGGTCCCGGGTCGAACCCCGGGTTTTTGTCAAGAAATGTTCAGTAGCAGCCCAGAGTCAGGAAGTTGGCAGTGTTTCACTCCCATCCCTCAGAAAGCATGGAAAGCGTTGCTTCTACAGCCTGTCTCTCTCCGGTTTTTTCGTATTTCCGTCTCATCGGGCTATGAGAATGGGGGAATAGATAGACGGCGCCAGAGAGAAAGAAATAAGGGGATGGGCAGCGGCAACTAATAACAATTAGATTAAAAACCTGCGGTTGCCAACCCGCCTGCCAAGAGTAGCAACTATTGGAAATATCACTTCAAATGTGTGCTGGTGGACTGCCACCCGCACACCGCTGCCAAGGTGTTATTTTTAAAAATATACTTCCAAAGTTTCTTACATATGACAAGAAAGTGTGACGTCATTTTATCCCTTAGCTAGCATAAATATATTCTAATTTCTAACATTAGTTAGTTACTAAAGCTATGCTTTTCCCACACAATTAGAGTATAATTAGTAGATCTCATAAAAAGTATTTTTATGAGATCGCTCAAGAAGAGAAAGCTCAAGTGCATTCTATATCCGGAATGGATTGTTATCGTACTATATTGGCATTTAGCAATGATAATACAAAAATAATTATTAAAACAGATATCGTTGTACGTAAGCTGTTGCCCTCACGCAACTCAGTGATATAAATAGTAGTGAAGTTTTATCATAAACATATCCAAACAAATTCTCTTATAAATATTTACATTTAATGCACGAAGTCATACAGTTCATAAGTAGTTCTATATTATATTTAATTATATTTATCGATTCCGCGTTTCTACAGAGTCAAAAGGTCTAGATTAGCATCAGAATGGGATATTTTTATATACGCGATAGGATATTATTAAATACGAGACCAACTGAAAGTATTGTACAAGTCGCGGCACGTAAGTCTAGCGCTGAACGAAACGTGAAGGGGACGCGCACGCGCAAGGAGAGCCAATCAGCGCGTGCGAAAGATACGCACGAGAGAACGGTCACCGCTAGACTTTCGTGCCGCTACTTATATAATGGTGTATGTAATATTTGGCCTAACGGAAAGCTAGTCAATATAGTCAACTATTATCTCAGACATTGTTTTCGTAAACCTTAAACAAAAAATCCTTGCAGGTCTATAATAGTGGTATTTGTGCTAGTAGTCCAATTATCGAAAAACTACTCCAACACTCAACAGGAGAAGCTCATGTCCAGCGGTGAACTTTTGAATGAAGATGACCGTGTAGTCAGTAGCGGATTATTCTTAAGGCAAACTAGGCACGTGCCTACGGGCGCAAATTAAAAAAAGTCGTTTACTTGATTACTCCTTAATCACCCCCCTCTCTTCATAACTTTCATTCACGCCCACCTATTAAGGGTACACGTGTCCTAATTATTTTGCAACTATAATATAGTTTATATCATAAATTATAATTTATAATTCATGGCCGCCAGAGAGCCCGTGAGGTGCTAGCCTAGGACGCTGTCGACATTTAATCCGTCTCTGCTTGTAGTGCTGGTGTAAGAATATCTTCTACCCCATATCGTCCCGTGGGTGTCGAAAGAGGCGACAGAGGGACATTGAAAGAGGAGATTGGCAGCAACATCTTCCTGATACCATCTCAAAATAATAATATAAACTGCGGTACAAACCCACCTGCCAAGCCTAGCAACTATGGCAAAATATCCCTATGAGGCAATCTATGGGGCACGCCAGTGTTCAGCAGTAACTTTTATAGGCTGTAATGGATGAATATGATATTCTTATCTCGGTATATTTCAGCCACCCAATCGTTTTGTATGAAATTCTATTTGTTTAGGGACTACAAAGTCAACGATCGAACCAACGACGTCGCATTAAAGAATCAAGCCACTGTCACACCACACGCGAGTGATAAGCCAGGTGAATCGACAACGAATCTTGGCCCCTGATTGTTTGCCGACTCGACCTATATGTATAGGTCAGACGGTCAACGACATATTGTTTTTAATAAATAAATTTTTTATTGATCAATTAATAATTAGCGCAATGTTTTTGAACCGAATTATTGCGCCGTAGACGCAAATTTCGTCACACTGCTGAATGATATTTTTATATTAAATGTATTTAGGATAAAGCCGTGTATGGCACAGCAAGAGTATGTAATACCCCCTTTTCTACCGAACTTCAAAAAGGAAAAGGTACCCACTCAATTCGACTGTATGTTATTTATGTGTGTTACCTCATAACTTTTTTCTGGGTGACCCGATTTCGATGATTCTCTTTTTGTTTGAAAGCTGGTGCTTCTCACCTGGTCAATTTGATCAAGGTCTGACCAATAGTTTTTGAGTTATTCTTAATAATTTATATTGTAGTCGGTTGTACAAAATTTTTAATTTTTAATTATTCTTCCACTTTGTAAAGTTAACGTTGTAAACCTATGGGTTGTGCCGAAAAATCTTATGACTTCCAGTAGATGGCGCTAAAACCATTTAATTTACAACAGGCCTAAAACCCAGCCACCCGGATAGTTCCCAGATAGACACGGGACGCACCGTCAAAGAAGCTAAACATCAATCCATCTGGCAATAGTGGCGATTATAGCAAATACAAAGAGTATTAATATATAATAATGGCAGAAGCCCATGTTCAGCAGTAAACTTTTATATGGAAAAATAAAATTTATAAAGAAGAATGTAAGAAAGATAACATGGCTCGAAAAAATTATAAATTCCAAAATTTGGAAGGTCATAATTCATAATTCATTTATTGCAAACTCATAATTCATTTATTGGTCTCAAAACATATGTATGAGACACTAAACCTAAAACTCCTATTTGCTAGGATTATGATATCTATACGTATAATAAAAATGTAAAAGTGATTGAGAGATACTAAAAATAAGTAATTAAATACATTTCTACCGTTTTTAGAATTGTCTGTCTGTCTGTCTGTTTGTTTGTTAACGTATCACATATAAAGTACTAATTTATATCATGAGAATCGTTAAGGAAATTATAAAGTGTATCTTCAGGTTACATTTAGTCTTTATTTCATTAAAATCAGTTCATTCCATCAAAAGTTATGATAAATATTCTGAAGTATGGGTACGAGGTATATGTACGAATTTGTTCAATGGTGGCGTTGATTGAGTCATCAAGTGCATTTTAAACTAATATCATATTATAAATCATAATTAAATGATGTTAAATGATGTTCTATAATGATATAATTATATCTAAAACCGCAGTAAACAAAAGTATTAAAGAAAAAGAACGTAATAAGTATATACAAAAATATATTAATCTTATTATCTAAGTCTAAAATACAATATTTAACCAATTTCATCGATAGATGGCGGTGACAAATGTAATACAAAAAGGCAGGTTTTAGTTTTTTCCTGTAGATGAGTTTTCATATTTGCTGCTAATCTTTATATTAATCGTTGCCCTACTGCGTGTTAACAAACTCAATTATTCTTTACCGCCGAGTAATCTATAACAATTGGTAAATAAAATTTTAAAAGCGCTATTAACAATTTCGTTGGTTTCGGCTAGGATCAAACTTTCTTTTTTGCTTACTATGCACGCACTGATTTATAAGTTTTTTTATGTTTTATATATATGTAATGCATCAATTGCGTCAATTAATCTCTTTTATTTTTAGAATTGATGATGTTAACAGCGCCATCTCTCTTTAAATCTATACATATAATAAACATAGTGATAACATGTTGTGTTTATGTACATTGTATAGTAGGTATGTTTGTGACTAAAATCATTATGGGGCCTGAAAATCATTAAATAAGTACATTTTTATATCTTTTAGAATTGTCTGTCTGTTGGTATGTCGGTCTGTCTGTTTGATTATGAACGCATAACGTTTTGAGTAAACATCTTTTTTGCAAAGAAGTCGTTAAGAAAATCATAAAGCGTATATTCGAGTTCATTTTTGTGGTTTAAGATATTTATTTCTCAAAAGAATTATAATTCGCGTACATGAGAAATGTTCACAATGTTACATAGCTTAATTCAAACGGCACGACACACAAACAAAGTGATAACAAAATAAAACGGTACCATTACCCCGAATTGCTATGATCCTACAGATTTACCATTTAGTTTTAAAAGAATACAATTTCCCATAAAAGTATCGTTTGCAGTCACTATAAATAAAGCACAGGGACAAGCACGTGGGGATAGATTTAAGTGAATGCCGTTTTCCCCATGGGCAGTTATATGTTGGCTTATCTAGAACAGGATGCGGTGAAAACCAATATATTTTAACACCAAATGAAAAGGTTACTAAAAAATTGTCTATACTGTAAGATAAAACAATTAATAAATAAGTAATTATTTAAATAATACCCGGGTGAAACCGCGGGGCACAGCTAGTCTACTAATATAACGTTAAATGGTCAAACTTCTTTTTCAATATCAGCCCGTGACAGTCCCATCGGTGGACCTGGATCTTTACCGTTGTGGAATTTGTGATAATTGACGAACTAGGCAGGTTAATAGCTGCCTAGTTCGACAACTATAACAAATTTCAAAAAAAATGATAATAAAAAAATTGTCGAACTATCATCGATCGCAGTATCAGACATTTTGCATCTTTGACTTGAAGTGACTTGATCAAACTCAATACAAAATTATGTCATCACTCCCAATTATTAACGTATTAAAAATATAAATGTTAATCTTGAAAGCTGTCGAGGGTCGTCGGCAAAGGGTATCAAAATTATAATGCTATAGATAGATATATTTATCTCTTGATACCGTATCGGAGGTCGCGCGCCTTCCTTGCAGTGATCACGCCTCCGCTTGCGTAGAGTCACACCCTATCAGCACAGAGTAAAGAGTAAGGACGGACGGTAAGTCGGTTTCTTTACTCATGTGCTATCAGCACGCGGCGTGCTCATACTAAATATATACCCGTCTGTCACTGCCATCACCATTATAATTTATTAACACTAAATTACTTCTTGTGTTAATATATACTCGTATGTTTGTGTTTATCGATATTATTTGTTAGAGAACAGGATTTTGCGAAAATCCAGTCGAAAGATTATTTCATTCATCGTTCATTAATTACACCTTTTTTACGACTTTTTTTTACGTGGTAGAGCCATGCTGCAGCTATATTAATAGTATAATTGTAGCACGAATGGGTCGGCTCTACCGGGAAAGGACCACACTCTCACAGAATACCAGCGTAAAATAGTAGCTTAATGTTGCTATGTTTGTTTCGTATGGTGAGTGTAAAGAACCGGATACCCTTTTTACTGGAAAAGAGGCATTCCATCTTAGTCTTCAGAGGTGACAACGCATCTGCATTTTCATTCTTAATCGAGGATAGATGTAGTTGTCTATAGGCCACAGCATCCACTTACCATCAGATGGATTGTGTACAGCCAATAAAAGTCCACTGCTGAACATAGGCCTCTCTCTCCCATAGATTGCTTCATAATGGGATATTTTTAGGATAGCGCAGTTTCTTTTTATCAATTTGAGTTGTTGTCAGGAAGACACTTTTACTCATCTCCTGTTTCATATTATTATTCATTAATATCAATAAATTATAAAGTAAACATGGATTACTCTTGAGAGCAGTGATAATATGTAACGGTAAATACTTGTATTTGTTGTGTGTATATCTAGACTTTAAGCTCACACGTAACCTGTGTTTAAATTTAAGTAAGTCTAAATTATGATTCAGGCATCCAGTTCGTTGACTCTTGTGATGTTATATATAATATCAATAAAAACCTTCATTAATTTTTATGTTATAACAAAGATTTATAAATAAAACTATACTTAATAACTTACTATATAGTTATATAATTTACTCAAATCTCTTCACGTAATCTTTCGAACGTCGCCTGGTCGAGTTGGATTCGTCGATTGACCTCTTGACACATAAACGTCAACTTCGTACGTAGTGTTCCCAACAACTACCGGCTTAGGTATGACATGACACTATCAATAACCATAGATATATTATTGAAATAAAGAAAGATTACCGTACGTAAATCTTATGAAACGAATACTATAACTAACAGTGGTAGAACCACGCGGCAGCTTTTGCTGTCGCACGGATGGGCCGGCTCGAACCGGGGTGGTACCACGACCTCACAGAAAACCAGCGTGAAGTAGAGGTTTACCTCTGCGTTTCGCTTGGTGAGTGCAGGTGGCCGGAGGCTCTTGTTACTGGAAATGAGGCATTCCATCTTAGTCCTCACGGGTGACAACGCATCTACATTTTGATTTGTAATAGAGGATAGATGTAGATGTCTATGGGCCGCAGCAACCACTTACCATCAGGTGGACTGTGTGCTCGTTTGTCATCCTTATCCTATAAAAAAAACTACATAAAAATGAACAAATATAATGAAAAACGATATTCATTTCGGTGAAGTTGGCGAAGAGAATCCACTAACCCATGTCATCCCTTGGGTGTCGTATGAGTCGACGGAGAGAAATAAAACAGGAGTAGCATCCTACTGATAACAATTTAAAATAAAAAATAAAAACTGCCGTTGCAAATCCACAGTTTAACAGTATACTTTTAGCACAGAGTAAACAGTAAGGAAACTCTGACTGAGCCGGCGCAAACCGGTTTGTACCCCGACGGAGCGTCGGTGAACCTGTCCGTGAGAGCTCACGCACACATCGCTGTGCTATGGGTGTATTCGTAGCGAGCCGTTTGTATGTAGCTTCCCCTCTGGTCGGTTTCTTTACTCATGTGCTTTTAGGTCGTAACGGATGATATTATTTATTGTTAAAAATTATGTTTATTAAAAAATATATCACATTTATATTTTTATCATCTTAAAAAATATATTAATTAAAAGTTCACGCAATAAGGTCTACGAACAGTTTATCTTTAAAGTTTAGTTTCCGTATACACAATTATCTGAAGACCATTGGAATAAACAAAAACAAAAGGGTGACATTTGCAATATTGTAGTGCAAATAACTTTTTTTTTATTTCGTTATCTTCTCTCGCCAGTTTCAAGAGAAGACTGAATGCGGTAAGAGAATTATGGCATTTTAAGCTCCGTCCTTATCTGATGAGCTGAGTCTGATAGGCACATGGGCAGCAATACATAAGGCGATCGGCAAGAAGGCAAGTTACAGTTAATACCACGACACTGTGCTAGACGCACACACGATGTCCCGGGAAGAAGGTACTATGTTTGCCCTGCGGAAGGTCGTTGTTGACGGACTTTTATTCTGCGGATGTAAGTTAATTTAATTTAATAATTATTGATTAATATTCAGAATGAAATTTTCAAATATATATTATAAAAAAACAGGGGGAAATGTGCAAAGTTAATACTGAGTTTTAGAATTTATTCTATAATTCTGTAAAATAATTTATAAATGCAGTTTAAGGAAAAATTGGCAAATGTTTAGTAAAATTATTAAATAAATATATCAAACGCAACAATGTTAATCTCTAAGTACACTCAAATTCCCAAAAACGTCAAATATATATTTCTTTCAACTGAACGTTTGATTAACAGATAAAAGTGTATTAATTTTAGTTTGATAACTCTTAAATAAACTTTTATATCGATCAAATCAAAGAATAGCACACCTTACAAATAACGACTTACAGACAACTTTCTCGAACTTAATATCTTGTAAAACATGTTCGCGTGCAAAAAAAAGTGGAACTTAAGTAGGTACTAAGTTATTACGTACGAGTATTTTCAAATTATTACACATTTATTATTATAGTCTCAATAAATCATTACAGTTAGAACAGAATAGAATAGAAAAGACAATTTTTCGACACGAACATCTAATGTCTACTCTAACCACAGACAATAAAATAATTAAATACTTTGTGATGATACTATGACTATACAGGAAAAATATCTCTCTAGGTTAGGTGTAATCAGCCAAAATCTATTTATTGGCGTCATAGACGCCATAGACGTCATAGACGTCATAGACATGGTCGCGATTGTTATCTAATATATAAAAATTAATTTTTGTTTGTTCATATTTTATGCGTGGCTATATCGTTCATCAGATTGCGCTAAAACTTTGTTAACTTAGTCCTTAAACTGTCGCGAAGGTTGTGCACAGTAGCTACAATTAACTTACAGTAAGTGGCGCGTGTATCGTATCGACAAATTATTCAACTTCACGGAATGCATTATCATTCCCAATCTATACAAATAAATAAAATTGAAGTGTCTGTTTGTAATGTCAAAATTACGGCTTTTTTACTAAATGCATATGAAACGATACTTACAACAAAAACACAATTTTTAAAATTTTTGTCTGTCTGTCTGTTTGTTCTGGCTAATCTCTGAAAAGCCTGGACCGATTTCGACGGGACTTTCCTCAAATAACACGCGGGCGAAGTCGCGAGGAACAGCTAGTTAAACAATATAACCCTTCCAAATTGAAAACGATATTTCCGCAATTATTTCTTCTGAGGCTGCAACGCGCTTCGTAGGTACCAACTAGTATTTAATAAAACTTTATATTAATGTTAAATTCTATATGTCAAATTAGTAACAGAATGTAAGAGAACTGCATCTAATAATAAGGTATAGTTTGATTTTATATTTTTTTATATTTTTGACGGCTCCGTGGCGCAGTGGTTTAGCAATGAGTTGTTGCGCTGGGGGCCGCGGGTTCGAATCCCGCACGGAACAAGTATTTGTATGGCCTACAAATAATTGTTCCGGGTCTGGATGTTTGTCCTCGTGCAATCTATGTTTGTAAACTGCATCCACGATACAGGATAAAATCCTAGTGCGGAGGTAACGTTTTTTAAAACGAAAAAAGAAAAGAAAGGTTGTCTTGGGACTTGTTGAGCGTGGAGCTATCCCACTACAGGAAATATTTGGTTTAGCTTCTCATTTGGATTATCAGCTATCGAACCAGATGTCCTCATAAGTTTGACATTGCGCTCTCTCTATGAGGTCTTTTTAACCTATTCTAAAGCGCAGCGACAAAAAATAAAATAGATGGGGACACTGGGAAAGGCAGCTGTGGACTGCTATGGGCTTAAAAGTTTTTCTTGTACGTGTAATTAGCGACAAACGAACACACATCTACCTGTAGCTGTCTACCTGATTATAAGTGAATGCGGTATGGTGGCTCATAGACGCGATTAAAAATTTGTCACACGTAAGGAACACCATAATGATGTTTTTGGATAATATTGTATGAGAGCGTATTCTTTCCCCGGTTAAACACACCACGCTGCAGTCATAGTTAGGGTTGCCAACCCCACCTTATAATATTATAGTAGGTATCCTATAAGTTAAGAATACTATAATAAAAAAAAAGCAGGCGGTACTAGATCTTTTTATAAAGGCTAAGGGTGAGTTAGGCTATTAATAAATGTTATTATCAACATTACTTGTGTCGTGGAATATATAGAATATAATAATAGAACAAACATCCAGACCCGAAATAATTATTTGCAGATTATAAATAGATATATAGATTAGAGATAGATAGACTCATGATAGATCGGAGCGTGATAAATGACCTAACGTTCTAAAACATGGAGTGCACATGTCGGCTGCTCTATTGATGGACTCTGCATGAACAACATCAGTTACGCGGGTGACATGGTGCTTCTGAGCCCGTCAGTCAGTGCACTCAGACGGCTTTTGATCATATGTGAGGTTTCTGCAGAAGCCCACGGTTTAAAATATAATGTTGCAAGAAGTGAGCTCATGGTGTTTAAGGTGGGCGCGAAGAAACCTAATTTCGTACCACCTGTAACTTTAGGGGGTGTTGCACTTAAACGAGTAACCGAATTTAAGTACCTCGGCCATGTGGTTACCGAAGATTTAAAAGGTGATAAGGATATTGAAAGAGAAAGGAGGGCGCTGGCTGTCCGCTGCAATATGCTGGCGCGCAGGTTCTCACGTTGTACAGCCGAGGTAAAACTTATTTTATATTGCCTATTGCCAATCCCTCTATACTTGCGCCTTATGGGTCAGATATACGCAGCGGGCATACAACACCCTACGTATACAATATAATAACGCTTTTAGATTGTTGCTGGGGCTCCCACGTTACTGTAGTGCAATAGGTATGTTTGTTGACGCTCACATAGACAATTTTTCAACACTTATTCGCAAAAAAAAACTGCGTCACCGATGCACAAGGTTCGTGGGAGCGCCAACAGCATTCTTAACGTAATTAGCGAGAAACCCGATTGTACCTTTTTGAGACACTGGATGCATGTTCATGTCCATATACCCATTGCCTCGGACAGGCAACCCAGATATATGAACTAATGTTTATTTAATTTATTATCTACTTTTACTAACATAGATTTTACGACATTTTCTGTGCATTTTTAACAAGTTATGGTCTGCAATAAATGATTAATTTTGTTAATATATTATTAAGTCGGGTCTGTTGCGTTTACGTTACGTTACGTTTACATTGATTTAAATTATTTTGTTAATATTAAATAATTATTATATTTTCAATATAATTATGGATACTTATGCATTTGATATATTAATTTTAGTAATGAGTTATAATTTTAGTATTAGAATTAACTTGAACGAATATAATATTACGCTATGATCCTTGTTGGTCGAAATAAACAAATAAAAAACGTTCGTAAGAGAAAAACATGTAGATTCAGAAGAACGATTTAGTAGATAAATCTCTGTTGCTTCTTTCAGTGTTGTTCTGTATTTACGTAACTCATTACTTATGGGCGCCGTTCGAGCGAGGGTTCTTCTGCGGCGATGAGAGCCTCATGTTCCCCTACATGGACGACACAGTTTCCTCTACTATGCTCAGAGTGGTCGGTTTAGGATTACCTGTGTTAACAGTGAGTATATTATAATGTTTAAGTAAGTAACGCATATAATAAAATACAATAAAAGAAAAAAAATCTTGAATATCCCAAATTTAAAATCTCCGACTGTTTTAGGCCAACAATATCGAGATTTTTTTATAGAATAATAATTAATAGAATCGGGCGTTACTTTGCGGAAATCCATTATATTAAAGTTGATACAAATTACCTCACGTATATCCGCTCGATAAAATAAAACGATGTGTCTTACCTAGTTACTTACTTACTTATCTTCACGCACAATCCCTGACGGGGTAGCCAGAGAGAACAGATCGCCAAGTGTCACGATCCTTACAAACCTCTTTCGCTTCTTTCAGATTCATTATCTTCTTCATGCATGCACGTCTAGGTATCCGAGTACTCTTGACCCTACCCTCTTCGAGCAATTTGCTCACATGGTCTTCGAAAGTTAGTCTCGGTCTACCTCGACACCTTTTAATATTAACTTTCGCGCTATATATTTTCTTCACCATTCGGTCTTCACTCATTCGCTCAACGTGCCCAAACCACCGAAGCACGCCCTTATCAATTTTTGTGATAAGGTTATCTTTCAAACCTGCCATATTGCGAATTATTAAATTAATTAATTATTATTTAATTATTTACCTAGTTTGAAGAGCAATTCCCGCCCTCCCTGAATTGCGTGCATTATCCCCGTCACCACTAATCCCAGCACCACTACTCCCAACACTACACTAGGAAAGACACACCACTGACGATACGTGTCGTATTGTCGTACCAACTTTATTATAGAATAATGTCCCCCAGGCCGAATATCAGATACAGCAGCCACATTCATCGAAGGCTAGTCATTTGTCCGGGACAGAATTGTAGTGCCCGAGTGTGCGAGTGTAAGTCTATTTATTTCCTCACTCCCAAAGTCCGATGGGACGGTAAACCGACGCAAACGGAGAGAGATCCGACGCATGACCAATGGCTTTACGTGCTTTCCAAGACACTAGGATAAAACAACGCCAACTTTCTGAATCAGCAGTCGTGTCCACGACCACTAGCCCAAAAATAGGAGGTATAGGAGCTACAATTTTACTTTATACTAGTTTTCAACAATACATTTAGAGAACCGAACATGAGATTCCAGGTTCGCATCCCGGATCGGGCCAAAAAAATCAGTTATTTATTTTTAGTGTCAAGATATGCCAAGTAGCAAACCCGAGGTCAGGAAGTTAGCAGTGTTTTACTCCCGTGTCACGGAAAGGACATAAAGGCATTGGTCCTACACCAGATTTCTTTGGTTTTTTTTTATAGGATAGGATGACAAACGAGCACACAGTCCACCTGATGGTAAGTGGTTGCTGTGACCCATAGACATCCACATTTATCCTCAATAAATAATCATAATGCAGATGCGTTGTTAGCCGTGAGGACTAAGATGGAATGCCTCTTTTCCAGTAAAAAAGGCCTCCGGTTCTCTACACTCACCATACGAAACACAACAGTGTTAAGCTGCTATTTTACGCTGGTTTTCTGTGAGAGCGTGGTCCTTCCCCGGTCGAGCCGACCCATTCGTGCTACAACTATACTACTAAAATAGCTGCAGCATGGCTCTACCACGTACCAAAACCTTTGTGTCGCATAACCGTCCCAACTGATTATAAGAGTGAGAAAATAGAGAATGCACCAGTGCTTCCACATACACTCGGACACTATAATCTTGTCCTCCGCAAATGGCTAGTATACGTTGAGATTTGCCGCTGAGACGGAAATTTGGTGTGGAGGTCATTATTATTTCTGTTGGGCACAGGCCATCTCTTATTTCTGAGCGAACTTCATCAACATTTCTTCGAAATAGTTTATTCTTTAGCAGGTTTCCTCGCGATGTTTAACGTCACCAGCGAACCCGTGGTTAATCAGCGCTTAAATTTGCAATTAACAGTTTCATAAGTGCCGGCGTTGCACACGACGAGCGCTATCACAGCGTGCAGCTAAATTACTATATTTTCTGCCGACTTCCAAAAAGGAGACGGTACTCAATTCGACTGTATGTTTTTTTATGTGTGTTACCTCATGACTTTTTACTGGGGGAACCGATTTCGATGATTCTTATTTATTTGAAAGCTGGTACTTCTCGTGTGGTCTCATATGAATTTGATCAAGATCAGATTAATAGTTTTTGAGTTATTCTTAATAACTTATATTGAAGTCGGCTGTACAAAATTTTTAATTTTTAATTATTTTAATAGAAAACATTTAATTAAACATCAATAATTAACGTTATCATGTTTTGAATGTATAAATAATTTGTTATGATTATTTTTCTTAAATTAAGAGCCGTGGTAGCTCAGATGGTTAGCGCTCGCTGTAAATTTCACAATACGCGAGCAACCCGGGTTCGGTTCCCGCCGGTACTAATGAAATAGTTAATTCCAATTTTAAGTGCTGCTTTACCACATGCTCGGCGGTAAAGGAAAACATCGTGAGGAAACTTGCAAGTCTGAGAAATAAGAAAAAAAATTTGAAGACATGTGAAGTTCGCCAACACGCATTGGGGCAGCGCGACGGACATTTCCTTGTCCTAAAACCCGAGTACAGGCTATATAGGCAGTCACTTTAACTTTTTTTTCTTATGCGGATATTCCAAACAGTGATAACAGCAACTGTTGTGTTGCAAAAGCATTTAACCTTCTGAAATTTCAAATAATCTAAACTTCTACCTCTAACACGTAATTAGTAAACAAATTTTATTATAGTTTACAATAATAATAATATTCTCCGGACCGAACTTCGGTCACGGCGGCCAGTCTCAACTCTCAACGGTGACTAGCCATCTTATAGTTTAGTGAGCTAGTGTATAGTTCGTAGTTCGATTAGTTGAGTGAGTGAGCTTTCAAGTGAACTAAATATTTATTTGTTACCAACAGTTCCTGATATGCGAATGGGCTTTGCTCCGAAAAGAGGACGAGGAACAGCATTATCTGAATATACGGATCCCAGTTTGGTTACGTGGTTTCTACTGCGCGCTGGCATCCTTCGCTTTAGGCACGTGCTTTGTAGAGCTCACCACGAATATCGCAAAAAATGT
This sequence comes from Parnassius mnemosyne, assembly GCA_963668995.1. Classification (NCBI taxonomy): domain Eukaryota; kingdom Metazoa; phylum Arthropoda; class Insecta; order Lepidoptera; family Papilionidae; genus Parnassius; species Parnassius mnemosyne. The sequence goes on along the minus strand of CAVLGL010000068.1, from coordinate 34,334,314 downwards.
TATAGGAAGACCCAGACCACACTTTTTTAACGTAAGTATTTAATAACTTTTAACGATACTGTAATTATTATTAACGTGTATTAATAGGCTTGACAAATTGAAATGCTCGCTCATAATGCTGCTGTTTCGTATGTTGACTGACGAGAACCAGATGTCATTTTATTGTTAACTAGACATGTTTTTAGGGATAACAAAGAATTTGCATTTTGATTTTTAATCGTGGATAAATGTTATAGCCCACAGCATCCATTAACCATCAGTTGGACTGTGTGCTCGTTTGTCACCTTACAGTTACCGTTAATGCTGAACCTTGGCCTTTCTCACAGATTGCCTCATAGGGTGGTTATTTGCCAAAGTTACCATATTTGGCATGCGGGTTGGCAATCGTAGTATTTTTTATTTTTTTCTTATAGGACAGGGTGACAAACGAGCACACAGTTCACCTGATGGTAAGTGGTTTCTGTGGCCCATAGACATCTACATTTATCCTCAAATATGAATCAAAATGCAGATGCGTTGTCACTTGTCACCCGTGAGGACTAAGATGGAATGCGTCGTTTCCAGAAAATAGGGCCTCCGGTTCTCAACACTCACCAAACGAAACACAGCAGCGTTAAGCTGCTATTTTACGCTGATATTTTGAAAGAGCGTGGTACTTCTACAAGTAATATAACTTTAGCATGGCTCTACCACGTAAAAAATTGTTATAGCATGGCTCTACCACGTAAAAAAATAGTTTTGGGATGGTTCTACCACGTAAAAAAATAGTTTTAGCATGGCTAAACCACGTAAAAAAATAGTTTTGGGATGGCTCTACCACATAAAAAATAGTTTTAGCATGGCTCTACCACGTAAAAAAATAGTTTTGGATGGCTCTACTACGTAAAAAATAGTTAAACATGGCTCTACCACGTAAAAAATAGTTTTAGCATGGCTCTACCACGTAAAAAATAGTTTTGGGATATCTCTACCATGTAAAAAAATAGTTTTAGCATGGCTCTACCACGTAAAAAAAATTATTTATTTAGTTGTTATTAGAAAGACGCTGCTGCCCATATTCTGGTTTGTTTCTCTCTGTCGCCGTTTACAACTTCCACGGTATTATATGGGTTAGTGGATATTCTTACACGTCTACATAAAAATTCTTGCGATTTAGAAGGTTAATGTCAAGCTATGGTTCTATATTAAGATAGTGAATAATGATACTTATGTAATTAATAATTCTATTCTCTGTATAAAATCCTTCCAATATGATATTCTGCGGTTTTAAATGATGGAGTGTCTTCCTACTTCAACCGCAATGCGAGATTATTTCAGATCTGAGTTTTTAATTAGACGTATTATATAATGTATGACCGTTTGCCGGTGTAAGAGAATCGATCACCCAATTTCGTGGGCGGGTGTTGTACGAGGCTACTATTGGAAATGCAAAAAAACTTATAGCTTTCGATAGATGACGGTATTATCAATCTTGTTTACACCAGACCTAATTAACCAGACCAGCGAGGGGAAGCACCGTCGAAGTTGCGAGACGTCTGTTACCGCGATCTTCCCTACAACAGCCTATGTCCAACAGTGAACCAACGGATATACATATGGTAAAACTATGCGACAATGGGACAGATTGCATACTTACAAAGTCGTGGATTCGAAACCGCCTTGAGATAACTGTATGAACCACTCCAAACAGCATTATAAGCTCAAATGTATACGTGGTAGAGCCATGTTGCAGCTATATTATGGTTGTAGCATGAATGGGTCGGCTTGACCGGGGAAACCACGCTCCCACAGAATACCAGCGTAAAATAGCAGCTTTACACTGCTGTGTTTCGTATGGTGAGTGTAGAGAACCGGAAACCCTTTTTACTGGAAACGAGGCATTCCATCTTAGTCCTCACGGGTGACAACGCATCTGCATTTTGATTCTTAATCGAAGATAGATGTAGATGTCTATGGGCCACAACAACTACTTACCATCATGTGGACTGTGTGCTCGTTTTTCACCCTTATCCTATAAAAAAAATGCACGGCTAGCATGGGCGGGGACAAAAAATTTATCTCCCGATTATATCCACTGACAAGGAATTAAATTATATTGTCCTTATGCCAAAGCATGGCAACGGGGAGAAGTATATCCCCGTTTGACATAACGAGTAGACATAATATATCCCCGGTCCGTAGCATGGAGCCAAATGAAAGATAAAAAATTATGCTTTTTTGACATTTGAAAGGGACAATTTTATCCTAGTTCATTGGACGTGGGTTTAAGTTTATATTCATACAAAAAAATCTATCTGAGTCTATCTCCCATTTTATCTACTGTGGATATTATATCCACCGGTGTCCCCATGCTCGAAGGGTAGATAAAACTAAGCGAGGGGATAAAACTTTTTTTCTTTCCCCGGTGTGACAAGTGACAACGCATCTGCATTTTGATTCATATTTGAGGATAAATGTAGATGTCTATGGGCCACAGAAACCACTTACCATCAGGAGAGCCGCATGCTCGTTTGCCCTCTCTCCTATAAAAAATAAATAAGAAATAAACACGACAGAGTTTAATGTACATAATTATATTGATTTGTATATTAAGAGCAACAGTTGTATTCTTAACTATTTAATCGTAAGGGACTGGGCGATGGCTGAACTCAATGGCTTTTGATAAATTATTTCCGGTGCCGACACAGATTGAAGTAGTGCGGCCTACTATGCAACTACTTACGAGTAAATATCGGATTTATATATACGGATACATAACCATGTAGTGACGGTGTAAGAATATCCACAATCCTACATCGTTCCGTGGGTGTCGTAAGAGGCGACATAGAGAAACTAAACCAGGAGTTGGGAAGCAGTGTCTTCCTAATAACAACTAAAAAATAAAAAACTGCGGTTGCCAACCCGCTTGGCAAGCGTGACAACTATGACGAAATCCACCAATGAGGCAATCTATAGGGAAGACCTGTGTTCAGCAGTGAACTTTTAAAGACTCTTGTGGATATATGGAAACTGTTGTCGAGACTAAAACGAGCTTAAGACAAAAATGCTTATCAACGGTGCATCCAGATGCGGGTGAATCTTTATCGTTATCAAATTAAGTCAGTTACATTAATGTAGAAATTAAAATACAGTACATTTTAATCGGGCTTAGAAAATAACGCAAGCCATATTTATTGATAACAACACTGGCCTATTAAGATAAACGTAGATACATCATCCTTATCATTACTTAGGGATCATTTCATAATAAATACTGACCTTTACGTGGTGGTGTCATGTTGAAGTTATATTACTTGTGATGATAGCACGAAGGTCGGTTCGACCGGAAAGGGACCACGCTCTCACAGAATACTAGCGTAAAATAGCAGTCTATTGCTGCTGTGTTTCATATGCTGAATAAGTTTTTTACTGGAACTTTTTACTGGAAGCGTGGCAATCCATCTTCGTCCTCTGAGCTGCAGCTGTGTTTCGTATGGAACCGGAGACCCTTTTTACTACAAGCGAGGCGTACCGTCTTGGTCCTCAGCGGTGACAACGAATCTGCATTTTGATTCTTATTCGAGGATAGACGTCGATTTCTATGGACCACAGCGCCCACTTACTATGAGTCCACAGTCCTCGTCTGACACCCTTTTCTGCCGACTTCAAAAAGGAGACGGTACTCAATTTGACTGTATGTTTTTTTATGTGTGTTACCTCATAACTTTTTACTGGGTGAACCGATTTCGATGATTCTTTGTTATTTGGAAGCTAGTACTTCACATGTGAATCTGATCAAGGTCAGACCAATAGTTTTTGAGTTATTCTTAAAAATTTATATTGAAGTCGGCTGTACAAAATTTTTAGTTTTTAAATTATTCTTCCCGATTGTCATGAAATCTTATGGCTTCCGGTAGATGGTACTAAAACCATTTCATTTACAACAGGCCTAAAACCCAGAAAGAAAAAAGACACGTACATTTTAAAAAGCGTCACGCTCATTATCCCCACGGGGTAAGCAAGGTATAGAAGCAGCGAGCTATTCTTATTACGTTCAGTCAAAAAGTATAGATTTAGATGGAAAATTGTAAAAGAATTGACCGGTCGCTAGCTTATCCCCTATACCATCATGAACCTCAATATCCCATTAGTCACATTTTCAACCGACTTCAAAAAGGAGGAGGTACTCAATTCGACTATATGTCTTTTTATGTGTGTTACCACATAACTTTTTTCTGTGTGAACCGATTTCGATGAATCTTTTTTACTTGAAATTTGGTGCATCTCATGTGGTCCCATATTAATTCGATCAAGTTCTGGTCAGTAGTTTTTGATTTATCCTTAATAATTTAAATTGAAGTCGGTTGTACAATTTTTTTTTATTCTACCACTTGTACGACATACTAAGCAAGTAACACAGTTAGACCCACATAAATATGAGACATTAAAAATCACGTTAATACATTTTATGTACATATTCTGAACCATTCATAAAAAGAGAGGGAATTAGAAATAGATTAAAATATATCAGTGGTAAAACACATAGCTATCAAGCGCATATTATTATTTTGTTTGGCAACAAGTTGATATATCACATTAGCAGAAGATATTTTATGATATTGATACGTTATTTCCATTCGTCGTCTAATAATTAAATTAGACTTAATATTATGATACAAATAAATAAAATAGAGCATAATAGGCATATTTTTCTATACTGTATCTGCCGGTGTGAAAATTTGCCAGTCAGTCTGCCCGATTGCATTTCTTTTGAATACCTACCTACTTAAAATTTTAGGATAAACATTTGCAGAATGTTAAGAGCATAATCTTTCTATTTTGTTTGAATAGACGACTATTGTCTAACTTGTGGCATTATAATTATATAATTATAATGTCCAACACAGTTAGGCCCGCCACATACATACGGAATTCCGTTTTGGGACACACACTGAATCCCGTTTGCCCCCAAATTTTCGAACGGAAAACTACCGTACCTGTGTGGCGGGTCATAGATTTTATATGGACTTGCTGCGTTCGGAATTCCGAATCAGAATATCGAAACGGTAATCCCGTTAGGGTATTCCGTATGTATGTGGCTGGGCTTAGCATTATTTTTATGCTGTCTTAGACCGGCCACAAATATACGGAATTCTGTTTCGGGATTCTGTTTCGGAATTATGATTAGGGATTCCGAACCCAGCAAGTTCATATAAAATCTATGACCAGTCACACACGTAAGGTAAGGCTCTACCACGTAAAAAAATAGTTTTGGGATGGTTCTACCACGTAAAAAAATAGTTTTAGCATGGCTAAACCACGTAAAAAAATAGTTTTGGGATGGCTCTACCACATAAAAAATAGTTTTAGCATGGCTCTACCACGTAAAAAAATAGTTTTGGATGGCTCTACTACGTAAAAAATAGTTAAACATGGCTCTACCACGTAAAAAATAGTTTTAGCATGGCTCTACCACGTAAAAAATAGTTTTGGGATATCTCTACCATGTAAAAAAATAGTTTTAGCATGGCTCTACCACGTAAAAAAAATTATTTATTTAGTTGTTATTAGAAAGACGCTGCTGCCCATATTCTGGTTTGTTTCTCTCTGTCGCCGTTTACAACTTCCACGGTATTATATGGGTTAGTGGATATTCTTACACGTCTACATAAAAATTCTTGCGATTTAGAAGGTTAATGTCAAGCTATGGTTCTATATTAAGATAGTGAATAATGATACTTATGTAATTAATAATTCTATTCTCTGTATAAAATCCTTCCAATATGATATTCTGCGGTTTTAAATGATGGAGTGTCTTCCTACTTCAACCGCAATGCGAGATTATTTCAGATCTGAGTTTTTAATTAGACGTATTATATAATGTATGACCGTTTGCCGGTGTAAGAGAATCGATCACCCAATTTCGTGGGCGGGTGTTGTACGAGGCTACTATTGGAAATGCAAAAAAACTTATAGCTTTCGATAGATGACGGTATTATCAATCTTGTTTACACCAGACCTAATTAACCAGACCAGCGAGGGGAAGCACCGTCGAAGTTGCGAGACGTCTGTTACCGCGATCTTCCCTACAACAGCCTATGTCCAACAGTGAACCAACGGATATACATATGGTAAAACTATGCGACAATGGGACAGATTGCATACTTACAAAGTCGTGGATTCGAAACCGCCTTGAGATAACTGTATGAACCACTCCAAACAGCATTATAAGCTCAAATGTATACGTGGTAGAGCCATGTTGCAGCTATATTATGGTTGTAGCATGAATGGGTCGGCTTGACCGGGGAAACCACGCTCCCACAGAATACCAGCGTAAAATAGCAGCTTTACACTGCTGTGTTTCGTATGGTGAGTGTAGAGAACCGGAAACCCTTTTTACTGGAAACGAGGCATTCCATCTTAGTCCTCACGGGTGACAACGCATCTGCATTTTGATTCTTAATCGAAGATAGATGTAGATGTCTATGGGCCACAACAACTACTTACCATCATGTGGACTGTGTGCTCGTTTTTCACCCTTATCCTATAAAAAAAATGCACGGCTAGCATGGGCGGGGACAAAAAATTTATCTCCCGATTATATCCACTGACAAGGAATTAAATTATATTGTCCTTATGCCAAAGCATGGCAACGGGGAGAAGTATATCCCCGTTTGACATAACGAGTAGACATAATATATCCCCGGTCCGTAGCATGGAGCCAAATGAAAGATAAAAAATTATGCTTTTTTGACATTTGAAAGGGACAATTTTATCCTAGTTCATTGGACGTGGGTTTAAGTTTATATTCATACAAAAAAATCTATCTGAGTCTATCTCCCATTTTATCTACTGTGGATATTATATCCACCGGTGTCCCCATGCTCGAAGGGTAGATAAAACTAAGCGAGGGGATAAAACTTTTTTTCTTTCCCCGGTGTGACAAGTGACAACGCATCTGCATTTTGATTCATATTTGAGGATAAATGTAGATGTCTATGGGCCACAGAAACCACTTACCATCAGGTGAGCCGCATGCTCGTTTGCCCTCTCTCCTATAAAAAATAAATAAGAAATAAACACGACAGAGTTTAATGTACATAATTATATTGATTTGTATATTAAGAGCAACAGTTGTATTCTTAACTATTTAATCGTAAGGGACTGGGCGATGGCTGAACTCAATGGCTTTTGATAAATTATTTCCGGTGCCGACACAGATTGAAGTAGTGCGGCCTACTATGCAACTACTTACGAGTAAATATCGGATTTATATATACGGATACATAACCATGTAGTGACGGTGTAAGAATATCCACAATCCTACATCGTTCCGTGGGTGTCGTAAGAGGCGACATAGAGAAACTAAACCAGGAGTTGGGAAGCAGTGTCTTCCTAATAACAACTAAAAAATAAAAAACTGCGGTTGCCAACCCGCTTGGCAAGCGTGACAACTATGACGAAATCCACCAATGAGGCAATCTATAGGGAAGACCTGTGTTCAGCAGTGAACTTTTAAAGACTCTTGTGGATATATGGAAACTGTTGTCGAGACTAAAACGAGCTTAAGACAAAAATGCTTATCAACGGTGCATCCAGATGCGGGTGAATCTTTATCGTTATCAAATTAAGTCAGTTACATTAATGTAGAAATTAAAATACAGTACATTTTAATCGGGCTTAGAAAATAACGCAAGCCATATTTATTGATAACAACACTGGCCTATTAAGATAAACGTAGATACATCATCCTTATCATTACTTAGGGATCATTTCATAATAAATACTGACCTTTACGTGGTGGTGTCATGTTGAAGTTATATTACTTGTGATGATAGCACGAAGGTCGGTTCGACCGGAAAGGGACCACGCTCTCACAGAATACTAGCGTAAAATAGCAGTCTATTGCTGCTGTGTTTCATATGCTGAATAAGTTTTTTACTGGAACTTTTTACTGGAAGCGTGGCAATCCATCTTCGTCCTCTGAGCTGCAGCTGTGTTTCGTATGGAACCGGAGACCCTTTTTACTACAAGCGAGGCGTACCGTCTTGGTCCTCAGCGGTGACAACGAATCTGCATTTTGATTCTTATTCGAGGATAGACGTCGATTTCTATGGACCACAGCGCCCACTTACTATGAGTCCACAGTCCTCGTCTGACACCCTTTTCTGCCGACTTCAAAAAGGAGACGGTACTCAATTTGACTGTATGTTTTTTTATGTGTGTTACCTCATAACTTTTTACTGGGTGAACCGATTTCGATGATTCTTTGTTATTTGGAAGCTAGTACTTCACATGTGAATCTGATCAAGGTCAGACCAATAGTTTTTGAGTTATTCTTAAAAATTTATATTGAAGTCGGCTGTACAAAATTTTTAGTTTTTAAATTATTCTTCCCGATTGTCATGAAATCTTATGGCTTCCGGTAGATGGTACTAAAACCATTTCATTTACAACAGGCCTAAAACCCAGAAAGAAAAAAGACACGTACATTTTAAAAAGCGTCACGCTCATTATCCCCACGGGGTAAGCAAGGTATAGAAGCAGCGAGCTATTCTTATTACGTTCAGTCAAAAAGTATAGATTTAGATGGAAAATTGTAAAAGAATTGACCGGTCGCTAGCTTATCCCCTATACCATCATGAACCTCAATATCCCATTAGTCACATTTTCAACCGACTTCAAAAAGGAGGAGGTACTCAATTCGACTATATGTCTTTTTATGTGTGTTACCACATAACTTTTTTCTGTGTGAACCGATTTCGATGAATCTTTTTTACTTGAAATTTGGTGCATCTCATGTGGTCCCATATTAATTCGATCAAGTTCTGGTCAGTAGTTTTTGATTTATCCTTAATAATTTAAATTGAAGTCGGTTGTACAATTTTTTTTTATTCTACCACTTGTACGACATACTAAGCAAGTAACACAGTTAGACCCACATAAATATGAGACATTAAAAATCACGTTAATACATTTTATGTACATATTCTGAACCATTCATAAAAAGAGAGGGAATTAGAAATAGATTAAAATATATCAGTGGTAAAACACATAGCTATCAAGCGCATATTATTATTTTGTTTGGCAACAAGTTGATATATCACATTAGCAGAAGATATTTTATGATATTGATACGTTATTTCCATTCGTCGTCTAATAATTAAATTAGACTTAATATTATGATACAAATAAATAAAATAGAGCATAATAGGCATATTTTTCTATACTGTATCTGCCGGTGTGAAAATTTGCCAGTCAGTCTGCCCGATTGCATTTCTTTTGAATACCTACCTACTTAAAATTTTAGGATAAACATTTGCAGAATGTTAAGAGCATAATCTTTCTATTTTGTTTGAATAGACGACTATTGTCTAACTTGTGGCATTATAATTATATAATTATAATGTCCAACACAGTTAGGCCCGCCACATACATACGGAATTCCGTTTTGGGACACACACTGAATCCCGTTTGCCCCCAAATTTTCGAACGGAAAACTACCGTACCTGTGTGGCGGGTCATAGATTTTATATGGACTTGCTGCGTTCGGAATTCCGAATCAGAATATCGAAACGGTAATCCCGTTAGGGTATTCCGTATGTATGTGGCCGGCCTTAAAAGCTGAGAATACCTACTTATTCGGAATTTGTCATAGTGGTAAAATAAGACCAAAATAAGGCCGGCCACATACATACGGAATTCCGTTTCGTGATTCTATTTTAGAATTCCGAACTGGTCGGCCACACACATACGGAATCCCGTTTTGCCCGCAAAATTTCGAACGGAAAACTACCTTATGTGTGTGACTGGTCATAGATTTTATATGAACTTGCTGGGTTCGGAATCCCTAATCATAATTCCGAAACAGAATCCCGAAACAGAATTCCGTATATTTGTGGCCGGTCTAAGACAGCATAAAAATAATGCTAAGCCCAGCCACATACATACGGAATTCCGTTTCGGGATTCCGTTTTGACATTCCGATTCGGGATTCCGAACGCAGCAAGTCCATATAAAATCAACGACCCGCCACAAATGAGCGGTAATTTTCCGTACGAAATTTTCTCCGATTCGAGATTCCATATGACCGCCTATGCGTTCGGAATCCCGAACGGAAAAAAACCGTCTAAAGTCTTCCATAGAGTTTTTATGAGTCCCAACAACAACAAACATAGAACATAGAACTTTTAAATAAATAAATTATTATTGTCAATTTTTAACAAGCAGCTACTAAAAGGTTAATAAATATATCTTATCAAAACTAAATAATGATTTAAGTTTATTAATTTATATTTATTAATTTTTATTATGCGAAATAGTTACTCGACAAAGTCTAGTTCTTCGACAAGTTTTCCCCACATCCTCCTTTAGACACATCCTCCCATCTCAATATGATCAAGTTGGCATAAAAATGCATTTTTTTACATCAGCTCGCACTTAGCTTTTTTTAGATCAGCCCTTAAAATTCGACTGTTGAAAACGGACCATATCGGTTGTAGGGAGGATGTGTCTAAAGGAGGATGTGAGGAAAACTTGTCGAAGAACTAGACTTTGTCGAGTAACTATTTTGCATAATAAAAATTAATAAATATAAATTAATAAACTTAAATCATTATTTAGTTTTGATAAGATATATTTATTAAGCTTTTAGTAGCTGCTTGTTAAAAATCGACAATAATAATTTATTTATTTAAATGTTCTATGTTTGTTGTCGTATTATATAATATGACAACAAAGCGTAAACAAAATTTTTAATTCGTGCTAAAAATTTAATTATTTTTAATTCATTTTATAAAAACTTTATTCTTAACAAGTAATTAAAATTATTACAATAGTTTTCATTAATAAATTGGAGAAAAATAAAAGCAAGCTCGACATGTTTTTCATAAACTTTTTTACCAGTATTTAGTAGAAAACTAGATTTTTAATAGTATTTCATGTTGTTGCGGTGTGAGAATTCATCCCGCCATTTTGTAATTTTGTTACGGGGTATCGTAAGAGGCGATAACGGAATATGTCAGAAAAGTCACATGGCTTCCGAGAGATGGCAGTATAACCATTTCGTTTACACCTCACGGAAAATACTTGCGACGACCATGCGACGACTGCCTAAAAGTCTGTTGACTGTTGAGTGCTGACGAACAATACTCGTAGTATGTCGTCAAGATGACGCGTGAAGATTAAGGCGATACCCCGACCAAAACCTCGCGATTGTGCGTTTTTGTTCGTTATTCAGAGACTATTAAGTATCTCATTAGTTATGAAAAATAAACTACTACATCTAAACGCACATTATTAATGTTCGATATCCTATTCCTCACATTCCACGTTCTTATTTGTTTTTATGTGTTATAAATAAATTTAAAATCTACTTTTAAAAAATGACTAAAATTGGCGTACGCAGAGTGCGGGCGGCAGTGCACTGCATGCTCAAGGTTATTTGGTCAGGGAAACGCCTTAAGGCAAACCCTCATTACAACGAGAGATGCCTATGTCCAGCAGCTCACTTTCGGGGACTGATTAAGAACCATGTAGAAAGTAGTCAGCAATAAGGTTTTCTTTTCAGTTGTGCCAACCATCTGTAGACTGCAGCCTGCCGGTCTGGCGAGGCCGTTATATTCAGTCACATGAATACACATGTACGGGCAGCTTATCGGAGAAGTTCAGGGACATGCACATGTCCTTTCTCAGTGGACATTCCGCTTGGTCAGCCTACACTATGGTTTATTTAGCTGTAAGTTGAATCAGTCTAACTGCTACTTTTATTTTTATACTATCTTTTTATTGGAACAAAGTTCTTTACCGCACGGTACGAATTTGACGAATGGGGGCTAGGCGAGAAAAAGTATAAGATTTTTCCGTCACAACGCCCTTTCTATAGCGCGTGCGAGATGGAATAATATCCATCTCCCTCGCACTATTTCTTATCTTGCCATGAAAGAAATATTATTATAAATGACGCTTGTTTTTAATAGACGCTAGTAATTCATTTATATAATATAATACGTTTATCAATAATAATATACTACGAAAATAACTTCGTTCCAACCGAGTGTTCCACGACACTTACGCATGTTTTTTTTTATACTGTGTTTTTATGTAGTCTTTGTTAAATTTTTTTTTATAGGATAAGGGAGACAAACGAGCACACAGTCCACCTGATGGTAAGTGGATGCTGCGGCCCATACACATCTACATCTATCCTCATTTGCGAATCAAAATGCAGATGCGTTGCCACCCGTGAGGACTAAGATGGAATGCCTCATTTCCAGTAAAAAGGGCCACCGACCACCTGCACTCACCAAGCGAAACGCAGAGATAAACTTCTACTTCACGCTGGTATTCTGTGAGGTCGTGGTACCACCCCGGTTCGAGCCGGCTCATCCGTGTGACAGTAAAAGCTGCCGCGTGGCTCTACCACTGTTAGAAATCTAAATAATTTTCATTTAATACGTTTAAACAAAACCAGCAGCTTAAATATAATAAGTCTTAAGCATAATAAGTATAATATAAAAGTTACAAAAGATATACCGTTTGAGTTACCATATGCTAATGCCTCAGCAATAACTGGGGACTATGGCCAATTTTTCTCCAAATCCTAATTACACCTGGCCGTGCTTTGTAATGATTGACAGATGAGGCTATGGCTACGAAATGGTTACAGTAAATCCACCTGAAAACTCTGAACCCAAGTAAGAGTATCGGTTTTAACCAATGTGTGGGAACTGACTCAGTCCTCACCGTACTTCGCGGTCTTTACGTTAGTAATTGTTGGTACCTATTTTTTGCCGTGGGTGTTGTAACAGGCGACAGAAGAAAATTGAAATTTTGTGTAGTGAACAAATGAATGTAAAGATATTTAAAAAAACGTTATCCCACACTAAGAGTTTTTCTTTATCGACAATGCAATGCAGACATGTAATACTTACAGGAGTTAAATCATCTATATATGTATCTATAATTCCATAACTTTGTTTTATGTTACGTAATTTACACAGGCTACCATCAGGTGGACTGTTGGCTCGTTTCAGTTTTAATGCTATAAACTCCTTTTCCAGTTATACCTGGAGAAGCGCATGGTATGGCGAGGAACTAGAGTTCTGCGCCACTCTTTGCAGTTCGGCGCGGTGATGCTGAGCTGGTTCACTGCACTCTCCCGCGTCTCCGACTACAAGCACCACTGGAGCGACGTCCTAGCAGGCTACTCCCTTGGGATTACGCTTGCTGTGCTAGTGGTGAGACTTTGTTTTTTTTTTTTAATATTTACCTTATATCGTGCCTTTAATACGTCATTTGACGCTACTACCGGTCGCGTGTAATGGTGTTACACCGCCATCAGTCGGAAGCAATGAGATCTTTCTTTCTTGTCTATAGTTGCCTCTTACGTTGCCCTACATCGTGGTACCTTATGCAATCTATAAAATCAATATAAATAGTGTAAATGATTGAATAATTTCTTATTTATCCTAAAAATTTAGTGTTTACGTTATATTAATAAGCATGTAAATATTTATTTAATTTTTTACGTAGATATTTAAACTCCTGTGCAATTTTTCATAGCAATATATTTTTATTACAACATGGTTAAGTCCTCTTTTAAAAGTCATAAATAATAGTATATTTACATAATATTAAAAATATATCAGTCTCATTTTTTCAAAGTTAATAAAAACAACTATTTGAAATATAATTCTATATATTTAAAATAGTTGTTTTATTCCTATATTTGCCTCTTACTTTGTCCTACATCGCAATACCATATGCACTCTATAAAATTAATACCTATCTTACTTCCTATCTCCTCTTAACTTAGAGTTAGTTTCTTTTGTAGTACTTTAATTTCTTCGCGCCGTTTCTTCCGAGGTTATTAATAAGTTATTCCCGTGTTTAAAAAGTGACATGAACATAATCATATTGTTGATGATGGAGAGCATAGTGTCACTAAGTAGCGACTGCAATTGTATTAAATACTGCTAATAGCATCGATCACTAATAATACACAATCAGTGACGAAAAATGTCCTTACCGAATGAGCGCCCACTCGAACATTTAGGTGCGCTTTTAATTTGTATTTAGCGTCTTGAATACAACTTTAGGCAATGCGTTTAAGGTTGAATTTACATTAATGTATATTTATTTCCACTAGAATTACATCAATACAATTGGCGACAGTTTTTAGAAACGTTTGCATGGGATTGTGTATCTAGTTTTTGATTAGTGATCGATGGCTAATTGTAAACAGATCTTCCTAGTTTTGACCTCTATGCCCAATGGTGGATTTTTACCTATTTTTTATTGAATATAGACCGACAATGGACCTATTACAGTCCACCTGATGGTGAGTAGGTGTTGTGGCCCATAGACGCCTCTATCAATCATCCGTAAAGTATAAAATGCAGGTGCGTTATCGTCTCTGACGACTAAGATGGAATAATTCTTTACCAGTAACTTTTGTAACGCGGTAGAGCCATGCTGCAGCTATATTAGTAGTATAGTTGTAGCACGAAAGGGTCGGCTCGACCGGGGAAGGACCACGCTCTCACAGAATACCTGCGTAAAACTTTTACTGGAAACGAGGTATTCAATCTTAGTCCTTACGAGTGACAATGCATCTGCATTTTGATTCGTATTCGAAGATAGATGTAGATGTCTATTGGGCCACAGCAACCACTTACCATCAGGTGGCCTGTGTGCTCGTTTGTCACCTTTATCCTATAAAATTAAGTAAAAAAGGTATATGATTTTCGTTATGAAACACAACAGCATTAAGCTGCTATTTTACTGTGGTAAACTAAAGGTGTGGTAAAAAGAAGGTGACCCTTTCCCTGTTGAGGCCACTTATTTTTACTGCAGCTATAAAAAATTAAGACATACCATGTAAATAACTTCAAGCAAACAAGGCTCCTAGTGGGTTTTTTGAGAAGAGATGCCTTATCTTTATACAGTTTTCATTGATACACGTATTTTTTGTTTGTTATGCAGTGGACATGGGGAACTGATATTATTCAGCCGAAGAAAAAACACTCTCCTTTACCGCAACACGATAACATTTCCTTGATGGTTCACCCGCAAGAAGCTGTACCTACGTAGCAATTATGATTACTTTCACAAAAACGTATGAATTATGATATTTATTAAGCCTAGTATAAAGTATTGACTCCACTAGCTTATTTGTAAATAGTTAAAATTTGGAATGTTTTTTTTTTAATTTATAGTAAAAATTAAGTGATAAGTTTACGTATATTATAGTATATTATATTGTAACATGACTTAAATTTAAGCATGTAAATATTTCTTTTTTATAACGTGGATATTTAAACTCCTGCTCAATTTTTCATAGCAATAATTATGTTACAACGTAATTAGGACTTCTAAAAGTTAAAAATTATTGATAGTTTTTTTTAGATAATACTAAAAAGTATATCAATTGATATGCCAATTAATATAAAACATCAATTTCAAATGTAATTAAATGAAAAATTGTGTATGCACAAAATCCTTACATTATTGTGATATAATTATTTATTTAAAAAGTATTAAAAAGTTTGTTCAAAACTATAAATATTTATTATTTTTTTATATTATTTTTCTCTTGTTATATATAATATATCAATATTAAAAGTACTTAGTCTCCGTTTAACTTTTTAGAAAGCGAAGGCAAAACTCGGATGTTCTTGCCAAACCCTTTTACAGACTAGAGTAGAATATAATATATTTTTTCAATAAACTTTATAAATGATTCATATGAAAGGCATTTTGTACTATGACCACTGATTAGGAAAAAAAAACTCTACCCTTGCAAGAACAAGCAAGAAACCCAGTGGGACTTTTTTACATTAATTTATTACAATTTAAAATAGGTGGTTTACAACATTGATACAAGAAACGGCTTGGAAGCAATTCTCAGGGGTTATTATCAACCATGACTTTGTTTTTTTTTTTTTTTTTACTGAAAGTACAAACTAAAAGTCTAAAAACAAATGCGAATAACCATTGCGTGTTGCTATTGACACTAGTGGCCGTATGAGGGAGTTTAAGATCGCTCAACCTGCTGTGAAGAGGGCTATGCCTGAAGTTTTCTGGCATGACAAAGTAAATAATGAAGAAACTCGCAGTAGAACCAGAATTAGCGACAGATGTACCAAAGGTTCAGTAAGCTAAAATGGAATGAAACGGCCATATATTTAGCTATAAGGACCGTCAACTGATCCGAAAGCCTCTCGAGTAGCAGGCCTTCCCTGCCGATAAGTGAAGTAGAGCAGTCTCCTACTAGATACAGTGATGACTGTGATGATCACAATATGAATATGAACTTTCGAAATTTTTTCAAAACTCTAAGCCACAAGCCAATAAACTTATAACTTTTTTGATGACTTATGACTATGATTATTCAATAAACATTTTTATTGTCTTCCAACCCGTTCTTCAGTGCAACCAACTCCTGGTTTTAGTTTTTTTTTTCAATAAACGTTTCGTTTTCATTTACGTCCCGTTCTATAGTGTTAAAGTGCATAAAAATATTCATCAAACAAAACACTTCTTTAACACCATACAGTCGGCTTAAAATTGTTTTATCTGAAGTCATTTTAACTTGCTGAACCAATTTTTTTCTACCGACTTCAAACAGGAGGAGGTACTCAATTCGATTGTATGTTTTTTTTTATGTGTGTTACTTCATAACTATGTTCTACATGAATCGATTTATATGATTCTTTTTTGATTTGAAAGCTGGTGCTTCTCATATGGTCCAATATATATCACTAATTGCAGAGCAACCTGCACACTTGGATGTCACCGTGGATATTCCAGTTTTGGTTGATTCAGACGATGATAAAATAGGTGATATACCGAGAGGTGAAGGCGGTTCAATCAGAATCGTCTCTTCCATAGCGATCAGAAGAGGTTCTATAAATCATTGGAGCGACCAAAGGTATATGGAACGGGCCCAGTACCGTATCAGGCCGACACTATCGCATTCTGGCGTGGCCTATAGTCAGAGCCCGTAAACCACAGCGAGGGTTCTTGGATAGAAGATGTGGCAAGCTAGGGTGTGAGTGTTACGCCCATGGACCCCGTTACCATAACCCCGAAAGACGTAGCTGTGGAGAACCGTAGAGCCCCGAACTGGAAAAGTCCGGGACTCGACGGGCTGCATCACTGCTGGCTGAAGGGGTTCGTGGTGTGTCACGCTGTGCTCGCCCGACAGTGTCAAAAGGCTCTCGACCAAAAGTTAATCCCAAGCCTCTTCACTACTGGGATCACCCACTTTGTTCCAAAAGATCATTATACCACTGACACCGCCCCATCACGTGTTTACCCACCATGCATTAGACACTGACATCCATTTTTAATGCGAGAATCACTCGTTAACTGGAGATAAATCAGGTGATATCATGCGCTCAAAATGGATGTCGGGGCGGTGGTCGTGGAACCAAGAAACCACAGCTTATTGACGCGGTCATTGGCAGTGGTTCAGCGCAAATGTTGGAACTTCGCCGCCTGGATAGACTACAGAAAGGCATTCGACTCGGTGCCCCATACATGGTTGAAGAAGGTCCTCGAATTATACAAGGTTGACTGTACAGTTAGAGACTTCCTCGAACAGTGTATGGGGTAGTGGAGTACGATACTTTTTCATCTGGGCGAGCGGATGACGGCTGCGGTGAACCGCATAAGGATAAGAAGGGGTATCTTCCAGGGCGATTGTCTGAGCACAATCTGGTTCTGCCTCTCTCTGAACCCTCTTAGTACCTTACTGGAGGGCTCCGGTAGGAGATTTCAGCTTCGGAAAGGAGGGACAAAAGTGACCCACCTTTTCTATATAGATGATCTCAAATTATTCGCCTCCAGGTTCTCCCATCTTATGGAATTGCTGAATATCACATGTGAGTTCATCAACTCACACAGAATGGAGCTGCGGTCCTTCATGTCGGAAGGGGTAGGGTTACCAACTCTGAGGGCATAGATTCACCTATGCCCATAAACATAAAGACCCTTTTTGAGGCTGAAACATACCGATACCTGGGTATGTCACAGAACATAGGTTCGATGAGGCGGACAGGAAAAAGTCAGTTTGCGATGTGTTTTGTGCATGCTTGACAAAAGTTCTTAACATTGTTTTGTCGGGCGTGAATAAGACACACGCATATAACGGTTGGGTCATGACTGTTCTCATGTATACTTTAAGCATACTTAGGTGGACTCGGACCGAACTGAATGCTCTGGATAGAAATGTCCGCACTGTTATGACGTCCCACAGGATGCATCATTCGAGATCGTCAGTAATGAGGCTAGACTTGCCGTGGAAACACGGTGTGCTGGTTTTTTAAGCGCTCTCACCGTGCATAATTGTGAAGTGTGCAGCCTCCGTAATTACTTCTTGGCGAAATTGGATGATCCATTCTACAGGGACATCATTTCGGGTGATAAAGGGCTAACCCCTCTATCCTTAGCCAACGAGCAATGGCAAGACCCAGCGGTACAGCGCATTTCCGACCTGGAGACCGTACGGAAGGAGAAGGAGCTCCAAGGGAGGTTCTACAAGGCTCTTCATGAGCCTTTCGTAGACACAGTTGCCTCCCTCTACTAGCTACGTTTTGGTGACCTTTTCGGGGAAACCGAGGGTTTCGTCTGTACAATACAGGATTAGGTTATTAAGACCAACAACTATCGGTGATACATCCTAAAGGCACCGTCGAGAACTGTCCAGCTTGTCGCCATCCCGCTGAGTCACTTAGGCATATCAACTCTGGTGGTTCAGTGCTTTCTTACTCTGAGTACTTGCACAAGCACAACCTAGTAGCCAAGATTCTGCACCATCTTAGGTCTCGTGGTTTGGAAACTGCCCTATCATAAGTACTTGCTGGAAGCCGTGCTCGAAAATCACTACGCCAGGCTCTACTGGGACCGGGCCACATCACGGAAAGGACTACTCTTGCGAATAAGTCTGATATTGTGCTGATGGACCGGGCACAGTCAAGGATATTTCTGGTCTACATTACCATTCTACCTCATGAAAGCCGAAGCAGATAAGAAAACAAAATATCTGTACCTGACTCACAAGGTGATTGACATGTGGGGTGGCCTGCCGTACTAAATTATTTCTGTAGTCGTCTCTGCAAATGGGTTTATCCCGGTCAGCCTTTTGAGTCATCCGAGGCGACTGGGACTCCGTGACGCACCTTCTCGATACCGCCCGCATCGTCCGCTGGTTTCTTTCCCTTTTCCCCCAACCCTCGGCCATTTGCTCTCCCCTGCCGAGGGCTTCCATCTGGTTGAGATTTTATTTATTTATGTATTAATTTATGTTAGTATATTAAATATATATTCAACCTAACCAGATAAGAATACTATATAAATACCCCAAAACAATAATAATAAACATTTATTCATTACCACCAATAAAGTTACAATGAATACACACAGAAATAACCAAAATCATATAGTGTAGTAGTGAATGGACTCTAGCTCAGCATAAATGTTGCAGTTACCTACAACGCTATTATTCTAATCTCCTAAGCTTCAAGCTAAATGGGACGGACCGTACCGGATTGTGACAAGGATCAATGACGTAACCTACCGGATACAGAAAGGTGCCAGAGGTACTCTGGCACCTTTCTGTATCCGGACTAGGAGAGACAAGAACTAGGAGAGACAAGATCCTTCTAGAAATTTCGGGACCGATATGTACTCGAACATTCTAGATGTCGCTAGATGTCGCTACAGTAGAAGGTTCTGGAAACTACCTGAGGCCCTATATAAGGCCGGTATAGACCACGACCGAGTGAGTATTGAATTATATTATATTAGCCAGCGCTAACATTTTATTTTACGTCAAAATTTTTATGTTTATTATTTATTGTCATGCATGTTTAATTTCTAGCTGCAATTAGGTCGTTTTCTTTTATTTTCTGCTTTAGTGACTTAAAAACATCGAACTCAAGATTGAAATGGGAAGACACGGGGTCAGCCCCAATTTTATTAGCTATCAAAATTTGAACGATGTTATCTTTCTTCCCGATCACAACGGCCATCTTCGCGTCAACGGCCATAGTCTATAACGATTTTTGGGAGACCGAAGGTGTTAAATTATACTTTAGGCCTTTATGTAAAAGGGACAATCCATCCGTTGGAAACTGGATATCGGAAAGATTCTAAACTCGGGGATAAAATTGGTGATGTTTTGTATATATGTAGTTATTACGATTACGGGATGAAGAGGATACAAGTCGTTGTAACCTCTCTCATCCCGTTATCTTAATTGTTACTAAAGCCGATAAGGGCAATATTGTTTTCATTATGGAGAGTAGCGGTTACAGCCAGAAGGTTAACGATGTTATTCAAGGTGATGACTTTGAGCCATTTGAGTTTGACCCAAACAAAAAAATTACTTCGGATATTAAGCTATGTATACAACAGTCACCGACACGGTCATCCCAGCGTCATCGAGTCATCCGTAGCAACATAAATTAGCCAATTTTTATTGTTATATTAATCGTTTGTTTACTGTCCCATTAAGTAAAGAAAATTATTTAAAAGAGCTTAATGTAATATATCAAATAGTAGTCTCTAATGGTTTTTCAAAAAAATCTCATTAACAATATAATTAAAAAGAAACAATAGCAAGTTGTTCGCAACTATCTGTACGCGGTTCAACCTCAAAATGTTCGTGGATATGTGAGTAGTTTGACCTACTTAGGCCCCATATCTGAAAAAGTAGCTAATACTCTTCGATAAAGCGGCGTTTATGTGGGGTTGAAAACAAACAATTCTCTTAGGAATATCTGTAATAATGAAGATAAGTTAGATATTCGTCAAAAGTTGGGTGTTTACAAACTTATTTGTGACGAATGCCATGCCGTTTACGTGGTTCAGACTGGTCGCAACTTCGAAACACGTTATAAAGAGCATCTAGCCGCATACAGGAATTGCATACCCATTTTCCGAAATGTCTTTTGGACACTGGACACAAAATAGCCAATGATCACTCCTTTAAGGTCTTACATACGTGTAATAAAGGGCTGCGACTGTGTGTGCTGGAACAGCTAGAGATATTAAAAAATAATAATACATATATAGTAACGTTGCACTGCTGAATGAAAAGAAAAATGTTTCTAACTCACCTCTCTTAAATATCTTTAAGCCTGCTCTCTAATAACAGACAGTAACAGAAAGTCGCAATATTTAATTGACGGCTCCGTGGCGCAGTGGCTTAGCAATGAGTTGTTGCGCCGGGGGCCGCGGGTTCGACTCCCGCACGGAACAAGTATTAGTATGGCCTACAAATAATTGTTCCGGGTCTGGATGTTTGTCCTCGTGCAATGTATGTTTGTAAACTGCCTCCACGATACAGGAGAAAATCCTAGTGTGGGGTAACGTTTTTTAAAAGAAAAAAAAATATGGTCGTTTGTCACCCTCACGGTGATCGGTGATTATTTCGTGGTTGGAGGGTAGGCGGGCGTTGCGCGGTGGTTTGTTTTTGATTTTACAAGCGGCTGCGTACGTCAGGTGGTGATTGTTCGCATGTGTTACCGCATGACGCAGTCCCTCGCTACTTAAGTGGGGTGTGGTTGCGTCAGCGGGCTGTATAAATAGCAGTTGTTTTGGTTCGCCGCTCACTTAGCGGTCAGCCACCGCAGAGTCTACATTATCTGAAGATGCCACGTGTAGAGGCGAAACACGTATCGTATTTTCATCAGTGGTCTGTCTTTTCTAGTGTAATGGTGTTGGGATTGGTGGTAACGGGAATACTGCACGCAATTGAGAGAGGGCGGGAGGTGCTCTTCAAACTAGGTAAGACACATCATTTTATTTTATCGAGCGGATCTACGCAAGGTAATTTTACCAACTTTAATATAATGGATTTCCGCAAAGTAACGCCTGATTGTATTAAATATCATAGTAATTTTCGTAAATTAATGAGCCTCATAACAATTAATAGCAGAAGAAAAGCATGCTTTTACTAACTAGAGATCTACCTCGGCTTCACACGGGTGATTTCTGGATCTCGACAATAGTGCGACATACCGGGTCTAGTAGTGAATCTAAACCATTCTCGAATCAACTTAATTACACACGCAAAATCTCATGAAAATACATAGATCAAGACTAGCAAAAGTGTTTTCTGATTTGGTTTAGGCGAATGGAACTTTGTATAGAGTATGATGGAGAATATATTGAAAAGATGTAAAATAAATATTAATAGTATCTAGAATACTTTTTGTATATCTCAAAACTTATTGAGTGACCTACATATGTACAGCCGTTTAGGAGTTCAGTTATGTGAGTGAAATTCCAAACGGCTGGACACTGACAGAAGCATTATATCTATAAAGATTTTGATGACATTTGTGTGTGATTAAGTTGATTTGAGAATTGTTTAGATTCACAGTTGGACCCGATAGGTGGCGCAGTTGTCGCGATCCAGAAATCACCCGTGCAAAGCGGGGCGGATCGCTAGTTTTCTTATAAATAAAATAAAATCAATGCAAATTCTGAAGGTAAATTTGTCCGTGGTTGGTCACCGCCGCCTCGGGAGACGATGGTCTTTTCTTGCCTGTAGGTTAAGTGTATTCATTCAAAGAGCCATTCATCGAAGAAACGCAGTTTATATTGTTGGCACTCCTCCACAAGTCGTATGTCAATATGATTAATTAGCCATAGGCCTTAGACATTCATGGTACAAACATATTAAATATTTATGAGATAATTAAAGTAATTGTTTAACTTCAATAAAACTACAAAGAGGACATATTTAATTAATGAAGAAAAAAAAACAATATTCATATAAGTCATCATCATCATTACCGCGCTTTACAAATCCTTTGCCGAACATAGGCCTCACTCAGAGGAACGTTCGATTGAGCAAAAATTTAAAATATAACAAAAAAAACCCCTTTGATAGCTCGTTGAAGTCTTTTCTTAGCCGTGAAAATTACGGATTTCTTAAAATAAATACAATGTGCAAGTTTCAAGTATTTCTTTATATGACGTTTAAAATATCATATATATATGTATATATATTTATACTATAAGGGTGACAAGCGAGCACACAGTCCACCTGATGGTAAGTGGTTACTGTGGCCCATTGACATCTACATCTATCTTCGATTACGAATCAAAATGCAGATGCGTTGTCACCCGTGAGGACTAAGATGGAATGCCTCGCTTCTAATAAAAAGGGTCACCTGCTATTTTACACTGGTGGTAGCTGCTATTTTACACTGGTATTCTGTGAGAGCGTGGACCTTCCCCGGTCGAGCCGACCCATTCGTGCTACAACCATAACATAGCTGCAGCATGGCTCTACCACGTATTAAGTGTATATGGTAAATTTTAATATACCATCAAGTGTTTTTATGACCTACAAATAATTATTCCGGCTTTTGATGTGTATCCTTGTTAAATTATATAAAGTTATATAAATGTAAACTGCCTCCACGTTACAGGAGAAATCCAACTGTGGCGGTAATGTTTTTTAAAATAAAATTAATTGTAAAATACCAAAAAGTTCTCAGTAAATCCCTTTCTTCAAGAACTCTTGTTCTATGACTTTTCTAAGACTCGTAGTGCTACAAGAGTTGTTGGTTGCTAAGATAGGTAAAATAATCAATAAATGAATGAATGAATGAAATTTCTGTATCTTCACCACTTTACACATTCACGTGATCGCGCAGTTTTGCAGTATTTTAACACCATTTCAATGTATCAACAAAGTAAAATCAAACAACGAGAAATATTTTTTTTTTGTATGGATATTTTTATGAGCGAATTTTCTAAAGTTAGTTGGAGTAATAAAATTAACCCTGTATATTTAAGTAACTGTTACTTTTTATTTTCTTTTTTTTAAAACGTTACCGTTACGTCAGGATTTTCTCCTGTATCGTGGAGGCACTTTACAAACACAAATTGCACAAGGACAATTTAAGTAACTCGCATATATGTACATTTCTTATATTTATCCTTTTACGTCTTTTCAAGAATATGCCAACTCGCATAGACTTCATGAAATATTTATGCAACACATATTATTATAATCGTCGCTGTGTAAAATAATTTTTTGTATTTACTAGGCGGTATGGAATACCTAAGAGTCTATCTGGGTAGGTGAGTACCACCCTCGTACTTATTTTGTCGTTATTAGTCACCACTGTGCGATTTAGAAGAAGTTTTCTTCCTCGCACGACTTCCTTGTGGAATCGATTACCACCAGCGATTTTTCTGGACCGATACGACTTAGGGACCTTCAAGAAAAGAGCCTGCTCCTTTTTAAAAGGCCGGCAACACAACTGTAATTCCCCTGGTGTTGCAGTTCATGGTCGGCGGTAGTCATTTACCACCAGGTGAGCCGCATGCTTGTTTGCCCCTCTCCTATAATAAAATATTGTAGGATCGTTGCTATTTGTAGCAACTCCTGTATTGTTGTAACTAAAGGTTGTGAGTCATTCCATCGTAGTCCTCAGAGGTGCCTATGTATCTGCA
Source organism: Parnassius mnemosyne (assembly GCA_963668995.1). NCBI lineage: Eukaryota > Metazoa > Arthropoda > Insecta > Lepidoptera > Papilionidae > Parnassius > Parnassius mnemosyne. The sequence continues at coordinate 34,309,852 of CAVLGL010000068.1, read as the reverse complement.
GCCTTCTTTGTCTGAAGTGGACTGCAGTATCCATAGATTCAAGTAGTCACTTACCATCAGAGTCAGTCACTTTGATTTCATTATAAAAATACAGTATAACTAGAAAAAAATATTTACGTACATATTGCACAAATAATACGTATTACAATGTTACGTATGATACACAATATGCAGAGAGTAGTACCTACTAGGAGTAAAAAATAATTGTATGTTGTATAAATAAATAAACGCTTTTTATCACAATCTAATAAAATTAGTTTTTTTTATTGGTTAGCGTGACAAAGGAGCACACAGTCCACCTGATGGTAAGTGGTTGCTGTGACCCATAGACATCTACATTTATCCTTAATAAAGTATCAAAATGCAGATGCGTCGTCACCCGTGAGGACTGAGATGGAATGCCTCTTTTCCAGTAAAATGGGTCTCCGGTTCTCTGTAGAGACACTCACCATACGAAACACAGCAGTGTCAAGCTGCCATTTTACGCTGGTATTCTGTGGGAGCGTGGTCCTTCCCCGGTCGAGCCGAACAACTATACTACTATGCTACAACTATACTACTAATATAGCTGCAGCATGGCACGTATGTTTTACCGAGTTTTATCGCGTTTAATTTTATCCTTTTTAATATCCACGGTTACTGGGTGGCTGTCGTAGGTATTTAATGTCCTTGTCTGTTGTCAATGTTACGTCGGGCTAACTTTAGCTTTTAAATATTATTTTTCAACCTGATCTACTTCTAAGGTTCTAGGAGCAAGGAAATACTATATATCTTGAAGTCTTGCAGTAGTATTCTTTGGTTTGACCTTAATTGTATTAACTGCGGAATCCAAAGCAGACGGTAACATCCAGTCATCTTCTCTATTGAAATTAGTATGTTCATTAGTATGTATGTTTATTTCAATAGTCTCACGAATCACCATTTGTAGGAAAATACCTTCTTTTTTGCGAGCGTTAGTTCTCCATCGAATCTGAAGTAAAGGTAGGATGTTCCTAGACACACAGACTGTACATTTTCCTAAGCGTCAATACGTCAGTTAATATGTTCTATATGTTCCTTTACGCGGTTTTTTATCATTATTATTTGTTTGTACATAAGTAAAAGGATTTTGTTTTATTAATTTTATTTTATTAGTTATATTAATCTTGACTTTGACATTTTTAATTTATTTAAATAGCTTTATATATTGTAGCTTATTCTATTTCAAAGTTCAAGAATAACAATTTTTGAATTGCTTCAATTTGATTGTAGTTCTATAAAAAATATTTTGCTATACATCGTATACTAATAAAATAAGATCTGCAAATGACATAAAATAAAAAGTCAATAAAATAGTATATTGCTATTGCAGATAACTTCTTCGAGAACTTTACGTGTAAGTCAACCATGACATGAGTGAATCAGTGTTGGAATTGCTTTCTTGACATGTGCATGAGAATGGCTTGTGTTGGTAGATTTTACTTTCTCCAGCGGACGATTTAGTTCGGAATGCTTGCATGTACTATCCGCACCGCGTCTTCTACACTATTACGTCAAAGATTAACTGACATAGACCTTAAAGTAAGATGCAAATGAAAACACAAATTAAGCACACTCATATTACATTAAGCTGTGTTAAATTACTAAATATAACATCGTATCAACTTTGCACTAAAAAATTAAGAATGACGTATAAAAAAAATAACATACGTGAGTATCGTAGAACACTCGGTTGGAACGAAGTTCCTTGCGTAGTATTATTAATTAACAAATACAAATAAATGAATTACTAGCGTCTATTAAAATGAAGCGTCATTTAAAATAAAATAATATTTCTTTCATGGCAAGATAAAAAACGTGCGAGGGAGATACCTAGATATTATTACATATCGCTTCCTCATAGCCGCCAAGGCCATCTACACTAAATCAGAAGGGGTCGTGACGGAAAAATCTTACACTTTTTCGCGCCTTTATCCGCCAAATTCGTACCGTCCGGTAAGGAACTTCGTTCCAATAAAAAAAGGTCTTCCATACATCGATATATGTCAGAGACGATGCTCCAACTGCTAATGTAAGTTTGTAACGGCAATTAAATATAAAAAATTTGTAAATTATATGTGATATTACTACAAATTAACCACCGGGTTTTTCGTTTTCTTTTGCTGTAAGACTTTGCTAGAAAGACCCCATAAGTTTCGATGAGTAAGTTTGCGAATATTTAAATATGTAATATTAAATGCTCGTATCTTTTAATTACATAGACTTATGGCAATAGGCAGTCAATTTGACTTAAAGTGATAGAGACAGCACGAGACTTAACGGCGTATTTAAATTGAGTAGCATTTGAGTTTTGGGCATTAGAAGTTTAATTGTTTACACCTCCTAGAGACCGTGACTCTTAGTTTTGTATTTTAATTTCAACTTGATAAACCGTTCTCTAAAAAAGGCAGTAAAGAGAACATAAAAGCGATGCTGTAAACGTTTAATTTATTTTGTGGTACAGAACCTTAAAATTATATAAAATTATTCAACGAAATATCAACAAAAGTAATAAATATGTAAATTTTAACAGCTCATTTGAAATAATATTGATACTTAAACTTAAAACAAGTGTACCTTTCCATTCATGTAAGGACTACACTACGGTATTTTCTTTTTAGCAAGTGTTAGAAGTTATATAACTTGCAACTTTAAAATTAGCAAATAAAAACTAAATCCTAAGTCCCTCTCAGAGACAACGGCATGCGCGTCCACAAGTGCGCCGTATTTAACAACGAAACAACGTGTACAAGTGTACAAGAAGGTTCTTTGTAGAGTTGACGCGCGACCGCGACCGGCAGTAAACAATCGCGGGCCGGGCAGTCTTCGGCCGGCCCCCGCGAGAGGCGCTCGTTTAATGCCATAGGACAAATGACCCACACTAACCGCATAACAGGTGTTTGTGAGCTAAATTTGAGTAAATTCCTAAAACAAAAAGTTATAGACAAGATCCGTTCGAATCGATTTTGTTTTGTTCGTATTGCTAAAGTGCGCAAGTTTTACCGTTGTTATTCCATTTCTTTTTCCGTTAAGCGCGTGTGCCAGTGGTATTGTGTTCTGTGAGATCGGATGGTGCGTTTTGTTGGCAGTGTCCATCTAGAGATTGTGCCTCTGTGTGGCAACGTTGCGTATTTTGATTGAGGGCGATGAAACAAAAAATACTGTTCTCTCTTAACCATAATATTTCAGTTCTACATGTTAAGGTTTCTAAAGTAATGCGGTACATTGCCTTATTTTATTTAAATTTTGGAGAAGTAATACTGAACGCAATATTAACACATTTTTTTTTATCAGAAAGCAATATTGATGAACATAAAAAAATATAACAATTTAAATATTAAAAATAACATAAAAGAAAAATAAAAGTACATATATAAATGAAAAAAAAAATGTGTTTGTCGTGACGCCACTCTGCACGCTCCGCCAAACGCGCTCTACTGAGGTCTATCCCCATACACTTACTTTGTTACGGTTTTTACTAAAACGCTGCGGCCCTTAGGTTCTCTAGTTCTTTACCACTCTACATTTCAGTCACATTAGGTAACACTGTTCCGTCAATATCTCAAAGGAATAACTTAAATGATTTTTATGCAAAGTAATACTTATCATTTTTTTATATAATCGATATTGCAGTTGTATATTTATTTTTAAGGATTATATTAGCTATAGAAAAGAGAAAGATATATGAGAAACCTCGAATTCTTTTCATCAATAAAAATAGCTAGAGACATAAAAGTCAATTCATTATTTACCTACTAAGATACTAGGTTTAATCGAAATCGAACAATTAACATCAAAGGAATAAGCAATAAAAAATCAGTCAGGATAAGAGGGCTACTCTAGTCTGTGGCCCAAATACGTTCGGCTCTTTTAATTGAATAAATCAGAAATGTTAACCTTTAATTAACCATAATCTTGGTTACAGTTGTCATATTATCTATAAAGATAGGATGTAAATAAAATTTAAATAGTCTGTTCTGTTTTATCAAAATAACTGACTTATAATAAGCTTTATTAAATCATTTTTAAAATTTTTGTTCGTCTGTCTGTGCTCTTCTCTTTCTTCTTTGGAATAGCGAAACCGATTGTGTAGAAACTTCACAAACCGAAAGAGAGAAATACCAGCCGGACTAGCATGGGCAGGAGACATTTTTATCCCCGCGGAAAGGAGAAAATGTTTATTCCCTCGCTTAGTTTTATCCATCCTTCGAGTATGGGCTATTATATGTGGATATTATATCCACCGGTGTGGTGGACATAATATCCACAGTAGATAAAATGGGAGATAGACTTAGACTTAGATAGATTTTTGTATGAATTTTATATTATAACCACGTCTAATGAACTGGGATAAAATTGTCCTATTCAAATATCAAAAAAGCATAATTTTTTATTTTCATTTGGCTCAATGCTACGGACGGGGGATATACATATGTCTACTCGTTATGTTAAACGGGGATATACTTCTCCCCGTTGCCGTGCTTTGGCATAGGGACAAGATAATTTTATCCCTTGTCAGTAGATATAATCGGTGGATAAATTTTATGTACCCAGCCCATGCTAGAGGGGTTTAGGCTGTATTTCTTCCGGAAAACTTGCAGGTTTTTTTGGAAAATCAAAAACTGATGTATTGCAATTTACACAAGATAACTTTAATTCAAAATTAATTTTTATTTCCTTTTATTTTACACCGTTTTACAACTAACATATGAGTGCTAACTTTAGTTCTACGTGGATGAAGTAGCGGGTAAAAGGTAGTAAATAAATAAAAATATACTTGAACACTAGGCACAATCTTTTATTTCGGCGAGAATAACGGAGCATGGAACGATCTGTCATGATGCTCGTTTGCGGCGCATCTTGGCGGGCTTAACAAGTTCTCGAAATACGTTTTTTGCGAAGTTCTTTTTTTATTATTACGATCAAGTGACAAATTTCCACTTAAATTGCTGTTAAACATATGATTAATGATATCTTCGTTCGAACTAGAGTTCAAGCATCGTTAATTTAATGTGCTTCAATGGCTCTACATAAATATTAAAATGTGATATATATATACAACTAATATTAACAATTAATATTCATATTTTTCTAGCTTCAACTAATTTAGTATCCTTAAATAATTAAAAACATTTAATTTCTTTCATACGGCCTTTCCAAGGTAGAGATCGTCAAATTTAAATCTGCGCGAGAATCTCTTGTACTTTTGGTAAGTTTAGCATGCCATGTCAAATATAGTTAAAATAAATTAAAAACGTTAAATTGTACTAAAACGCAATAGTAAGATTTTCTCGTTTTTTATTTTGTTTTTATTTTTTTATTTGTAAAAGGTTACAGCACAGGATTTTCTCCTGTATCGTTTACATACATAATTTTTACAAAGACAAACATCCAGATACAGAACAATTATTTTTAGGCCATACAAATACTTGTTCCGTGCGGGATAGAAACCCGCGACTCTCAGCGCTACAACTCATTGCCACGCCACTGCGCCACGGAGCCGTCAACGCACAGCGTGCACATAATTAAATTTCATGATATTTAATTATGATGTTAATGATACGGTAAATGTGAAAAAATCTACCAAAAATGCTACAAAAGCGCGGGCAACTTTTAAATTTGACGATTTCTTAATCTAGATAGGTTGATCATTGAGAAAAGTTAGTTTTCACAGATATAATTAAAAAAAAATATTATTTCTAACGACGAACGAAGCTCAGTTGCCCAGGTACTTTCTATTTAACTATTGATGTACTACTGACCAGATTTGCTTGATTTATTGCTTGATTTATTTGATTGATCGAGTCGCAAAAGCCTTTTCTCTGTTTTAATCGATTGCTGACACGTAAATTTTATAAGACGTTCTTACGTTTCAATTCATCAAATACATAAAAGAGTTCCAGGTTTCATAGGAAACGTATTTACTGCAATATCAACATGCCTATGAGGTGACACAGTGAACTAATTGTATAATAAATTGCTTAATAATGCTCCAGTAACCTTTACCTAAGGCGTGTGGGCAAACAACTTGCCGATATAAATTTGTATGACAATTGCGTCCTTAATATGGAGATATTACGACATTTTAATACAGACAATATACTCTCTTTCATTGCAATCCATAACAAGACTAAACATAAACATTCTTCAAAGATCTCACATGGGTACTACCTACTAAATACTCTAATTTACGGCACGAAGAAGCCTGCATGTTTGAAGTCCGCCTACACTGTAGAAGCGCAACGAACTAAATGTTCCATAGTCCAACCAAAAATGAGATGAGCCCTGTCTAGCCAGATGAGCCATCTCTAGGACGTATAGGCATGTATAGGCTGTATTATTAATTTGCCTTAGTTACTTTTTATTAAACTAGGTTCAACGAAACAAAAACACCAACACAAATATTTATTTACTAATGGAAACATGTGGCAGAACCGAACCGTCATATTATAAATTATAGTTATATAGCAAACAATTATAGTTATATACGACTTAGGGACCTTCAAGAAAAGAGCCTACTCCTTTTTAAAAGGCCGGCAACGCATCTGCAATTCCCTGGTGTTGCAGTTGTTCATGGGCGGCGGTAGTCACTTACCATCAGGTGAGCCGCATGCTCGTTTGCCCCCTTTCCTATAAAAAAAAACTACACCTACTTCGGATGATTTTTGGATTTCGACAACAGTGCCACCAACCGAATCCAATTGTGAATCTAAACCATCCAGGGAACCACTCATACAAACACGTAAGATTTCATCAAAATAGGCCCAGTCGTTTAGGAGGAGGTTAGTGACAAAAACACGTACAGAAGAATTTTACGAGTACACGGAGATATACTCCAAACATTGATATAACCTACATTCAACATAAAGGTAATAAAATTCCATTCATACAAAATTACGATTCGGTGAGTAACGTGCGTTATTAACAAAGTAAAAGTCGTTATATTATTCAGCCCTGTTCGTCGTCCCACACTTAAGCCTACGCCACTTATAATAAAATTATCTATGGACTATTGACCAACACTGGCCAAAATATTCACCTACATAAACACTCACGATATTTTATCGAATTTTATTATGGACAGTATTATAGTAAATTTAAGGCGTAGGAGCCAATTAGGCATACAGATAAATTAGTAAAAAAATCATTAAAACTCATTGTCACACTTGTAGAATGATCTATAAACACCTCCGTTATAAATTTTATTATGTGTCGCTGTTTCAAATGCGTTTTTTTGGTAATTTATTCTTTTATGCGTTGTCCACCACCATTTTCGTATTTTTTATTCAATCTTTCAAATCTTTATTGCTTTTGAGTTGTATTAAGAGTGATGTCATCAGTCTATTATATCCGTTAGTTGTCATGTTTGCCAGATAAAGGCATTTATCTGGTACAAACATATAAGCTTACAATTGTATTGTGTTAGCGTCTTTATTATTAAGCCATTACAGTCTATTTGATAGACTCATAGGTGAGATATTTTGCCATTGTTGCTACGTTTGACAGGCAAGTTGGCAAGTGCAGCTTTTTTCTCCTGGTCTGTTTCCCTGTGTCTCCTCTAATGACACCCACGGGATGATATAGGGGTAGTGGTTATTCTTACACCGTATTATAAAGCGTTCTCAGCTTATTTTATACTTTCTTTAATTGCAATCCATCACAAGGACTAACTGCTGCTCTGTTTCGTCAAATAAAATTATTTTTTAAAATATTAGCCTAAAATGCTGTGAGCAATGCTGCAATGCTGCAAACTGGTTTGTGAGCACCCGACACTCTCTAACGATTTAAGAACAAAAGTTAATAAAACCAACTTTAAAAATTAAATAAAAAACGTGAATAATATAGATTTTTAAATTATCTATCCATAAGTGTAATCCTAAACTCCTTAATGCTGATGTGCTTCGTATGGTGAACTTGGAGTACACTGACCGCCTTCTGTTGTTAGTCTTAAAATCTTATTATTTATAGGTAGATCTACATAATTATTATTTAATTAGTGACCCGACCACAGTTTCGATCAAGTTTTCTGAAGTAAAGTTATTTTTAGATTGGTGTAGATAATGATACTCTTGATGATTTCTGTGTAATGGTTCATTCACGAGATTTAATTAGTAAATTAATGAAGGTGAAAATTTGTGTGTATTCAAACTACTTTAAAAAAAATCCGTATATCGATATGTTTTTTTTACCCAGTCATCTTTTATTTGGATAGAGTAGTACAAATTTGACTTGTGTTTAGCGATATTTTTACTACGTTGTCTGATGGATTGCAATGAAAGAAAGTAATGTGTTCATAAGCATTCTCCAAAGATCCCACATGCGTACTACAGAACATAGTTTCGAGTTTCATTGTAGTCTATATCCATATATATGGGATAGTGGGTATTATTACACCATATTATAAAGCACTCTCAGTTTATTTTATTAATATATTATCTGGTACCCGGTGCATTGCTGCCGCAGAAGAAATAATGGTGAAAATATCGTTTGAAATTTGGAAGAATTATATTGCGTAATTAGGAATGATAATACATTAATTGAAATGGAATGATATATAACTTTCAAACAAATTTGTCGGTACGATACGCACGCCACAACCTGTAAATTAATTGTACTATGCCTATAACCTTCGCGCAAGTGCAAGCAATATGGTGGCAAAGTTTTACCGCAATCTGATGAACGGTATAGCAGCGCATAAAATACTAACAAACAAAAATTAATTTTTATATATTAGATTCACTATTTATTAACTAATTTATTTAGTCCTTCTAATATGAAACACCATAATTTAAACATTATAACAAAAACCGAGTTAATCCCATTTTATATCCTTCCCCAGTCAAGTCGGACCGTGACGCATTATAAATACTCCTTGTCTGGCGAAGAGACCGTCAGGGAAGTACAACCCTCTTACCTATTTCTGCCGCCAAACAACTGTGTTATAGTCTTAAGGCCTCACACACACATTTGACGCCGGGCTTAGCTCTCAAACTGGGTCTACGCCCGGTCGTCAGTATTGTATGGGACACTATGAAGCTAATCATACGACGCTAGCGCTAGCGCCGGCTCACCGCGCATCCGGGCACGGTGCTCGTGATGTAACCGGGTCGTATATAAACCGTCTTGTGTGCAAGCTGGAACGGTTTCTTCCCGGCACCGCCAATAAAACCGGACCGTGTTAAAACCGTCTCGTGGGCAGGAGCCCTAAAGGTGTAGAGAGCCAGTATAACTATCGACTGTAAGGTATTGCATTTTAGTACTCAGAGGAGACGACGAATCTGTAGCCCTCTTTATTTAAATTGATTGCATTTATTCATGGGTTGCAGGAGCCACTTACCATCAGGTGAACTGTAAATTCGTTAGCATTTTATAAAAAATACAATTTTTTTGTAGAATAAGGGTTACAAACGAGCACATAGTGAGTGGTAGCTGTGACCCATTGACATCTACATCTATCCTCAATAAGGAATCAAAATGCAGATGCGTTGTCACCCGTGAGGACTAAGATGGAATGCCTCTTTTCCAGTAATATGGGTCTCCGGTTCTCTACACTCACCATACGAAACACAGTAGCGTTACGCTGCTATTTTACGCTGGTATTCTCTGAGAGCGTGCGTAAATAAATTGATAAATGAAATAATATCAAACACGTTTCAAACCGCTCAAAAGTTAATCTCCCGGTCGCCGCGACCGGCGGAAATGGTAAATATTTTCTACTAATAAAATAATAATTATGAACAGTAACAAAGCTGTAAATAATAAAATAACAAGTTAGTGAGGACTTTCTAGATACCTGTTCGAAAAGAAATATATAGTCCATGTTCATTAGATTTCACTCGACGAGAACAGTTAACGACGCAAATGCAAGAGTACGCATAAGTCTGCGTCGTTGTAAATATTTACACGCAAATAAACCTACGATTTTACAGTGTAGTGGCTGTGCAAGAATATCCACTACCCCATATCATCCCGTGGGTCTCGTAAGAGGCGACAAAAGGAAACAAATCAAGAGATGGGCAGCAGCGTCTTCACAATAACGACTAAAAATAAAAAAAACTGCGGTTGCCAACCCGCTTGCCAAGCGTGGCAACTATGGTAAATATCCCCCCATGAGACACTATTGAGGAGGCCTATGTTCAGTAGTGGACTTTAATAGGCGGTTACGGTAACAGAACATATGATTTACTTATGTACACAGATTTAATAAGTACAGATAATATAAAAGAGTGTAGATAATATTAAAGCATTTGAAGCATAAGCCTCTTGCTTTCTAATTTGTAGAAATATAAAAATAAACGTATATTGTGATTAAGGTAATGATGTAATTCGTTATGTTATATTAGTTGTAAATAAAACGTTATTGGCCTTACTCATAAAAATCAATTTAAAAATGCTTATAGTTGCTCTCTTTTTGTTCACTAAATGACAACAGATAGAGACACGTATAGAGATAATTAATATTCAATTTACGTGGTAGAGCTATATTTCACCCATATTATGGCTCTACCACGAATGGGTCTGCTCGACCAGGGCAAGACCACTCTCTCACAGAATATCAGCGTAAAATATTAGCTCAATGCTGCTATGTTTCGTATGGTGAATGTAGAGCACCGGAGACTCTTTTTACTCGAAACCAGGCATTCCTTCTCAGCCGTTGATTTTTAATTGAGGATATATATATATATATATATATATATATATATATATATATATACATATATATATATATATGTGTGTGTATATGTGTATATGTATATATATATATGTCTATGTACCACAGCATCTACATACTATCACCCTTATTATATTAAAAAAAGAGATAATCGACGATTATATGTAAGGTCGAATATAAAATACAAAAAGTTGAACGTTCACAGTTGACTATAGTCCTATTGTAAGGTATTCCTTCATTATAATATTAGAACACGTCAAGAACAACCTGCCTTGTAATGAAATGCATAAAAGTAGATACAACAATAGCTGTACGTTACCTGCATAGTGTATGAAATTATTCTTACGCTCTATCATTACACTGGCGCGCTCCAATAGCTTGTGCTGCTGCTACTCCAGCGATACGTCCCAAGTTTTAAGCACGTAAGAGTTTCTATATAAACTTTTTTTAAATTATTTAAAAATATTGTAGAATGTTAACTAAAATTACGTAAGGAGTTTAAAAATGTTGTAATTGTACAAAATGAAAAAATAGGTTCCGTAATGTGTGAAGTCTGATTATTGTACAAAAAAAAAATTATATATTTTTATTATATTTAGGTTTGTATATGAAGTAATGTTAAACATTTCTTCTTTATTTATGTGCATGTTTTTGCGACTGGATTAATTTTAAACATTAGAAAGACTAGAAATATGCATTTAGCAAATATTCAAATAATGCGTTTTAATTTTTTCTTAAACTATATTTCCATTTGTTTTACTGTTACTTTTAAAAACAACAGTTTTAATACTACAGGGTTCCAATATAATGTTAAAATTATAAAAGAAAAAGTATATCTTCCTACTGTTATTACATTTGCATATTATTTTGGGTGACTGAACTACATAAAAATACAGATTAATTACAGTTTAAATTTCATATGATGCATTCAGTCGATTACGGACCCAAGATGTCGACACGGTTAACAATTTTTATAGTCAAGTTGCCGGTCGGTTAACAGATACTTAGCGGGGTATTAATTAAATTATACTAGGTATATCCTATTCTACGACGTAATCGTTTTCCATGTTTAATTTCATTAGAGTCCCTCCAGTCTCAAGATCAAGCATGGTTGAAGGAGAAAATCATGTAATGATGCTAACATTACAATTTTAGGTAACATTTAACTGTTCAACAGACAGAAAATTAAAATACTGCGAGAATAACTAATGAAAAACATAAAAATTAAATCATAAAATTAAATTTTTAAAATTTATATAATTTTGTTAACTTTTTTTCAATAATCACGCTTCAGTTTATGATGTAGACTACATTAATTCTTGAGGCAACTGTATATAACTTGCACGCGTTGATTTGCAATAAGCAATAGTTATCATTGGAACGAAGTTCTCGAAATTATTCAGTTGTGAAACTGTTCAATTTAGCTTAACAAGGCAAATAAGTGAACGATGTTTTACTTAGACATTGCATTATTCAATTAAAGAAGGTAATAAAAGCAAGACGATAACATAAAGTTAGAATCACATTTTCATACCTTTTTATAGAAGTTAGTATGACAAACCGTCACATAGCTCTCCTGATGAAAATGGAATGATGTGTTTAGTAGATCACTACTCCTATATCTGTCTTTATTTAAGAATTGAAATCTAGATATGTTTTCACCCTGAATACTAAAATGGCATACCACATCGCCATAAAAAAAAGTGCAAATATACCTCTTTTCTAAAGATATTATTAATAGACTAAAGCGCTCTAAAAAAACAAAGATATTTTAATTCAACTATATTTTTATGTATACGCTTGACACAATATCTCTAAGGTTAATTAACAGACTCTTCAAAAGTAGATCTCATGATAAATGAAGTTAGTTTATACTTTTTTTTTAGTCAAAATATTACATACGGATATAGGAAAAACAAATAATAATATCTCATAGTTGTTTTTGTACCAGTTTTCATAATATTTAATAACTTCAAAAACAGACAAAAGCTTACGAAAGTATAATTATGATCGACCACTTTTAGTGGTCGGCTATACCTTTAGTAAACTATTTAGTAATCTGTGGCTATACGCAGTGGTCAGTAGTTTCCTTTTCTAACATAGGGGCAGTAAAGAGGGTAGTGTGGATCAATAAAACCACGCCGGTGATGTAAAAACATGTTTACCTGTTTCATCGTTTACCATATTATATTGAATACAATGAACGCAAATATTATTTGCGTATACTGTATGACTTAGGTATCTCATCTCATATCTATTAAATTAAAAAAAAACATGCAATAACTAAACATATGTGTGGAGACTTTAATATCAATCTCCTGGAAACTTCTTCCATTAGTATTAAATTTTGTTCTTTGTTCAAATCCTATAATCTTAATAATTTATTCTTTGAAGCTACACGTATTGCAGGGTGTAGTGCAACTTGTATTGATAATATTTTTACAGGTGTTGTACCAATCAACAAATCAATAATTCAAAAACTTAGTTCAGATCACTGTGGACAACTGGTTTCGTTACCTTATATGCACAAAAAACAGGTAATTGAGAAAATTGTGTTTGTTCCTTTTTTTTATAAGATAAGGGTGACAAACGAGCACACAGTCCACCTGATGGTAAGTGGTTGCTGCGGCCCATAGACATCTACATCTATCCTCGTTTGCGAATCAAAATGCAGATGCGTTGCCACCCGTGAGGACTAAGATGGAATGCCTCATTTCCAGTAAAAAGGGCATCCGGCCACCTGCACTCCCCAAGCGAAACGCAGAGGTAAATCTCTACTTCACGCTGGTATTCTGTGAGGTCGTGGTACCACCCCGGTTCGAGCCGGCCCATCCGTGCGACAGCAAAAGGTGCCGCGTGGCTCTACCACTGGTAAAATCCTATTAATGCAAAACACCTGGAGAGATTTAGAAGTAATATGGTAAAAAACCTTCCATCCCTTTCTTATAAGGACAATGCAGACTATTTATATAGAGAATTATTTACCCTTATAAACAATGAATTTAATAAAACATTCACTTCTAAAACATTCTCCAGAAACAGTCGCAAGGCATTTAATGAGTGGGCGACAGTAGGAATTCAAAAAAGCAGTTGAAGGTTATATGACCTTTACCATGAAAGATCGTATAATCTTTCCGATGCTTTTAAAGAATATGTAAATTAAAACAATTATTAATATAATATAAAAAATTATTCTAAAATGTTTAAAAGAGTTTGCTCCACAGCCAAATCATTACATATTAGTAACAAAATTAAGACGGCTAAGAATAAAATTAAAATTACGTGGAGTATAATTAACAGCGAAACCGGTAAAGAGAAACCTCGTAACTCAAACTATCAATTAAATTAATAATGAATTGACTAAATCAAATCAAGAAGTTGCAGCGGTGTTTGAGATATTTTTCACTGATGTTCCTATCTTGACAACAACGTTATTGAATACTTTTCCAACTGTCGCCGAGTCATTACTTAAACCGGATGTTAATACCTGTTTAAAAGAATTTAGATTTGAAAAAGTATTATCGCATAATATTGTAAAATACTTCAAAACTAAAAAAAATTGGCGCTTAGACTTATTACTTCATATTTAAGTAACAGAACTCAAAAAGTCGTCATCAATGGTAAATGTTCCTCCGGATCGGTAGTATCAATGGGCGTTCCTCAGGGCTCGATTTTTGGCCCATTCCTGTTCTTAATCTATATTAATGACTTACCTTATCTTGTAGGGGACAATCACGATATAGTATTATTTGCTGACGATACCTCTTTAATTTTCAAACTGAAACGGCAGTCAATTAAATATGACGATATAAATAATGCTCTATCGAAACTAGTACATTGGTTTAACGCCAACAATTTGCTCTTAAACGGCAATAAGACAAAATGTATTAAATTTACAATACCTAATATAAAACATTCGAAAACTAATGTGCTTTTAAATGGGGAGGAGTTGAGTCTTGTGGATACCACTGTTTTTCTTGGTATTACTAATGACGCGAAACTTCAATGGGGCTCCCATATATCTAAATTAGCAAGCAGACTTAGCTCTGCAGCATATGCTGTAAGAAAGATTAGAAGTCTCACAGATGTTGAGACAGCTAGGTTAGTGTATTTTAGTTACTTTCATAGCGTAATGTCTTATGATATTTTGCTATGGGGTAATGCGACTGATATTGAAGCTATATTTATTTTGCAAAAGAGAGCCGTACGGGCGATTTATAATCTAAATTGTAACGAGTCCCTCAGAGAAAAATTTAAAGAAATAAACATATTAACTTTGGCATCGCAATATATTTATGAAAATGTAATGTATGTACATAAAAACATAAATAGCTTTAATAAGAATAAGGATGTTCATGCCTTAAACACTAGGCACAAACATAAGCTTGTAATGCCAGTTACTAGACTCCACAGAATTAGTAATTCATTTATGGGGCAATGTATACGCTTTTATAACAACGCTTTTATAATATCAATGAATACATGAATGAAAATAACCCCTGGGAATAAGGTGATCGCCACCATGCTGGTTCTATGAAAATTCATTTAAAATTGTATAAACAAAATTATTGTTAAGTGAAATTATGTTTAAAAAAAAGTCCCACTGGGTTTCTTGCTGGTTCTTCCCAGGACAGAGGTGTTTTCCGAACCAGTGGTAAATAAAATAATGACTTTCAATAAGTATTATGTAATAATCCATATTGAATAAAAATCATTCTATTCTATTCTATTCTATAAAAACTAAACAAGCGTGAGTGTCGTGGAATGCTCGGTTGGAACGAAGTTCCTTTTGTAGTATATTATTATTGATAAATGTATTATATTATTGATTAACAAATACAAATAAATGAACTACTAGCATCTATTAAAATGAAGAGTCATTTAAAATATTTCTTTCAAGACAAGATAAAAAAGTGCGAGGTAGATAGATATTATTCCATCTCGCTTCGTCATAGCCGCCAAGGCCGTCTACACTACGTCAGAAGGGGTCGTGACGGAAAAATCTTACACTTTTTCTCGCCTAGCCACCATCCGCCAAATCCGTACCGTCCGAAAAAGAATTTCGTTCCTAAAAACATGTGTGCAGTTCACACAAGGTAGAATACTAAACAATGCAGAGTATCAGGAGTAGGATAGTTGTAGGGTATATTTATTGTAATATTGTTACCAAGCTTAAGAATTATATTAAACAATATATATTTTATTATAGATAATAGGAAACACTATATATTGTATCATATTTCATTCTCTCGCAGACAAAATCCTAAAGATTTATATGTTTGTCTCTTTTTAGTGTCGCTTTTTCGTTTCATCGAGTTTAAAATTACGATTCTAAAGAAGTTATCAGTTCAAAATGGAGACCGAGATAATAGGGAAACACTGTATACTGTGTTCTATCTCATTCTCTCGCAGGCATAATCCTATAAATTTATATGTTTGTCTCTTTTTAGTGTCGCTTTTTCGTTTCATCGAGTTTCAAATTACGATTATAAAGAAGTTATCAGTTCAAAATGGAGACCGAGATAATAGGGAAACACTGTATACTGTGTTCTATCTCATTCTCTCACAGGCTTAATCCTATAAATTTATATGTTTGTCTCTTTTTAGGGTCGCTTTTTCGTTTCATCGAGTTTCAAATCATGATTCTGAAGAAGTTATCACTTCAAAAAGGAGACCGAGATAATAGGGACTGTAGACTGTATTCTATTTCATTCTCTCGCAAAAAAAATCCTATAGATTTATATGTTTGTCTCTTTTTAGTGCCACATTTTCGTTTCATCGAGTTTCAAATTACGATTCTAAAGAAGTTATCACTTCAAAAAGGAGACCGAGATAATAGGGAAACACTGTATACTGTATTCTATATCATTCTCTCGCAGAAAAAATCCTATAGACTTATATGTTTGTCTCTTTTTAGTGTCGCTTTTCCGTTTCATCGAGTTTCAAATCACGATTCTAAAGCAGTTATCACTTCAAAAAGGAGACCGAGATAATAAGGAAACACTGTATACTGTATTCCATCTCATTCTCTCGCAGGCTAAATCCTATAGATGTGTATGTTTGTCTCTTTTTAGTGTCGCTTTTCCGTTTCATCGAGTTTCAAATCACGATTCTAAAGAAGTTATCAGTTCAAAATGGAGACTGAGATAATAGGGAAACACTTTATACTGTATTCTATCTCATTCCCTCACAGGCTTAATCCTATAGATGTATATGTTTGTCTCTTTTTAGTGTCGCTTTTTCGTTTCATCGAGTTTCAAAACATGATTCTAAAGCAGTTATCACTTCAAAAAGGAGACCGAGATAATAAGGAAACACTGTATACTGTATTCCATCTCATTCTCTCGCAGGCTAAATCCTATAGATGTATATGTTTGTCTCTTTTTAGTGTCGCTTTTCCGTTTCATCGAGTTTCAAATCACGATTCTAAAGAAGTTATCAGTTCAAAATGGAGACTGAGATAATAGGGAAACACTTTATACTGTATTCTATCTCATTCCCTCACAGGCTTAATCCTATAGATGTATATGTTTGTCTCTTTTTAGTGTCGCTTTTTCGTTTCATCGAGTTTCAAAACATGATTCTAAAGAAGTTTGCACTTCAAAATGGTATGTTAGTAACGATTATATCATATGTTCTCTATTATTAAATGGTTTTGACATTTATTGCTGTATAGAGGTTACGTAAGAGAACCCACCACCCCATATTATCCCATGAGAGATGTTATAGGAGACAGAGGTAAATGAAACAAGAGAGGGATAGATATCTCTCCATCTTCCTTAAAACAACTCAAAATAATAAAAAATATGGTTGCCAACCGCAAGCGGCGAAACTAACATGGCGCCTTTTGATAGGATGTAACTTTAATAAATGAAAGAATGAATGATGTTTGTAACAATATTCTCAACAATATACTCATTAAATGTACGTAACAAAAACGCCACGACGTAATTATGTTACATTATTTGAATTATAATTCACGTAACTCAATAGACGAGAAACGAACCTTGTAATTTTTTTAACGAACGAATCTTGTCTTGACACTATCGTTTAATCTAATTCTCAGATCCAAAGTGTAGACAAATGTGAAAGTGAAAGAAAACAAAGTGACACAAGTGACGAGGTCATGTGCCCAAAGTGTTTTTTATAATTATGACTTAGTTAGAAAGTAGCCATGTACCGGCCTAACTTCTACGAGAGCACTTGCTTTCGGTGCAACGAGATTGTGTACCAAGTGGATCGTGTGGGACCACTCAAGGACTTCACTTTCTTCCATAGTGGCTGTTTCAAGTGCGCAGTATGCGGGACCAAACTCACTTTAAAAGTAAGTATTCGGTAATATAATTCACTATTATGATACTACTCTGATAAAGCTCAGATAATCTAAGTGGTCCTTTTAAAAATTCATGCCGCGATCGTGTAGTAGGCTGTAATGATAATTTAGTAATTAAGCGATTGAAATGCTGTGTGTCTCCGTTATTAGCGTATCAAATTGTCCTAGATTCATACCTCAAATGCTAAATGCTAAAATTATGATGAAGTCAATATAATAATGTCATAAGGAAATTTTTTGTCAACAATCGGAAACAAATTGTCGGATTCGAGGATTACCATGTCCTCCCCCTCTCTTCGGACCTCGGATAATCCTATAATATGCCAGCGTAACTTGTCTATCTCTTCTTCCAGCTCCAGGATCTTCTCGTCAGTCCTCAGGGTGCGTGCGTTATATGTTGCCAGGTCAAGTCGTCGTAGGTGGCAACTGAACCTCCACCGGAAATTTTTAGCACCCCCTGCCCCACCGTTACCATGGTCGCCACCGTAGCCAGGAATAGCGGCGTCGCCGGGGACTGGGGGCCGTCTCTTCGTAACTTTAATCAATGGGGGTTTATTGCCATAGTTGCCAAGCTTGGCGAGCGGGTTGGCGACCGTCGTTGTTTTATTGTTGTTTTGCTGTTATCAGAAAGATGCTGCTGTCCATCTTCTGCCTCAGTTTCCTTCTGTCGCCTCTTTCAACACCCACGGGAAGATATGGAGTAGTGGGTATTCTTACTCGCCACTACACGGGGCATATTAAGATATAATATTTTTTCTTTTCTTTTTCTTTTTTTTTTTAAAAACGTTACCCCCACACTATGATTTTCTCCTGTATCGTGGAGGCAGTTTACAAACACAAATTTCACAAGGACAAACATCCAAACCCGGAACAATCATTTGTAGGCCATACAAATACTTGTTCCGTGCGGGATATTAGTAGGCAAATCAGATATGGTAGGTAGCTATTTATTTATTGCTATGTCTTTGCGGAGTAATTCTTTTGTAAGTATTCTCTGGCTGTGCGAGTGAATTTTCTTTATCACCCCTTGGTGCTTGGCACCCGCGGCGGACCGCCCCCCCTCCCCCCACCTTTACGCCGCCACTGTCACTACCCGAGACCCGAGACAAATAGAAAAATATATCTTTTTAATTCAAAAGGGTTTATACGATAAAGACGGGGATATTGATAAGAGGCAACAGCAAGGTCGTTTAAATGCCAAGCAACATGAAGATAGGGCGTAGATCAAGGCCGCTTTGTAAAATCATAACTCGTTCTACCACAATGCAGTCGCAGCACTGATCTCATAAATATAAAAAAACAAAAGTCGTATGACGATGAAGCCATCTTTAAAAAGAGTATCAGTATTTAAGAGGATATAATGTTTACCATCGGCGACTTATTTTGCTTTCTGTAATTAACAAAAAATTAACAAAGTCATCGTCTTTCATTTTTTAAGCAGGATCTTACCCAGGTATTTTAATAGATGTCTTCAAGTATGACTTAGAGCCGATTTTTCGCTTGTATACTGTGAGACAGTACTAATTTAAAAAAAAACGAAACAATTGAACTATTTATTTAACTCGTACAACTTTAATTTTTTAGTTGTATAAGTATATTGATTTTTATTCAATGAATATCTTTTATATGACGATTGAAACATCGACCTTACGACCTTTTTAAAAAAGGTTTGCGTTACATCTTTAAGCAAGGGATACATTTTTAATTTTGTGAATCATAGTCTTTTACGAATTCTCTCAAAAGTTAACGGCCGAAAATAAGAGTCTCCCGTTGTGGAAAGAAGCACCGTCGTAAGAGAACACAACATCCCATTTCGTCCCATGGTGTCGTAAAAAGTGACTGGGATGTATCAGAAATATCTCTTGGCTTCCGATAGATGGATATAACCATTTTGATACGCCAGACAAAAGTTAACGGCTGAGAGTAAGAGTCTCCCGTAGTGGAAAGAAGCACCGTCGTAAGAGAACACAACATCCCATTTCGTCCCATGGTGTCGTAAAAAGTGACTGGGATGTATCAGAAATATCTCTTGGCTTCCGATAGATGGATATAACCATTTTGATACGCCAGACAAAAGTTAACGGCTGAGAGTAAGAGTCTCCCGTTGTGGAAAGAAGCACCGTCGTAAGAGAACACAACATCCCATTTCGTCCCATGGTGTCGTAAAAAGTGACTGGGATGTATCAGAAATATCTCTTGGCTTCCGATAGATGGATATAACCATTTTGATACGCCAGACAAAAGTTAACGGCTGAGAGTAAGAGTCTCCCGTAGTGGAAAGAAGCACCGTCGTAAGAGAACACAACATCCCATTTCGCCCCATGGATATCGTTAAAAGTGACTATGGGATGTATCGGAAATATCTGTTGGCTTCCGATAGATGGATATAACCATTTTGATACGCCAGACAAAAGTTAACGGCTGAGAGTAAGAGTCTCCCGTAGTGGAAAGAAGCACCGTCGTAAGAGAACACAACATCCCATTTCGCCCCATGGATATCGTTAAAAGTGACTATGGGATGTATCGGAAATATCTGTTGGCTTCCGATAGATGGATATAACCATTTTGATACACCAGACAAAAGTTAAAGGCTGAAAATAAGAGTCTCCCGTTGCGAAAAGAAGCACCGTCGTAAGAGAACACAACATCCCATTTAGTCCCATGGATATCGTTAAAATTGACTATGGGATGTATCAGAAATATCTCTTGGCTTCCGATAGATGGATATAACCATTTTGATACGCCAGACAAAAGTTAACGGCTGAGAGTAAGAGTCTCCCGTAGTGGAAAGAAGCACCGTCGTAAGAGAACACAACATCCCATTTCGCCCCATGGATATCGTTAAAAGTGACTATGGGATGTATCGGAAATATCTGTTGGCTTCCGATAGATGGATATAACCATTTTGATACACCAGACAAAAGTTAAAGGCTGAAAATAAGAGTCTCCCGTTGCGAAAAGAAGCACCGTCGTAAGAGAACACAACATCCCATTTAGTCCCATGGATATCGTTAAAATTGACTATGGGATGTATCAGAAATATCTGTTGGCTTCCGATAGATGGATATAGCCATTTTGATATGCCAGACGTAAGAATCCCAGACGTCAATCACAGTGGCAAACGTATTGCACGTTTGTCACTGCCGGCTAGCGTATTCACTTTTACGGGAACCACTTCTACTAGTTAGGAAAAAGCGTGAAATCATTTATTTCATTGGCATATTCATAAAGTAACTGTTACAAGACAAAAGAACAGAATCAACTCAAACAGTAACAACTGTCGATATAATCGAAATTATTAATCCAAAGTAAACGAGAGTGAAAAAATAATAATGTTACAGATGAGATGTTCTGTTCATGAGTCACCATTTTACTCCTTGAGTTATTAACCTGAATTACTCATTGCTTACATTATTTAATCATGCTGTAATTTTATGAGCCATTATAATATTTTACACAAGTCAACGATTTACAATATCGATCTCGATATATATTGGTATGTACAACCATCACTAACATTGGTATTAAACGTAGACAGAAAATCCAGTAGACGGCGGGGTAGCGTAACCGTTATTCTGCCTTTCATTCAATCATCACAGTGCTGCCATTTTAGCAATTTTACCCACAAAATAGGGAGACTTTACTTGTGAAACGTACGTCAGTAATTCTACGATAATAACTAAAGCAAATGAAACAAATCATCATTATCATCATCATCATTACAGCCTAAGTCCACTGTTGAACATAGGCCTCCCCCAAGGAATGCCACAAAGCACGGTCATGAGCCACCTGCATCCATCGACTTCCTGCATGTCTTACGAGTACCAGGTCGTCACTCCATCTCGTGGGGGGTCGCCCTACACTTCGCCTAGCGGTACGAGGCTGCCACTCAAGAATCTTTCTTCCCCATCGGTTGTCGGTTCTTCGAGCTATATGGCCGGCCCACTGCCACTTCAGCTTACTAATCCGTTGGGCTATGTCGGTTACTCTGGTTCTACTGCGGATATCCTCATTCCTAAGTTTATCACGCAGAGAAACTCTGAGCATAGCCCTCTCCGTAGCTCGTTGAGCGACCTTAAGCTTCCTCATACGGCCAGGCAGTGAACGACCACGTCTCAGATCCTTAAGTCGTCACTGGCAACACGCACTGGTTGTACAATTTCGTTTTAAGGTTTTGAGGTATGTCTGACGATGACGAATGAAACAAATAGATAATATTAATAACAAATATTAAAACATATATATTTGTTAAGAAAATCGTAATGATTACACTTAGGTACAGGTATTGGTAATTCCATTTTAATTATTATTGTCCTTGAAATAAAACATGAAATGAATGAATATTCCTAATTTTTTCAATGGACTCGCTAATTTTTGTGGTTTTGTGGTGTATTCTTATTTGAAATTCTTTTAAAGCAACATATCATCACATCATCTACGTGGTAGAGCCATGCTGCAGCTATATTATGGTTGTAGCACGAATGGGTCGGCTCGAATGGGGAAGGACCACGCTCTCACAGAAAACCAGCGTAAAATAGCAGCTTAACGCTGCTGTGTTTCGTATGGTGAGTGTAGAGAACCGGAGACCCTTTTTACTGGCAAAGAGGCATTCCATCTTAGTCCTCACGGGTGACAACGCATCTGCATCTTGAGTCTTTATTGAGGATAGATGTAGATGTCTATGGGTCACAGTAACCACTTACCATCAGGTGGACTGTGTGCTCGTTTGTCACCCGATCCTATAAAAAAAAACAGCTTTAACGAGAAGGTGGTCTGTGTAAATAAGGTTCAATCGAGTTAAGTAGATTGCTATCCTTTTCGTTAACGAGAGCTTTGGCCTTAAACTCTTCAAGAACTTGTTACAGATTAGCCACTTTTATTTTTAGACGCCTTGTTTTCTGACGAAGAGCACGCACCATTTTCAACCTCTGCCCCGACAGATTTTAATCCATTAAACCTATTAGCGGCCGTTATTGATCGCAAACAAAAGATTTCCAATTGTGTTCATAATGTTATGTCACCTATATCATATACGGCGATATACAGATGGTAACACGCTCTGTGTTAGCGGTGATAATTTAACTAAAACGCGGTCCTTCACTGCTGTATGGGGAATCTCAGTCACTTAGCGTACGATAAAAACAGCTATACTATATTTTATCTAAGGTTATCTGCAGAAGAACAAGCTTAACTGACATAGCCTAGCGTGTCAGTTAAGTCTAGTGGTAATGGTAAGCTGGTCGCATAGCTCATAAATCAAATTTCGACGTTGTACTAGAAAGCGCAGCTTATAATGGGGTTCGCCCAAATCTTCTTTAGAAAAAGTTACGACCTGATGAAATAAGTGGGTAATCGATGGATGCACTTGATGATATGACACATGATTATATTTTTATTTATAGAGTTAAAGGTTTTCTAACGTTGAGGTGATGAGGTTGCTCCAGCAGATTTCATCCATTATATACTCCTAGTTATTTATTTATTTACCTTTACATACATTTTAATGTGTATAGGCGGACTTAATATATAAGCCATTATCTACCAGTGTACCTTAAATAAAAGCGGTAGCTGTAATAAGAAAATACAGAAAGTCTATATGTACATACATATTATAAATATATATATATATAATGTATTTTTAACTATTTATAACTTTTATATTATAGTTATCCATCTATTTTAACACGTTCTATATGCATAAATTGCACTTAAATAAACATCTAGACCCAGAATAGACAGCATTTGTTTCGTGTAACGCAAAAACAAACGGAGTACGTTGTCACCTCTGATCAATAAAGTGGGATGCATCTAACACAAAAACATCTCGTGGTCCTTCTCCGGTCGAACCGACTCATTCTTACAGCAGCCATAATTCAGCTGCGTGGATCTGCCACTTACTGATATTATGTATTGTACAACCGATGTGCTGAATGTTTAATAAAATTATACATTACAGAAATAATAATTAAACATTCGACAACCATGTGAAAAACAATGCGACGTGATAGTATATGAAAGTAAAATATCATATCCGCCATTTAAATGAACTATGTAACCATTTCACAGCGGGTTTATTTCATTAAAACTTTTGTTTCATTATCCATTATAACTTGATCTCTATTTGCTTCGGTCAATTATAAACGTGTAGACTGTATTGAACGTGCGAGAAATCAGGTTAAATTGGTTTTAGCTATTGTAATGCACGGTATGAATCAGCTATAAATAGCGACAAAACTCACTTAATTGAATGGGCTTAACAGTTTTTAACTTTGTCTAAATGCATTCGATATAACAACAAACATTGTAATTAGCTGTAAAACTAAAAATTGTTTTAAGGTTTATAAAGATAAGCAATATTTTATATTATACACAGTTAAACTTTAGTCTTAGAAAAAAAAAGTCAAATTTAATAGATTAAAGAAGAATTAATAGAGATTTTAACAATATGAATAGAGTGACTGTATTAATATGAAGACAAAAAAAATAAACATACATGTGAATATAAAATTCAAATTTGAAAAGATAATACGACTAAATATTTTATCAGCATTTATACAAGTCTCAACATTCAAAGATATACTAGTTTAAGAGCAAGTGAGCGGCAGACTTACGGTATTTCCATAAGCTTCACTTTTTTTTCAGTTAATCCCCTAGGTACCTGAGGTACATGAAATGGGGAACTCTTTAGTTTGACAGACGGACGATATAGAGACGCTCAGGTGTTAAAGGTGTAAAAAAAATGACCAAAGAAAACGTGGTAGCAATAAGTCTGCCGATTTGACATCTTGAAAGATTTAATAAAAGTTACCGAAAAATAACATTGAACAGACACCTATGAGGGTTTCAAGGTCATGGCAGACAGGTTGAAAAGTATATATATATATATATATATATATATATATATATATATCTGTAGAATAATTAGAGTTTCCGAAAAATAACATTGACAGACACCTATGATGGTTTCAAGGTCATGGCAGAGAGGTTGAAAAGAAAAGTACAATTTTTTATTAATAATTTACGTTATTTGCATATATTCAGACAGATAATAAACTTCTGTGGAGTCCATAAGCTCGTACTATAATAGCACTTGCTCCAATACAGTCGTTAAATCATTACATTAATTGAAAGTAAATACTACCACTTCATGTTGATTGCAATTAATGACAATTACGGATTATAAAGAAAATAAATGTCGAATTAGCACACAATAGTTAATATTAATGTATTTATGTTTTAAAGTAGTGATGTCATAATAATATTAATTTATTAATGAAAATGTTTATTACGTATTTTATTTAAAAAAAACCTCAATAATTTTAAGAATATTCAAATAGGTAATATTATTCTTGGCTCTTCGGAGTTATAGCCTTCAGGTTCATCGTAAGATGCATCAATTCCATCGTGATCTACATTCTCATCATATATATATATATATATATATATATATATATATATATCTGTAGAATAATTAGAAACAGAATCAACCTACGCATCAATTACACGAGCGGGAATATGCCCAGAAGTAATAAAAAAAATCTGTGAATTTGTCGGTAGGTGTTGCGTACGACAATTTACCTTAAACGATACCGTGAGATCTTTTATCAAAATATTGATTTAACCGTTGAAAACAATACTCCAAAATTTGATGCAGGATCGCAGAGTTATATAAAAAAACGTAGAATGAAGTCTTTGAAAACTATAGAAACCGAATTAACTCCATACCCATGAAGCCTAGAATGACTAGTACTTTTCAGTCTGTATCTGACAAAGAAGATAATTTCCCTCAAAATTTAGAACTCTATACCCGAATAAATACTGTTTGGATGTTAAGTCATGCTCTGTGCTTACCAAATATTCCAATATGGGTTGGGTTTAATAGTCAAATCACCAATGATGTCCAGTCCACAACAATTAGTTTCTTACCTGACTGTCTTCGAAACAATGCTGCAGAGCATCAAAGAAAATAATACGTGTATATTTAAATGGTTTGACGGAGATCAGATGCATAGTTTTTTGAACGAATTAGTCGCAGATCTACCAGGCATTTTTCTTTTATATGAATTTATACTTTTAAATTACTTATTTTATTATAATTGGCTTGATTTACAAATTGAAACTCATTCTTTGCAGAAATAATTCGGTCTGATGATGAGAATGTAGATCACGATGGAATAGATGCATCTTACGATGAACCTGAAGGCTATAACTCCGAAGAGCCAAGAATAATATTATTTGAATATTCTTAAAATTATTGAGGTTTTTTTTAAATAAAATACGTAATAAACATTTTCATGAATAAATTAATATTATTATGACATCACTACTTTAAAACATAAATACATTAATATTAACTATTGTGTGCTAATTCGACATTTATTTTCTTTATAATCCGTAATTGTCATTAATTGCAATCAACATGAAGTGGTAGTATTTACTTTCAATTAATGTAATGATTTAACGACTGTATTGGAGCAAGTGCTATTATAGTACGAGCTTATGGACTCCACAGAAGTTTATTATCTGTCTGAATATATGCAAATAACGTAAATTATTAATAAAAAATTGTACTTTTCTTTTCAACCTCTCTGCCATGACCTTGAAACCATCATAGGTGTCTGTCAATGTTATTTTTCGGAAACTTTTATTAAATATTTCAAGATGTCAAAGCGCCAGACTTTTTGCTATCACTTTTTTTTGTCATTTTTTACACCTTTAACACCTGAGCGTCTCTATATATAGGGATATATATAGGGGTTTAACTGAAAAAAAAGTGATGCTTATGGAAATTATACCGTAAGTCTGCCGCTCACTGGCTCTCGGAGAATTCACTTCACGGACATGCCCGCGGGCATGTCTGTTCGGGCATGTCTGTCGCCCCAATACACTACACAGGATCGCGCGGACGTTCAACAGGCAAGTCTGCCAGACCGACTGTGATGGTCCTACACTATCAAACTTTGCACAGACCTATATGCCCACGGACATGTCCGTCAAGTGAATTTCCCGCCGGGGAATTTATGCCATCTAAGTTATGCCATCTACATTAGATAACGCTTGTGCCCTTGGGTGCTTTATTTATTTCGTTTTTTATATTAATGAAAATAGTTGGGAGACATGAACATGAATCTGTTCACACTACGTAGATTTTTACTCTTTTCCATAAAAATTGCATTGGAGTCAGGGTTGAGACAGTTACGCCCCAAAAACCAAACAATTTTACCACTAGTAACCCAAAAACCAGCCCATCGCCCTTATAGTAAAAGGTCTAAAATATCCACTTGAGGAATCGGAAAAAAAATCGACATTGTGCTTACTTTTATAATATGGTGCAAACGGGCAGGAATCGTACGTTCTTTGCTTCTGAATTAATTAATCACGAACAATTGTTATTATGAATGTATGTATGCATTCGTAACTTAATCGCGTACGTGACAATATGTACAGCCTCTGGATAAACTGACGGAATGGGCACTCGCTTCACTGTTTAGTTTTGTTGATTGGCAATTATTTTTTTAGGTGCATTCATTTTCACGAATTACATTTACATGTTAATTACAATTTCTCTGATTGAACATTGTTTTTTTTTTTTTGTATCCTTACTTAAAATAATTAACGCTGTAATATGAAAGTTCAATTTTGTTTATTTTTACTATTATTTATATATTTTTTTAAATTAAACTTAAGAATTTTACTTATCGATCTCACAGAGATAAAATGGGATGATGGATTTCTGGGTCTGTGTGTGTTGTATTTAAATCTCTAGAACAAAAAACACATCAATACATTCTTACCTTTACTTGTGTATACCATAAAACATAAATTAATTCGGTTTATTAAGCCCAAGTGTTCTTTCACAGACATACTACAATAACCAACACTGGACGGAAGATAAAGAGGTATATTGCTCCAGCCACGTGCCGAAGATTGGGCCGGGCCACCTCGACAACTCCTCGGTGGGCATCCGTAGTGCGCTGAACGTACCACGGAGTAATAACTATGTTAACGAACAAATACGAGGGCTCGCGCGCAATAGCCACGACAATGAGTGTGAGTACTTGTTAAGTTTTTTTTTCATCTGCAAAAGAGGCCAGATAAATGATGAAATCACTTACTATTGACACTAGGGATTTGTGTGCGTGTGCGCGTGTGTATGTGTGTGTGTGTGTGTGTGTGTGTGTGTGTGTGTGTGTTTGTTTGTTTGTGTGTGTGTGTGTGTGTGTGTGTGTGTGTGTGTGTGTGTGTGTATGTGCGTGTATGTGTGTGTGAGTGTGTGCGCGCGCGTGTGTGTGCGTGTGTGTGTGTGCGTGTGCGTGTATGTGTGCGTGTGCGTATGCGTGCGTGCGTGCGTGCGTGCGTGCGTGTGTGTGTGTGTGTGTGTGTGTGCGTGTGTGTGTGTGTGTGTGCGTGCGCGTGTGTATGTATATGCGCTGTATATTTATATTCAATTAAGGGTCACAAACGAGCACACTAATCCACCTGATGGTAAGGGGGTGCTCAGGCCCATAGACACCTAAGTAAATTCTCGATTATCAAACAAAACGAAGATATCACAATTTGAAAATATTTCGGATTCATCACATGTCTTCGAAATATGTATTTATATTTCTCAGACATTCAGATTTCCCCACGATGACAATGATACTGGCATGGCATTAACTGTAACAAGGAATAAAAAGATAATATGTAACAATAAGTAATTACATACATCAATACAATTCAAGCGTTCCTAATCCGATCCTGCGTACAAGCACACCTGAGGTCATCCTTGTAAGACGCCAATGCGTCGAAACAATGGACGCAACCTTGTTCAGCTTTGTCGAGGTTTATTGACCACTCACAATGAGGTGACAATCAGCATCGACTGGCGTCTAACTAGATTTCATTTAGGGTCGTACTGAAGACCACTAAGCGGTGAATACTGGACATTAATAAAACGAACTATACGGTTTTCATTTGAACGAAGTTACTTATCGGTCGGTAAGAATTTGGCGGATGGGAGCTAGGGAGAAAAAGTGTAAAATTTTTAATTTTTCCGTCACGATTGGGGTTCCCAACCCTGCCGGATCCCGGACACGGCTGAATACGGTACTTCACCAAACTCACAAAAATTAGATGCTGCTTAATAAATTATTGAGATTTTCTTTCAAACTGTTTTTTTTTCTTTGATATTATAATATGTACGACGTGGTGGGACTCCCTTTATGGAGTCTGGGAAGGTAGATCTTCTTTCCTATTTCTGCCATCAAATAAAAGGGCCTCCACTTTCCGGTCTCCGTGTTCCGGTCTAAGGTGTAAAGAGCTAGTATAATTACAGGCGTGACTCACAGCCTGTGAGGCATTCTATTTTAGTGCTGAGGTGACAACGCATCTGTAGCGTTCATTGTTTGATGTTGGCTACAGGTGTCCATGGACTGTAGTAGCCACTTACCATCAGGTGAACTGTAATTTTGTAATTCGATTTCATATAAAAATAGAAAATATGTAAATACTACGACGTCAGAACGTTAAACACCTTCTTTCTTTCACCTGACGCTAAGAATGTGAAACGTAGGGAGTTAAACGAACATACATATACATTTCACCTAAAATATTACTTATTCCACTTTTGCGTTGAAACGGAGCATGAATTCTTGTACCTACTATATTTATTCTATGGTATGAAGGTGATTTAAAAAAAGAAGATTGTAGCTACCTTTAGTTATATTTTAAAATATAAATATAGAACAAAAAAGTATATTATTAGATAGTAGATTTTATTGGTCAGTGTTCACATAAGTTTCGACATCTTTTCTTGTAATTCGATTTGAAAAATAATCGAGAATTGCTCTAGCTTAATAATAATCACAGCGTTTAGTAATAACGATCTAACTCCTAAAGGGATACAATACCGTACGTTTTATAACATTGTCTAATACACCTCAATTTAACATTTAAAAATTTACAAATATGAAACCAAGTAGGTACTTGCTATAAATCTGTTGAAAACAAGAAGAAAACGTCTATCTAAAATCAGCAAACCTGCAAGAATCCGGTCGGACTTCCGAAGAAGGTGGCTGCTGTACGGTACATTCGAATACCGCGAAACACGGCAAAGTTCGGCGCTTAGAAAGAGAGAGCTTGTGTAATGTGAAAGAGATACGTGATCGGTTGCAAAACAACCGGCCGCATTCCTTAGCGACAGCCCAGTGACCTAAAGCTCAGCGACTAGGGAGCGGAACGCAACCTGTTCTATTATGACCTAGGGTCAATAAAATACATATATCTGTTGATTAATTATATGATTTATATGAATAACGGAAGAAATACACCTAAATGACATCAAGATATAACAAATTTCTTCCTTTTTGAAAATAGTCTAATATAAACTAGTTTTTACTGATTTTATCGCGTATATTAACTTATTTTATATTCGCCAAATTTCGAGCAATTTACTGCACCCATGGTCGCGGGTGACTGAGATGTTCAACGTCCCAATTCCCAATATCATAGTTAACCACGGCTAACTCCACATTAAAATTATAAATCTTTGTTCCGATCTACGCTGTACGAACTTTAGTATTTTGAAGTATTGCAGCTTTATGCTTGGGTTGGGATTTAATTTTATTAATTATAGGATCCCAAGCAGATGGTAGCACACAGCTTTCTTGTCTATTGAAGTTAGGTAGAGTAGGTATTATAAAGTTATACGGTGTCATCATTTTTTTACTTTATTAAACAAAACTTAAAAAATATGTAACAGGAAACATTTTATGTATGTGTATGTTACTGCCTGTATGAAACCAACGGCTTACTACAAAAAGTTATACATCTGCATAATAAATACTTTAGCACCGCTAAACAAAAATACGTAACTCAAATTAATACTTAGCATTAAATGAATCTTCGTCTGAAATTAAAAATTTTCCATATTATCAAAATAACGCCGCTAATTACACCTGATTTTTTGTTGACATCCTCAATTTGTATTTTCAGTTTTTGCCCTAAAATAATCTTACGATATCATTAGGAAAATCAATCAAAAATATTTATTGAGTAACCCGAACGTTAATTATACATGGCTAAACATCTATAATGAGAGTGATGATCTTAGTAGGTATATATCCTATGGTGCTCAAAACCTTAAGTTTCACTCTGTATTTTTTACACAGTCCAACTGATGGTAAGTGGTTCCTGTGGCCCATAGACATCTACCTAAATCTATCCTTGTTTAGAAACCAAAATGCAGGTGCGTCGTCATCCCTATGGACTAAAATAGAATGCCTCATTACTAGTATAACAGATCTCGGGTTATTTTACACTCACCATGAAAAACACTGCAGCATTAAGCTACTAACTACTAATACGTCACGTTGGTATTTTGTGAGACCGTGGTCCTTCCCGATTGAGCCGACCGATTCTTACTACAACCAAAATATAGCTGCAGCATGGCTCTACCACGTATGAATATACTAAGTCTAATACTACAATAGTTTCGAAAGACACGAAATAATTTAAATGAAACATTTGTAACATTACGTTGCAACAAAATAAGAACCGTGTATATCTATTTTTGCGGTTGAATGAAAATACACTCTCAGTGCAATAGACAATACAATTTTTTTTTCTCACGCTTCAAGGTGATGTAAATACCTACTTGCATATGTCCATCCTGCTGGTTTAATTTGTTAGCAATTGTTGTTTATTTAGAAGCTGACATTCAATTAAATTAATGTCTAGACTTTTAATCGAATCTATATCATCATTACAGCCTTTCATAAGTCCACTGCTGAACATAGGCCTCCCCCAAGGAATGCCACAAAGCACGGTCCTGAGCCACCTGGATCCATCGACTTCCTGCATGTCTTACCAGGTCGTCACTCCATCTCGTGGGGGGTCGCCCTACACTTCGCCTACCGGTACGAGGCTGCCACTCAAGAACTTTTCTTCCCCATCGGTTGTCGGTTCTTCGAGCTATATGGCCGGCCCATTGCCACTTCAGCTTACTAATCCGTTGGGCTATGTCGGTTACTCTGGTTCTACTGCGGATATACTCATTTCTAAGTTTAACTAACTAACTACCGGCATAGGTGTGACATGGACATTAAACATGATCTTTGTTTTGTCCATGTTCATCTTAAGACCTATCCGTTGGGAGACACTATTGAGGTCATTGAGCATGGTGCTTAGGTCCTCCAGCGATTCTGCCATAAGGACTATATCGTCGGCAAATCGAAGGTGAGTGATGTACTCGCCATTGATGTTGATACCGTATCCTTTCCAGTCCAGAAGCTTGAAAACGTCTTCCAATGCAGCGGTGAATAGTTTCGGGGATATAACATCACCCTGTCTTACACTTCTCTGCAATTGGATAGGTTTCGTACTCTGGTTCTGTACTCGGATAGCCATCGTAGCTCTACTGTACAAACACTTCAGCACTTCGATATACCGACACTCAACTTGGCACCGCTGAAGGGACTGCAGCACCGCCCAAATTTCGACGGAATCAAAGGCTTTTTCATAGTCAACATACGCCTCTGAAAGACTTCAAGTACCGGTTTTCCACCCGCTTTCAGAAGCTCCTCTGTAATTCCATCCTCGCCTGGGGCCTTGCCGTTTTTAAGGTGCTGGAGAGCCATTCTAATCTCGCTCAGACTGACGTCCGGGATATCTTCGGAATAGTGTCGGACAAGACTCGCTTTGGATCGTTACTCACACTTGCGTGTGGCTCCAACGATAACGTGAACAGGTGCACACGAATCTATATACATACAAATAAATAAAAACTGAAGTGTCTGTTTGTAATGTCAATATAACAGCTTTTTACTAAATGCATAACAAAGTACGTATGGTATTTATAACGAAATAACAATTTTTAAAAATTTTGTCTGTCTGTCTGTTTGTTCCGGTTAATCTTCGAAACGGCTGGATTGATTTTGAAGGCACTTTGAATGGCAGATAACTGATGTTATAAGGAGTAACATAGGCTTCTTTTATATTAAAATTAAAAAAAGAATTAGGATTCTGCGCAAAAATATAAAAACCCATGAAATCCAATCATAATAAATTACAACTAGTTACAAATAAAAATGATGCGTATAACTTTTAATGTCTGCTTTTAAAGCCTGCACTTTCGATACGGGTAAATCAAGATCAACCATTCTGACACTGGCGCTAGCAGTCATATTTACAACTTGCCGTTAAATATTATATTAGCTTATAATATGCTGCTATGCAGCATATGCAGCTTATACTGTGTAGTAGCTGTGTAAGAATATCCGCTAGCCCATAACGTCACGTGGGTGTCGTAAGAGGCGACAGAGGGAAACTGAAATACTAGATGGGCATCAGTATACCAGTATTCCTGATAACTTTTGAAAATTATAAAAAACTGCGGTTGCCAACCCGCCTGCCAAGCGTGGCAACTTTGGCAAAATGATAAAATCTATTGAGGAAGCCTATGTTCAGCAGTACACTTTTATAGGCTATAATGAATGATGAAAAATTAAAATTAACTTATTTTAAGGATGCAAATGATGTTTTGTGAAAACTTAACAAGGGTACGAACAGAGCGAGACTTGTATGACAGTGAAGGTAAATATTTAAACTTATACAGTACTAGCAGTACCACTGCTTACAACATACTCGTAATTAAAAATTAAAAATTTTGTACAACCGACTACAATAAATAAATTATCAAGCATATCTCAAAAACTTAGTCAGACCTTGATGAAATTTATATGTAACCACAAAAAAAGCACCAGCATTCAAATAAAAAAAGAAATCATCGAAATCTGTTCACGTAAAACAAAGTTATGAGGTAACACACAAAAAAAACATTCAGTCGAACTGAGTGCGAAAATGTTACATACGATTTAAGCTAATAAACACGGGCTCAATTTAGTTTTACATTTAATAAATCACAATCACATCTTTTAAAAATTATACCTACTTGAAGAGACACCCGCTAAACGTGTGTTTGTTTTTATGACAAATTAAACAGTCACTTAAACACCATGTGACTATATTACTGTGTGACTGCTTCATTGGTCTATTCCCGGGTTCGAACCCTAGGTCGGACCAAAATCAAGTTCTGTCAAGAAATTCTCAGTAGCCGCCTGAAGTCACGAAGTGCAAAAAACGGAGGTGTAGTAATACGTTCACTCAGAGGCCATGGTGGAGCGGATAAATGCGACCTTAAGCCTTGTCTCTCAATGGGGTGATGACAATCTGGTCAATTTCAACGCCGCCAAAACGCAGGCATGTCTGTTCTCCGCAAAACGGAGTCGGTTTGATCTGACTCCTACTTTCCGAGGTACATCTATACGAGGGTGATACTGAAAGTTCTTAGAAAATCATAAACTGAACAAACTTGCAAGTTATTAGTTTTACTATATCTTTTCAAAATAGTGTCCATTTACATCAATACATCGCTGCATCCGATGGAACCACTTTGCCCACTCGTCCTTAGGGGTCTCTTCGACGGCATTTTGAAACGCAGCCACTGCTTCCTCGGTGTCCATAAAACGTTTTCCTCGAAGTTTTTCTTTTATTTTCGGAAATAAATAAAAATCCAATGTGCGAGGTCGGGGCTATAAGGGCAGGTGACTTCAGTAATTCCCACGTCTGACGTCGCCAAATAGTCGATTGTTTGCTTGGCGGTGTGTGACGAGGCGTTGTCGTGGTGAAAGAAGATCCTACTGCGAGGTCGTTTCTTCCGAACTTTTTCCAACACAACTGGTAAACAATTGTTAGTATACCACTCTGCAGTAACTGTTTTTCGATCCTCTAAAACAATTGTTGTGTAATGACCTGTCCTTCCGAAGAACGAGGCCACCATCTTTTTTCCCACGCTTCGACCTCTCTTCACTTTAGTTGGCAATTCCTCGGAAGGAAACAACCAGACAGCAGACTGTCTCTTAGTTTCAGGATTATAACAATAAATTCAGCTTTCGTCATTCGTAAGTACATATTATGTCGAACACAGCATTTGAGTCACCTTCGTTAAATCTTTGAACCATTTCACGACCCCAATCAACCGGGCACATAGCTTCCTGACCGCTAAATCATGGAGGATTTTGTGCACTTGACTCATACCGATGCCTAAGCTTGTCCGAATCTGCTGATAAGTCACTCTTTTGTCAGTTTCTATCATACGCCGCACAACACTGATGTTATCTTCAGTCGTCGCCGTAGGAGGCCGTCCCCCACGCAGATCATCGGTGAGATTAGTGCGACTACATTTAAACTCATTAAACCAGTTGTAAATAGTGGCACGAGCTAGGGCTTCATCGTGAAAGGCCAATCAAAGTCTATCATAACTTTCTTGTTGACTTAAATGACATCGAAAGTCATAAAAAATCATTGTACGAAAATTTTCTCGCGTGAAATTCATGCTTACGTGCCACAGACAATTTTCAATTTACCGCCAAAACAAATGACAAATTATTAAAATACACAATAATATTGGCAAAGAGTTCCATTTTCAAAATTTGAACTTATTTTAGAGTTCCGTACCTCTAAAGGAAAAAAAACGGAACCCATATAGGATCACTTTGTTGTCCGTCTGTCTGTCTGTCAAGACCATTTTTCTCAGAAACGCGTGGAGGTATCAAGCTGAAATTCATATCAAATACTCAAGTCTACTGTCCCTTGGAGCTGTGAAAAAATGTAACTTGTAGGCCAACGCAATCATAAGATACAACCGTTTATGCCGCAAATTTTCGACATTCGCAAGGGAATCAAAACCTACAGGGTACTTCTCGTGAACTCAGAATCTTTAAATTTGATACGAAAAATTTTTAGTTACATCATATAATAAAAATATTTTTAATAATTTTAAACTTATGTACCTACGGATTTGTTCGGAACCCTCGATGCGCGAGTCCGACTCGCACTTTCTGTTGTTTTTTTTATTTTATTATATCGTTTAAACTTGACCTGATCAATAACTTTCAGTGCCGCCCTCGTAGAAATTACTGATCATCTCGAGCTTCTCGGCATACAGTTGAGTGCTCAACTTTGGCGCCGACATTGAATCGACAGCACAAACTGCGGCCAAAAAACTGGGTATGTTAAACAGGGTAAAGCGCTACTTCACGCCTGGACAGCTTCTAACTTTATACAAAGCTCAAGTACAAATATGTATGGAGTGTTGCAGTCACCTTTTGGATGGCTGAGCCAATTATTAATTTGCCGCACTGGACTCAGTGCAACGCAGAGCCTAGAGGCTTATCTGTGACAAAAAGCTGGAGGAAACTAAGCTTTAGAGCTTAGCTCACCGCCGCCAAGCTGCTTGTTTGTCGGTCTTCTACAGATTATACTACGGAGAGTGTGCCGGTGAGCTTCATAAGCTCATACCGCTATCTCCATTCTCCTATCGGAGTACCAGAAGTACTGCAGGTTACCATCCACACTTGGTTGATGTTCCGAATATTCGCACTAAGCGCTTTAAGTCATCTTTCATAATGCACACAGCGAAGGAGGGGAATACCCTGCCGGCGTCTGTGTTTTCCCCGTGCATATAACCTGAACCTCTTCAAGGTGCGTGTAAACAGACTTCTCCTGGGTAAACTCGCTCCATCGTAGACCTCATCTTTGCCCTCGGGACAGATGGAGGCCCATTCCTAATTAAAAAAAAGTTTACAGTGTTTTTATCCCTCGTCTTTCGGAAAGCACGTAAAGCCATTGGTCCTGCGCCCGATCTCTCTTCGATAGTGTAGGATAACTATATATGAGGGAATAGAGTGTAAATGAGTGAGTGAATGCACATACTTGCGCTTGCGCATACACTCGGGTACTATAATCCTGTCCAGCACAGATGGCTAAGTTGCTTCTTTATGATGGGTCGCTATGACCGAAATTAAGTCTGGCGAACATTATTATTATTAACTGTGTCTATGTCTTTTAAAAAAAATGAAAAAGGATCTTATAGTCCTTCGGAAGGCTCCGTGGCGCAGTGGCTTAGCAATGAGTTGCTGCGCTGGTCGCGGGTCCGAATCCCGCACTGAACAAGTATTTGTATGGCCTACAAATAATTGTTCCGGGTCTGGATGTATGTGTTTGTAAACTGCCTCCGCGATACAGGAGAAAATCCTAGTTTGGGGGTAACGTTTTAAAAAAAATCTGAAGATAAGTGTCTACTGCGGCCTGTGAACACTTCATTTTCAAGGAAATAAGGGTACAAATGCATTGTCACCTCTGATGCTTAAGATTGAATGCCTCACCGTCTGTAAATATACTGTCTCTCTAAACTCTTCAGAACAGGACACACAATGCAGGCACTGCTATTTGGCGGCAGTCATTAAAGAGAAAGAGAGAGAGAGAGAGAGAGAGAGAGAGAGATAAAAGGGTATTATTAACCGAGAGGAACTCCTAACCAGAAAAGGTACCACCGAGTAAAAATATTTTTTATAGTGATGCTCTAAAAACCTTTTCATTTGTAAAAAGGAAGGAAGGATTCCGTATTTAATAACCTCATTTGAGTAAAAATATCTTAATCATGTTCTTATGCGTTGATCTTAACAAATTAACTCTCGAAAAAAAAAGTATCGTTATTATTTTTTTCTGGCAACATCTGTCAGCATATGTAAATTTATTTGATTGATTCATTGCATTGCAAATGGCGTGCTTGATATTTAATGGAGTTTCTTATGAAAGTCTAGACGATAAAAAGTGGTTAAAGTCAGTGATATATTTTGCGCGTAATTACACACAGTTGCATTTTACGTAACAGTTGTAATGGCCACTGCAACTAATGGCCTACGCATCGGTTTAGGCTTAGGACGATCTAATGGTTTTGTCATATGTATCGGGTATGCCTAAATATCGTATAAATTTAATAAATTTGATTTATTTAGCTTTGTGTGTAAGCATGTCTTTTATCTAGCATGTCCGTAGATCATGACCATTCCCTGACTATAACCGCATCCGCCATCTGCTACAACTATATAATATACAACTCTCGGAAGAACCACGCCCTCGCATAATATTCGTGTGAAATTGCAGCTTAATGTGGAGGCCCTTTTTACTGGAAATGAAGCATTCCATCTTAGTCCTCAGAGGTATCAACGCATCGGCATTTTGATTCTCAATCGAGGGTAGCTGTAGGTATCTGTGGGTCGTACGACTGTGTACTCTATTATCGCCCTTATTCTATAAAAAATATTCGGAAAGTAATTATATAAATAATTTTTTTGTCACCAACTATTAAATACAACATAACGACACAAGTAAAACTGTAAAACACAACAAACAGCTGTAAATCTCGTTTTAATTGCCATAGATAGTAAAACAGTCCCTTGAAAAGTCTATAGCGTCTGGATTGTACCAATTTCCTTTGCAACCACAACAAGTGGACTTTGGCAAAATTAGCACTCAAAATTGAAACGTTTTGCAATAATTATAAGAATTAAAATGGGAAAATGTAAAATGCACGTTGTTATCTATAAAGTGACCCATAATTGGGTCAAATATGACTTATAAGTTTACAGAACAGAAACACTTCCAGCAAAGTCTCACTCGATAAAAATCGAAACAACAAACAAACTAAAGCAAGTCATTAACACTGAACAATGAAAAAAACTATAAAAGTCAATATCTCAAAAGTAGCTTTTTGTGGGATGGATCCTTTTTTTAATGGCATTGTGAATAAAAAGCGATTGGATAAAATAATACCTCTTACCCATTGAGAAATATAATTAAAAAGTAAACCATTATTTTTATATAAATTTCTCTTCAATTTTTCCACCTCACCGATACATCAACCATGATGCCCAAACATGTCCGGCTTTAACTTAAATCGGTAGTTGTTAAATATACCATTATGACATAACATAATAAATTAAATGTGACCGAATTATAAATTTATAAAAAACTAGGTGTGTGTGTGTGTGTGTGTGTGTGTGTGTATGTATCTACTTTATTACATAATATATTATGAGCGTAATAATATGTAGAACAGAATTGAGTAATTTACTAATAGCTTTTCTACACCATGTTAAGTATCCACAAAAACAGCTAAGTCAGGCGCCCGTAGATTTCGTAAAGTGTCATTAGAGCCTTATCGGTATTGGTAATACGATCAGCTTGAGCAACTCCATGCCATTTAAGAAAAATACGTGAAGGCACTGAATTCCGTCCAACGTGACTGCGTAACAAGGAAATAAGCTATTCAGATAACCGATTTAGACGATTTCAAGTCTGAGAAATTTCTCATTTACACTATTAAATGTCTTATTTGTTTGCATTATTCTAGGTAAATCTCAACACTTTATACTCCGGTACCTCGCCCGTCTAAACCCATTAGTATTTTGTTAATTTAATACACTAAATAAGAAAATCAGACACTTCTCTTAGATAGAAGACTTAGAGGATAAGTTTGGTATTGAACTCCATCTGCTTTAACAAAGCTCAATGTTAGATTTGTATTTTAAATCATGAAATCATTTTGAACAATAAAAATACAATAAATTCTATTTTTCTTTAAACCTTATGTTAATATTTTTGTGTTTTTTTTTTCAGATAATATTTCAAGAACAGATATATATGGTACGTCGACGTACTTTTTCTTTCTAGCTTTTTTTGGCTTAAGCTTTCAAAACTGCTTCACTTTTGCTCACAACTTCATGTATAGAACTTTATACAACTTTAAAGTTTGTCACAATACTCATGCGAGCCCAAGGAATAAAATTTACTCCTTATATATAGCAGTGTAAGCACTGCTTTTTAGCGGTAGAAATAGATGAAGGTGGTACTCAGACGGCCTCCTAGCAGTGTAAGGACTGCTTCTAGCCGGTAGAAATAGATGAGGATGGTACTCAGACGGCCTCCTAGCAGTGTAAGAACTGCTTCTAGCCGGTAGATATAGATGAGGGTGCTACTCAGACGGCCTCCTAGCAGTGTGAGGACTGCTTCTAGCCGGTAGAAATAGATGAGGGTGCTACTCAGACGGCCTCCTAGCAGTTTAAGCACTGCTTTTTGGCGGTAGAAATAGATGAGGGTGGTACTCAGACGGCCTCCTAGCAGTCTAAGCACTGCTTCTATCTGGTAGAAATAGATGATGGTGGTACTCAGACGGCCTCCTAGCAGTATAAGCACTGCTCCTAGGCGGTAGAAATAGATGAGGGTGGTACTCAGACGGCCTCCTAGCAGTGTAAGGACTTCTTCTAGCCGGTAGAAATAGATGAGGGTGGTACTGAGACGGCCTCCTAGCAGTGTAAGGACTGCTGTTTTCTGAGTATCAAGAGTCAGTATAATTATAGACTGTGAGGAATTCTGTCTTAGTCCTCAAAAGTGACAACGCATCTGTTGATTGCAAATGTCAATGTGCTGCAGTAGCACTTGCGATAAGGTGAACTGTAAGTTCGTGTGTCACTTCAGTTTAAACAAAAAAATTATAAATCATTAAAAATGTTTGAAAAGTTTTAAATACCGAAGTTTTTACAACATCTGCGGTACGCATTCCATTAGAAAATTGTCAAAACATCTCCGATCGCCCTCCTAACCTTGTAAAAGCAAACCTGTGGCATAATAAAACTTTAATTAATCATAAGCTAAAACTGGACCTTTAGTCATATTAATGTTACGAAGTCAATGAGTAAACATAAATGAGCTGTAGACGTTGAATAATTAAAAGTAATGAAACCTGCTAAATTTGCATAATTTACAAAAGCAGAATATTAATGCCGATCTACTTTATTAGTATAACTAAGCTACAAGTTAATCTAAAAGTTATGTTAGAATAAGATATATTGCAACATATTGAATTTTAATGTAATCAATAAGAGATCTCTTAATTTTCTCAAATCTAAAAGGATTACGTGGGGTACACTGAAAGTTTTGCATAACTCATAAATAAAACAATTTTGAATTGTGAAACAGTGAAAATTGTTTTTCAAAGTTAAAGTTGGAAAAATTTACTTTGCCAATATCCACTCAATAAAATAAAATGATGTGTCCCACCAAAGTTTTGTTGCCAACACAACTGTTGCCAACAAAACTTGTTTCCATTTTCGGCGGCAACATCAAAGGATTACGCTTGTTGCCAACATTTGTTCCCTCGGTGGAGACGCTTGTTGGAAACAGTTGTAAACAGTTGGAAACATAACTGTTGTCAACATTTTTGGTGGATACGCGGCTCAACCTAGTTTGAAAAGCACCTCCCGCCCTCCTTCAAGAAGTCGTTTTATCGTCGGTGGTGTGGCTTTCCTAATGTTCTAGTGGTGGTGGGAGTAGTGGTGCTGGGATTAGTTGTGACGGGGATTGTGCACACAATTGAGGGAGGGCGGGAGGTGCTCTTCAAAGTAGGTAAGCAAAGTAACGCCTGATTCTATTAATTAGTTTTTCAAAGTATTCTGTATTACATTCGAAACGCTTCTTCATTCGTTCAAACTATTTTTGAAAACTTATGTAGCACTACCAGTATTACATGTTCTGTGATATAAGGACCATTGGACTGAGGGCAAGTTCATCACGTGCTGGTTGAAAGGAAAGTTGGAGCTCTTCTAGCTCAGTAAATGTCAAATCTCTAATTAAGTCTTTGAATTTCGGAAAAATAAAGAAACCCTACGTGTTCGCGGTGTGCGCCGAAGCAGTCATGGTACGATAGCGAATGCGACTTCTCGGTAGTTTTCCCTAACCTTTTCAAAGAAACTGGGCATATATTTTGTGTTGGTAAATATTTCGTTTTATTTATCTTTTTGCCTATCTATACTTACTACTTTGTGTTTCATTTTATGTTTCATCCTCTGTCAGAATGTCATACACAGCATTTGAACGTCCGTCATCATACTTCAACGGCATTTTTACACCCTTACTCTAAGTTTACACCAATCAATTCAAGCCCGTTTTTGTTCTAGGGTGAGTTCATGAGGAATCCATCGGCTAAAAATTTTTTACATTTAATTGTTGATGTATTTTTTTTTTTGCATTTAGCTCATAACAATACCCAAAAAATGTCCTCGTATCTTCTTCTAGGTAATGCGCTGGTTTACTGGTTACAACATAGTCCCAGAAAATATTCAAGGTCTCTAAAACTTTTAAAGAAAAGTAGTTTGAAATTGGTTATTAAATTATTGGTAATAAATAATCGCTACCAAATGCTGCTTCCAAATGTTTTTAAAATATACATTGTAAATGTAATCTATAATTTAAAAAAGTCCTGCAGTGTCTCTTACTGTTTCGTCGCATGACATGTGACGAAACTTGACGAACTCTTTCGAAACAATGGTGAAAGTATAAATACATTTTAATAAGTATTATTTATAATCTGTATTGAATAAAACATTATTCCATTCCAAAGCTGAACGAAGGACTTTCCAAGAATGAGCCAGTCACAAGAATTACTTTGAAGGTTGTGCCCGAAGTCACCATGCTTAGCGGACGATTTTCTCGCTTTTATATTGTTATTATAATTATCATCATCATTATCATCAGCACTTAAAAGTCCACTGCTGGTTATAGTTGTTTTAAAGCGAAGTTCCTTATCGCCCAGAGTGAACCAGAACCAGAAGAACCAGAGTGACCGACATAGCCCCAACGGATTTGTGGGCTGAAGTGGCAATGTGGGCTGGCCATGTAGCTCGAAGAACGGACATCCAATGGGGAAAAAAGGTTCTCGAGTGGCAGCCCCGTATCAGCGGGTGA
Source organism: Parnassius mnemosyne (assembly GCA_963668995.1). NCBI lineage: Eukaryota > Metazoa > Arthropoda > Insecta > Lepidoptera > Papilionidae > Parnassius > Parnassius mnemosyne. The sequence goes on along the minus strand of CAVLGL010000068.1, from coordinate 34,267,205 downwards.
AGTGTAGGGCGTCCCCCTCTAGATAAGGTAAGACATGTAGGAAGTCGATGGATACAGGTGGCTCAGGACCGTGCTTAGTGGTATTCTTTGGGGGAGGCCTATGTTCAGCAGTGGACTTGTGAAGGGCTGTAATAATGATGATGATTTCTCCCATTGAATCCATACAAAAAGGTTTCTAAAATATTTTAAGTTTAAATGTAAGCAAGTAGATCATGGATACGGGACGAAGTGTAGAAGATATCACTTTTTCCCTACACAGAAGGCGCCAAATATCAGACATTGTGTCTGTTAAAAATTGTTAGTGGTCTCATGAACTGCACTTCTTTATTAGTGCAAATTAACTTCTGGGTGCCACGCAAATTAACTATAAGACCTACCCAACCCCTAGCAATACCCAGAGATAACTCTAATTATCGCTGCAACTCTTTTTGGAACGAAGTTCCTTGTCGTACTGTACGAATTTGACGGATGGGGCTAATCGAGAAGAAGTGTTTGAAATTTTTCCGTCACGACCCCCTTTTTATAGTGCGAGTGAGATGGAATATCCATCACCCTCGCCCTTTTTCTTATCTTGCCTTGAAAGGAATATTATTTCAAATGACGCTTCATTTTAATAGACGCTAGTAATTCATTTATTTGTATTTGTTTATCTATACTTAATACTTAATAATAATAATAAAATAAAGCGGAAGAGTTTGTTTGTTTTTTGTTTGTTTAAACGCGATAATCTCTGAAACTACCAGTCCGATTTAAAAAAAAATTTTTTGTATATTATAGCCAGATTCATGTGGAATAGTATAGCCTATCTAGTATTAAGCTACATCACTCAGCTAGCCTTAAATATGGATATTTGTTAAGCAAGTCAGAAGAAAAAGCGCTCCCGAAATGATTTATCGCGTACGCTGGTGTTATGGTTAGGGATACGTAAATACAATGTTCTAGAAAATATAGATCTTTACTCCGTCTAAAAGAAAGTCCGCGATCTATCTATCTTCTATTTCTCTATTTCTTATACACAAGCCATAATTAGGTATTAAGTGACAAAAAATATTGAAAATTAAAAAGTGATATATAAGCGTTATTATTAGGCATGGCCTATTAATCCTTACGAACAAAAGTTACTTCATCATCAAGACAATTTTATGAATATAAACTTTGTTCTTTATACAGTGTTATTTGGACGCATAGTTAAAGAGATAATGTAAAATTAAAATAATTCAACACTTGGCTGGGCGCGCGAACGACGCATAAACTCTAGCCGCCCGGTGAGAACTGCGAGAAGCCAGTATTGAAATTTGAAAGCTTCTATGAGCGAGGTTAGTTCAATCATTATAGCTAAAATAAATTCAAAATTAATTGACTACTTTTATGACAATGATTAGTTACATTTTTATTTCTGAACTCTTTCATTTCACGTTGCTATGATATTTTGAAAATTTTATTCAATTATAAGTATAAGAGTTTGATAGCAAATTTATCAAGAATCATTTCATGCCTACACACTTTTCATGTATCGTGTACGGTTTTCTTTAAAACTGAAAAAACCGCGCTTCGGGATACTTTATGGGACGTGAGGGAGAGGGGGGAGGAGGACGCTCAACCATGAGGGGGAGGGAAAGTGAATAAAACTTAACTTCGCTCTACATCAAACATATGCCGACAGATAAAAGTACTCCATGAATAATGCCAATTTATCCATACATTGCTATCAAATAAAATATTTAGTTGCAATTATAAAATGCTTGAACTAGGTGTCATGTCATGTCGCGCAACTCGGACACGTGATGACGCGGGTGAAACCGCGGGGCACAGCTAGTCAATAATATAATACGTTTATAGATAATAATACGAAAGGAACTTCGTCCCAACCGAGTGTTACACGCCACTCACGCAAGTTTTTTTTTATAAGGAAGATTTTTCTTGATCATTCAGCATAGCAGACATATTAACGATTGCAGTACCAAACGTCATTTATGCCTGGCATAAAATACGGCGGCATGGGTACTTTTATGGCTCCAGACGTCTTGCAAAATTTAGGTTGCCTTTCCTTTGCCGGAATGAGTATTTTATGTTCGGTGTAATTGAGGTGGTTATAACGCTATCTATCGGAAGCCCAAAGTATATTCTTACGCCGTCACCACACGTAAATATCATTAATCAATCTTTTACCTCTACCTTAAGCCCGCAAACAGCGCATCAGCGAGTTTCTGATAACGGGCGATCCACTCGGCCGGTTTCACATATGAATAGTCACCAATCTTTGCTTTTATTCACATACCCGTTATTGTGTTCCGATACGATTCGCTGCTGTGGATAATGTTGCCTAGATAATTTTCCAAAGATGATTCATTTAATTGCTAAATTGATCGTGTTTGCCAATTAAGTATTTATAAAAACGAAATTATATTTATTAAAAGTAATTTCTTTGTTCTTTGTACGTTGAATACGTTATTTACTTACCCCACACCATCCACACTGGGATTTTCACCTGTACGTGGTGATAGCCGCACTGCATCTGTATTATGGCTACAGCGCGAATGGGGCGGCTCGACCGGGGATGGATCATGCTCGCCAGCGCTAAATAGCAGTATGTGCTGTATTTCTTACGTGCTAGAGCCATGTGCAGCTATATTAGTAGTATAGTTGCATGACGGCTCCGTGGCGCAGTGGCTTAGCAATGAGTTGCTGCGCTGGGGGGCGCGGGTTCGAATCCCGCACGGAACAAGTATTTGTATGGCCTACAAATGATTGTTCCGGGTCTGGATGTTTGTCCTTGTGAAATTTGTGTTTGTAAACTGCCTCCACGATACAGGAGAAAATCCTAGTGTGGGGGTAACGTTTTTTTTTTTAAAAAAAGTTGTAGCACGAATGGGTCGGCTCGACCGGGGAAGGACCACGCTCTCACAGAACACCAGCGTAAAATAGCAACTTAATGCTGCTGTGTCTCGTATGGTGAGTGTAGAGAACCGGAGACCCTTTTTACTGGATACGGACACTCCATCTTTGTCCTCAGGGGTGACAACGCTTCTGCATATTGATTCTTAATCGAGGATAGATGTAGATGACAATGGGCCACAGTATCAACTTACAATCAGGTGCTCCTTTGTCACCTTATTACTAGTAGTATCACGCAATACAAAATATCTTATACAGTACTTAGTATAAATCATCAAAAACATCAAGATTATATCAAGTTAAAATTTGTTCAGGAAGACAACTATGAAAAGCAACAAAAATTTATTGTGCTACTACTTATACTTTTTATTACTTAGGTAATGTCAAGTGGGATGCGGCAAGTAAAGATTGTGTAACAACCTCCGAATGAGGCTGAGTTATAGGCGAAATAAAAATTTTGAATTTTTTAGTTTTTGGTCATTTTGACCCTTAGAAATGTAATGAGAACTTTTTGCCCCTATTTAACCATGACCCCCATGACATCCTCTACATGATTGGCTATTCAAACTGACGTTCAAGTTCCCCCCCCCCCCCCCCCCCAAACTCATTTGTACTCTTTACTTCCAAATACTGTTCCGAAATACAAAAGTTTAAGCCGTTATTGCCGATTTTGCAGATTTTGCTTAGCTTCTTGGCCGGAAACTAACCGATGCTATTACGAAGCACTTTAATTTAAAAAATGTATTATCCTCAGTGTCGCCAACGCGAGCAACAAACGGCGGCAGCGTGCACGCATCTCCAGCGCGGGAAGTTTCTCGCGACACCCCCGATTACCAATATGGCCGCTTCGATGCCAGCGCCCTGCACATCGCACATGCACTTAAACAAACAGAACTACAAAAGGCCTACCACAGGCCTAGAGAAAAACCAATCGATTGCTATCTGGTAAGTGTCAATATTATTCCTTAAAAGATATTTTAAAATTTTACTTATAACTTAAAAAATGTGCTTTACCAATTTAATGTGTAGACATTAAAAATTGAAGTATGTACATTTTTAGTATTTATTATAAAAAGACGGCAATCAAGTTTAATTCGAAAGGTACTCCGCTATAGATATTATTATGTAGGCACAAAAATATGATCTATGAATATTATGTTTAGGCAGGTAAAATGAACGTACACACATGATATTTCCATACCAAATGCGTTATTTTGATCACGATCATGGCAATATAAGCTAGGATTTCTTTGTCTTCCTTGCACGGGAAAATATTACAAAATAATATTAGGTATATCGCACACATTCATACAATTTTTTCAGGTTGAAGTTCAGGCGATAGCGATACTAGTAAAATATTTCTATAAATACGAGTACATGACAATACATCAATAGTCTTTTTAAGTCCATTATAAAGTTGACATAATCTTTTTTTTATAGGATCGAGTGACAAACGAGCACACAGTCCACCTGATGGAAAGTGGTTGCTGTGGCCCATAGACATCTACATCTATCCTCGTTTGCGAATCAAAATGCAGATGCGTTGTCACTCGTGAGTACTAAGATGGAATGCCTCTTATCCAGTAAAAAGGGTCTCCGGTTCTCTACACTCACCATGCGAAACACAGCAGTGTTAAGCTGCTATTTTACGCTGGTATTCTGTGAGAGCGTGGTTCTTCCCCGGTCGAGCCGACCCATTCGTGCTACAACTATACTACTAATATAGCTGCAACATGACTCTACCACGTATAAAGTGACCACGTGGAAATCTCTCTTACATCCTAGAAAACATGACTACTGTTAATTAAAAGAGGAACGAAAAAAAGAACGATAGATTTTAAAACAGAACGCGCCAAAAGCGCTTTTTCAATCAAATCATCAAATCACTAAAAAAATTCTTACCACATTTTTTTCAACATTCTCCTTACATCTAAATTATTGTTTTCAAAATACTAAAATTATGCAAATTTGTGTTGTTATAAATATATATTTAAATCCATGTTTAAATAAATGCCGATGAAATAATTGGAATTTCCCAATACTTGTATCGCGAGTACCAATACGATTGAAATAATCGAATGCCCGTCAAAATTGTACAAATAGAATAAAACATTATTGGACAAACTGTGCGAATGTGAAAGGCAAATTACTGAACCTATTCAGTTTTATATAACTTGAAATAATAATAGTCAAAATACAAATTGCAAAGTCCTTCGAATATTGGTGGGAAAACCACGACGACAAAATGACAAATAGACGCCGTTACTACTGTTATGAAAATCAGTAGTTTACATTGCTGCAATGGTACAGTCCGAAGCAACAACGTGTTCAATGTTAAAAAATATCTTGTCATTGAAATAATTTGTAGTACGTAAGTACACATTACTTCAATGTCTTATCTTAACTACAACAATACTATAAAGTCAAAATTGCACATAAGATGTTGGATGTGACTGTACGCTGTATGTATACTAAATTTATTCTAATGCAATTATCACATTTTAACGTAGATATTACTCGTACTATATGAATAAGCATTAATGGCTTCGTCTAACAAAACATTCAAATAGTTCTTATATGTTCAAAATACAACAAATATGTTAATAATTCTCCTTTATAGCCGGCCGCGGCGATTCTTAATTCGAATGATATGTTTTTTAACTCTTTTCGTATCTAAATTACTATTGCCCCTGCCTTATGTTAGTATACGAATCACAGCGTTTAGCTTGTGACATATTTGAGCGTTTACATTCTATCCTTCAAGTCCATTTTCGTTAATACCACCCTCTTGCTTAATTCTGCCCATTGTTCTATTTTTAAAGATAAGGGAGCCAGTATATTTACAGACAACGCATCTTTAGCCTTCCAGTGGCTATGAACTGAAAGTTTACTTTTACGAAAAATAAAGTATTTTATAATATAATAAGCCGTTTATCATAGTTTTAATTTGTTTCTTGTAATGTACTTCAATAAAGAAAAACTCATTTACGTTAATCTTTATTTAAATTTCTATGACCGAGTTGACATGTTTCCCAGCAAGGTATGTAATTGTCCATATGAACAACATACGACTAGTACTTTGCTTTATCGTTTACACGAGCTTGTACGCACCTATCATTATTTATAGCATTTTCTTCTTTACCTTCGAAAGGGTATTTCAGTGTAATATCAAGTTATGAACCTTATTACGTTGTAATACGCTTCAAAATTTTAGTAACTGCATAGTTGTTTTTGCACATGACTGTACCTCTGTGATTGCTGATTTTATGGAGTCGCGAACATTGTGCGAACACCGCTATCTGTTACAATGTCGTAAAATGTTTTTACCATATCACGCTGCGTTTATCATTGTCCTTACAATAATACTTACACGTGTGTTCACGGTTATACAAAACCAGTCGCAACAGAGTTTGGCAAGAACTAGTGTTAATCTAGCCTCATAGTAACGACAAGAAAAGGTCAGAAGTCAGAGAAATATAGTATCCCGTCTGCTACCGTGGAAGTCGTGAGAGGAGTCTTTAGAAAATGCCTAAAAATCTTATGGCTTTTTACAGATAACTATAATTTCCTCGTCTACGCCAGGTGTAAAATAACCAGCGACGAATAGCAGCGTCAAATATGGAGACGTCTCGTGCTGTGATCTACAATCTGTCTGCTAAGCATGATGATTAAGACTATGGCTGAGATCTATAGACTGTACTTTGACTTTATTCTGACTTTACTTACGAAAAACTTTGCTGAGTATATGTTTAGCATATTCTTTGGTGTTGAATTTATAGTTGTATAGGGCTAAGATTAAGCTTAGCTTATGCTACAGCTAGGGTTGCCAGATGGTCGGGATTCGTCTGGATTCTCCCGACATTTTAAATGATCTCCCGACTCCCGACAAAACTCAAAATCTCCAGACAAACAGCTCCTCGAAATGTTAATAATTTAAAATTGAAATGCAACCAAAACGAAATTATGAAATTAAAAAAAATTATATCATTTATGTTGTCAATTCTTGTAAGCAATGCTTATTGTGAAAGGGTATTAAGTTTACTAAATAATTTATATACTAAAGAGAGAAATCGTATGGCTATTGATTTAATAAATGCTGGGTTACTAATTAGAATGAACTTTGAGGAAAATTGTTTAAATTTTAAATCTTTTCTGAATACCACTACAGGATCCAAATTGGTGGATTCAGTAAAGCCCAATGCCAAATACCTGTGGCAACCTCAAAATTAAGTGTTTGTCACATTAATTATCTGTCAACAATGTTAAGTATATTTGTATTGTAGCCCATTAATTTAAAAAATAATATTTTTGTTTTACATTTTTATTTTTAACATTTACAACATTTCATTAACAGTGGATTGCGGAAGCCCGTCTGGTTATATTGAATGTATGTGGAGGAATGAATGATAAGATGGATGAAGTATGCGATATGATGCATGATAGAGGAATAGACGTGTTATGTGTAAATGAGACGAAACGGAAGGGACAGGATGCCACTACACATCGCATGTATACCGCGTACTGGTCTGGTGTAGACGAGACCAAGCGGCCATGCCAGGGAGTCGGTATGATCCTTTCAGAGAGAATGGGTCATTGTGTGAGAGAGTATGAATGTGTAAGCCCGAGACTGCTATGGATACGAATGAAAGTGGGCTTAAAGAAGTTGTTTGTTTTAGGGGTCTACGCCCCAGACATGTCTAAGCCCACTTATATCCGAGAGCAGTTTTGGAAGTTGGTAAGGATGGTGCTAATGAAATGCAAGGTTAATGAAAATGTTGTGATATTAGGCGATTTTAATGGAAGGGTTGGGGTGAGGAGGCTTGGTTATGAAAGGATATTGGGAACGTTTGGTGATGAAAGTATAAATGAGAATGGTGACGAACACTTTCTTTCGTCATAAGAAGATTCACACGTATACATGGGAAAGAGGTGATGATAGAAGTATGATAGACTTCATAATTGTTGATGAAAGAATGAGGAGCGCGGTGGTAGATACAAGGATTTACCGGGGCTCTAACGTAGGGACGGATCATTACTTGGTCTTATGCTGAATTAATGGTCTTTTCAGACGTTGGAGGCATCGGACATCTGTGTCTACCAACTGCGTTACAGCGTATAAGGACAGAGAGGTTAAAAGATGAAGGTGTGAAAGAGAAGTTCAAATGTAGATTGAGAGAAAATATAAGTGGTATGGCTGAATTGTATATGAATGATTTAGACTTGGAGACTGTGTGGTATAATGTCAAGAAAGGTTTAGTGGATGCAGCTACCGAAGTATGTGGTGTAAGTAAGAGAACGAATGAAAGGAAAAATAACACGTTATGGTGGGATGATGAGGTACGGATGGAAGTTGAAGCAAAGAAGAAAGCATGGCTAGATTTACTAGCAACCAAGGCTAGTAATTCTAGCAGTATGAATGATGATATTGAAAGGAAAAAGGCAGTCTTTAGACACCTAAATAAGAGAGTAAAAGAAGTAGTTGAAAGGAAAAAGCAAGAAAGAACGGATAAGAATGATAGAAGAATATCGGATAACTTCCAGGCAAACATTAAAATGTTCTGGAAACTCGTAAGAACTACCAGGGGACATTCAAAACAGCCTAGAATGAATGCTATAGGAGACCAGAATGGCTGTATTCTGATTGACGAAGTTTTGAGTTTAAGGAGATGGAAGGAATACTTTGAAAGCGTGTTTATGAGTGATGAGACGTTTGAATTAAATGAAATTCCGAAAGAAGAGAAAATAGATAGAGATATAAGTATAGATGAAATAATTAAAGCAATGAAAAGTATGTAAGCAGGTAAGGCAGCCGATTATGATAGAGTATCTCTCGAAATGCTAAGGGCTGGAGAAGGAGTGGTGGCAGACCTGCTGTACACCTTGTTTAATTTATGTTGGGAACTTAAGCGGGTACCGGGAGACTGGTGCAAAGCCGTGATAGTCCCAATATATAAAGAAAAAGGATCACAGCAGAACTGCCGTGGTATCAGCCTTCTTAGCATTGTGGGAAAACTGTATGCTAAGGTACTAGTTGAAAGAGTTATGGAAGAAACTGATGGAAAAATTTGGGATGTGCAAGCGGGATTTAGAAAGGGGATGGGATGTACGGATCAGGTCTTTTCCAGGCGCATGATCGCGGAGAAGTTTTTGGCCAAAAACCAAAAAGTTTTTTATGCGTTCGTGGACTTGGAAAAGGCTTATGACAAAGTGGACAGGGATGTGTTATGGCAAACACTGAACTCATGTGGGTTGAGCGATGGCTTGATACAGGCATTGAAGTCTCTATATAGGGACTCTAGTGCTTGTGTCAGGATCAACGGGGCCTACTCGGACTGGTTTGGCATCCATAAATGTGTCAGACAGGGCTGTGTGGCTTCCCCGTGGCTGTTCAACCTATTTATGGACAGTTGTTTGGAAAATTTGACAGTAGAAGAATGCGGGTTAAGAATGGGTGAGTTAACCGTCAAATGCCTTTTGTACGCCGATGATCAAGTCATACTTGCGTCGTCGGCAGCCGAGTTGCAAATGATGGTTACATTAATGAACAGGATATTTAAAGAAAAGGGTATGAAAGTGAACGCAAGTAAGACGAAAGTTATGGTTTTTGAAAGAGAAGAATGTAAAACGATACGTGAAATAAGAATAGAAGGGGAGTTGGTAGAGCAAGTAGATGAGTTTGTGTATTTGGGATGTGTGTTTAGCAGGGATGGTACATATGATAAGGATGTGGAACGACGAGTGAATGCAGTAAATAGAGTGAATGGGGCTCTACACTCTATTGTGAAAAGTCAGAATGTGTCCAAAAAGGCACGTATGGCAATTCACAATGCTGTGTTAGTACCTACTTTAATGTATGGTAGGGAAAATTGGGTGTGGCAGAAGAAGCACGAGAGTAGAATAAATGCTGTAGAAATGCGGTCATTAAGGAGTATGTTATGGATGAATATGAATGACATCTGACAATCTGACAATCTGAGTGAGAAATTGTTTAATAAGAGAAGAGTGTGGTTTGCAAGATGATGTTGTGACCAGGATTAAGAAAGGAATGCTTCAGTGGTTTGTTCATGTAGAAAGAATGAATGAGGAAAGAGTGACAAAGCAAATTCATGTTGCAGAGGTGAACGGCAGAGTCGGGAAGGGTCGCCTTAGGCGAAAGTTTATCGACCAAAATGGCGATATATTGAAAATGGGCCAAATCAAGAGTACCTTTAACCGACGAGCGTGTATGCGTAGGTATATGGATGTGGAGGAAGCGAGAGAAGTGTGTCAGGATCGTGTCAAATGGAAGTCCATAATCTCTGCCTACCCCTCTGGGTGACAGGCGTGAGTGTTATGTTATGTTTTATGTTATGTTTTAACATTTATTTCTCCCGACAACAACCCCAAAATCCCGACATTTTCAAATTTTGTCCAGATATTTCGGTCTTCCGATCTGGCAACCCTAGCTACAGCCCAGACAGTCAAAACATTTATGGACGTTTTGTTCCACGCATTTAATATTTAAAAACCGAAAACAGTCCAAATTGTATTTCTTAAAAATATGTTATTATTATATGAAATAGAAAACGGGCGTATGAGAACGGGAACGGATGAGAAGAGTTGAAAATCAAAAAAATAAATAAAGAGAAGGTTTTAAGAAATTCGAAATAAGTTAAAAATTACGTGGATTAATGCTATTTAAAACTATAACTTAAAAAAAATTACCTATTTATTGTTATAAATAATTAGACTAACTTAAGAACAACATTTTGAAATTAATACAGTGGTTTCGGATAATATTCTGAGTTTTACATAAGTCGTCGATTTCGTTGACTTAGGCTTTGCTAAGCGCGCGCTTAGCATAACTTCGATGTTAGTTCTAAATACCGACATTGTCTTAGCTCGAAAGTAAAGTCTGAGCAAAGACAAAGTACGGTTTATAGATCTTAGCCTAAGACTTAAATCTTCCGTACAACAGAGGATACTCATGTGCAGCAAAGAAGAAGAAGAATCTTTCCTACTATGGGAAAAGCCCTTGTACACTGCTAAACTTGGGCTATAATCGAGGAAATATTTGTCATAATCGCCACTCTGAGCAGGCTGATTGATAATCGTAGTGCCAGTTTACGTGATAGAGCCTGCAGCTATATTATAGTTGTAGTACTGTAACGAACCCCCCCCCCCATCTTTTTTCTTTTCTACTATATCCCACTTATATTTGTATTTCTTTAGAATCTATATCTGTAAGATATATAAATATATCAAATTTACGTGACCAGTATAACTTGATCTTTCTAAAGGTTTAAATATTATAGGCCGTTTAATAAATTTATGGCGTGATCGTCTTAGTTAGGACCCTTTTTTACGTTGTGTTTGTATAGTCACTTAGTTCTTTTAGGTGTATCTTGGAAGAATGAATATTCACGAGAGCAATCGAAAGCTGTTGGTAGAGTCTTATAAGCTAAAGAACTCCGTTCACGAAGACAGAGCTCAAAAAGGTTAAGAACAATAAATTGTCCCTATTCCACTTGTATCTGGTTCACAACAGTCAATTCCTTATTAATTAATCCCTTCCCGCTTGGAAAAGGCTCACAATATTTATATCAAATACCAGTTACAAGGGCTTCGCTCTCCCACATTTTAAAAAAAATGTGGAGGAGGTACACGGCCCCACACACGCCGCGCACGGTGAGCGCCAACCATTTTAATGCGCTCCCCCCGAAGGGTACGCAAAGTTGGGAACTGGACTGTAGTCCACAGCAAAATAACTGGCGAACCAGTAAAAGAGGACTTGGCCCCTTGACAGTGCGTAAGCACAAACATCGACCGAAGTCGCGCATGTCAATGCGTGTAAACGCCATACAGAATACGATCAAATCCAGCCACAGTGAAATGTACGTCACACGGGTTAGGCAACAATAGGCACACTGACCATAAAAAGCCTTCCGTGAGCGCCACCACCTGCCAGACCGCCGTTCCTGCAGACGTGATGTAAGTGTAAGGCATCACCACCAATTGCATGGTCAGCACGGCCAATTGGCCGCAGAGCGTGTCATGAGTCTACCGCTCACCTCAAGGGAATGGGGTCCCACGTTGCGCGGCTTTCGGCCGCAGCCTTGAGAGCCTCCTCAGATTCTCCCTCCAGCTACCACCCGCATGAGGTCAACACATATGCTCCACCAACCAATACAATGGCAGATATAGCCAATAGGCAGTTATAAGATAATATTAATAATTCGCCATCAGAACGGGTTTGTGTCACTGACGTTGAGTATATGCATTTTTCGATCATGTTTGTCTCACCCACCAACAAGTTGCCTTCAATCTCTCAAAGGTGGGAACTTTATAGAGATATATTATTAAGTTGTTATATAAAACATCATGGAGGGCAGACAGTCTGCAGCCCCGCAATGAAGGGACCCGACTTGGGCAAAGCTACTTAGGTTGTGAGTCAAACCAAGACGCAGAGAGCGCCATTGAGAATAGCGACCCGCCAAACAACCATCGTAGAGGCGCAATGCTACAGAATGCAACAAGCATCAATACGACTATCGTCGGGCTTACACCATCCCAAGGTCCCCCATACAGTCCCAGCAGACATCACCACCCGCATACCTCCATCGACCAGAACCACAAGATGCATCGAATCAGGTGCAGCACACCCGCAGATCCATCACAAGACACAATACTGCAAGTAGCAGTAAGCATCAATGCAACTATCATACGGATGGCGCCCCCTCACAACACACCCACATGATCCCTATCGACTTTGGTAACAAAATTTGATAATGTTGTTAACTAAAAATACCACCAACGTATCATAGTAGCACGGTACTAAGACGTCAGTAGCCAATACTCCACGTATCATAGCGCTATTGCACTAAGACATGAAGTTGAGTATGCTTGCTGCACTTAAAAGTACTACCAAACACACTCACCCTAATCCGAAAGATAGCCGACGTATCATAACGCTATGCGCTAAGACGCCGCCCACAACCGGTAGGGGTGTGCGATGTCCACGGGCAAGTCGTACTGCTACAACAAACCCGCTTACCACCGGCACTAAGATGATATGTCTAGGACACATCGGTTAGTGAGTCCAAGTTTACCTCGGTCTCAGAGGCTGCGAAGCAACCTACACGCCACTATAATAATCCTTTTTAAGTCCCATTTCTTTCAATATAATGCTTTTACATATTTGAGACCTTCCACATATTTGCTTTATTTCATAGACCATACTACTGTATGTCTCTTATTCATATGGGACTTCAAGTCATAACTCTGCTATCATAATGCTTATGCATCATAGAGACCTTCTATATTAATGCTTTGGTTCGTCAGACCTTACTATGTTAAGTCCCTAATATAGGACTAGTCATTGTGCAACCTTAGTACTAGCAGTCGGTCAGCCGACCACCCCATATATATGTACAACCTTGGGTATGTGTCTCCGACAACGCCCCAATATAAGGGAACATTACAAGAACACGTTCATTAACTTAGAAATTTTCCAATTATTACACGAACTCCTTCATCAACTTAGAAAATTTTAATCCATTTTTTCTATTATATTACAAATGTTATTTATCTTTGTTATTGCAATATAATCGCCTTGTATTTATATGATTTGATATATTTTGAACATTTTAAGCAGGTTTTTAATAAATTTAGAGATTTTTTGAGACATTTTATGCGTTTACTAATAAATATAATATTCAATATTCCAAATGGATATTTTTGAACTCTATGCTTATTATTTGCATTTTATTGTTTAAATTATAATTTCTATGACTTTTTTAAATGTCTGTATAATGAATTTAATTATTATTTATTAATAATAATTATGAGGCGTCACAATCCACCCCCAAATTTTATGTTAATGATCCACATAGTGGAGTCGTTAATATAAAATTTTAGTATTTTGAGAGCATATACACTACACTCAAATAATTGTTGATATATCTGTTCTTTCCTCTTTTAATCTGTTACAATACGGCATATGTTATCAAATCCCCCTGCCCCAGAGAATGGCCGCCACCAACACCCCTTCAACCACAATTATCACAATGTGATAACACCATAATTCAAGTAATTGTATATCGTGTTGTTAATAAAGTTTGCAGTCAATTGTCGATTTCTTATTTTATTAATTTATCTTTAAATCTTTGAAACATTATTTCGATAGTGTCACACTTTATGTGCATATAATCCAGTTTGATATTTGTTGAGGTCAGTTCGATACCACATAGGATAAATGTGTTTGAGCCATTCGCCCTGACCCAACTCCCATATTTATTTAATAAAAATGATTACAAAATTATCTTACGATCTATATTTACAACTCTTCATTATATATTAATAACGTTCTACTATCATATAACAAATCTCTTGCTCATAACTTTAATAATTTTAGACCTTTAACTTAAACAATTATTTCCATGGGCCACCCACAAAACCCTTTTATGTTACAATATTTATTTAATTACTCTAATTTATACAAAAAGAAATTATTATTTAAAATATTTTAATAAGTGAATAGCATTGAAAATTCCTCTAATTTCGTTTGTCTCTGGATTTGCTAAGGTATATACATTGTCAAATGGTACGGCTGCTATTACATAAGGTCCTTCATATGCCAAATTGAACTTACTCATAACTTTATTATCAGCGTCTGATCTACTAGATCTTGAAATTTTTACTAAGTCACCAATATTATATTTTATTAATCTATTTCGCTTATCAAATTTTGTGTTTCTTATTCGACTTGCCTGTTTTAAATTTTTACGCACTTGTTGTCTAATTTGTTCGACATTATGTTTTTCTTTGCTTTTGGAAATTACTTTGTCAAAAGACATCTCATTAGACTCACCATAAAGAATTTCACAAGGCGTGAAGCCTGTACTATTGTGATAAGAATTATTATACAATTCTTCTAACTTCGGCAATATTAACGCCCAATCTTTGTGGTTAGTATGACAAAGCGTCCTAAATAATCTGCTCAACTCTTTATTTACTCGCTCTGTTGTATTTGGTCTAGGATTTCTAACTGTGGTATATATTGGCTTTATATTTAAATCTCTCATTGATTGTTTCCAGTGATTACTTACGAACTGTTTTCCATTATCTGTCATTATTGCCTTGGGCTTTATAATCTCAACAAAATGCTTTACTTTTGTTACAACAGACTTTGCTGTTGACTGTTTTAAAGGATATAATTTGATAAATTTACTGAATGAATCTTGAATGACAAATATGAAAGTGTACCCAAAGGTACCTGATACAAGTGGTCCATATAAGTCTGCCATGACTATATCGCCAATGTTTTCTGTTATTATAGATTTGCAGGGACCCACATATGTTATATTGCTTTTCTTAAATAACTGACATAAATGACAAGCCCTTAATTGGTTTTTAATATCTTTTGTTAAACCTTTCCAAAAGAATCTGTCTCTCACATATTTAATTACCTTATAGGGTCCTTGATGACCCATTTCGACATGCACTTGATTTATAATATCTTGTCTCAATGCTTTAGGTAAATATATTACTTCTTGTAAATTCGTTTTGTAATATAATACATCATTTTTCAAACTATACCTTTTAAATTTATTGTTTTGTTTTATTATGGAAGTATTTAATGTCTTTAACTTTTCAATAATAGCCAACGACTCTGAATCTTGTAATTGATATACTGTTAGGGATTTTAATTTTTCTATCAACTCAATATTCGGTTCGCTCTCTGTGTAAGCAATTTCTAAACTATTATTTTTATCCTCTTGTATTAAATCGCCATCAGGAGGATAACGTGATAGCACATCTGCAACAATATTACGTCTACCCGATATATGCTGTACTTCATAATTAAATTGTTCTATATACAAAATCCATCGGGTTACTCTACCATTGAATAACTTCATATTATTAATAAACAATAATGCTTTATGATCAGTTAGTATTATTACTTTACTGCCCCTCAAATATGTTTCAAATTTCTTTAGGCAGCTTATTACAGCATAAAACTCTTGTTCAGTAACAGACCAATTTAATTCGGGGCCTTTTAAGGCTTTACTATGATAGCCTAAAATTCTCATTTCATTATAATCATCTATCTGATATAGTACTCCGGCCATACCCACACCGGAACAATCTGTTTGTAAATAATACGGCTTATTAAAGTCTGGATGATGCAATTGTATTGTATTAATAAATTGTTGTTTTATAAAATCAAATGCCTTCTGTTCTTTACCGCTCCATTGGAACTTTCGTCCCTTTTTAAGTAATTCACAGAGCGGTATTATGCTCTCGCTGTAATTTGGTATAAACCTTCTATAAAAATTGCATAGACCTAAAAAGGCCCTTAATTGTTTAATCTTTTTAGGTGCTGGAAACTCTTGGATCGCTCGAATCTTATCGGGATCTGTCTTTATGCCTTCTGTTGAAATTATAAAACCCAGAATTTTAATTTCTTTACAAATAAATTCACATTTCCGCAAGTTACACGTTAAGCCAGCTTTGTTCAATTTACTTAAAACAATATCAATGTGCTCCAAATGTTTATCTAACGTTCCTGTTGTAATAATGGCTAGATCATCTAAATAGTTCACACAAAATTCTTGGACTTCTGGTCCTAATATTAAATTCATGGCTCTGCTAAAGCTTCCTACTGATGTTTTTAATCCTTGCGGCAAAACATTATATACATATGACTTTCCATTGAATGTGAATCCAGTATATTTTCTACCATCTTTATTTATCGGAATTTGAAAATATGCATTATTTAAGTCAATGGTAGTGATATAATTCGCTCCGTGAAATGAATTCAAAATATCTAATTGTATAGGTGGTTTCTCTGTTTCTGCAACCATTTTCTTATTTATGCTTCTGGCATCAAGCAGAACTCTAATTGAGCCGTCTTTTTTAAGAGTGAATGTCAATGGACTACTGTAAGGCGTTGATGTCCTTGTGATGATACCAGCTTGTTCCATTTCATTTAACTTTTCTTCCATTTTCGCTCTATATGCATATGGAATGGGATAGGACCTAGTAACTATAGGTTCATCATCGATCATTTCAATTTTATGCTCATAGCAATTGGCTCTTCCCAATTTGCTCGAAAACATATTCTTATGCTTTTCTAAAACCTTACTAAGTTTTGCCCTTTCAGAGACCTTCAATGTAGATCCTATTTTTATATTTATTAAGGGATCATCGGTACATTGTTTGATGCAGTTATTATGTAATACAGATTTATTATTATATTTGAAAGGTATAAAGTAGTCTTTGTTTTTCACTTTAAATTCTATTCCAACAGTAGTATTTCTCAAATCAATCAATATTTTATTTCTCTTGAGCCAGTCAAAGCCTAATATTAAAGGTCTTATTAAATTACCTACAATTAAAGTTTGTGTTTCAAAGACTACTTCATCTATCTTTATAGGCAATATGATCATCTGTTGTATTTTTGTGCTGCGCTGCCCAACAGCACCTTTTATTTGCATTGCTTTAACTGGCATTATTGATATTTTACGATTATTATCTTTAATTTGTAAATATAAACTTTCTGAAATGCATGTAACATCGCTCCCAGTGTCAAGGAGCGCGTCTATTTCTTTGTCAAATATTGAAACTTTAATTTCAGATCTCATATTCCCTATAAATTCCCTTTGATATTTATCTTCGTCTTCCTCGAAGACGGTTTGCACGAATAACTCCGTTATGGGCAAGTCCGACCTGGCTTTTAAGGTGTTTAATATGCTATTTACATTGTCGTTATAACCAAGGCCTTCTCTGTTAAAATTTGCTTTTAAAGTAATAGGTTTTCGCAACCCTCTATTGTTTTTACCCAATGTTTGACCAGGTCGCCAACCCAGTTTTAATAACATGTTTAATGCTTTGTTCCCTTTTACATTGTAAGGGGTCGAATCGGGAACTAGTTCGACCTCTACAGCTCTAAATTTGGCTCAGGGGCCGTAACATCAGGTTGGTCATTAGTGAAATGTATTTCATGTACTTCATTAACCTTCTTTTTTCCCTCTTCGGGTTTACGCCATGTTTTGTATGATTGTTGTATTTCTTTATGTTTTTGCTCCGTATTATTATTAAACTTCCTCCTTTTCTCATTATAGTAAAGTTCACGACCTTCATCTTGTTTGTCGATGTCATCTAAGTTTCTTAAGAAATCTGTCGTGTCTATTATTGTCTCAATTTTAGCTATTCTCCATAATTGCTGCACAGCTTTAGGATAATGTCTGATGACATCAGTTACTAATTGTTTTTCAGGTATCGGATATGATAATGTTTGTGCCTTCTCAACCACATAAAGAAAATAACTAACCATGGTGGGGTGTGTACTTCTATTCCATTTATTTTGCACAAGGAATCTCTTTACTTTATTTTGTTCTTCTTCACCCCAAAACACTCTTAGGAAGTCAGCTTTAAAATCATCAAAAGTTGTCCAACGCACATTATTAATGCGAGCCCAATACTTGGCTTCACCTACTAAGCACTCTTGTGCAATCGAAATTTCGAGACCATTAGATGGAACTTTCTTTAAATAATTGGTGAGATCTTCCAAAAATGATACTGGATGAGTATTTCCATTTCCGAATTTCGGCTTTTCTATTGTTACATTATGTACATTATATACAATATTTTGTCTAGGATCATTTACATGAGAGGTGCTCGCCCCGGACACCTCTCTTTGATTTATTTTAATTTGGTAATCTTTCCTTGGGTTAATAAATTTTTCCTCAAGATCCTTTATTTTAACCTCAAAGGTTTTCACTGCATTCTTAATTAATTTCTGAAGCATTTTCATCTCATCTTTAGACTTAGCCTTAATTGAGGTCGATTTTTTCTTATTTTTAGCCATTTTTAATTTTTATTTCCACTTGTTTTTTTTTTTTTTTTTTTTTACACTTTTTGTGTCCTTCACTTTTTCCACTTATTTCACTTTATAATATATAGTATTGCAGTTTTTTTTTTTTTTTTTTTTTTTTTTTTTTTTTTTTTTTTTTTTTTTTTTTTTTTTTTTTTTTTTTTTTTACAACTGTTGTGTCCTTCGCTTAGTTTAATTGAGTCTTTATTAGAGTCCACCTATTTCACTTTTTATTATTTCGCTCCGTTATGCACACACCTCCTATATTATTACTCAATTTTAATGTTTAAGCCCCACCCCCAGACTCTCAACCGCCCCCAGCAAACACCACTCTCCAAGACACCTCTCCATTTCACGGACAACAAATTGTAGGCATATAGCCTACCTCATAATTTTATATTACCGGCCTCCTATTTAAAATTTAACCTCTATCCTGGTCACGGCACCAAATTGTAACGAACCCCCCCCCCCCCATCTTTTTTCTTTTCTACTATATCCCACTTATATTTGTATTTCTTTAGAATCTATATCTGTAAGATATATAAATATATCAAATTTACGTGACCAGTATAACTTGATCTTTCTAAAGGTTTAAATATTATAGGCCGTTTAATAAATTTATGGCGTGATCGTCTTAGTTAGGACCCTTTTTTACGTTGTGTTTGTATAGTCACTTAGTTCTTTTAGGTGTATCTTGGAAGAATGAATATTCACGAGAGCAATCGAAAGCTGTTGGTAGAGTCTTATAAGCTAAAGAACTCCGTTCACGAAGACAGAGCTCAAAAAGGTTAAGAACAATAAATTGTCCCTATTCCACTTGTATCTGGTTCACAACAGTCAATTCCTTATTAATTAATCCCTTCCCGCTTGGAAAAGGCTCACAATATTTATATCAAATACCAGTTACAAGGGCTTCGCTCTCCCACATTTTAAAAAAAATGTGGAGGAGGTACACGGCCCCACACACGCCGCGCACGGTGAGCGCCAACCATTTTAATGCGCTCCCCCCGAAGGGTACGCAAAGTTGGGAACTGGACTGTAGTCCACAGCAAAATAACTGGCGAACCAGTAAAAGAGGACTTGGCCCCTTGACAGTGCGTAAGCACAAACATCGACCGAAGTCGCGCATGTCAATGCGTGTAAACGCCATACAGAATACGATCAAATCCAGCCACAGTGAAATGTACGTCACACGGGTTAGGCAACAATAGGCACACTGACCATAAAAAGCCTTCCGTGAGCGCCACCACCTGCCAGACCGCCGTTCCTGCAGACGTGATGTAAGTGTAAGGCATCACCACCAATTGCATGGTCAGCACGGCCAATTGGCCGCAGAGCGTGTCATGAGTCTACCGCTCACCTCAAGGGAATGGGGTCCCACGTTGCGCGGCTTTCGGCCGCAGCCTTGAGAGCCTCCTCAGATTCTCCCTCCAGCTACCACCCGCATGAGGTCAACACATATGCTCCACCAACCAATACAATGGCAGATATAGCCAATAGGCAGTTATAAGATAATATTAATAATTCGCCATCAGAACGGGTTTGTGTCACTGACGTTGAGTATATGCATTTTTCGATCATGTTTGTCTCACCCACCAACAAGTTGCCTTCAATCTCTCAAAGGTGGGAACTTTATAGAGATATATTATTAAGTTGTTATATAAAACATCATGGAGGGCAGACAGTCTGCAGCCCCGCAATGAAGGGACCCGACTTGGGCAAAGCTACTTAGGTTGTGAGTCAAACCAAGACGCAGAGAGCGCCATTGAGAATAGCGACCCGCCAAACAACCATCGTAGAGGCGCAATGCTACAGAATGCAACAAGCATCAATACGACTATCGTCGGGCTTACACCATCCCAAGGTCCCCCATACAGTCCCAGCAGACATCACCACCCGCATACCTCCATCGACCAGAACCACAAGATGCATCGAATCAGGTGCAGCACACCCGCAGATCCATCACAAGACACAATACTGCAAGTAGCAGTAAGCATCAATGCAACTATCATACGGATGGCGCCCCCTCACAACACACCCACATGATCCCTATCGACTTTGGTAACAAAATTTGATAATGTTGTTAACTAAAAATACCACCAACGTATCATAGTAGCACGGTACTAAGACGTCAGTAGCCAATACTCCACGTATCATAGCGCTATTGCACTAAGACATGAAGTTGAGTATGCTTGCTGCACTTAAAAGTACTACCAAACACACTCACCCTAATCCGAAAGATAGCCGACGTATCATAACGCTATGCGCTAAGACGCCGCCCACAACCGGTAGGGGTGTGCGATGTCCACGGGCAAGTCGTACTGCTACAACAAACCCGCTTACCACCGGCACTAAGATGATATGTCTAGGACACATCGGTTAGTGAGTCCAAGTTTACCTCGGTCTCAGAGGCTGCGAAGCAACCTACACGCCACTATAATAATCCTTTTTAAGTCCCATTTCTTTCAATATAATGCTTTTACATATTTGAGACCTTCCACATATTTGCTTTATTTCATAGACCATACTACTGTATGTCTCTTATTCATATGGGACTTCAAGTCATAACTCTGCTATCATAATGCTTATGCATCATAGAGACCTTCTATATTAATGCTTTGGTTCGTCAGACCTTACTATGTTAAGTCCCTAATATAGGACTAGTCATTGTGCAACCTTAGTACTAGCAGTCGGTCAGCCGACCACCCCATATATATGTACAACCTTGGGTATGTGTCTCCGACAACGCCCCAATATAAGGGAACATTACAAGAACACGTTCATTAACTTAGAAATTTTCCAATTATTACACGAACTCCTTCATCAACTTAGAAAATTTTAATCCATTTTTTCTATTATATTACAAATGTTATTTATCTTTGTTATTGCAATATAATCGCCTTGTATTTATATGATTTGATATATTTTGAACATTTTAAGCAGGTTTTTAATAAATTTAGAGATTTTTTGAGACATTTTATGCGTTTACTAATAAATATAATATTCAATATTCCAAATGGATATTTTTGAACTCTATGCTTATTATTTGCATTTTATTGTTTAAATTATAATTTCTATGACTTTTTTAAATGTCTGTATAATGAATTTAATTATTATTTATTAATAATAATTATGAGGCGTCACAGTACGAATGGGTCGCCTCGACCGGGAAAAGACTACGCTCTCACGGAATACCAGCGTAAAATAGCAGCTTAATGCTGCTGTTTCGTATGGTCAGTGTAAAGAACCAGAGACCCTTTTTACTGAATACAAGCCATTCCATCCTAGTCCTCACGAGTGACAATGCATCTGCATTTTGATTCGTAATTGAGGATTGATGTAAATGTCTATGGCCAACTACATCCACTAACCATTAGGTAGACTATGTGCTCGTTTGTCACCCATACTTTATAAAAAAAAAACCAGAAGTCTCGCGCCTTTGACACTTATCCCCTTTACTGGTCTGGATATCTATATCTAGTCTTATTCGAGATGTCAGAAGGTCTCTCTGGCCTACTTCATATTTGTCTCTTACGACCGTTTTCCTCGAGACAAAATCTATGAGCAAAGACTAGACTAGCTTCTTGTTTATTATTACGTAATTGACTTGTTATAAAACAAAATTAGCTACGATGTTAAATGCTTAAAACGTTAATAACTTTTTTAATAACAACGTTGACTTGAATTATTAAACTAATTTACGGATTCGTCTCGTTGAAAATTTTTACGCTTTTTACCTAACTTAGTTCCGGTTGCATAAGTCGTTGTAAAGAGATAATTTGCTATGAAATAAATTGATTGAATTATATAAGTGTACTATTGCAGAGGTTTTCAAACTTTAATTTAATGTTTTACAATTTATAGTACAATAACATGAGTTGTAGCATACTGCCTATAATTGTTCCGTGTTGTTCATTTGCAAATTATTCATTGAAAATGCATCCACGAGAGAATTTACTTCACGGAAGAAATCGATATTAACAGTTTTTTCAAACAGTTATATTTCTTTAATATTAAAAGCCTATGGGTCATTGTTGGATTTATGTATTTTCCCAAAATTTAAAGGCATTTTGTATGATTATGGAATGCCTAAAATTTTTACAGTATATTAAAATAACATTAGAAGCGTTTAGATTGGTTACAGGTTACATCGCAGGGCGATAAACGTACGAATCACTTAAAAATTAGTTCTTTTTCTATTTTTTCAAAAACCAAGTGCAATGTAGGAAAAAAAGGTCTCATCCTTATCCTTTAATATAAGTTATGTTTTAAAATAGTGTTGAATTTAAAAAAGACATTTAGCATTAAAAATTTAAGACGTAAGAGCTATAATAGATATGACCTTTTTTGTGTGAAATTGCAAAACAAAAAAGCTTTGTTAAAAACATTATGATATATCTAATAATTAATAATATATTAATCAAAAACATTAATTTTATCAGTTTTTCGATTTTGCACACCCTTTTAAAACACCTCTGTTATCCGACAAATATATTGTCTAAATCAGGAGTTTCCAAACTTTTAAGGTAATGGAACCTTCACCAAATCCCTTTTATTTTATGGAACTCCACGTCAAATGCTATGTACATATCGTAGACAATACAATTAAAATGTTATAATATAATTCTCACTTACTAGGTTGTTGTAATTATTGTTACTTATATACGTAGGTAGGTACGTATCTATGTAACAGTAATGAGTTCTTCTGATATTTAGTGCTAATTCAGAATAATATTTTGTACCACAGTGTGAAATTATATAACATTCAAACATAAATAATTTCGCGAAACTCTGATGACTTCGCCACGGAACCCTTATGTTCCACGGAACCCGCTTTGGGAATCTCTGGTCTAGATTACTATAGGCATTGCTTTTATCTGTTCGTGAAGATTCTTCAGTTCGTTCGTGAGTGATGTTCAGCCATTTCTGATTAGCCCGCACTGATAGAAAGACAGACAAGCAGGCAGGCAGGCTCATAGACAGGCTGACAGACAAAACTTTAAAAATGGTTTTACATGTCTCAATAGCATGCAAATAACGAATGAGTAAGCTGAAATAGCAATAAGCTGGCCATATAGAACTGACAACCGATTGGGATAGAAAGATTCGCGGGTGGCAGTCTCTAACAGGTAAACAAAGTGGTCTCTAACAAGTAAACAAAGTGGTCTCTAAGAGGTAAACAAAATAGTCTCTAACAGGTAAACAAAGTGTAAGGCGGCCCCCTACATCAAGGAGTGATGACCTCGTAAAATATGCAGGAAGTCTAGGGATGCAGGTGGCTCAGGACCGTGCTTTGTGGCATTCCTTGGAGAAGGCCTATGTTCAGCAGTGAACTTGTACTGTAATGATGATGATGAGGATGATAAACCCCCTGAGTTAAAAAGTCAGTTATTTCAACATTACAGATCGACACTTCAATTTAATTTATATGTATAGATAATTGTGATATTTACGCTAAACAGCAATATAGATTGAACTATTTTAATGCTGAATTAAATGAAGCATTCAATAATACAGCTACAACTGTAAATCTTCATAGTGTTTTTTCTCATATTTTATCTGCTCGTCTTCCCAGCCATTATCATAATTCATAATTTAAAAAAAAAACTGCAGTTGCAATATTTTATCTGTATGAGCGACGCGTCTCGCAGTAGTGCAATATCGGCAGATCAGAAGCACATTCCTTCCCCGCCGGCTAGAACCGATCGCGTGACTCCCGACTACGAAAAATGTTTATAAAACCTTGTTCAAGTCACAAGTGAGACGAGGGGAAAGTTAAATTGAATAAGAATGAATATGCAAAAAGTTTCATTTTATCTTATGACCGATCACATTCTATAGTAAACGTACTTTTATTTCTCTCATCATCATCTGGGTTATCAATACCTAGTCTATCAAAAGTCCACTGCTGAACATAGTCCTCTCCCATAGATTGCCTCATAGGGGGGATATTTGCCATAGTTGCCACGCTTGGCTACCACACGAACGCAGCCACGATTGGCAATCACAGTTTTTATTATTTAGGGTTGTTATCAGGAAGATGCAGCTGCCCATCTCCGGTTTTATTTCATATAGTTTCATTTCCCCATATCGCCTCTTACGACACCCACAGGATAATATAAGGTAGTAGATTATCTTTCGCTGGCACTACACTGCATTCTGTTACGCTACCAAGTCACTTCTTTAAAACACTAAAAAAATTGGCATTATAAAGGTTTAAATATCTATTTCTGGGTTCCCTATAAGTTTTTAAACAGTCTACTATTATTGTTTGGGAGTTTTTTTTTATGGAATAAGGGTGACAAACGGGCACAAAGTCCACCCGGTGTTAAGTGGATGCTAAGGCCAATTGACATCTACATATTATATCCTCGATTCAAAATGCAGATGCGTTGTCGCCCCTGAAGCCTGAAATGAATTGCCTCATTTCCAGTAAAAAGGGTCCGGTTCTCTACACTCACCATACGAAACACAGCAGCATTAGGCTGCTATTTTACGCTGGTATATTCTGTGAGAGCGTGATCCTACCCCGGTTGAGCCGACCCATTCGTGCTACAACCATAATATACCTGCAGCATGGCTCTACCACGTAGAAGTTCAAATTGGCACGAGTACGAATTGTCATGATTTTTATAAAAATTCTACCCGCGATTCAAAGGGTAGTGTCTCCTTTGACGTCGTGATAGATTTCGTTTGGAATTTGGAAATGGTATTTGGCATTAAATTGCCATAGGCACATAAAACAACTGAAGGCTTACGCATAAACTTGACTATAAAAATATAGTTTACTTCGTAGAATTGACGCTGCAGCTACATTATTGTTGTATCACAGTTAAGTCGGCTTCACCGGGGAAGGACCACACTCTCACTTCACAATCGAAGATCCTTTTTACTGGAAACGAGGCATTCCTACTTAGTCCTCAAGGGTGACAATGCATCTGCATTTTGATTCTTAATCAAGGATAGATTTAGATGTCTATGGGGCACAGTACCCATTTACCATCAGATGGGCCTCGTTCTCATTTATCACCCTTATTCTATTTAAAAAGAGTTTACCATATCATCGCTCCCTCTTATGGCTTAAAGCGAATCAAATTAATCTCAGAATCGGGAGCTATCATTTAAAGTGGCGAGAAATCGACGTGGCCAGCCGACTACAGGACGATTCATAGGCGGATAATGCGGCATCTCGCCCGCACTACTCTCACTTGAGATGTTTATGTGTCGTTTCCTCCGCGGACAGTCCACTTAATAGCGCAATGTTTTATACATGTCACTTTTTGTATTTATTCACATGTTGTGTTATAATAAATAGCATGAGGTAATCTTGTAAGATGAGACGCGGACCTATGAGAGCGATTCTAATTAATTTGTTACGTTTTTATAAAATATTCTTAACGATGGTAACATTACACTTACTTATCTTCTTCATCATCAGCCCGTAAAAGTACCCATAGTAGGAAGGATATAAAAAGGAATGTTTGGAGGTTTTGGTTGGAACACGGCCAACTGTAAGCTGCTGCTCCTTTAAATAATGGTTTGAAGTTGATTTTGGATACGTAAAAGTGATGCAATTTTGTGCATTAAATGTCTGCGCATGTGAACTATAAGTGTAATAACAAGTGCTTCGCTAGTGATGTGAACCACAAGTTGTGCCTGGTTAGGCGCCTTGAGATACTAACGCCATCAACTGTCTGCTCTCTCAAGCTGCTGTCAATATCTCCCAAAAACTTCAATATGTTGATGCGTCGCATACCGTAGTGAATAAATTGTGTAAAAGTTAATAAAGGATAATTTCTTATTACTTGATGCTGGCAAAAGTACAATCATACGAGTCTATTATATTAGAAACAAAGAAAAACTTGACATTGGCAGAATTCGTTACTTCGAGATTGTCATGAACTAAAAGAAAAAAAATGTTGCCTGGAAAATGTTTTGAAAACTTTTTAGCAATATACGTTTGTTAGGGTCAAATCCTGCAACTGAAGTTTAAGGAAATTTTGCATACATGTTTAGTGTGGTTGACAATGCATGGTTAGCTAAGTGACGTCATATTAAATCCAATATGGCTTTGGTTGTGGAAGGGACATAGGTTATAAAACGCTATGTAAGTAATACATAATACGCAATTTTTTAGGTATAAAATTTTTTACGCACTTTGGTTTTTTATTACTGTTTTCACTATTAAGTTTGGTACGTTAATAGTACATAAAGCAAACTTTAATAAATATAGTTATAGTAGTTTGTAGTTTTAGTAGAGTAGCGCTCCCGAGCGCCCGCAGCCTACGCACACTAGTTAGTGTCACTAACACAATGTGTATGTGCACGGATAACAACAACCAAAGTATATATATATATTTTAACAGTGGTAGAGCCACGCAGCTGCTTTTGCTGTCGCACGGATGGGCCGGCTCGAACCGGGGTGGTACCACGACCTCACAGAAAACCAGCGTGAAGTAGAGGTTTACCTCTGCGTTTCGCTTGGTGAGTGCAGGTGGCCGGAGGCCCTTTTTACTGGAAATGAGGCACTCCATCTTAGCCCTCACGGGTGACAACGCATCTACATTTTGATTTGTTATAGAGGATAGATGTAGATGTCTATGGGCCGCAGCAACCACTTACCATCAGATGGACTGTGTGCTCGTTTGTCACCCTTATCGTAAAAAAAAAGTCAAACCTTCATCGTAAAATAGAATAACTATACCTGCCATGTGATGGCGGCGTAAAGGAAATCATCACCCCACGGCTATGAGAAAAACCAGAAAAATACATTCATTTTCTGTAGATGGCGGTATAAACTAATTATTACTTATTACAAGTTAAAATATAGATTGCAGTACACACCTTGTCATTACGTTAGTGTTATGTATTAAAGTAATTGCATTTAAACTTGTTGTTACATTTATAAAATACAGAGTAACCGGTATACCAACAGCTTTCAATATCGGTTACGAAGTCACTAATAAGTTCGAGCGAAATGAATTTTCTTGCTCCCATTCTAACAATATCCAACTTTCGTAAATGAATCCGCATTTCACCAGCCGAAGGATGAAGAAGGAGGTCGTTGAGGACGTGTGACCTCTTTGCGTCGTTCATCGGCTAAACACACCGTTTATGTATAATTCAGTACGCATCGCACTGCCAATGTTTTACTTAGAACGTGTATCACCGCACAATGGAAATATATTTTTACTCCCGTATCTGATTGAGAAATTGCGTCACAAATTTATGCCAACTTCAATAAATTACAGTAGAAGGAACCTCTAGGGATTAAGGCTAGGAATTAGGCTCCTTTTAAATAAAACCAGTTTTTACGGATTTTATCACGTATATTAACTTATTTTTATATTCTCGGCGTTTCCAAGACTTTACATCACCTCTGATTACTGAAGGACACATGTGTGTTGTGAAGTGCTCGAAAAGTCCAGGAATATAAAAATAAGTTAATACAAGTGATAAAATCTGTAAAACCTAATTTTTTTTATAGAATAAGGGTGACAAACGAGCACACAGTCCATCTGATGGTAAGTGGTTGATGTGGCCCATAGACATCTACATAAATGCAGATGCGTTGTCAGCCGTGAGGACTAAGATAAAATGCCTCTTTTCCAGTAAAATGGGTCTCCGGTTCTCTACACTCACCATACGAAACACAGCAGCATTAAGCTGCTATTTTCCGCTGGTATTCAGTGAGAGCGTGGTCCTTCCCCGGTCGAGCTGACCCATTCGTGCTACAACTATACTATTAATATAGCCGCAGCATGGCTCTACCACGAAAAACGTTTTATTTAAATATGTAGTGTTCGCGTAAACATAAGAAATCATTATGTTAAGGGTCATTTTCTGGTCGGCTTCGTGGCGCAGTGGCCTAGCAATGAATTGCTGCGCTGGGGGCCGCGGGTTCGAATCCCGCACGGAACAAGTATTTGTATGGCTTACAAATAATTGTTCCGGGTCTGGATGTTTGTCCTCGTGCAATTTATGTGTTGTAAACTGCCTCCACGACACAGAATAAAATTTTAGTGTGGGGGTAACGTTTCTAAAAAGAAAAGAAAAGAAATCCGTCTGGGTAGATCCTCTTACCTGTTTCTACCTCCAAACAGCTGTTCTTGCATTGGTGTGTTCCGCTCTGAAGGGTATAGACAACCAATGTTATTACAGGCTTTGAGGTATTTCACCACCACCATTTCACCACCTTGTGGAATCGATTACCACCAGCGATTTTTCTGGACCGATAAGACTTAGGGACCTTCAAGAAAGGAGCCTACTCGCTATTAAAAGGCCGGCAACGCATTTGCAATTCCCCTGGTATTACAGTTGTTCATGGGCGGCGGTAGTCACTTACCATCAGGTGAGCCGTATGCTCGTTTGCCCGCTATCCTCAGAAAAAAAATCACTTTTGTTCTCAGAGGTGACAACGCATCAGTAGCGTTCTTTGTTTGAAGTTGATCGCAGGTATTCATGGATTGCAGTAGCCACTTACCATCAGGTGGACTGTTTGTTCGATTGTCACTTTAGTTTTTTTTTTTTTTTTAAAGAATACATAACAACAAAATCTACTCAATTTTGTACAAAAAAGCAAATAATAATAGACCACCCGCTGAGGCACCCGGATGTGTTCTTAATTGGATTCTATTTCGTTTTTAGTTACACGTAAGTACTTTAAGTTTACTTTTAGCAGTGAAATAATTTTCCTATTTATTTATGTACACAGTAAATAAGCATAGTATCATTTCGTACAAGACATATACAACATTATTATTATAAACTAGCTGTTCCCCGCGACTTCGTTCACGTGTAATTTAGGGATTTATTTATGTTGCGTGAAAATCTAATTCTTTTTCTAAAATATAAGTAACCTTAGTAACTCCTTATAACATCACCTATCTGCCAGTGAAATTCCCGTCGAAATCGGTCTAGCCGTTTCGGAGCTTAGTCGAAACAAACAGACAGACAGACAAAAATTTTAAAAATAGCGTTTTTGTTATAAGTACCGATTATACGTTCATATTTATTTAATAAAAAGCCGTTATTTTGACATTACAAACAGACACTTCAATTTTATTTATTTATTTATATAGATATAGATTAAAAAATATTGTATATATATTATTTATCTTCTTTGGCACATGAAAAAACTCATTGCATATGGTATTTTAAATTTTTTTAATATACTGTGAAATTAATCAAAAGGACAAAATTAGTGAATGTTTATTATATATTTACATATTATTTATATAATATTATAAATTGAATAATATAATAATATTATGATATAGTATATCTCTCATATTAGCGAATTCCATAACCTTAACAGAATAGAAAGAAAATGATTTTTTTAAACAACTAAGATTAACAAGCACATTTCACCTGTTGGATGTTGTTTTCCGTAGACTACATTTATCCTTGATAAATCTAAATGCAAATGCATTCTAACGCCTGAAAACTAAGATGTAACGCTTCGTAAAGTAAAATATCACGACAGAATCCATTCACTCTAATATACAATTACAAAAAAAAGAAAAATACGCACAACCTAAGAAACAAACTTGAGTTCGCTATTAAACGAACTAATTATGGAAAAAAAAACAATTTTATACAAAGAGGTGCAGCTATACAATAACTTGCCAAATGACATTAAAGAATGTGAAAAAGTTAATACATTTACAAATAATTCCACTATTACTCTCTTCTACTATATACTAATAAATTAAGGATCATAGTCATTCTTATTATTTTTATATATATATATAATTTACTATGTATCTCATTATAAGTGAAACTCTGTTTCTTATGAGAAAAATATTTTTTTTAAACCTTAGTAAAATACAAACAAGACAACAAGAAAATAAATGACCAGACATCTTGGTCTCATCTTAATGTTTGATGTTCATCGTGTGACTAATGTCATCATCATCATCATCATTACAGCCCTTCACAAGTCCACTGCTGAACATAGGCCTCCCCCAAAGAATGCCACAAAACACGGTCCTGAGCCACCTGCATCCATCGACTTCCTGCATGTCTTACCAGGTCGTCACTCCATCTCGTGGGGGGACGCCCTACACTTCGCCTACCGGTACGAGGCTGCCACTCGAGAACCTTTCTTCCCCATCGGTTGTCGGTTCTTCGAGCTATATGGCCGGCCCACTGCCACTTCAGCTTACTAATCCGTTGGGCTATGTCGGTCACTCTGGTTCTCCTGCGGATATCCTCATTCCTAAGTTTATCACGCAGAGAAACTCCGAGCATAGCCCTCTCCATAGCTCGCTGAGCGACCTTGAGCTTCCTCATACGGCCATCAGTGAAGGACCACGTCTCAGTTCCGTAAGTCATCACTGGCAACACGCACTGGTT
The DNA here is from genome assembly GCA_963668995.1 of Parnassius mnemosyne. Lineage (NCBI taxonomy): Eukaryota > Metazoa > Arthropoda > Insecta > Lepidoptera > Papilionidae > Parnassius > Parnassius mnemosyne. The sequence continues at coordinate 34,236,097 of CAVLGL010000068.1, read as the reverse complement.
GTACAATTTCGTTTTAAGGTTTTGAGGTATGTCTGACGAGAAGATGTGTCGTAGCTTCCCGAACGCTGCCCAGCCGAGTTGAATCCGTCGATTGACCTCTCGGTCGAAGTTGGACTTACCCAGTCGGACTATTTGTCCCAGGTAAACATACTCGTCAACAACTTCGAGCTTAGTGCTCCCAACAACTACCGGCATAGGTGTGACATGGACATTAAACATGATCTTTGTTTTGTCCATGTTCATCTTAAGACCTATCCGTTGGGAAACACTATTGAGGTCATTGAGCATAGTGCTTAGGTCCTCCAGCGATTCTGCCATAAGGACTATATCGTCGGCAAATCGAAGGTGAGTGATGTACTAATGTATAAATAACTAAACTACGACTAATGTATAAATATTTAAATTTAAATTCAAGATCGTAGTGTTATTGTTACAATAATAGGATTATCAGTTATGGACATACAGTATTATGGTGCTATTTTACCTCCACCTTCTTTCCCTTTTTTTTCAAGAGCCTTTTTACTGGAATCGAGGCAATTCATCTTGGTTCTCAGGGGTGACACTTCTGCATTTTGATTCTTAATTGAGGATAAATGTAGATAATGTACATAGATGTCTATGGACCACATCCATTTACCATCAGGTGCACTGTGTGCTTATCACTTTGCTCCGTGGTGCTTTTTTGTCACCCTTATTCTATAAATAAACCTATACCTCACCATGATCTTCTTCCGATCGATGAACTCATCCGTGCTACATTAAAAAAATAGGAATAAAAACCGGAAAGAAGACTTTTGCTAAAGCATCTACATCTGTGTTGACAATCTTTTAATGAATTTTATTTTGATTGCTTTAAAAAAAACTGGCCAAGTGCGTGTCGGGCCACGCACATTGTAGAGACAAAGTTCCGTAGTTGCCCGTCATAATACGTGGGCTTCTATTGAGCATAATAAGTGAGTTCGTGGTTTGACCGCTATAACGACTATAGGGGTGTAGGGAGTGGTGTTCAAAAAAGATTAAAAAACTTTTCGATGTTGAGAATAATACCCTATATATCTCGCATATAAAAAGTAAAGGTAATAGTAGTAATGCATATAAGTCGTTTTCTTCATAAAATGTTTATTTTTAACAGTTTACAATAACATTACAAGGTTATTAATGCAGCTAGTTTTAGGTCATTTTCTATGGAGTTGTAACGAAATTTTTACTAATTCAAGTGCATTTTATAAGTTGGTCGACTCGCTAACTTCTTAATTCTACTTAGCTGTGATAGTTTTCCTTTTAAGCTAAATATTTCGCAAACGGATCCCTGAACCGAAAAGATGTAGTTCCACACCTCTAATCTTTTTGAAAGATCTATCCAACGATACCCCACATGATGGAATAGACGGGTAAAAAAATCATCCTTCATTTACTTGTATGGGAAGTACGCAAAATAAAAATGTGTTAAGTTTTTATTTCCCACTTTTCTAGGCGTGATTAGTATCTATAACTATGCTAAATTACAGATTTGTAGCACCTAGGGTGTCTGAGCAAAACCACGAACGGACGAACGGACAGACATGGCTAAACTATAAGGGTTCACTTTTCTGTAACTACGGAACCCTAAAAGGGTGTATACACCGTGAAATGGCCAAAGTCGGCGGTGTGTCCGTGCGGACATCCGTTTATGGGCAACGACCATTGCTGGCTTGATTAGGATTTTACCATAAATGTCCACTATCCATATCACTATTAAAGCGATCTCATAGAAATGCCCACGATCGCTAACTCTAACGACCGTTTTTAGAGATTTGCTTATGTTCACATGATATTTATATAATTATCAATTAATTCATATCCGCCTCCAAAAATGAACACTTAAAAATGGATCTTTGGAAATAAATGTTTCCAAATTTATTACTAATTTATTCTTACTCTTAGAACAAACGCTTATTTACTTATAAATGTTATTTAAAAAAGATCTTTTAAAAATATTCTTAAGACCAAGAAATTTTAGAACCAACGACAAAAATATCACATTTAAACAAAGCAATGTACTCTTAACCTTTAATAATGACCGTAAAATAGATTTTATTTAACACTAGCGATCCGCGCCGGCTTCGCACGGGTGATTTCTGGATTTCGACAACAGCGCCACCTATCGAGTCAAACTGTAGCTAAGAACCATCGAAGTAACCCATAAAAAAATATCAAAATCGGTCAAGCCGTTTAGAATGAGAAAATTACGACCACACGCACACCGGAATTTTATATCGAATATTATATATCTCGAATCATTATTTCAATATAATATTTAAGTATTTTAAGTAACTTAAAGTCACTATCTAGACGTTTCATGACTTTTTCAAACAAATTTGAACATAATTTCCCGTAATTTATAAGCCTTGTAATTACTGTCTGTCTTAAAGTTTTTTAAATAAATTGTCACTTTTAAACAATCATAAATTGAGCATGAACAACCTTTATAAGACATATAAATGTTTTGCGATTGGAGATGTGAACCTGCGACCCACAGACAAAAGCTCAGCCGCCACACTACCGATTCTAGCTTTCCTATATAGCAAAAAATTTGTTCCTTACATAATTTAAAATTAAAAATTTTGTACAACCGACTTCAATATAAATTATTAAGGATAACTCAAAAACTATTGGTCAGACCTTGATCAATATGGGACATGTGAAGCACCAGCTTTCAAATAAAAAAAGAATCATCGAAATTGACTCACCCAGTAAATAGTTATGAGGTAACAAATAAACATACAGTCGAATTGAGTAGGTACCGTCTGCTTTTTGAAGTCGGTAGAAAATCAGATGATATTTATATGTTTTACCTTAGAAACCAAAAGAAACATGTAAAACATATATAAGAAAAGCCTACGGAAGAAATAAAACTTTAAAACAACAACACGTAGACGCATTAGCATCGCGTTCAGAGATCAGATCAAGCCGCTCTCTCATTGCAACGTAAAATGCATAGTAATGGTGCATTAGTGCAATATGTGAAGAGATGACGAAAAAAGACCTTATTTCGTTCGGATAAAATATATTTAGAATATACTCGAAGCGAGTAAAGTGGGTAGTGAGGCTTCTGTTTGTTTCATTACAATACCTTCTAAATTCCTTTTTTTTAATCGAAGTGACCAATGAACTTACAGTCCACCAGCACGGCTAAAATTGGCTGGGGACAAAAATTTTATCCCCCGATTATATCCACTGACAAGAGACAAAGTTATCTTGTTCCTATGCCACAGCACGGCAACGGGGAGAAGTATATCCCCTTTTGACATAACGAATAGACATATATCCTCCGTCCGTAGCATGGAGCCAAATGAAAGATAAAAAATTATGCTTCTTTGACATTTGAAAGGGACAATTCTATCCTAGTTCATTTGACATGGGTTTAAGTTTATATTCATACAAAATCTTGCTGATGGCGGCTATTACAGGCCAACCAATTTCAAACAAATAATTATACAGACGCGTTGTCACCGCTTAGGACTAAGGTGGGTTGCCTCACAGTGTCTAATTATACTGGTTCTCTATACACGTTGTACTACAGCTACTCGCACTGCTGCTGGTGACAGAAGTAGGTAGGAGGGTGATTGCTACACAGACGGTCTCCTACCAAAGTAGTCCTACCACCGTCCTTCAAGACTTAGAACTGCTTTGTATTTTTTAATTATTTATGGGTTAGTAAGCTTGAATATTTCCAAATAATATCTTTTTTTATAATCCACTATGCGTTTTGTAAGAAATTTCCTAACACGCTGGAATTTACTATCGCCAGTGATTTTTCTTAAAGGAAAACTTCCTTTTTTATTTAAAAGGTCAGCAACCAAATTCATTTGGTTTTGCAGATGTTTTTGAACTGCGACGGTCCCTTACCATCAGGGGAGGCGCATGCTTTTTTGTCCCCAATTGAATTTAGTATTTCAGTCCAATAAGGCGATGTTTATTAAAAAATATTTAATATCTGAAGACGGGATATATTTTTATATGTATGTATAAATACTGCGGATTAACGTGTTTCTGAAACAATTTGGTTGACTATTCTTTGCAAAAATGTAGGCTTATAATTGCCTCTATAAGTGGAGCTAAGCGTGGTAGAGCCACACAACAGCTATATTAGTAGTATAGTTGTAGCACGAATGGGTCGGCTCGACCGGGGAAGGACCACGCTCTCACAGAATACCAGCGGAAAATAGCAGCTTAATGCTGCTGTGTTTCGTATGGTGAGTGTAGAGAACCGGAGACCCTTTTTTGCTGGAAATGAGGCATTACATCTTAGTCCTCACTGGTCACAATGCATCTGCTATAGATGTCTATGGGCCACAGCATCCACTAATCATCAGGTGGATTGTGTATTCATTTGTCACCCATATTCTATAAAAAAAAGCTTTTACATGGTTATAGTATATGTCAAATGACATACCTTCCGTATTTTAAAAAAAGTATATCATTAGTTATGTTTTAAATGTATAATAGGTACATAATTGGTATTATCATAAATTACAAAATAATATATATATATATATATATATATATATATATATATATATATATATATATATATATATATATATATTATCACCTTTGGCAGAGTTATTCTCTATAGTTCTCGCTCGTCGTGTAGTGTTGGCGTAAATGAGACCAGTACCCTAACATCCCGTGGGTAAGAAGCAACAGAGGGAAATAAAACAGGAGATGGAAAGCAGTATCTTTCTGATAACACTTAACAATAAAAAAAACTGGTTGCCAACTTGCCTGCCAAGGGTAGCAATTATGGCAAATACGAAGCAATCTATGGGGGACGCCTATGTTCGGCTCAGCCCATCTAATGAATGGTTGAATGAACTGTGCCAGAAGTCGATGTTCATCAATAAACATTTATGGGCTTGATCACGATGTTGTTGATGAAAGTAAATGTCACTTTATTGTGCCGATAATGTTCTAGAAAGTGTTACTTATAACATCCTTACTTACAGCGAATTTGTCGCAATTAATCTTTACTTATCGTTTTGCATAACTACGAGTATCATACCGGTGTAGTTATGAATGAATTGACTTGTGAGACTAGGCGGCCTTGCGCAAGGCTTCCAAGCTGTCTGGATTTAAAGGGACAATCCTGATATGGTAATGCATATACTTTTATTTCATTTTAATCCTACCAATAAAAATACCTTCAATAAATTGAAGTAGGGACCTTTACAAAAGTCTTAAGTTTATTTATTTTTGAACATTATTTTATTTGTTTAGAATCTCATAGTCTTATAAAAAGTAGTACGAATAATATTTTAAAATTAAATTAATGGAAATTCATTACGCAGCGATAGTCGGCTCTTGAAGCTATACGGTCAGCTTATTGTCACTTCAGCTTTTAAAAAAAAACTTAATACGAAACTGATCTATTTTGTCTGCGTAAAAATATTGTCTTGGTAATATTTACGACATGGTAAGCCTACTCGCACCCACGTCGCGCCGATGTAAAATACGATCCACTGCTGCAGCGAAACTTAAAACCGGCTGTTGCAGTGGAAAATGACACGCAGTGGTTAATCATTATCAACGTGAAGCAAGCAGAAGTATTTAAGGAGTTTCTTATATCACGAATAAATTAAAAAGTTGGTTGCATCGATAGCCTTTCCACGGCTGGACGTTTAGACATTTCCAATAATGCACCAACTATTATGCATTAATTAGAAGATGAGTGTGAGGTATAATCACGCACTACTATTGGAGCTCGATAGTAATATAAAGCAAGGGTTTAATCAGAATTTTAAATAGATATACCATATTAATTTTCTTCGTAAAATAAAAACAAAAACGAACCTAAAACAAAACCTTGTGACATTCTCATCAAGAACACAGACAGCAAATACCTACTACGACGGATAGACATTTATATATTATATTATTCTGCCGTCGATTTTGAAAAGCTGATGGTGATGATGATGATGACAATTATGAAAGATTTATCATACCTAACATAATACAACTATACATAAAAACCTTTATCGCTCAACTTTTATAACAAAATTAGAATTAAAGTAATTTTCCATAGTGCAAATTGAACAAAAATATGCAGACATTTATCTGCAGAATGAATTAATAGAAGTAGTTTTCATAAGAATTAGAATACATTATTCTTATTATCACTTAGTTTGAATTAAAACCGTGAACTTTAGTTAATAGATTTATTTAAATCACAAACGACTCCAAAACTAAAGGTAAATGTTACGTTATACGTATAAATTAAATTGTGCTTATTATGTATATATTACAAATAATTATTAATTACTAAAACCACAACACTTTTACTTAAACAAAAATTATTATTTTCTCAGCAAGAAATGTAATACGCAATGATAAAATCCACAGATATTTTTAAATAGATGCATTGATGCGTTTACATTTTTTTTACGTAACTAAGAACGACAACATAATAAAAGGCTAGTAATTACTTGTAATAGAGGCAATTTATATACCACGTGTTTACCTACTCAATGTTTAACGTTTATGAATAGTGGCGTGTAGGGGCGCTGCACTACCCCATGTCATCCAGTGGGTGTCGTAAGAGGCGACAGAGGGAAATAAATCAGGAGATTGGCTGTAGCGTCTTCCTAATAACGGCTAAAAATAAAAAAAACTGCGGGTGCCAACCCGCTAACCAAGCGTGGCAACTATGGCAAATATCTCCCTAATGTGCGTTGTAGTTACTGAATATCATAGATTTTAATCAATTTCTTAGAATGAACCCATTGGTCTTAACTCTTAATAAGTCAGAGTGCCATGATTGTTTAAAAATAAAACAGTTTTTTAATTGTTAACAATGCAATAATGCCAGTTGTTGTTAACGTTGCGTTCGTTCATATAATTCTAGTCTTAGAATAAATGGAAAGGGCATGTTTATATTTCCATTTTAAGACATACCTCCAAACCCAAAACAAAAGTGGACTAAAATATAGTCAAGAAAGTACTTCTCTCAAGAATCAAGAACCTTTTACCAAAAAATTTAACACAGTACAATCTTGATTCTAAAACATAAAAGCGCTTCTCACGGATGGGAACTGGGATATAAAATGTACCGTAATGTTATTAAACACAATAAAATATTTCTTTTAGTAATTTGAATAGAATCAAGTCGATGTGTGTGAATAAAGACGCTGTGTGTGACCTGCGCTTGCTAAAACCGGTCGTGAGCTTTCCGCGAAGGCATTTTGATTTCAATCGGGAAGCATTTCGTCGACGAACATGATATCATAATTGACAATCACTTACTGCACTATCCTATAGCATCTAATATAGCTTTACGTCAATGATATTATTTTTCTGTAAATTGATTCTGTATTATGTGCCTCTTCTAACTTTACAATATTTTTAACAAAAAACTATTTAACTGATTTATAGACTAAAGTCTCAAAAAACTACTTTGCCTATATCCGCTCAATAAAACAAAATGATGTGTCTTACCTAGTATGAAGAGCACCTCCCGCCCTCCCTCAATTACGTGCACTATCCCCGTCACCACTAATCCCACCACTACTACACTAGAAAAGACACACCACCGACGATATACATCGTATATGTGCTGGGATTAGTGGTGACGGGGACAGTGCACGTAATTGAGGGAGGGCGGGAGGTGCTCTTCAAACTAGGTAAGACACATCATTTTATTTTATGAGCGGATATTAGCAAAGTAAATTTTTCCAACTTTAATATAATGGATTATCGCAAAGTAATGCTGCTTCTATTAATTATTTTACAAATTCCTCTGCACACGCATTTTAATGAAGAAGCGGGATTAACCAAGTAGTCTTTCTACAATCGACAATGTTAATAAAAAAACTATAAAATGAATGAAAATATACATATCTTAACGTTACTTGACTTCATTAGATCATTTATAAATTCGCCTGCACCCCAAAGGCACCCACATCCATCTTCGAAAGAGAATCAGCGGCGTTAATCACGTTGACTTTCTACAATCGTTAACGCTAATGCAAAACGATAAAAACATGTATGCACATCATAATATTAAGTCACGTGACTTGGCGTTATTTTCATTCATAACTTGGCTACCGCACGCATGTGTGCGTTTTTATTCCGAAGTACCACGTTATAGTTTGTCTCATTGTCGGTTACTGAAGCTCCAGTTCTCATCATTTTACCGGTAACGAGGCATTTTACGAGTATGTTATACGTTTCGAATGTCAATGCATCTGCATTTTGATTTTTAATCTAAAATAGATGAAAGTATCTACGGGCCACAGAATCCACATAAAAGTAGCCTGTATGCTTGTTTGTTGCACCTATGTTAAAAAAAACATTCACTATATAATAAACAGTATGTTGGTAGAAGTATAATATTTTAGAGTGGTATATTTTTTATTGTAGAGACACCCCAGGAGGTCTAAAATATAAAAAACTAATAAAATATTAACAAAATCCGATTCTTATATTCAAGTTCGGAATTAAATAAAACGGTGTTCGCATTAAACATCGGAATATTAATTTCTGGGACATTCCCATTTAGATTTATACGTAACCTCTGATCCTTAATATATTTTATTACAATTTTTTTAGACACATTCCGTATTTTCCTTTTAATAATTAAAAAAAAATTTGCGATGTCATTCACATTACCCGTTATTCACTCCAAGTAAGCTTAAAATGCTTGTGCTAGGAGTGGATCACACTAGTCAAATGGTGGATCGAATTCAAGACTTTTCGACGGATCGTACTTTTTGTTGTAAAATATTTTACCACCTTTTGGCGGTGTAAGAATATCGACTACCCCATATCGGCCCGAGGGTATCGTAAGAGGCGACTGAGGGAAAATGAAACAGGAGATGAGTAGCAGCATCTTCCTGATAACAACTCAAAATAATAAAAAACTGCGGTTGCCGACCCGCTTGCCAGGTGTGGCAACCATGGCAAAATCCCCCCATGAGCCAATCTATGAGGGAGGCTTGTGTTAAGCAGCGGACTTGTATAGGCTGTAATGGACGGAATGGATGGCTAGAACTGTGAACTACGAACGGTGAGTGTGCGCTGGAATTACACGCTTTAATTCCTCCCTCTCCTTTCAACCACCGGACAACCAGGCGGTCGGCGGGTCTTCATCCCTCTGTTGTCGATATTCCACGCATTATAACTAAACGGTTTGCTTCGTCTTTTGTAATGCGTACAGCAAAGGAGTGGAATAATTTGCCGGCGTCTACCTTTCCGTCCGAATACAACCTGGGCGTCTTCAAGGCAAGAGTGAATAGGCTTTTGTTACGATAAGACAGTGCGATTTGCCATCTAAGGCTGCATTACCACTTACCACCAGGTGGGATTGTGATCAAGCACTGGCCTATAATAAATAAAAACAACAACCGATGGGAAGAAAGGTTCTCGAGTGGCAGCATCAAGCCGAGCTTAGACCGTTGGGCCACTGCTGACTATTGGGTCTGGTATATTCTAGATACCAACAACCATTGGGGAAGAAAGTTTATCAATTGGCAGCCTCGTACCGGTAAGCGAAGTAAAGAAAAACATAAAGTCGACAGATGCAGATATTTTATGACATTTCTTGGGGGAAACCTATGTTCAGCAGTGGATTTAGAAGGGTTATAATGATAATGATGATGATGATGATGCATATATATACTGCTCCCTCATAGGCATTACCACCTTGAAATCGAACTTCACGCGAGCGAAGCAGCGTGGGTCGGCTAAATATAGTAAAATTTTAATTATTTAGGGCGATGTTACCAATTTTCTGAAGACCTAATTGTAAGCATTAGGCCATCAAAACCTTAATAGTATAATTAGTTTTTTTTTCAAAAACTTTTAAAGCTTATCAAAGGTGCAATGCTTTATAGAATAGGCCTTCCCCATAGATCGCTTCATAGGGAGGATATTTCATGCAAGATCATGCTGGGCAGTTATGGCAGGCGGTTCGGCCACCACAGTTTTGTAGTTATTTTATGAGGAAGACGTTCTCATCTCCTGGTTAGTTTCCCTCTATAGCCTCTCACGACACCCATGATATGGAATGGGGTAGTGGATAGAATAGAATAGAATATTTTTCATGCAATATACATTATAAATAATTCTCCCATTCCTCCTATATAAAATCGATCAAGGTCTGACCAACAGTTTTTGAGTTATTCTCAATAATTTATATTGAAGCCGGTTGTACAAAAATATTAATATTAAATTACTACTTTATCCACTGGTTCGGAAAAATTCTCTATCCTGGGAAGAATCAGCAAAATATTCAGCAGAACTTTATTCCCATAGTAACATTACACAATGTGAAATAGATATTCTTACACCGCCACTACGCGCTGAATTACATGCATACATTTGAAAGGAATTTCTACGTCTATAATGCATATTTCGTACTTAATCCGAAACCCACTTCAATTGTAATATGTCTAGATAAATTAAATCGACGTTTCCAATATTTAGCATTAAAATGCGTGGAGAACGAGTATGTAAATGCAGCAATTGAACTGTCCTTAAGTCGGTGAGGCTCAAAGTCTAGGCGATGTAATAAATCATCCGGACTGTAGTATCAACAATAAGTTAGTATAAATCCGTAGGCACATTGTGGCATGTGAACGCAGGCGCCCGGCCGTGGGAATAGCGGTCTATGGTACCGTTTGTACTGTGCGAGTATATATTCACGGTGTTGGTGTAAATCATGTTTTTTGTAAGTTTGCTGTGCGGAAATTTTAGCTTGCACAGCACGTAAGATTATTTTTACGGGAGCCATTCCTACGCTTGTCTCGCAGTAGGTGGCGTTGGGTATTGAAGCTTCTTTAAAATTATTGGGGGGCCAGTGTATATACAGGGTTAAGTTGAAAATAAAAGTAAATAAGGCTTCAACTTTTAATTGAAATTATCCCGAATTTAATGTGATTTATGGGCAACAACGTTTCTGCCTACCGATCGACTCTTACGAATGTATGCGTGCACAGTTGAAATCAGTTAAAATAATGCATTACAATTTACAACGCATTTTGACTTTAAAAGATAATAATTTAAAATTAAACATTTTGTACAACCGATTACAATATGAATTATTAAGAATAACTCGAAAACTATTGGTCAGTCCTTAATCAATTTTTATGGGACCACATGTGAAGAACCAGCTTTCAAATAAAAAAGAATCATCGAAATCGGTTCATCCTGTAAAAAGTTATGAGGTAATAAACAAAAAAAAACATACAGTCGAATTGAGTACCATCTCCTTTTTGAAGTCGGTAGAAGAGGACAAAATATTTGAGATTTCATTTAATTAATTAATTTTTCTTAACCATTTACCTATATTACTTATCAGAACCTTCTCTGCAAATTTGGCCAGATATTGCAAAATATCCAATTATAGTATATATTGACGGCTCTGTGGCGCAGTGGCTTAGCAATGAGTTGCTGCGCTGGGGGCCGTGGGTTCGAATCCCGCACGGAACAAGTATTTGTTTGGCCTACAAATAATTGTTCCGGGTCTGGATGTTTGTCCTTGTGAAATTTATGTTTGTAAACTGCCCTCATCATACAGGAGAAAATCCTAGTTTGGGGGTAACGTTTTTTAAAAAATAAAAAATAAAATAAATAAAAGATATATACCATTTTGAGGGCCCATCAAAATCATGAACATAAAAGGAAGATTTGTGTCTTCTATCTCCTTTGCCGCTAATTTTTGTCTTTACAAATTCAATATGTGAATTCTGAGCGGAACTATACTTCTTTTTAGATACAGATCTTGGATTTGTCACGAGTTATGGATATAAGAGGATAGTAATTAAAAACTGCGCTTGCCAACACGACTCCCTAGGGTGGCACCTATGGCAAATATATGATGCATCTATGGAGGAAGCCTTTGTTCAGCAAAGACTTTGATAGGATGTAGTTTTTTTATAGGATAGGGTAACAAACGAGCACACAGCCCACCTGATGGTAAGTGGTTGCTGTGACCCATAGACATCCACATCTATCCTCAATAAAGAATCAAAATACAGATGCGTTGTCACCCGTGAGGACTAAGATAGAATGCCTCTTTTCCAGTAAAAAGGGTCTCCGGTTCTTTATACTCAGCATACGAAACACAGCAGTGCTATGCTGCTATTTTACGCTGGTATTCAGTGAGAGCGTGGTCCTTTCCCGGTCGAGCCGACCCATTCGTGTTACAACTATACTACTAATATAGCTGCAGCATGGCTCTACCACGTTATAAAATGGTGGTGAGGAAAGCCAGCGATATTACACTTTCGAACTACTCTTTGAAGCATATGTAAATAAATATTAAACGCCGTATGCTGGCATTATAACAGCATTTTACGAGATCATATGACCTAGCCCGAACTTTTAAAGAGTAATCTATTTTAGTAATACATTCCCAGACATGAAATATTCACCTTTGATAAGAGCATTTAAGGAGCATGACATCTTGTACGATAGTCGCTAATACACCAGGCGTAGGCGTGGCGGAGACGGCAATGCAAAAAGTCAGGATAGGATTTTTACCAGCAGGTGGCGATTTACCAATGTAAAATAGCAGCTTTATGCTGCCAAGTTCTTTTAACTGACGGGAACCTATAGTAAAAAGGTATAAGTATAAAAATTGATTATAATTAAGGATGCCAACAATGCATTCTTTATTTGAATCACTTCAGTTAGTTCACGATGTTGGTGAAACACAGCTGTAACCTACTTTAATTTGGCTACAGGTATATGCGCTGCCAATGTTCCTTTGCTGTCGGTTATTAAAAATCATTAACAATTTAGCTTTCTTGTATTTTAGCCAAATTATCAAAGCGTTTGTTCTCGCGTTTGTTCTCGCGTGGCCATCGAACGTATAACGTGTTTCTTTTGACAAGTTGGCGTTGAACTTAATTGTAAATTGCCGTATTTTAAACAACGAACCCACGCTGGTCCCACATCCAGTTCGTGCTTCTCATACATACATTTAAATTAAAATCAGCAGTATGTTTGTACAAGTTTCTTATTTAATTTAATTAATATACACAGAAAGAAAAGAAAGAAAGAAACATGTTTATTTGACGTAACACACAACAATGAGAAACATAGAAACTCGTACATATTCATCATCATCATCATCATTACAGCCTTTCATAAGTCCACTGGTGAACATAGGCCTCCCCCAAGGAATGCCACAAAGCACGGTCCTGAGCCACCTGCATCCATCGACTTCCTGCATGTCTTACTAGGTCGTCACTCCATCTCGTGGGGGGCCGCCCTACACTTCGCCTACCGGTACGAGGCTGCCACTCAAGAACCTTTCTTCCCCATCGGTTGTCGGTTCTTCGAGCTATATGGCCGGCCCACTGCCACTTCAGCTTACTAATCCGTTGGGCTATGTTGGTTACTCTGGTTCTACTGCGGATATACTCATTTCTAAGTTTATCACGCAGGGAAACCCCGAGCATAGCACTCTCCATAGCTCGCTGAGCGACCTTGAGCTTCCTCATACGGCCAGCAGTGAAGGACCACGTCTCAGATCCGTAAGTCATCACTGGCAACACGCACTGGTTGTACAATTTCGTTTTAAGGTTTTGAGGTATGTCTGACGAGATGTGTCGTAGTTTCCCGAACGCTGGCCAGCCGAGTTGAAACCGTCGATTGATCTCTCGGTCGAAGTTGGACTTACCTCGTCGGAATATTTGTCCCAGGTAAACATACTCGTCAACAACTTCGAGCTTAGTGCTCCCAACAACTGCCGGCATAGGTGTGACATGGACATTAAACATGATCTTTGTTTTGTCCATGTTCATCCTAAGCCTTATTCGTTGGGAGACACTATTGAGGTCATTGAGCATGGTGCTTAGGTCCTCCAGCGATTCTGCCATAAGGACTATATCATCGGCAAATCGAAAGTGAGTGATGTACTCGCCATTGATGTTAATACCGTATCCTTTCCAGTCCAGAAACTTGAAAACGTCTTCCAATGCAGCAGTGAAGAGTTTCGGGGATATAACATCACCCTGTCTTACACCTCTCTACAATTGGATAGGTTTCGAACTCTGGTTCTGTACTCGGATAGCCACGTACCTACATATTAGAAATAGGTAATTAAGTCGTTGTGTGTAATATAATTGAATACCTTAAAAAAGTTTGAGACGTAAGGGAATCCATCACCCCATTTTGTCCCAAGGATTGTTTTTTAAATAAAACTAATTTTACGGATTTTATCGCGTATATTAACTTATTTTTATATTCCCGACGTTTCGGGTGCTTTCCAGCACCCGTGGTCACGGGGGACTGAGTTGTTTGACGTCCTGCTGTCATAGTTAGCCCGGCTACCTTCAGTTTTTTAATATTAATTTTTTGGTTCGATTTACGCAGAATGAGCTTACAGTATCTTGAAGTCTAGCAGTGGTATACTTGGATTTGGATTTGATTTTATTAATTATGGGATCCCAAGCAGATGGCAGCACCCATCCATCTTCTCTATTGAAATTAGGATGTTTTTTAATTTCAATAGCCTCGCGAATCATCCTTGGGAGGAATCGGTGTTCTTTTGCGAGGATTTGTGGTCTATCAAATCTAATGTAATGACGGGGACGATCCTGAACATGTTCACAAACTGCAGACTTCCCGATACGTCGGTGCTTCACGTCAGCTATATGTTCTTTAACGCGGGTTAACGTGGGTCCGTAAAATTAGTTTTATTTAAAAATGTGTAGTGTTCGCGTAAATATAAGAAATCACCAAGGATTGTTGTTTTTTTTTAATAATAATATTTATTTATTTCATATACCTATCTACAATAATATTTATTTGTTAGAGGTGACTATAGGACATGTCAAATAGATCTCACGGCTTCCGATAGTAGGCCGTTTTACATCTCATTTACACCTGCAGGGCTAACATGGGCAGGAGACAATTTTATCCCCGGGAAAGGAGAAAATGTTTATCCTCTCGCTTAGTTTTATCCACCCTTCGAGCATGGGCACAGCGGTGGATATAATATCCACAGTAGATAAAATGGGAGATAGACTTAGATAGATTTTTGTATGAATATAAACTTAAGCCCACGTTCAATGAACTATAATAGAATTGTTCCTTTCAAATGTCAAAAAAGCATAATTTTTTATCTTTCATTTAGCTCCATGCTAGGGATGGGGGATATATGTCTACTCGTTATATCAAACGGGGATATACATCTCACCGTTTCCGTGCTTTGGCATAGGGACTAGATAATTTTATCTCTTGTCAGTGGATATAATCGGGGGATAATTTTTTGTCCCCAGCCCATGCTAGCCGTGCAGATGTAAAATACCCAAACCAACTACGGGCAGCAGTTTCAAAGGTACAAAATGTCTGGTACTGCGACCGTCAGTCCGCCTGCCAAGTGTGACGGAGTATTATGTATATAAAGGTAGAGATTCACATACTCGTACATATACTTACATGTATATATTAAAAATATATAAGTATATGTATATTATTGACGGCTCCGTGGCGCAGTGGCTTAGCAATAAGTTGATGCGCTGGGGGGCCGCGGGTTCGAATCCCGCACGGAACAAGTATTTGTATGGCCTACAAATAATTGTTCCGGGTCAGGATGTTTGTCCTCGTGCAATTTATGTTTGTAAACTGCCTCCACGATACAGGAGAACATCCTAGTGTGGGGGTAACATTTTATAAAAAGTAAAGTATGTATACAAAGAAAATTCCAGTGAGTGACGGGTAATGCTTTAAAAAAGTGTGTGTATTTATGTACCTACGAACGTAGAAAGTTATACTTCTTTTGCGTGACAAAACAAAAAAACTTGAGAGACAATTGCCCACTGAAGTTGTCGCTTTTAGGTGTCAGTGTGCGCACGAAACGTAACAACTTCATGGTGTCGTTTTTAGGTGTCGGTGTGCGTGCGCATCGTAAAAATTCACTCTAATCATTTTTCCTAAATGCCCCAAAAGAACTATAACTTCAATACATATTGAACTTTGGAAAGGTAAGCAACAATATAGAGGCGTTGTTAAAGTATTACTTAAGGCACTGTACTAGTATATGCTCTGCACAATTGTCGCAGTGGTTTAATTCGGCAACAGCCTATGGGACAATCTACAGGAATCATCTTATTTCTGAAAGGGTTTTAGCAGCAAAGTTCTGCTTTCCATTTCATCCTTTATTTCTTAAACAAAAACGTACATATAAACCTCTTGTGAGCGTTTATTGCAATGTTTACTTTACTGTTTTGACACAGAACTAGAGATGCAGGTTTCTGATGTTGTTTTTCTTCACCGCCAGGCGTGCTATAAACCAATGTTTAAAATTGCAACTAACAATTACATTGGTACTGGCATAATTCATTATTTTCGTTTTTTATTTTACTAGTAACGGACATTACACGTAAGTTTTCAGGCTGGACAATGCATTTTAATCCTTAATATAGATCTATATGTCACAGCACCCACTTACTATTAAATAGACTGTATTTTTTTTTATAAAACTGAAGTCTTTTTTGTCTTTTGTCTTATTTTTTTAAAAACTTTACCTCCACACTATGATTTTCTCCTGTATCGTGGGGACAGTTTACATACGAGTACATAAATTTCACAAGGACAAATATCCAGACCCGGAACAATTATTTGTAGGCCGTACAAATATTTGTTCCGTGCGGGATTCGAACCCGCGGCCCTTGGTGCTGCAACTTATTGCTAAGCCACTGCGCCACGTGTTACTCCACTAGTGACATACGAACTTACGGTAAATTGCAACTACAGTTCATGACAACCTGCAGTCAATTTCAAACAAAGAGAACTACAGATGTGTTGTCGTAGAAAGCCTCACAGCCTATACTTATACTGTATATATGTCTCTTTACCCCCTTCAGTGCGAAACACAGCTGTGCAAGCACTGCTATTTGGCGCCAGAAATAATCAATAGAGAAACGTGGTACCTACCCAGCTGGACTCCTACGTAGAAAAATATCATCGAGGATAGATGTAAATGTCTATGAGCCACACAACCACTTACCATCAAGTGGACTGTGTGCTCGTTTGTCAACTATATACTATAAAAAAAGGAATCCTACCAGCTATTACGTTGTTTATAAAAAAGTAATTAGTAAATATAAAAAATTACAAATTCAAGGCGAACGATACCAAATGAAACGTAGTGTTTACGATAAAGCCCGTAAACATTGCCGAATGGCATTGTTACGTATGTTATGGCAATTTTCGAGGAATATTAATGACCCGTAGGCTGTATCAACGTATTGAGACACCTGTTTTAATAATGTCGCAAGAAAAGTTTTTGGGTTAACCTTGTAAACCCTTTGTATTCAATACGTTACACGTGAGACAAGCAAAACATTTGTATGTTGTATAAAATAAAACATTTTTCATTCGCTTTTAAGTTTTAAAAATGAATGTTTTAATGATTTCTTATATTTACGCGAACACTACACATTTTTAAATAAAACTAATTTTACGGATTTTATCGCGTATATTAACTTATTTTTATATTCCCGACGTTTCGGGTGCTTTCCAACACCCGTGGTCACGGGGGACTGAGGTGTTTGACGTCCTGCTGTCATAGTTAGCCCGGCTACCTTCGGTTTTTTTTAAAAAAAAATTAATATTAAAAAACTGAAGGTAGCCGGGCTAACTATGACAGCAAGACGCCAAACACCTCAGTCCCCCGTGACCACGGGTGTTGGAAAGCACCCGAAACGTCGGGAATATAAAAATAAGTTAATATACGCGATAAAATCCGTAAAATTAGTTTTATTTAAAAATGAATGATTTAAAATAAAAAAGCAGTATTTATAGTAAAATAACAGACTATATACGTCCCATTCCTATTCCAGGTTTTAGGGCAAGAAGATGTCCGCCGCGCTGCCCTAATCAGTGTTGTCGGACCTATTTTTTGTTATTTCTCAGATATTCATGTTTCCTCACATTGTTTTCTTTCACCGCCGAGCATGCCGTAAATCAGCACTTAAAATTGTCATTAACAATTTTATTTATACCGGCGGGGATCGAACCCAGGTCACTCGCGGACTACGATATGTAATATGGCGCGTGCTAAGTCCCAAGCTATCACAGGTCTGAGTAAAATAGATCTGTTCTAAATGATGCAGATTTGTCAGCTGTTAATTGTTTTAAAAATGTTCATATCATTAGCACTAGTTATACTCGTATTTAAGGTAACAGACTCGTTTCGTTTTATTTTAAAGCGATTCAGTATATTTATAGTGTTAGTTGGAGGTTAACCACCCAAAAAAACATGAACTTGTTAGAACAGAGAGAATGAATTGGTTTTTATGCTCATATTTACGCAACACTCGAGTGTCTATGGGAATTTATACTCTCTGACAATAATTATGTAACTCGTATCGTGGCTGCGGGACTCATTGAGAAGAAATTATTTTTATTACTATTTGATTACTGGGAAACAAACGTGGCACTAACTTTAAATAATGTTTAAAAGCAATTATTGGAGTAACACTTATCACTGGTTTTTTGGTATAGAATATCATTGTGTACCCTGGTGTTATTGACTGCCCGTTGGTTTGGTGGTTGTAGTACTGTTGATCATGAGATCCCGTGTTCGAATCCCGGGTCGGCCCAAAAAATCAGTTGTTGAGCTATTCCATCAATAAACTCTCAGTAGCTGCCCGGAGTCAGGAAGTTGGCGGCGTCTCACCTCCGTGCCTCGGAAAGCACGTAAAGCCGTTGGTCCTGCGCCTGATCTCACTCCGGTTGTTTATAATTGTAAGGTATTCCATTTTATTCTTCAGACGTGACAACGCATCGGTAACCTTTGTTTATGTAATTTATAATTTCTATATAATTATCAAAAAGTGAATCATTAATTTTATAAAAAGTTTTTGACCGAACTTATGACCCGACTAAGTATATAAAAATCATTTGCTGTCCCGATAGTCTCGCTAAAACTAAAAAAACGGCTGGACCGATTTTAGTTGAAATTATTTGAGTTATTTTGAGTGAGTCTTTGGATAGTTTAAATTCACAATTGGACCCGGTAGGTGGCTCTGTTGTCGAGATCCAGAAATCACCCGTGCGAAGCCGAGGCAGATCGCTAGTATATAACCTATATTATATTAAACATTTGTGTATATGTAAAGCGTACAAAAAATCGTAATACTAACAATAAACACAACTATGTCTGTAGTAGGCATTATACAGAGCATCGCGTAGATCGAAAAACCCAATTAGCAAATTATCCACTTGCCGAAGTAATTGTTCGATTACTAGCCAATTACCATACTTGAAGTCGAACGTTAGTAACCTAGCTTAATAATAATGTTCTCAAGACCGAAATACGATCACTGCGGCCACTCTTTTTGTACTTGGTAGAGCCATGCTGCAGCTATATTAGTAGTATAGTTGTAACACGAATGGGTCGGCTCGACCGGGGTAAGACCACGCTCAAAAAAAATCCATAAATACATTGGTACAACATTTTTAATTTTACCACTTGTTAGCAATAAACAGTCAGTAGGAGAAAACTCGAAGGAGTTATATTCGACGTGTATGTTTGTATGTTCACTGAAACCATTGCTATTTTATTAAATAAAGCAGACTTAATTCTTCTATTCATTGTAGCACCGACCTCTGAAGCTTTGATGTGAAAATGATTTATAATCTTTTGTGTTTTTGAGATCGGTTCTACTTTTGAAAGAGAATAATTATTCTGTGTAATTAAAAATAAAAGCAATAGAAAGCATTTTGATAGTCATTTTTTTTAACTCCAATCAAAATCGCATTGATGTATAAGTGTTATGAGCTGCCAGGTCGTTCGTTGACTCGGTACAGAGAAAGTCTGTAATTAAGTGCGCGGTGATTGGCGTTGGATTGTGTAACTGAACGCAATGGATAAATCTTGCGGCCGCACAGGGAAATGCCTTTGCCCAAGAAAGTGTTGACGTTAATGCAAATCATATTTCATTCCAGCTGTGGAACCAATTGGTGGGATATGTAAAAGCTGAAAGAACAGTTACAATACAGTATGGCGGAATTCTCGTTGATTTTATTTTATAGAGACTTACTATTATACTTTGTTTTCTATCCACTGAGAAGTTTTCATTGCGAGATATTATTTTTTATTAATAAATTAATTATTCATCTCTAAAGCTTGGACTACTTATCAAAACCTACACCTACACTTCATCTCTACTTGCATTACGCTTTTAACATATTGTTGCTTTAGATAGATTGATGGCTCCGTGGCGCAGTGGCTTAGCAATGAGTTGCTGCGCTGGGGGCCGCGGGTTCGAATCCCGCACGGAACAAGTATTTGTATGCCCTACAAATAATTGTTCCGGGTCTGGATGTTCGTCCTCGTGCAATTTATGTTTGTAAACTGCCTCCACGATACAGGAGAAAATCCAAGTGTTGGGTAACGTTTTTGTAAAAAAAAAAGATATTTAGAAAATGTCAGTAATTGTATTTATGTTATGGTTCAGTTTTTAATTTCGCTAATGACGGGACACATTTTATTTATTTATTTTATTCTATTTTATTCGTATGGTTTACTAACAGTCAACTTGTACAACAACAATCTTAAATAACAGAAAACTTTCTTAAGCTAAGTGTAGTGACTACTTACTACTAGTCATCAGCTGGTGTCTTAGTTCCATTGTGTATACAAAATTTGTGTGTGAAATAAAAATGTTTTGTAGGTTTTTTATGCGTGATGTTTCTGATTAGCCTATTAACAGTCCTTATTTGGAAGTTGTGAGTGTGTGCACGTGTGCTAATTTATGCAAAAACCATTAATAGAGGCATATTAACCTGCCATTTGAATTATTTATAAAGTTTTCTTCTCTAACTCTTTCTGAAAAGACATACTCATAGAATCAACGGATTCAACTCGGCTGGGCAGCGGTCGGGAAATCACAGCACATCTTCTCGTCAGGTATACCTCAAAAATTGAAAACGAGACTGTACAATCAGTGCGTGTTGCCAGTGATCACCTATGGTACTGAGACGGGGTCCTTCACTGCTGGCCGGATGAGGAAGCTCAAGGTCGCTCAGTGAGCTATGGAGAGGGATATGCTCGGAATTTCTCTGCGTGATATACTTAGAAATGAGGATATCCGCAATAGAACCAGATTGACCGACATAGCCCAAGGGATTAGTAAGCTGAAGTGGTAATGGGCCGGCCATATAGCTCGAAGAACCGACAACCGATGGGGAAAAAAGGTTCTCGAGTGGCGGCCTCGTACCGGCGGACGAAGTGTAGGGCGTCCCCCCAGTAGATGGAGTGACGACCTGGTAAGATATACAGGAAGTCGATAGATACAGGTGGCTCAGGACCGTGCTTTGTGGCATTCCTTGGGGGAGGCCTATGTTCAACAGTAGACTTGTGAAGGGCTGTAATGATAATGATGAACTCATAGAATTTTTTATCGAAATATTTGTTTACATTACAAAATTTTATTCAAGTCTCTTCTCAATAGATCTTTATATTTGCTGTGGCTGCCTTAGATTCCAGAAAAATACCAATTGTGGCAAATTGTAAAATCGCATAAATCTCAATCAGAACTCAAGTGCAAACGACCGCATTCCTTGGCCCGCTTCACCGAGTAATCTTACGACTTAAATTGATGTCTTTTGCAATGGAATTAGAGGAACTGCATTTTATTACAAGATCGTGTTAGCTCATTACAGTAGTTGCGTAACCACTGAAACTACAAATTAGAAAAAAAATTGACTTTAACTACGGAGATATTAATTAGATAGGACCAGCAGTCGTTACGAAAATAGACTTTGACAATATTATCGTTTATGCTTTATGTGACAGATTATAATTTAAAATTAAAAATTTTGACTACCGACTTCAATATAAGTTATTAAGAATAACTCAAAAGCTATTGGTCTGACCTTGATCAAATTCATACTGGACCACACGAGAAGTACCAGCTTTCTAATAAAAAAAGAATCATCGAAATCTGTTCACCCAGTAAAAAGTTATGAGGTAACACACATAAAAAAACATACAGTCGAATTGAGTACCGTCTCCTTTTTGGAAGTCGGCAGAAAAACAAATCGATTATTATAAATTTAGTTTAATAGAAAATTTATGGCATAGCCTCGATGTCTCACTAAGATAGTGTAGTAAGATAGGTAGCTTGTAATTGGGTACCTGGCCTGCTTGCTCGTTTGTAACTCTACTTTTATTAAAAGCTAACTGATACCCGCGACATCGTCTGCGTAGCTTGATATATTAACAAAGTTTTCGCTTATAAAAATCGTTGTTTCTTAAAACATTTATAACTTTATATTAAATGAAGATATCGCCATATTTTTTTTTATAAGGGCCAAGTGTCTACGGAATAAAACTTAGAAAACCTATTTAAAATCTATCCATTAGTTTTTTCCGTCATGCACGCACAATAGTAAACCTCTATCATTTTATTTATATAGATAAATATAATAGTAAATCATACAGCAATAATGGAACTGCATATAACGTCTTCTACATCCAAGTAGTACCTAATTTAGAAACCTTAATAGTATAAAGTATAAGCCATAACGAAATGCTTATATTATATCGTTAATGTTTAGATGTCTATATATAGCTCCCTATTTCCCATATCGGTTCATTATTGCCGTTTTATCGGTAAATTTATGTTCACTGGTCCAAGCTACGCTGATTGTATGTTAATATAAAATACTTATAATACGCACATTTAGCTGAGTGGAAGTGATTTGCACTTTGCACATTAACGTTGTGTTAAGTGCAAATTAACGCTTTATATAGTTTATTTAAATTACAAAATAATACACTCAAAGCATATTATACATAATATTAAATGTTGTGTGATGTGATAAATATTAAACAATACCTGAACACATATAATGTACAGAATAATTACGCATGTATGTATATATTTACCCTTTGTACTGGCCGTTACACCTTAGTTCTCAAGGGTCGCATTTGCATTTTGATTTCTAAGAATTTTTTCTACTTGTAAATAAATTACATATGTTACACATGGTAGAGTGTTATTTGATGGTTGTAGCACGAATCCGTGGCGGCTCAGAATGAGTGGTAGGCTCGATTGGAGATATGCTATGTTTCATATTATGGTGTGAGTGTAGAGAATCGAAGACCTTTTACTGGAAACGAGGCTTTGCATCTCAGTCCTCAGGGGTGACAATATATTCTGTATTGAATCTAAATCGAGGATAAATGTAAATGTCCATGAGCCACAGCTCCACTTACCGTCAGGTGGACTATAACTATAACTATACTACTATATGTAAGATATGTATATAATTTGTCTATACAATGACGTCTTATGCTCTGAAGCCCTATAAGGAAATAATCAGATAGAAAGTTATTCATACATTAACGTTAATTTTATTTACATGTATATTGCTGTAGCAAATCTAGTCAAAACACGCAAGACGGTTATAAATAAATACGAGATACCAGAAAAACACCTTATTTGTCCGTATGCGGTACATGCATTGAGTTATATGTACTACGTACATCATATAACTCAATGGGTACATGCAAATTGCAGTCGCCAATTAAAACAGCCTACGTACGTAAAACGCGATGTTTCACCGATATTCGGATCTTATCTCGCGAATTTACACCTCAGTGTGGCCGAAATGAGATAAAGTTTAATGGTGTCGTGCCTCGCCTACTAGTTTCTGCTAGTCGTACTTATAGTATATAAGCATAATATAAAGATTTTTTTTAATTTAATAGAAAATTTATATTTATCGTTTCAAGTTACAACCGTCCCACTCCTGGCCTCCTCTCATTGCAATAAGGTCGAGGAAGTGTCCACCGCATAAAAATTTGATGCTTCTCATGATTAAAAGAAACAATTGTTATTACCAACGATTATAGCTGTAATATATTTGTATAGATCCTTACAAAAATATTACTCAAAACGGCCTATAGATCAACACATATGAACTATCTATACATATTAAATAAAATTAAAGTGATTTCTGTAACATCGAAATAACGGCGTTATATTGAGCTGAAGTGGTTATTTTTATGTCATTAACACATGGGTAACTATTTGTAATTTTTTATCAGTCTGTCTGTCTGTCCGTCCGTACTAATCATCGGAATGGCTGAATCGATTGTAATTAAACTTCACGAACAGATAGAGCGTAATACCAGAAGTGATATAGACATTATAATAAAAAACTAAAAATGTATAAAATAACTGATTTTTTATATCATAGGTGCGTCTACTCGTAGTATTACAACAAATTATTGTTGTTGGAACGAAGTTCCTTATCGCACGGTAAGGATCTGGCGTATGGGGGCTAGGCGAGAAAAAGTGTAAGATTTTTACGTCCGTTCTGACGTAGTGTAGACGGCCTTGGCGGCTATAAGGAAGCGAAATGGCATAATATCCCTCGCACTTTTTCTTATCTTGCCATGAAAGAAATATTATTTTATTTTAATTGACGCTTCATTTTAATAGACGCTAGTAATTCATTTATTTGTATTTGTTAATCAATAATATAATACGTTTATCAATAATAATATACTACGAAATTAACTTCGTTCCAACCGAGTGTTCCACGACACTCACTCTTGTTTTTTTTTAATACTTTACGTAAATAATAAATATCAATTATTACATACTCGTGGTTTTGTGGCATTATATTATATTATATTATATTAGGATTATTTTTAAGGCCTGTCTTAAATAATTCATACAACAGTTTAATCGTTTTGATATTCTAAAAACTGCACAAAATACAAATAATAATAATAATAATCTCCTCCAGACCGAATTTCGGTCATGACAGCGAGTCTCAACGAAAACTAGCCATCTGTGCAGGTCAGGATTATAGTGCCCAAGTGTATGTGCAAACACAGGTGTACTCTCTACTCCCTCTCTCATGGTGCGATGGGGTGGTAACCCGATTACCCGACACGATCGGAAAGATATCAGTCGGAGGAACAACGTTTTTACGTGCGTTCCAACGAGGCAGTCACAAATAATAATCACATAAACAACCTTCAAGAATGATTTCATTAGAGATATCGCATCATCAAAGACCGTAACAAAATTATTAAAACACAAAATTACGTAAACTTCCTCTTCAACTTTAGAAGTTGAATGCCTTGAGAAAGAATTATATTAAGCGGTATGACAAATAAAGAACCCTGACTTATGACGTAAATTAATTCGTTAATACAAAGCTAAGAACGAAAACCAATAACTTTAAGCCTAACTATGGTTACACGTAACACTACCATTAGGTACATCTTATCAAAACTCCACTGCTAGATGCTAGTCACAGCTCCGCCATAGATTGCCTCATAGAGGGAATTTTGCCATAGTTGCCACGCTAGACAAGTTTATTTGCAAGCATGGCAACTATGGCTATAATGGAATTTTTGAAACGTGTTTTTTATGTGCCTAAAACCTCTAGATGTGAGAGGAGGCCTGTGCCCAGCAGTGGAACGTATATATGATGTAACTTAACTTTTTTTATTTTATATTCTATTTATACTGCGCCATTACACGGATAACTGTGCAGCGGCGGTGTAAAAATATCATATCCCAAATCATCCCGTGGGTGTCGTAAGAGGCGACAGAGGGAACCAAATCAGGAGATGGGCAGCAGCTACTTCCTAACAACGACTAAAAATAAACAAAACCACTTGGAAAGAATGGCAACTATGACAAATATCCGTCCTATGTGGTAATCTATGTGGCAGGTTTATGTTCAGCACTAGGCTGTACGGTAACGGTGTGTTTTTATCACTGTCCCTTTCTTTATGAATGTATCCTAGGTGTCCTATCTTAATTCGTATACGTTACATCGGATTAGTGTAGTACATACAAATGGGTGCCTCTGTATACATACACGTGTGATATTGAATGTACTTGATAGTTTTTACCTTGTTGGAAATAGACCAACACCAGAAGATCATAATTCTCATTACCTACTTACTCTTCTTCCCCTTCATCAACTTGCAAAAGTTCACTGCTGGTTGCTTCTCTCATTACATTAACGATTTGAGTTAATCGTCGCGCTTGGCAATGCAATGACATTTTTGCACCTTTGTCGCTGCTTCCAGTCGCCGGTCTTAATATTTTACGTCTGGTATAAATTAATTAGTTAGAGCGCCATCTATTGAAAAAAATAATAGTTCTTTCTAGGGTTTTCTATAGTCGCCTTTTACGATACTATGTCATACGACTAGTCAGTAGTCTTCAGTATGACCTTATGCTGGTGACATAAAGCCTAAAAAGAATGCATAAATATTTAACTTTTAATGTTGTATGTTGCCTTACAAAGATCGTTAGACTAAAACAAATACAACATTCAAGCTCCTCAAAGTAGGACACCTATGTACATTCGACATACACATCGACAGTTAACTCCGTTAATAACTCTGCTATAACGACTAGATAGAATTTCTTGTAAAGAATTCTATTCGGAAAAAAACCTTTAGAGCGCTCGACCATCGTAGCGAGAGACTGGAAAGCGTAAAATACTTACGGTACTCAAAATCATGGAGGATGCATCGCAAAGCGCAGATTATAAAGTTCTATATTTGAATATTCGAATGAAAAAAATTCTTAACACGCTTCTATCACCTTGACCTGTAATACGTACAGTATGAATGTAATGAAATTTTATAATATTTTTATTTTTATAGAATAAGGGTGACATACGAGCACACAGTCCACCTGATGATAAGTGGTTGCTGTGGCCCATAGACATCTAAATTTATCCTCGATTACGAGTCAAAATGCAGATGCGTTGTCACCCGTGAGGACTAAGATGGAATGCCTCTTTTCCAGTAAAATGGGTCTCCGGTTCTCTACACTCACCATACGAAACACAGCAGCGTTAAGCTGCTATTTTACGCTGGTGTTCTGTGAGAGCGTGGTCCTTCCCCGGTCGAGTCGACCTATTCGTGCTACAACCATAATATAGCTGCAGCATGGCTCTACCACGTATTTAATAATTTTAATTAATTAATTCAGTGTAAGTGTACCTACCTGCACTTACTTCCAGAAATCTGAATAACCTGAAATATTGCAGTATTAAGAACTAATAACAATATACAATATATAGCCGAGTATGTAATAATGTATTAAGTAATGTGAAAACAAAATAACTTAGCAGAAAAAAGAAACAAAAATTATTGAAAAAAATATTTTTTTATTAATTAATATGACACAACCATTAAATTGACAATAAAACTTAAGTATAATACCTATCAGGAAATAAACACTAGGAAAACTATAAACATAACATATTCTCTATCATCATCGCCATCATTATAGTCTATCAAAAGTACAATTCTGAACATCGCCCATAGATAGAGGGGATATTTTTTTAATTAAAATGCAGATGCGTTGTCAGCCGTGAGGACTAAGATAGAATGTCTCTTTTCCAGTAAAATGGGTCTCCGGTTCTCTACACTCACCATACGAAACACAGCAGCATTATGCTATTTTACGCTGGTATTCTGTGAGAGTGTGGTCCTCCCCCGGTCAAGCCGACCCATTCGTGCTACAACTATACTATTAATATAGCTGCAGCATGGCTCTACCACGTAAAAAATTAATTTACGCATACATTACATTCAGCATATTATAAAAAAAACTTTATTAAAGTCCAAAATAATTTTTTGATAATATTAATATATTCTGAACTCTGAATGAATGACTCGACACTGCACAAAAATGATGTTTATAAAAAACACAATTCTTCGTTTTATTTATTACTGCAATAAATACAGATATATTATAAAAATAAACTACAAGATTGTAAAGCATATACGACCTTGTTATATTACCGGATATACCTTAATTATTGCTATCAATTATCTCTGCAGTTGTCGCTTTCTATTGTCATTTAGTGAAAAGAGACAGAACAACTTTAAGCATTTCTTAAATTATTGTCGTCCATTTATGAGTAACTATTTTTTTAATACCAAAAATATCTCTTAGTCTTTTATCTTTAATAGTAAATATAAAAGTCAGATCTATAATAAGCATTTTAAAATGAAATCTCACAACACTACAAACAAAGTTAAAACCTCATTAACAAAAGCCATTTTAATCAAATCACTGTCGAGTTAGTTAAATTTACAAATACAGCATCCTTATCACTCTATAAATAAGGTAGCTAACTATCTTGTCAACCGCAGAATAAACTTAATAACTGAGCAAGTAACACGCGAAGCACTCTCTATTTTCACCTCACATTCTAAAAACCCCAAATTTACTATCTCTGAATGGCGCGTTCAAAGCCGCCGATAAACTGAGTCCTATAACTCTTCTCGTATCTTTTGGCGATACTATACCATCATCCCACAATCTTGCTGTACTATAATATGGAACACCCTCCCTTTCAAACTGGGCCTCCAAAGGACCTCGAACTTTTCTCTCATCTTCCTCAGTCCAAGGCTTCCCTTCTCTCTGCGCTTTCTCTTTGGCCACTAAAGACAGTACTGTGGCAGCCTGCGGTCCACCCATGACTGATATTCTAGCATTGGGCCACATGTATAAGAAACTAGGGGAGTAAGCTCGTCCACACATTCCGTAATTACCAGCTCCAAAGCTGCCACCAACAATCACAGTAATTTTTGGACCTTTAAAGCAGCTAACAGCGGTTACCATTTTCGCGCCATTTTTAGCAATTCCTCCGGCCTCAGCCTCCCTGCCGACCATAAACCCGGTTATATTTTGTAGGAAAAGCAACGGAATCTTTCGAGCAGCACAAAGTTGAATAAAGTGAGATCCTTTCAGAGCAGACTCTGATTGCAGAACGCCATTATTTCCTATTACACCCACTGGGTGACCATAAATGGTGGCAAACCCACAAACTAAACTCTCGCCGTATAGTTGTTTGAATTCATGAAACCTGCTCCCATCGACAATTCTAGCGACTACTTCTCTGATATCGAAAGGCCTTTGAATATTTGCTCCGACAATGCCGTGAAGGTCATTTATATCATGTACCGGTTCGTCAACTTTTTGGGTGTAAATTCGAGTTTTTTGGGCATTATTCCAATTTAAATTAGCGACAACATTCCTGGCTAGATGTAATGCGTGTTCATCATCTTGAGCGTAATGATCCGTGACGCCTGATTGACGACAATGTAAGTCTGCTCCCCCTAAATCCTCCGCTGAAACCGTTTCACCAGTGGCAGCTTTGACTAAAGGTGGCCCGGCTAAGAAAATTGTGCCTTGATTTTTTATTATAATACTCTCATCAGACATACTCGGAATATAAGCGCCACCAGCTGTACAAGACCCCATTACCACGGATATCTGAGGTATCCCCTCAGCAGACATATTCGCTTGATTATAGAAGATTCTTCCGAAATGTTCCCTATCGGGGAACACATCAGCTTGGTCCGGTAAATGAGCACCTCCGGAGTCGACAAGGTAAATACACGGAAGACGACATTCTTGAGCAATTGATTGCGCGCGTAAATGCTTCTTTACAGTGACGGGAAAATATGTTCCACCTTTAACAGTTGCGTCGTTGGCCACTATCATGCAATCGCGACCGTGAACTTTACCGATAGCAGTAACGATGCCGGCACTCGGCACTTGGCCTTTGTACATGCCCGTAGCGGCGAGCGTACTCAGTTCCAAAACGTCGCTACCTCCGTCCACCAACCGGTTAATCCTGTCTCTCACTAGAAGTTTTCCTCTCGCCGTGTGCCTTTTAATAGCATCTTCTGGGCCGCCTTTGATAGCATCACTAGTTTTCAAACGCAATTCCTCAACCAACTCCTCCATTTTCGCCTTGTTTTCTTGGTAGTAAGGGTCATTTCTGTTCGGCTCTGTACCAATGACACTCGCACTGCCATAGTGCCGGCGTTGGATATTTAAACGTCTTATTCTTCTGACAAGCTTGAGCATTTTCGCGGAGTAAATTACGATACGAGACGCGGCCAGTCGGCAAGTGGCTGCCTCGCAACTGACGTTGCTACACCGTTATCTATACTACTCATAATTCGTATAAAAACAAATTCGTCGGGCGAGCGACCCTCACAACGAGTTGATAAAACGACGCATTATTTATAAAATGATAATGCGATCCATTGTGAGCTAATGATTGTTAAATAACTATCTGACATTGTGTATACGCAATCACAGATAGTTATTTGAAAGTATTGAAGCATTCCCAATGTCGAATTTCGTAGTGTAGTAACTGGTTGCCCATTGAGTATAATCGTAAGCGGGGCGGGGGGTACAGCGTGCATGACAAACATAATTATGCTCTAGCAAGGTTACGGTATCCTGGGTGCAAAGTCGCACGCACACACACGCTCCTCACACTTAACTCTCAGGTGTATTTCCCAAAATATTACCACCATTTTTATAATTGAGTACTTACGTCGTTCAATTTATAACTCATTGCCACTATATCTTAGCACTGACTTCAGAATGTGAAATAAATTTATTCCTTTTATTTCTTTGAAGTCGGCTTTATTTGTTGTTAAAAAAAATTTTTAAACAAATGTACCAGCTCATATACTGCCCGTTGCTGGGCACAGGCCTCCTCTCATTTCTGAGGGAGTTATGGATTTATTAGTCTGCAACGCTACTTCAGTGCGCTTTGGTTTGTAGTCCACACATAGCCTTGAAATATATCATATTCTTCATCAGGTTTCCTCACGTTATTTTCCTTCACTTGCGAGCACATGGTAAATGCACTTAAAATTGAAATGTACAGTTCTTTGGTGCCGGCGGGGGTCGAACCTGGGTTCCTCACGTACTGTGAAATTTACCGCAAGCACTTAGCTTTAATTTTTTAATTTTTACTTATTTTAATTTACTTACTTATACTTAATCCTCTTATGTAAATCTGATCGTCATTTTATTCGTTAACTTTATTAGGGAAAACATCTAAAGGTTTGTGAATACGTCAACACTCTAAGTAATATGTTTAATCACTAGGTACCTATACAAATTTCCTAAAAACTTACCGTTGACATATCGCCAGCATTATTCAAGGTAGGTACCTAATATGAACTCGTCTAGCTTGTAGTTAATACACTCGGATTAACGGCTCGACAGTTTCACTTTCTTTGAGCCGGCCACAAGGTGGCGACACTTGACCTGAGGCAGACGTTCCATTAATGAGCCGTCTTTTAGTGTGTCGATAATTAAACGATTTACATACTTGCGACATGCTACATACATGCGACCCTAGTACCTCAATGACTTACCTATAATATAAATAAAATTGTCTTTTAATAAGCTGAAGTGGTTATTTGCTTGCCATTAAGACATATATAACCATTTTTAAAATTATTATTTGTCTGTCCCGAACAGTCGGGCTAATCCTTGGAATTGCTGAACAGATAGAGAGCTATATTTAATCCAAAAACATGAAGGATTTTTTACAGACTACTACCCTGGAGAACCGTTTTTCCATAAAACAGCTGTACTGTGTCTTTATGTATAAATTGCCAGCAAAGATAGTTTCAATTTCTGCCATATGTGTATCTATTGCTTTTCGATATTTTTTTTTTCATTTTTTCATTTCTCTCGCATAATACACACTTGTTCAACCAGCTACCAAGCGAAGCAAACTGTCCTACCGAATGAGATGACGATGGTAGTTTCAGGATAGATAGAATAGTGACGTACAGTGATAGATTTACGATTAGTGAGAACTTGCAACAGGTTTTAGGGATACAAAATTTAGAAGATTCACTTTTTCCGAACCGGTTAACCATTAACGTTTGAAAGAGTTTGGGCAAGCCGAATTGCCGCAATGCCCAAAGTATTCGAATAAAATGTTTTGACTTTGACAATAAAATACTTGAATTTTAGTTTCTCGTTTTGCAAATAGCAATGCGTATTGTGATTTCACACTCCAGATATCGGACTGTCGCGATACGCTTTCGTCACGCAAGTTCTAAATCGACCCGATTTCACACGACGTGTTTATACGGTACTTAAGCCACACGGTCACACGGCGCTAAAGTGCAAAAAAGAGTCAGCATCAAAATCTACATACATGATTATCGCAAATTACAGTCGTGCATCTTACTCATACTAGAGATTTAGGATTACAGTGAGAGGAGACATAAAACATGTTTACCCTAGCCATTTTTGTGTGGATATCCTTGAGGATACCTTCTGTTGCGGGGGCAACGGAAAGGTTATGCCAAACTAAAACCCATCAGCATATTATACCAACTATCCGAGATCTCCATTCGGAACGCAACTGCCGATCGCTTTGTTTCACTAAAAGCAAATCCCAGGGGCAGTTCCAGCCCGTATAAATTTACTGCAGAACATAGTTGTCTGCCGACGTGAGAAGGGTTTGTTGTATTAGATCGAACGATTAGCGATCGCATGCTAGACGCCCCGTACTTTAAATGCTGCTCAACACCCATATAGGTATCTGCCGACGTAGGAATGGTTTGCTTTATTAGATCGAACTATTAGCGATCGCATGCTAGACGCCCCGTGTTTTAAATGCTGCTCAACACCCATATACTCGTAGGTATCTGCCGACGTAGTAATGGTTTGCTTTATTAGATCGAACGATTTTCGATCGCATACTAGACGCCCCATACTTTTAATGCTGCTCACAACCCATGTAGGTATCTGCTGACGTAGGAAGGGTTTGCTGTATTGGATCGAACGATTAGCGATCGCATACTAGACGCCCCGTACTTTTAATGCTGCTCAACACCCATATAGGTATCTGCCGACGTAGGAAGGGTGTGCTTTATTAGATCGAACGATTAGCAATCGCATACTAGACGCCCCGTACTTTTAATGCTGCTCAACACCCATATGTACAACACCCATAGGTATCTGCCGACGTAGGAAGGGTTAGCTGTATTGGATCGAACTATTAGCGATCGCATACTAGACGCCCCGTACTTTTAATGCTGCTTAACACTCACATAGGTATCTGCCGATGTAGGAAGGGTTAGCTGTATTGGATCGAACTATTAGCGATCACATACTAGACGCCCCGTACTTTTAATGCTGCTCAACACACATATAGGTATCTGCCGACGTAGGAAGGGTTTGCTTTATTAGATCGAACGATTAGCGATCGCATACTAGACGCCCCGTACTTTTAATGCTGCTCAACACCCATATAGGTATCTGCCGACGTAGGAAGGGTGTGCTTTATTAGATCGAACGATTAGCGATCGCATACTAGACGCCCTGTACTTTTAATGCTGCTCACAACCCATGTAGGTACCTGCTGACGTAGAAAGGGTTTGCTGTATTGGATCGAACGATTAGCGATCGCATACTAGACGCCCCGTACTTTTAATGCTGCTCAACACCCATATAGGTATCTGCCGACGTAGGAAGGGTTTGCTTTATTAGATCGAACGATTAGCGATCGCATACTTGACGCCCCGTACTTTTAATGCTGCTCAACACCCATATAGGTATCTGCCGACGTAGGAAGGGCTTGCTTTATTAGATCGAACGATTAGCGATCGCATACTTGACGCCCCGTACTTTTAATGCTGCTCAACACACATATAGGTATCTGCTGACGTAGAAAGGGTTTGCTGTATTGGATCGAACGATTAGCGATCGCATGCTAGACGCCCCGTACTTTTAATGCTGCTCAACACCCATATAGGTATCTGCCGACGTAGGAATGGTTTGCTTTATTAGATCGAACGATTAGCGATCGCATACTAGACGCCCCGTACTTTTAATGCTGCTCAACACCCATATATGTATCTACCGACGTAGGAAGGGTTTACTGTATTAGATCGAACGATTAGCGATCGAATACTTGTAATCGTACTTTTAATGCTGCTCAATACCCATATAGGTGTTTAGCATCATGCGTAAACAGATGGTTATACTACATACCATCTATCGAAAACCATGAGGTTTTTTTTACTTTGCACATAGTCGGCTTTTATGGCACCCACGGGACGTAAGAAATTATAGATGAGTAGTATAATGTACTCCTACATATCAGATTTATTACGACCAGATCGGCTATGGAAATCAGCGTCAAAGAAGCTAGAGTCTCCCGCTGGGTTACTTACTGGTTCTTCTCAGGAAAGCGGTATTCTCCGTAACAGAAGTAAATAAAATTTTATATTAAATTAAAAAATGATTAACATTAAGTGTTATTTATAATTTAAACTATTTAAATTAAATTTTCAACGTGTAGTAGCTGTATAAGAATATCCACTATCACATAACTACACGTGAGTGTCGTTTTTTTTTTATAGGATAGGATGACAAACCAGCACACAGTCCACCTGATGGTAAGTGGTTTCTGTGGCCTATAGGCATCTACATTTATCCTCGTTTGAGAATCAAAATGCAGATGCGTTGTCACCCGTGAGGACTAAGATGGAATGCCTCTTTTCCAGTAAAAAGGGATCTCCGGTTCTCTACACTCACCATACGAAACACAGCAGTGTTAAGCTGCTATTTTAAGCTGGTATTCTGTGAGAGCGTGGTCCTTCCCTGCTACAACTATACTACTAATATAGCTGCAGCATGGCTCTACCACGTATAATCTACGTCGTAATATGCGACAGAGGGAAATAAACCAGGAGATGGGCAGCACCGTTTTTATAATAACAACTAAAAAATTAAAAAAAAAACATGTGTGCAGTTCACACGCGGTAGAAGTTAAACCCTTTGTATAGGTAAAGTCATTTTATCTAACAAAAATTGATTGATTCTTAAGGTGGTACGTAAACTAGACGCCAGATGGCCAAAACGCGACTAATTTAATAAAATCGGTAAGTTATGAGATCGTGAATTGTCACAAATGAATTGGATATTATAATAATTTATAATTTTATTCAATACTAGCTGTTCCCCGCGACTTCGCCCGCGTGTAATTTAGGGTTTTAATTTTGTTACGCGGAACCCTAATTACTTTTCTACAATATAAGTAGCCTAAGTTACACCTTATAATGTATTAAGCTATCAACCAGTGAAAGTCCCGTCAAAATGGGTCCAGCCGTTTCGGAGATTAGCCAGAACAAACAGACAGACAGACAGACAAAAGTTTGAAAAATTCTGTTTTTGTTATTAGTACCGTATATACTTACATATGCAAATAGTAAAAAGCTGTTATTTTGAGATTACAAACAGACACTTCAATTTTATATATTTGTATAGATGGTTAATTTTATTTATTTAATAAAAATTTTTTATAAAGGTATATTATCCATATTTAGAGCACCGCAAAAAGTGGAGACCGAGATAAGAGAAAACACTGTATAGATACTGTTATCCTATCTCATTCACTCGCAGGCTAAATCCTATAGATTTATATGTTCGTCTCTTTTTAGTGTCGCCTTTTCGTATTATCGAGTTGCAAATCACTACGATTCTGAAAAAGTTGTCAATTCATAAAATTGCGTTTGCCAACCCGCCTGCCAGGCGTGGCATCTATGGCAAATATCCCCCCTATGAGGCAATCTGTGGGTAGGCGTATGTTCAGCAACTGACTGTTGAGTTATAGGTAATAAATTCTGGAACCAACTTGGCATTTTGTTATTCTTAATGTCTAACGATTCTATGCTAAGATAAGTTTAGCTGCAAGCAAGCTGCTCTTTACTACGATGTGAATATGATATTATATTGCTATGCTAGTTAATCATTTTTTATAGATCGATAAATGGACATGAAACTTTAGATAATAAAAACTTAACGAGCATTAAATTGAAATATAAACTTGCTTCATTAGTAGCTTTCGGAAAATTCAGAAATTCAGATTTGACGTGGTAGAGCCATGCTGCAGCTATATTATGGTTGTAGCACGAATGGGGCGGCTCGACCGGGTTGGGACCACCCTCTCATAGAATACCTACTTAAAATAGCAGCTTAATGCTGCTGTGTTTCGTATGGCGAGTGTAGAGAACCGGAGACCCTTTTTACTGGAAACTAGACGCTCCACCTTAGTCCTCAGGCGTGTGATAACGCATCTGCATTTTGATTTTTAATCGTGGATAAATGTAGGTGTCTGTGGGCCACATCATCCACTTACCATCAGGTGGACTGTGTGCTCGTTTTTCACCCTTATTTTATAAGAAAAAAATCTGAATTATTTCCTTTTAATCGTATATTTTCTAGATGCAAAGAAATAAATACTTTTTAATCAGTGTAAACCTTATAAACTTAAATTTCAGCTTTTATAGTTTTATAGTGACGTTTCTAATAACTAATTATTTGGTTCCAGGATCGCGATGAACAAACTAAACTGGAGATGAAACATCGACAAGAGGAAGATGACTTATACAGGAAATTCTCTAAGCATCGTGAAGAAGAAAATCGAAGAATACGCGAGGAAATTCAGGTAAGTTTAAAGCTTTACCCTAAGCCATCAGATATTTTAACTCGATTACGCCTGAATCAAAAATTTACCGGTTATAATCAGACAATCATTCATGTTTCTAAAGGAACTGTACCCGGAATTTGTCGTCGCCGCTGGTAAAAGAGGGCTGGTTCTAATCTCGCTCAATAATTATTAGCCCTTGAGCGAGTTATTAAGCGAAGCAACGCAGTCAGCGTTACTAGCACTATAAACTACGGAGATTAGAACTGCATTATCATAATTGTTTGAACTTCAATAAAATTCAATGCGACGGTGATTTAATATTGTAAAACTGCGGTTTTTGACAAAATTTTACGTTTAGTGTTGAGGTTGTGTTATTGAAAAAACTATATTAAATTATTAAGCCGGTAATAAGTATACACGCAATCGATAGCGTCCGTCACGTCCCTTTTTTGTTTTTTTTTTTTATTTATTTCCATATACAGCAAAAGTTCAAAAATAAATATGCAGTCGTAAGTGGTAACTAATAAACATGCTAATGTTTTAATAAACAATTAATTAACTAAATGTTTACACTAACTGATCCGAGGTAGCTTATGATACGAGCGCTTATCGCTCAAGTAAAATTTTCATACGTGATCATACCGTGTTCGATTAAGTTTTCAAACGATTTTCTGTTGATTACAAGTTTTGAGCTTACAATTACTACGTGCTGGGTGGTGAAGAAAAACATCGTATCCAAATACATGTCTGAGAAATAAAGAAATATTTAAAGAAATTAAGAAATATTTCAATAGGCTAAATCTGCAAATACATATTGAACCCATTCAGGAAGTAAAATATACTTCAATGTTCAGGAATAAGAGGATAATGTGTTCTGCAGTGATACGAACGAATTCTGTTACTCCTAGTATTACCAGTAAACTATATTACACTGTAAAAATGTACTAGCTGACGCTACAGACGTGGTTGTAGTCTTTCCGATATATTTCGATGTATTTCACTCCGCACTTGACCACAACGCCATTCGTTTTTGTGATTACTTTTTCAGCACGAAACTAACAAATAGTATTTTTAATATAGTGAATTTGATCTATAAATATAACATTTGTTAATAACTTCACTTAACGGATCCTAGAATGGCTTTGAAATATCGTCTCGACAAAAGAAATATATTTTGAGAATATGACCTCAATCAGTAGGTATCAGTAGGTAGTAGATTCAGAAGTTAGAAGGTCACTAATAGACATACTATTGATTATATGTTTAAAGATAATGTCATAAAGTAACAAGCAAAAGGTGAAATTCGTGATATTTCTAAGAATTGACATTGTCGCACCTCTCGTTCAACCTCGTGCTCCAAGTAATGTACGTTTCACATTAGGAGAAGGAAATATTTACAACATTATGAGTATTGTTTTTAGTAGTTTTTTAAAAGACTGAAATAAATTTAAATATTAAAGTACCGCGTACTGAAGTCAGTCTAACTTTTGACTGCTGTTTATAAAAACAGGTTTAAGTTAAAATATAACATACTATAACTCAATTGTTATAGCGACATCATTAAAAGTCTAAAACTTTAACAAAATATTCGAATCACATAATATACAAAAGTAGTAGTTGGATGGAGTGAGCAAAACCATTTTATATGCGTGGTGTGGTCCTGTCCCATGTTTTTTTTCTTTCGTTTTATGGAAACCAAACTGAAATTGTGAATTCAATTTCAATTTGGAATTTAACATTGGGATTTTGTCTGTGTGCTGCGTTTAGCCATACAAAGACAAATACAGATACGCACAAGTTATAAATTGAAGTAATTAAGACAATTATTAAGGGGACAATCAATACTTTTGATAAATAGCTCAACTCTTAAGTTCCACTGTTAACTTCTTTTAAATTTTACTTTATATTCTATGCGTTGTGTAAATGTGATGGTTGTTTCTTTAGATATTACTTCTTCCAATTTGTATGCTCTAATTTTAAGCATTGACTAAACAATTTCATGGTTTATTCTTCTTTGGTTAAATTCGGGACACTCCAAGATGAGATTTTGATTGATTATGTTATTGTAAGATCATGTCATGTTATTACAAGGCCAGCTGTCGTTATCAATTATTTAAAATCTATATAAATATTATTTGTAAAATCCGTGATAGGTTAAAAATTTGTTTAATATGAACGTTTGGTCTGGATTTTCATCACGTTCCGTGGTTATAGTAAGAGTTGACTACTGGATATACCAGAGTCTTCTGACTTCCAATAGATGGTATAGCCACGATCAAGACGGACAGCATCATGCAACATGGATGCGGGACGTCTGGTACTGTAATTGTCAATCCTTCTTTGAAGGGTGACCATTAAGGCAAATCGTTCCTACAATGTGAGAGGTCCATGTTCAGCACTGGATTTTTACGGACGTTAGTATCGTTAACACACCGCCATTCACAGTGATCATAAAAACATACATACATATAATCACGCCTCTTTCCCGTAGGGGTAGGCAGAGACCACTTCTTTCCACTTGCTACGATCCTTACATACTTGTTTCGCTTCGTCCACTTTCATTATTCTCTTCATACATGCTCTACGGCTTAGGGTGCTCTTGACCTGGCCTTTTTTCAAGACGTCCCTGATTTGGTCTTGAAATGTTCGCCTAGGTCTACCCCTTCCAGCACTTTCACTCACACTCTTCATTCATTCTCTCGACATGGTCAAACCATCTCAGCATACCTTTCTCAATTTTTGTCACTACATCTTTTTTCAAACAACAACGTTTCCTTATCTCACTATTTCTTATCCTGTCACTCAGTTTAACTCCTATCATACTTCTTAACGCTCTCATCTCTCATCTCATCATACCCAACTTTCACTTCCGTACATGAGTGTCGGAACCAACACCCCCTCATGCACAGCCAAACGAGCCTTGTTAGGCACCTTCCGACTGCTCATAAAGGAGTGCAAAGCTCCATTCACCATGTTTCCTGCATTCACTCTTCTTTCGATATCACTCTCACACTTTCCATCTCTTGTAAACTTTGAACCCAGATACACAAACTCTTTCACCTGTTCAATTTGATCATCTCCAATCACGATATTGCAGTCTGTCACTGCCTCATCTCTTTCAAAAACCATCACTTTCGTCTTCCTTACATTCATCTTCGTTCCCTTCCTAACAAAAGCTCCACTAATAGTAGTTACCATCTCCTACAACTCCTCGGCCGAAGACGCAAGTAATAAGTTAATTACTCATCAGCATAGAGAAAACATTTGACGAGTAACTCATTCAATCTCAACCCGCTTTTATTCTCTTTTAAATCTGTTATATTAAACAGCCACGGTGCCACTACACATCCCTGTCTAACACCTTTTTCGATATTAAACCATTCAGTGTATGCCCCGTTTATCCTTACACAAGCACTAGAATCCCTATAAAGAGATTGCAATGCTCGTACGAGGATACTGCTCACACCATTCACGGACAGTGCTAACTACAATTCATTCTTCGCCACTCTATCATAGGCCTTTTCTAGGTCCACGAACGCGCAATAAGCCTTCTTGTTTTTAGCCAAACACTTTTCGGCTATGCACTGCAAGGAAAAGACCTGATCCGTACATCCCATTCCCTTTCTAAATCCCGCTTGTGCATCCAATACTTTTTACATCCTACAATTTCGCATACAATTTACCGACGACGCTGAGAAGGTTTATACCGCGGTAATTTATGCAGTTCTGACGTGACCCTTTTCCCTTATACAAAGGCGCGATTAAGGCTTTGCACCAGTCTCCTGGTACTTGCCCATTTCACCAGCACAAATTGAAAAGGTGGTACAGTTGACTAGTCACTATGCCCTATACAGCCCTCAGCATCTCGACGGTAATTCTGTCATACCCTGCAGCCTTACCTACTCTCATACTTTTCAACGCTTTCACTATTTCATTCATGCTTATCTCACTTTCATCAACATTTATATTAGTTTCTATGGAAGGTACCGGATGCTGTACCTGCACTTCCTCTCTTTTAAACAAACTTTCAAAATACTCTTTCCATCTCTTTAACAAACATTCTTCTCCTTTTATAATGCAGCCATCTTGACTTCTGATTGGACTCAGCTCCGAGGTAGAAGTTTTTCCTCTGGCTGTTTTGATGGATTTCCAAAAAAACTTAATGCTTGAATGGAAATCTTCAGTGAGCCTCCTATCAAAATCATCCTTTCTTTCTTCTTTCTTTCTAGACACAACTTCTTTCGCTCCTGTTTTCAATCATTTATACTTCGTTCTTGCTGCCTTTATCTCGTCATCCGTTACCTTTTTTGGACTTTTTGGTTAGCTTTTGTTGCTAACCAATTCAACCACGCTTTCTTCTTTTCTTGCACAACCCTTTGTACATTTTTATCCATCCACACGTTATAGTTCTTTCTTCCTTTCTTTCTTTTAGCTACCCCGCATACCTCAATAGCAACATTCACGACCCCTTTCTTAAATGTCTTCCACAAATCTTCAATCACACCTATCCCTTCTATGCCTTTAAAACTTTCTTTCAGTTTCTCTACATACTCATGTTTCTATTCTTTTTCTTGTAGATTTTCCACTTTCACTCTGTCCAGAACACTCATAGGCTCGGTCCCTCGGTGTCGCCACCGTTTAAAGAGGCCACACATTCGGGCTATGACCATGAAGTGGTCTGTGTCGAGGCCTACACCTCGGTATGCCCGAGTGTCTAGCACCTTCTTTCTCAGTCTTTCATCCACAATTACAAAATCAACAATACTTCTAGACTCACCCTCATCTCTTGTATACAAATGGATCTTTTTGTGGTCAAACATTGAGTTGGCCACGCACAAATTCCATTCCAAGCATACTTCAAGCAGATTTCTCCCATTGTCATTCACTCTCTCGTCCCCAAACGTACCCAGAACTCCTTCATACCCATCACGCTTTACTCCAACCCATCCATTTAAGTCCCCTAACATCACGATCCGTTCATTTTCTCCGCATTTATTCAAGACCTCTCTCATGGTATCCCAAAATTCCTCTCTCTCTTGTTGGGATTTTAATGACCCACCTCCACGTAGACCCATCGGTGCATAGACCCCAAGGATAAACAAGCGAGTGAGTCCGACTTTTAACCTAATCCAGAGGAGTCTTGGGCTTACACATTCATGCTCCATCACACATTCAACCATTCGAGATGAAAGAATCACACCAACTCCCTGACAGCCTCGGCTGGTTTGGGGGACTCCCGACCAGTATGCCGTGTAGGGACCATGAAACGTGGAGTCACATCCTTTCCACTTGGTTTCGTTCACGCACAGAATTTCAATGCATCGTTCATCCATCATCTGACATACTTCATCTATCTTATCATCCATTACTCCTCTTACATTCAACGTAGCAAAGCGGCTCTCCGTGGGCCGCTTTTCGCCCCCGCGAGAAACGAGACGTGATGGGTGGCGAACCACATCGCCGCCATTTTGGTAATTAAATTATTTTTATTATTGTCCATTGCGTTCCCACGAATAGCGAGGGAAAGGTTTGTCCCCCCCCCCCCCAGCAGAGCCCCGCATGCTAGGGTAAGGCTAGCCTAATTCTGGGGTCGCCCGGTCCCAGGGCAGTATGGCATGCTAACGACTAGGCTTGCCATGCCATACATCCATCCGCGCGGCAGACATTGGATTGGCGGGGAGGGTAGGATTAGGAAAAGGGGAAGAATAGGTGGTGTGAAAAGGAAGAGTAAGGTAAGTTAGGGTAGGAAATAGGAAATGTAGGATATTACCGTCCAGGAGGGCAAGGGATAGGACAGTAATAGCTAGGGAAGCCGGGGTCGCATACCCATATAGTATACCACAACTACCGGACAGGTAAATTGGGATGAGTATCCCACGGCTCATAAAATAAAAAACAACACACAGAAAAAAATAGGAGGCATAATGATACTGAGTTTTGTGTGATGAGGCAGTGAGTGAGGAGAACCGGAGAACATTTTTACTGGTACCATAACATTCCATCTTTGACCAGGGTAACGATGCATCTCCATTTTGATTGGTAATACAGGATAGATGCAAGTATATATGGGCTACATCATCCATTTCAAATCAGGTAGTGCCCTGTAGCCTCCCCTTCATCCCCGACAATATACATTAATGATATTAGTATTAAGTATAGAATAAGAGAGCAGTATAATTAAAGACATGACTCCTTCATTCTGCACCTTCCGACATTACATTTTGTCACACCTACATCTAAAAAAAAATATGTATATAATATGTAAAAAACATTTCCTCGTATATTTCTGTTACAGCCTAAAGCTTCTGTGATAAAAAGCGATGTCTTATCACATTTTAGTATATGTTAATATAATTATATACTTAATCTTTTTCCCGACAGAACACGATGCGCGTGCCGCCTGATGTGTAGCATACATTAGATCCTTATGACCTTGACAATACTTGAACTATATCATTTGCTAACAACCGGTTCTCAACACAAAATAACAATGCAAGACATGGCTTTATACTGTTTCATTACGCCATATTTAGTGTCGATATCATTTAGTATTTTTAACTACAATCACACAATTGTATTAATAGCACTTTGATATTTTGTTTAATTTACATTTTTAGCACTCTGTGACCAATATCTAATTAAATGGAAGGATTATTGACTCTAAATAATAATTTAATGTAAAAAGAAAATAATACAATATACAGTACAATAGGCATTCTGCTGTGTTTCTGTTTGAATGTTAAAAGAACCTCAGTTCGCTACCAAGCTGTTTCTATAAGAATCATTGTACAATAATGTAGTTATATAATTTAAAAAATAATCCCATTGAGTTGCTTCCTGATTCTTTCAGTGATAAATAAAAAAAAATAAAATTCAATAAGTATTATGTAGAATTCAGACCGGTAAATTTCA
Organism: Parnassius mnemosyne; assembly: GCA_963668995.1. Lineage (NCBI taxonomy): Eukaryota > Metazoa > Arthropoda > Insecta > Lepidoptera > Papilionidae > Parnassius > Parnassius mnemosyne. The sequence continues at coordinate 34,192,915 of CAVLGL010000068.1, read as the reverse complement.
CACAACCAACCGGTGTTCTATCGCCGTTGACAACAATGAAATTGTTAATTTTTTTAATTGCTATTTTAGTTTTTAGTTTGATCAAGTGCTCGGCGATTTGGAAAAACCTTAGTTTAATAACGCATTGAAATATATTAATGTTGATTTAAAAAAGACAAACACAAAAATACATTTCGAAGACATTATTGGACGTGGTAGTGTCATGCTGCAGCTATATTAATTGTATAGTTGTAGCACAAATGGGTTGGTTCGACCGGGAAAGGACCACGCTCTCACAGAATACCAGCGTAAAATAGCAGCTTAACGCTGCTGTGTTTCGTTTGGTGAGTGTAGAGAACCGGAAACCCTTTTTACTGGAAAAGAGGCATTCCATCTTAGTCCTCACGGTTTACAACGCATCTGCATTTTGATTCGCAAACGAGGATAGATGTCTATGGGCTGCAGCAACCATTTACCATCAAGTGTGTGTGTGCTCGCTTGTCGCCCTTATCCTATAAAAAAGACATATATGCACTTTGTCAACACGATATGGGACTTCGTGGCGCGAAATGAGAGTAGAACTGAGTCCAAGAGTGGAACCTATATCATCTATAGTTATGTATTAATCTAAATTGAATAAAATAAGAAAATAAATAGTTTCTATTCTAACGACTCGAGACTAAATCCGGTATCCGATTACTAAGTCAGGGCAAAACATTCCATGTAATCACTCCACTTACAAACTGGTGGTGTTCTACAAAACGTGATGAACTAATAAAGCCAGTGCTTTTAGTTTGATTTCAATGAACCTTCTACTACAACCTTTGTTCCACAGGATGAATGGGAACGAGAACTAGAAAGACTCACGTCGAGGTTCCAACAAGAAATGCAGGTGAAGAAGCGAAGACCTGACTCAGAAATCGGTGCCCTCACCCTCCGTCATCAGCAGGAGAGAGCCGATCTAGAAAAGAACATGACATTAAGGAGGGATAAGAAAAAAGAGAGTCTTACGAGGAAGATGCTAGAACATGAAAGGTAAGCGTTTATAATAATTACCACGGAGTGATATTGAATAGCCAAAAATATTGAATTACTTTTCTACCCTTGACTATTATTACTAACGAATATTAAAAGACTACTCCTTTTTAAAAGGCCGGCATCGCATCTGCAATTCCCCTGGTGTTGCAGTTGTTCATGGGCGGCGGTAGTCACTTACCATCAGGTGAACCGCATGCTCGTTTGCCCTCTCTCCTATAAAAAAAATCTCAATGTTTTCTTCATCCTCCACTTTGCCACCTTTAGAGGTCGAATTTTTTCTTTTACAACTCCAAGGGACGGTAGACTTGAGTATTTCATATGAATTTCAGGTTGATACCTCCACGCGTTTCTGAGAAAAAGGGTCTTGACAGACAAACAGACAGACGGACAACAAAGTGATCCTATAAGGGTTCCGTTTTTTCCTTTTGAGGTACGGAACCCTAAAAAGAATAATCAAAATGATTTCGCAATTTACAAAGATTTCGCGTAACGTACATACAAAAAAACACTGAACAATTGTGAAACCTTGTTTTGAAGTCTTGCTTCCATCGAATCCCCGCAGATTTCATCAAATCTTTACTCCATTTTGTGGCGGATCATCTAACATTGCGCTGTTAATGCATACATACATTACATAAACACTCACGGCTGTCACCCAGAGGGGTAGGCAGAAACTACTTTGTGGTGCAGTGGCTTCGCAGTGAGTTGCAGCGCTAAGGGCCGCGGGTTCGAATCCTACACGAAACAAGTATTTGTATGGCCAACAAATTATTGTTCCTCGTCTGGATGTTTGTCTTTGTGAAATTAATGTATGTAAACTGCACCGCTACGATACAGGAGAGAATCCTAGTGTGGAGGTAACGTTTTATCACATAATTATAAAAAAAATATTATTTGGCACGATCCTGACACACCTCTCTCGCCTCTTTTACATCCATATATATCTACACATACATTCTCGTAGGTTAAGGGTACTCCTAATCTGACCCATTTTCAATATCTCGCCAATTTGGTCGATGAATCTTCGTCTAGGGCGTCCCTTCCCGACTCTGTTTTTTTTTGCGCCCAGATGCAATGGAAAGGGCTACCCTCCGGAAAGCGAGGAGGGGATGTGGTGAATGACTAAGCATACCACGACAGCCGGCAGTCGTGGTTATGTGGGACTCACTGCGACTAACCAAACCTAAGTGCCTACCCACTAAACAACACCTGTGAGACTGGCATTGGCTTTTGTGCCAAAAGCGACCCTCTTTAGGGAAAAGGGGGCTCAGGTCCCCGACTCTGCCGTTCACATATGCAATATAGATTTGCTTTGTTAATAATAATAATAATGTCCCCACGGAGGCTAGTCTTAAGAGAGGTTAGCCATCTGCCATGTCCACGATTATAGTGCACAAGTGTTTGCACAAGCACAGGTGCAATCTTTATTCCCTCAGTTCCATTCTCTCCCATTGTACGGTGGGAGAGCAATCCAGCAAGACGGGTAAGTGACCGGGAACTACTTTACGAGCTTTCCGAGGCACGGGGAGAAATTTTATGTGGTAGAGCCATGCTGCAGCTATATTAGTAGTATAGTTGTAGCACGAATGGGCCGGCTCGATCGGGGAAGAACCACACTCTCATAGAATACCAGCGTAAATTACGCTGGTATTCTATGAGAACGGGAGACCCTTTTTACTGGAAAAGAGGCATTCCATCTTAGTCCTCACGGGTGACAACGCATCTGCATTTTGATTCGCAAACGAGGATAGATGTAGATGTCTATGGGCCACAGCAACCACTTATCATCAGGTGGACTGTGTGCTCGTTTGTCACCCTATCTTATAAAAAAAACACCACCAACATCCTGATTTCGGGTTGCTACTGATAATTTTAGACAGAAAACCCCAATAAGTACTAATAATAAAAGAATACACGATACCTACTGTAAATTTTACGAACACAAACACAAATAAATAAATGAATTTGAATAAGTGATTATGATTCGAACCCATGATCACAAATCGCGTTTACGACTACTAGAACAACGAGGTAGTCGATTGACTGATTAGTCCAGGTTAGTCCTTCTAGCTATATTATAGTCAAACCATTGCTATTTCAGCTTACTAAACCGGTGGGCTGTCGTCTCATTGCGTCCATGTAATTTTTCTATTATCGAACAAGTAAGGTGGTTAGCGATCGCTGTAAATTTCACTGTACGCGAGAAACCCGAGTTCGATCCCCGCCGGCACCAATGAAATTTGAAGAGCTGATTTACCACGTGCTCGGCGGTGAAGGAAAACATCGTAAGGGAACCTGCATGTCTGAAAATTAGAAAAAATTTTTTCGAAGACATGTGATGTTCGCCAACACGCATTGGGGCAGCTCAACGGACACTTCCTTGCCCTAAAACCCTTTCAAAAATGAGGGAGGCCTGTGCCCAGCAGTGGGACGTATATAAGCTGTCACTTTAACTTTTTAACTTTTAATTTTTCTATTAATTCACTCAGGATCTACTACTGTGAATGTGATAAATATACAAATATTATTTGGTGTAACTCGGGCAGGTACTGTATATTGTAGCTATTTTTATAAAGGAATCACGTATATCTATTTTTAGTATTAAAATAATGCACGTGGAGTACGTGAAGGAATATAGTGTTGTATAATTTTTTTCATCAGGATCTTAGCAAATTTATTTTCTTTATCTTTTGAAATGAAACAATTTGACACCTGCTCCATTGGCTATTTTTCTAAAAAAAGACAAAACAGTGACAGACAGAGTATAACACAGAACACTATTATTCTCTACCGAGATATCTATGGATTGTATTCAAATTCAAGGTAACTCTTATCTTTGGTGCTAATGATTATCTAAATGTAACATTTTTGTTCAGAGCGGCAACAGCGGCCCTCGTGGAGAAGCAAAGCCACGAGATGATGGAGCTGATCCAGGAGCGGCGCTCAGAGTACATGGCGGCGTCATCTCTATACCTGGATGGCGAGGAGGCGCCACCGTACCCCGCGCGTGCCCCGCCCCCTCAACCTCCCCTCGTCTCAAAGTTCCACATATACACCGACCCCGCAGAGTTTGCAGACGTCGACAAGATTGCGATATCGGTAAGTTATACTTAAATAGGGTTGTATGGTCTTCGTTTTTGTATTGGACAGTCCAATTTTAACACCTGTCCAATCCACTTACCTGACAATAAAAATAATTTACAAAGTAGCTTTAATAGCCGAGTATTATACAGAAACCACAGAATAAATAATAGCCGAAACGCATTTACACGACTTCTTGTTTAAAATGTATAAAACTTTTAATGGATAAAACTTTCGCTCTAGGCTCCTTCTAAAAATCATACTTGTTTATATATAAGTAAGCACATACATATAAGTAAGCAATGTTTTGGATTTTTCATCTCTCCATTTTCATGTTTTTACATTCCTCAAACTTCAAAGGTTTTAATGATATGAGGCAGTAAAATTAAACATAAAATAGAATCGGGAGCAGCTTGGCCTTGATATAACCACATCCGCTTCCCCTCTGATAGTTAACGTGTGAAATCCACTACGTCAGAAATCAAATAAAGGCTGGGAATTTGATAAAAAAAATATTGTATTGCAATTTTATAAATGTCAAACAACATCGGCCTTACTGTAAAAATATTATTTGGCGCAGTGACGAGCCTTTGCCTATGACGCTGTGAACAGCAGGTTCGATTCCCACAGGGAACATGGACTCGTATTTCGAATATCTCCGATAATTAACGATGTGAAGTCTGCAGTCTGTGAACAGGTACAGAATCGCCCCCGTCACTACATTAGATTTGATAGACCACAAATCCTCTCTAAATAACACCGATTCCTTCCAAGGATGATTCGCGAGGCTATGGAAATCAAAAAACATCCTAATTTCAATAAAGAAGATGGCTGGGTGATGCCATCTGCTTGGGATCCCATAATTAATAAAATTAAATCCCAACCCAAGCATACAACTGCAAGACTTCAAGATACTTTAAGTTCATACTGTGTAGATCAGAACAAAAATTAATAATTTCTAATCTGGAGGTAGCCGTGATTAACTATGACATTGGGACATCATACACCACAGTCCCCGCCGTGACCATGGGTGCTGTAAAGTGCTCGAAACATCGGGAATATAAAATAAGTTAATATACGCGATAAAATCCGTAAAATTAGTGTTATTTAAATCTCCGATAATGGTTTCGGTTTTGGCTGTTCGACAGTTTCTATTGAGGCCATCTAATGTTTTCTTTAAGGAAAAAGAGAGAATTTTTCTTACCCTACTTAAATATGATCTAACTGTGATATCTTTCATGCACACAGTGTTATCACTGCAATATAGAGTAGCGTGAAGACCTGAAGAGGTATGCAGTCCATACTTAGCGTCATGCCTATAATCAGCCAGAGTCCAAAGAACAGCTAAATATCCGGACCGCATTAAGTTAAAAAATATGGATTTAGTAGGAAAATTCCGAAACAAGTGATTGGTTACTACCATCATCTAAACCAAATCAGTCACCATTTAGGTTTGAACCAGCCTAGCATTTCGTATTCCATTTTTATTACTATTGGCAGTTGGTACACTCTTTTTGTTATAAATCCCACATATAATCACAGACTAACATGGAACATGATATGCAGTCCAATTAAATCGATATGTCGACTGATCAGAATAAACATATCTTCTTCGGCAATTATAAAGACTTTTGGAGCATGGAAGAATCCGTCACGCTACCACAATGCATGATGGCTTCAACATGTTCTCGAAAATTACATAAAAACATTTAAAGTACTCGTCAAATTCCAGGTGGCACAAGAAGACCAAAAAACGTTCACAGACCTGGTCCGACAGCTGGTAGGCAGATGCGCGACCGACGTGGAGAAGGCGAGGACGATCTTCCGCTGGATCACTGTCAAGAACCTCAACAACATACAGTTCGACGACAACCTAAGAGGCGACTCGCCGCTCGGTCTACTCAGAGGCATCAAGCACGGCACTGAAAGTTACCACGTTCTCTTTAAAAGATTGTGCAGGTATTTTATTAACAAGTACTATTTGTTTTTTTAATTTTGTACAAAAAAAAAATAAACCACGTTTTACACACGTTGTATCATATTCCTACATTGCCATCCGATTCTAAGTAATGTTCAAAATTTCAAGTCATCGGGAAGTGCTCGAAATCTGAGTCGTAAAATTCCACCCGGAAAGACAAAAATATCCTAAAGAAATCAATAACTTCGCAATGGTTGACAATATGGCTTCCGATTATATTGAATTTTATCGTCAATCATCAGCGATTGTGTAACTGCCTCGCTTTTTGCAGGTTTTCTCACTGAATACCAGCGTAATGCTGCTATTTTTCGTAGTGTAGAAAAGTCATACCCACATTTGTACAATCGTACTGCAGTTTTTTATAGAATATATGCCAAATGAGCACACAAGTTCACTTGATGGTAATTGGATGCTGTAGCCCATACATCTCTCCTCGATTTAAAACCAAAATGCAGATGCGTTGTCATCCTAAGAACTAAGATGGAATGCGTCGTTTCCAGTAAAAAAAGGTCTCTGGTTCCCTACACTACACTCACCAAATGACAAAACTAATAATTTGTGGGGCAGCGTTGTTGTCGCGTCGCAAAGTTCTTCAGAACATTGATAGCGCGATTTAGACTAACTTCAGTTAACGCAATATATATATAGAACAGCTCCGAATTAAAACCTTGCCCGGCAGGAGATCTACCCCTTTTCTATCCACAGCCAAAAGTTCAAGGTATTCACCTGTTACCTTACATTATCATACATTTACAGAGAGTATTTTAACATTCACATTTCAGTTCACATTTCAATTTTATTTTTGAAAAAATATCACACAATTAGCATTAAACTGCCATTTTACGACGATATTCTGTGAGAGCGTAGTCCTATCCCGGTCACGCCGACTCATTCACAAACATATTATAGATGCAGCGTGGCTCTACCACTACCACTTATGGTTTGGAAAAAGAACTTTGTCCTCGAAATAACATACATAAAACCCAGGTTGATTTTTCGAGTGAAATGGAATGGCGGACTCGAACTCACAACTTTTAATTCTTAGTCCGTGCCCTTAACTAATGTCTGACTGACGACTTCAGTTTATCTAACCGTGTGATTTCACAGCTACGCCGGGCTGCACTGCGTAGTGATCAAGGGGTACAGCAAGTCGGCAGGCTACCAGCCAGGCGTGCGGTTTGAGGACAACCGGTTCCGCAACTCGTGGAACGCGGTGTACGTGGCGGGCGCATGGCGCTTCGTGCAGTGCAACTGGGGCGCGCGCCACCTCGTCAACGCAAAGGATGCGCCGCGCCCCGGTAGCCGTGGCAAGCAGGACAGCCTCAGGTGATTCCATACCTTATGTTTTAAGTAGTTAGGTCAAATTTCATATTGAATGGAGTTGCTCTATCTCGTTACTGCGAAGGACGCGCCGCGCCTTGACATGGGCTGCAAGCAGGGTAGCCTCAGTTGATTCTCAATCTTAAGTTAAAGTGGTTAAGTTGAATTTCATCTTGAATAGAATGGAAACTACATAAGTTTCTTCACGTTGTTAACGCGAAGGACACGCCGCGCCCCGGCAGCCGCAGCAAACAGGACACCTCAGATGATTCTCAATCTTATGTTCAAAGTGGTTAGGTAGAATTTCATATTGAATGGAATGGAAACTACATTAATTGCTGTATCTCGTTACTGCGAATGATGCACCGCGCTCCAGCAGCCGCGGCAAGGAGGATAACCTCAGGTAATTCTGAACCTTATGTAGAAGATGTTAGGTCGAATTCATATTGAAGGGACTGGGAACGATATTAATTGCTGCATCTCGTCAGTGCAAAGGACGCGCCGCGCCGCGGTAGCTGCGGCAACAGGATAGCCTTAGGTGATTCTTAGTCTTATGTTTAAAGTGATTAGGTCGAAATTCAATTGCATCCAGCAACTTGTTCTGGCAATTTGAAATTGACTGGACCTTATTGCATATTATTGAATACTTAGTTTGTGTATGGAATAGAAGCGAGATGAATTACTGTAACTTGTCACTGCGAAGGGCACGCCGTGCTCCGGAAATCGCGGCAAGCAGGAGAGCCGCAGAGGATTCTCGTCATTATGTTTTTTGTGTGTGTGGATCGAATTGTCGTATTTCAATAACAGGTTCTGGCAGTTTTAAATGACAGATTGACTTATGTACATTAAGTAATGTTTATTTGTCGCCTCAGATACGAGTACGATGACCACTACTTCCTGACGGACCCGCGCGAGTTCATCTACGAGTTTTTCCCGCTGCAGGCGGACTGGCAGCTGCTGAAGACGCCCATCACGCTGCACGACTTCGAGGAGTTACCCTTCGTGCGCTCCCTATTCTTCCGCTACGGGCTCTACTTCAGCGACCCCAATACCAAAGCAGTCATGTACACTGACTCTACGGGTGGGGACGAATCTCTAGTTTCTCATTTAATTATTATAGACTTAGGCCTGTATTAATAAACGTTACTCAACGACGAACTCAAGTGCGTAATCATTTGATACGCCCTCATTACGATATCAGCATCTCAAGATTGTTGCAAATTAATAAACACATAAAAACAGTATCTCAAAACGCTGTACTTAGGAATGCTGTTCTGTGACTTGCACTCAAGTACACACACTTGAGAGTCGAGTTCCGTTTAATTAATCAGTGTGCCACTCATCTGATATCGTAAACATAAACCGCATCGTTAGATACATATATATGTTTATTAATAAGATCATAACCTCTTGATTGTACTCAAGTGCGTAGACTTGAGCTCAGTAACGTTTATTAATACGGGCCATAGATTTCTTACTGTCTAGGAGTCCACTCAAGTACCCTTATCAAGTACTATTTTTATCCTTAACTGTAATAGTCCAATTCTGGCCTCTCCTATAGAAAGGAGAATTTGCTTTAATCACTAGGTGGATTGCCACTAACAGACGTCTTGCACTTCGGACACTGCTTCCCGTCGTCAGTATGGGTCATTGGATTTACTATTTGCGTTTAGAGCCTTCAATGCGGCAGAGCGTTGGACAAACACATGATCTTTTATATCAGTGTGCGACGCAGCGTAAGGCGTAGGCATAAGCTTTTATATTAGTAGTATAGTTGTAGCACGAAAATACCAGCATAAAATGGCAGCTTGATACTGTTGTGTTTTGTATGGTGAGTGTAGAGAACCGGAGACTCATTTTACTGGAAATAATTTAAAATTAAAAATTTTGTACAGCCGACTTCAATATAAGTTATTTAAGAATAACTTAAAAACTATTGGTCTGACCTTGATCAAATTCATATGGGACCACACGAGAAGTACCAGCTTTCAAATAAAAAAAGAATCATCGAAATCGGTTCACCCAGAAAAAAGTTCTGAGGTAACACACATAAAAAAAAAACGAAAAAAAAAACATACAGTCGAATTGAGTACCGGCTCCTTTTTGGAAGTCGGCAGAAAAGGCATTCCATCTTAGTCCTCACGGGTGACGACGCATCTGCATTTTGATTATTTATTGAGGATAAATGTAGATGTCTATGGGTCACAGCAACCACTTACCATCAGGTGGTTGTCAACTCCGAATACTTTAAGGAGATGTCCCAGTGCTACTTTGATAGCGCTGAAACTCATCCGAACCCCCTAGTGGTAAACGCAGCCAACTATGTCCCGATACCGAACGTCGCGCCGTTTCTCCGTAGACCGCGTAACGTATTAATAGAGCAACCGCGCTCGCTCGATCCCGTCGACCCAAACGTCGCAGGCACATCACACACTGACACTACACCCACACCAAATGGGACAAACACTATAGGATAACGGATGAGGCGCGTCGCACCCGTAGGCGGGCACGACGCGTCCAACACATACCGCGTACACACCGTACACCCGCGTGCCTGGGCGGTTCTCACCGCCCAGAACATCGACCGATACGAGCTAAGCAGTCAGAGGCAGGGATTCGCATTCTCCCCCTCGGACAGCGGTTAGATAGCTCAAAATAAACCTCTACGGTGGGGACATGATGATTGGTAACCCTACCAAATCATAAACCATCATCATCCTCATCCTCATCCCAACTACCGCCTTTTCACCTTTAAATAGCTCGCGGCCTGACATCACAGAAAATAGTTACCATCAGGTGGACTGTGTGCTCGTTTATCACCCTATCTTATAAAAAAATAAGTATAGGCGGAGGCGTACCACATGTTAGAAAACATTGCGATAACTCTGCCGGAGGGAATCACTCAACAACTGCGTTATGATCCTTCAAGTTAACCCTTTCCCAGTGTCATGAATTATATATAAACATTTGGATTGTTTAACTATTGTCTACATCGCGAGCAGGGAAACTGTTAATAACATTTCGTAACCTAAAATATATAAAAAGACCAGCTTATAATCGATACAGATATCATACAACAATATCCGTGACCGCAATTCGGTCTGGAGGCCAGTCACAACGGGGACTAGACATCCAGTAGAGGATTATAGTGTAAGAGTGTATGCGTAAGGATGTGGTTACAATTGCACTCTCTATTACTTCACTCTCATAGTCCTATGGGACGGTAATCCGACACAACAGGAGGGAGATCAACCGCAGGACCAACGGCTTTACGTGCTTTCTGACTCCGGGCCGCTACTGAGGAATTCTTGACGGAAAAAGCCAGTAACTGATTTTGACCCGGCTCGGGATTCAAACCTAGGACCTCATGATCAGCATCCGCGTTCACAACCACTAAAACAACGTCCCAAAACCAACAGCGATTCCCACCAGAGTTCCACAATCGCACTACTACAAATATGTGAACTTAGAATGTCCTATATAGTATAAATAATTTGGCGTGGTCTAAATGCTCTTATTGATTATATCTATAATCGTAAAATCGGAAAAAAACGTATAAAAAAACGCATAACTACTGCTCGTAACCTAACATGTAAAATTAATAATCATTGGCGTAAAAATGTAAATATGAAACGGAAAATGAGCATCACATCAAGTGCACAATGTACATACAACAGGAACAAGAAATAATAAACAGCTAAAACAGAATGAGGCTCATAGCAGACAAACGTTTCCCGTACCGCCTGAACTACGAGGTCGGCGTTTTTCGATATTATAAGATGGTGGATTTTCATATTAATCAATATATTATTAATGTACTTTATACACTACTTAATATTTTTATTCAGTAGAGACGGAGAAATGGAAGTGCTCAGTGAAGGAATGTTATTATCAACGAACGCGCAATAAATAATTCAAAATCTATTCGCCAAATTATGCATGGCAAGTAATGATTACGGCCTATTTAAAGTATTATATACTATACTTTAAATAGGCCGTAATCATTACTATTTAAAGTATTGTATATAATAAACTATTTAAAGTGAACACGGGGGGATATTTGCCAATTTGCCATAGTTGTCAAGCTTGCCAGGCGGGATGGCAACCGCAGTTTTTATTATTTTGAGTTGTTATCAGAAAAGTACTGCTCATCTGTTTCATTTCCCTCCTACCCTTTTACAACACCTAGGTGATTTCTTTTCATAGGATAAGGGTGTTAAACGAGCACACAGTCCACCTGATGATAAGTGGTGACTGTGGCCCATAGACATCTACATCTATCCTTGTTTGCGAATCAAAATGCAAGATGCGTTGTCACCCGTGAAGACTAAGATCGAAAGCCTCTTTTCCAGTAAAAAGGGTCTCCGGTTCTCTACACTCACCATACGAAACACAGCAGTGTTAAACTGCTATTTTACGCTGGTATTTTGTCTATTTGAGCGTGGTCCTTCCTCGGTCGAGCTGACCCATTTGTTACAATTAAACTATTAATATAGCTGCAGCATGAGTCTACCACTTAATTGGTTATGGTTTATCTTACGTCGTTAACATTTATATTTATTTATTTATTTAGAAAACCAACAGCGTATATAGAAAATATTAACATTAATGTAACAAACTTAAAGTATGGCCAATAACAGGTTTCCCTTATATTGTTTGATGGTAGGTGTATTGTTGTTAGAAGAAAAGAAAAAAGAACAATCTAATAGATAAATTATAAGCAAAATTATAAGCAATTCAATGTAATGAAGGTGGTCATAAATTTACAGATCAGGAGAGATAGTCAGGTAGAATGATATATTACGTTACCTTTATATATATATATAAATATATATATATATATATATATATATAAACATATAAGATATATATATACATACATATATATTACTTACTTATGTATATATACATATTAAATGTTTAAATATATAAACATAATACAAATAATTAATTATAATATATATTAAATAAAATAATTTAAGTACTTATATTTATATTAGTAGCCTCAAAATACATATAGAAGAAATAGATGAGAGAATATATGATTGTATGTGATTTTAACTTCAACTGCTCTATTTCGTAATAGTTTTCTTGATGTAATCTTTAAACGTAAGTTTAGATTTCGCAAAGAGGTCAATGTGTCCAAATTGTTCATTATATGTACGAGCAAGCCGCGAAAGAACAGTGTTTCGACAGTAGTTTGAATGATGCCAGGGAGTCTGTAACAATGTAGTATTGCGGGTACGGAATTTTGGAGTACGAAAGGTGATTCTTGAGACAAGATATGGACAGTCAATATTACTGTTTATTATATCATATAACAAAGCCATGTCAAGCAAAATGCGCCTGTGTTCCAGAGATAAGAGATTGTGCTCAGTGCAACTGTCTGTGTAAGTATCGATTTTATTCCGACAGCGAAAGTTAAGGTGATTAACAAATATTTTTTGAATACGCTCAAGGCGGCTTTTGTAGACATTGTACTGTGGAGACCATATTGAACTAGCATATTCCAAAACACTTCTGACATATGCAAAATAAACCATTTTAATTGTATTAATATTCGAGAATGGTTTACAGATGCGAAGAACAAAACCAAGATTTTTATAGGCTTTACTGATAACGTAATCAATGTGTTCGGATAGTATCATTTTATGATCAAAAATTACGCCTAAATCCCTAACACTTACTTTTCGGCTGATTTCTAATCCGTCAAAGTGATATTTATTTAGAATTGGCTTAGATTTCCGTGTAAAACTAATACATTCGCACTTGCTTGCATTGACAGTTATATTATTTATTTTGTAATATTCAAATAAACGGTCCAGGTCTTTTTGTATCAATAGGCAGTCATGTATGGTGTTAATTTTACAAAAAATCTTCTTATCATCTGCATACATGAGGTAATTTGTGTGTATAATGCACGAACCAATGTCATATAGGTAGGCATTGTAAAAAAGTGGACCTAAGTGAGAGCCCTGAGGAACACCTGTAGGTATGTTTATGTAGTTCGAACGGAAACCACCTATCACGACTGCTTGTGAGCGGTTTGTGAGATATGATTCAGTCCATCGGAGCAAGTCACCGTGAAACCCTAATATTTGTAATTTGTTGAGCAGGATCATGTGATCCACACGATCGAAAGCTTTTTCAAAATCAGTGTAGATCACATCAACCTGCCCACCTTGATCCATATTTTCAAGGACAAAAGAAGAAAAACTTGCCAGGTTCGTAGTGGTGGATCGCCTTTGTAAAAAACCATGTTGCTGCTCAGGGAAGGCACGTGAAAGCGTGGAGTAAATTACGTTATATACTACTCGTTCAAGGATTTTAGCCGCGGTGTTCAAAATAGAAATGCCTCTATAATTATTTATTTCTGTACGTGATCCCTTCTTGTGTACAGGGATTATGTGTGCACACTTCCATTGATGCGGAAATATCCCTTCACGTAGAGAGCGATTAAATATAATAGTCAAGGGGAGAGCAAGTGATTTAGCGCATCGTGACCAAAAAAAAGAAGGTAACCCATCACTACCGGCACCTTTGTTCGTGTCCAAAGTTTTCAACATTTTTTCAATTATTGCAGCGTTTGTCTGTACATTAGAAACGGTGTCAGTACACAACGATTCCGTATGTGGATATATGTAGTTATTACTAGGAATACCAAATACACTCTTGAAGAATGAGTTGAAAGCATTGCATATGTCCATACCATCGGTGTACTCTATATCTTTCAAAGACATTTTCTTAGGGTAACCTGATCCACCCCGAATGGCTTTGACGAAAGTCCAGAATGTTTTAGGATGTGTTTTGATGCTATTTTCACAACTTGACGTAAATTTATTAAAGCATTCTCTCTGAACACGGTGTTCTCTTGCTCGGAGTAACGAAAACTCATCGTAATCTAATCTATTCCTGAATTTTTTCCAACGTGTGTGAGCATTGTTTTTCTCCTTAATTATTTTTATTAAAGCAGGTGTGTACCATTTAGGATATGATCGCTTCCCTGTGTTATAACTAAAAGGCACATGTAAACGAACACAACTATCCAGTATGTTATAAAAGGTATTTGTAGCTTCGTCTACAGTGCCTGTACATAAAAGAGACCTCCAGTCCTGTTCTAAAAGATATGTATTAATTTTTTCATAATCAGCCCTCCTGAAATTTCGCCTCGGCGCAGCTGTTTCCCGTAGAGGAGTAATGTTTAAATCCAAAACTATGAAGCAAAAAGAAGGATGTGCGTGGTCCTCCCTGAGTAGCGGCGCAGCCGCAGGGATGATATTCAGAGGTAGATTAGAGAATGCAAGATCTAATGTGTTACCAGCATGATTTTTTAAAGTATTAAATTGTCTTAACCCGTGAAATGTTAGTGTTTCCATCAGCTGGATACTCGCTTCTTGTACCTCAGTAGGCCCTTTTTTCAAAGCTGTATATCCGTTTGGGTTCCAAGAAATGAACGGCAAGTTGAAATCTCCTAATATTACAAAATTATCATTTGGAGAAAGCTCGATAATACTATTAATTTTTTGTTTAATAAAAACGAGATCCGATGGCATTTGATGAGGGTCAGGGGCAATATATGCCACACAAATATGTAAGTTGGAATTTGAAGCGCACGCGCTTGAAGGAATAGTGATCCACAATAGCTCAGTAAGACCGCATTCGCCGAGGTCACGATACATGGCACCGAGTGTACGTCGTGTCAGTATTAATACTCCACCACCAGTACTTTTACCACTATTACGCAAATCTCTGTCAGCCCTGAACACGTCATACCTATCGTCGCACAATTCACCATCAAAAATTCCACTGTGTAGCCATGATTCTGTCATAATTATAATGTCGTAATCGTTCGTCAAAATATTTAGTCGTAATTCAAGACATTTAGTCCTAAGACCACGAACATTCTGATAATAACAGTACAAATTATTTACAGCCATTAATCAAAATCAAATATGTACCCAATTGTGTTAAATTTATAGTACTTTAAAGCTACACAGAGTAACAGAACTAATAATTTGTTTACGTTAGACTTAAGTAGTACGAACAATGATATATCACTTCGACAGTTGCTAGTTAATAGTGACTTGATTTTTTGTATAAGGTGGTAGAGTATAAAATTTATCAATAAGATATAACAGAATGAATCCTTAAACGATTTGATTAATATAGTCGAGTCAACATAAAAGGGTGCGAGCTTATAAATATGCAGAGCAGTTATTAAATATATATATAAATATCGCGAATGTAACAATATAGACGTTTTAAGTATTGTTGTTAGATTTAATAAATAAATATTGAACGGGTAATTATTATGAATAATAACAATATAATAGATGAATTCATAGATTGACAAAGTAAAATAAATTAATACATAATATACAAGACACCAGAAAAAATATAATTGGTATTTTATTAAATATAAAGGATATAGTAAAAGAAACCATAATATATATATAGTTGAGTAACGTTCGTGAAGAATATGGATGCAACTTAGCTGCACAATTATCGCGCGTGTGACTAATACACTTAAGACCAAAAATATTTCATTAATTGAGCTCCCTTTACGTGCGGTCAAACAATGATATATAATATAGACAAAATGAGATAAGAGAGACCAATGAATTGCTTTTACAACGATGGAATTGATAAATTTAAGCAATATAACGTACTTGAAAAGAGAACAAAACAATATACAATGTAAGATTAAATTAATTTTAAAACGTCTCTTTCCTGTGATATATGCAAAGCCGGAGATGTGTCGTTCTTCCTGACGTAGATCCTCCCGTTTTTTGTCCACACATATTGATACTGCTTAAGTTTCGCCGTCTCCCTACATTTCTTTAGTAGAAGTTTATTGCACTGTGTAAGATGCTCATTGACATATACGGGACGAACGCTGCCATGTATGGCAAGGTCTTTGGTGGTCAGTCGGTTTTTTCGAGTGCCAGAGATTATGTTGTCCTTTAGAAGACGGGATTTAAGCTTTGCAATTATATTTTTCGGGCGGCCCTGTTGTTTGATTTTCGGTGTGACACGATTAACTTCTAATATATCATTAGGGGAAATAGTTACATTAGACTGTTTAGCAATGGATATAATTAAATTGGTTAAGTCTTCATCCTTGATTTCAGGAACGCCGACGATCTCTAAGTTCAAAAGGCGATCTCTTTGATTATTTGTGTTAATTTCCAATTGTAATAGTCTGTTTTCGTTAGTCAATAAGTCCATTTTAGATTCTAGTGATTCGATTGCTTTTTTGTTAACAGATAATAATTCCATTTTCTTTTGAACATGGTCATATTGGTCGCAATTGAATTGTACAGAGTTTTCTAAAACTGTGATTTGCTTCATTGCCTCGTTGTACTTTAGGTCAAGAGATATGACCGACTTTTTAATCTCGTGATATTCCTGACGGACGCTGCTTAGTTCCGACATGATCTCAGCAAAGGATGCATTTAGTTTCTCAAGATCGGTTTTTAATACGAAGTCTAAATTATTTTTAATTCCTGATATTTCATCTTGAATTTCCTTTTTCCAGTCATGTAAAGTTCTACGTATCTCTGAGGTAAAATTATTGAGAGCCTCTGAGAAGTCGTTGTCGTGTTTATGCTTTCGAGTAGTCATATTGCTAGGCTCACCTGATTTATTGATGTCAGGGTTGGAATTGTAAGGCTTGCGTGGCGTGGAATCTTTACTTATATGAGATAATACACAATCTGCCACTTTCTGATTTGGTTCGGCAAACATCAAAATCCGGCGGTGTTCACGAAAATGTCCGTTTTTCACTCCTAAAATTTTTTCGTGAAACTTGTGCTTATAGAAATTTACACCACTGTATAAAGCATCCTTTTTCGCATCAAATGTATAATTATATATAAAATAATATTATAATAAATAGTTATTTTAAACGATATATTTCAAAATATGGACAATTGTCACCTGTCACTTTTCTTCTTCTTTTTAATTAATTAATAACATTAATTTATATTTAACTGGACAGGTGCGGCGACTATGCGCATAGCCATGCCAGCACACATGCAGAGCTCGCTGATCTTCCACTACAATCTCAAGTTCTACGACACGGAGGGCGACGGCTTCGACGGCGTCAGTCTCAAGAGATTCGTTATGCAGGTGCGTGTATTGATTATATCGTACATACCCAGAGATGTGGGCTACCGTTTGGGTAAATTGGCCACCTTCTAGAATCAAAGATATAGCCTTACTGTGTTGTAAAGCTAACGTTATCCTATTTTTCAACCGACTTCAAGACAAGTATTACGTTCTCAATTCGACTGTATTTTTGTGTGTGTTAGCTCAGAACTTTTTTATAGGTTAACCGATTTTGATGATTCTTTTTTATTTGAATGTTGGTGCTTCTCATGTGGTCCCATATAAATTTGATCAAGATCTAACCAGTAGTTTTTGAGTTATCCTTGATAACTCAAAAACTATTTATTTGACTTCGAATACATTGATGATGTTTTCATTTAATTTATATTTAAGTCGGTTGTACAATTTTTTTATTTTAAGTTAAATTTTTAAATTAATCATTAAATTTTTAAATCTCTTTCTTATTCTTAGTATTCTATTCTCGATTATAGCAAAGGTAGTGAGATTTTGCTACAATCACTTGGCAGGTGGATAATACCTGTGCAATCAAATTAGCGCTGTGTAGTAAGAATTTAAGAGACTTTTTAGTTTAATATTAGTTGGGAATGCCAGCAACATGGCCTGTCTTCCAATTCGATGTGCAATTACAAACTAAATTTCGGTCAGTATATTGCTACGGTGAGATATATTTTAAAGCAGGTCGTAATGGAAAACGACATGTTTTTATCAAACTACCCCAGAAGTAGGGTAATGTTTTACGAGAGTATGTTGTATGTATGTATACCTACGTATGTCTATTTGTTTTATACACTTTGTAGCCTAAACGTTTTGGTGGATTTTAATATATGAGGTGTCATAAGATTCGTCTCAATTATGTGAGTGACAAAGGCTATTTGCAGATGTAATATATAAATATAATATTTACAAAAAAATAGGAGGGGAAGGTCCTTTTCAGTTAACTTTTTAACGCAGTCGGGTTTTTTTTTAAAAATAATGCTTTAATCATTACGCTAGTTAAAAAAGGCAGCTAGCAAAAGATGCTCAGTTTAAGAATATAAATAAAATTAAAAATTTCCAAAACCCCCGTAAACAAAAAGGGCTGATGATCTCTGATCAAAGGGCTGAACACATTTTCTTGCAACATAGCTAAGAACACTCTCGATTAAGGCATTATTGAAACAAAAAAAACTAAATCAAAATCGGTTCAGACAGACACAGATACACAGATTACACAGATACTCGTACCTACACATACACAGATACACACTACAAATATATAACAACTGTCTGTTTTCGTCGGGGGTTAATAATTGTTTATTAACGTGTGGTTGTGTGCGTGCAGTCGGTGGTGGGCAGCGTGGTGTCGTTCCGCGTGCACGCGCCGTGCAGCGGCGCCTTCCTGCTCGACATCTTCGCCAACGCCGTCACGCCGCGCGAGTACCTCACCGGCGAGCCCATGAAGTTCAAGAGCGTCTGCAAGTTTAAGGTACGCACTACGCAGTACGCACCCCGACCCCACCACTCACCCACCTCCACGTCCTCGCTCACTCTCTCTCTCTCTCTCTATCTCTCTTTATCTTACTCTCTCTCTCTCTCTCTCTCCCTTTATATTTTTACAAGTGTACTACGAGCGCACTATACCTAGTCAGGTCATAAGTATTGTCACACAGTAAAAACTTTTCTTTTAGAATGCTGACCACAAAAAAGTTTATTGAATTTGAATTTCGAATTGTTCATGAAAATAAAACTGTATACTTTTTAGAATTTTACTCATTTTTAAATATGGAGTGGACGCTTAAAGAAGACCGTGTTGCAGTTATTGCGTTGCATCTTGCGGTTACGCGCCAATTCAAATTTTTGACATACTGAAAAATTTGAATATAACCAAAAGATTCGTTTATCGTACCATCAAACGATACAATGAAGACTCTAGTGTAGACGACAGGTCATGAAGTGGTCGCCCTCGGTCTGTTAGGACTCCAGCAGTGATAAAAGCTGTGAAGGCGCGAATTCAAAGAAATCCCAAACGTAAGCAGAAACTGTTGGCCCTTCAGATGGGGTTAAGCAGAACCACGGTGAAAAGGGTGTTAAATGAAGACTTAGGGCTTCGGGCATATCGAAGAAAAACAAGACATCGTTTGAATGCTCGTCTAATGGACCTGAGACTGAAGAGATGCCGCGCTTTGTTGAAGCAGTACGCGGGAAAAAAATTTCGGGAAATTCTTTTTTCGGATGAAAAATATTTTTACCGTAGAAGAGAGCTACAACAAACAAAATGATAAGGTGTACGCACACAGTTGTGAAGAATCGAGTAACCGTATTCCGCGTGTCCAACGAGGTCATTTTCCATCCTCGCTCATGGTATGGTTGGGAGTTTCTTATTGGGGCTTAACAGAGGTACATTTTTGTGAGAAAGGTGTAAAAACGAATGCAGTTGTGTATCAAAATACAGTCCTGACGAACCTTGTGGAACCTGTTTCTCATACCATGTTCAATAACAGGCACTGGGTATTCCAACAAGATTCGGCGCCAGCTCATAGAGCGAAGAGCACACAAGACTGGCTGGCGGCGCGTGAAATCGACTTCATCCGGCACGAAGACTGGCCCTCCTCCAGTCCAGATTTGAATCCGTTAGATTACAAGATATGGCAACACTTGGAGGAAAAGGCGTGCTCAAAGCCTCATCCCAATTTGGAGTCACTCAAGACATCCTTGATTAAGGCAGCCGCCGATATTGACATGGACCTCGTTCGTGCTGCGATAGACGACTGGCCGCGCAGATTGAAGGCCTGTATTCAAAATCACGGAGGTCATTTTGAATAAACTTTAGTGTCATAAGAATCTATGTTTTGTTAAGTTCATTTTGGTATATAAATGATTACATAATGAATAAACTTGTTTCAATTATTTTATATTAAACATGTGACAGAATTTATAACCTGACTAGGTATATAATACATAATATGTAACTGATTTTTCAATCGTCAGAAAAAAGTTAACTTTTGAATAAATTAAAACTTAATTGATTATATAGAAGTAAAACAATTGAACTGTTTTATTCGTACAAATTCATGTATAGGACAGTTATTATACTCTTTGTTTATACAATTCTAATCTTTAATCGATTTATGTTGTATTTACCTCACGAATAAATTTTATCTAAGCATTAAAAAATCTGCCCTAAAGCCCGCTTTTCACTATGGGATATAATATAATATATATTACATCTCGAGATATAAATTAATATCGCTCACCATACATTTCATATGGAACCGTTTACACTAAGCTATAATATATATTACATCTCAAGCTATGATATTTTTTCGATCGACGGAGCGATATTTTCATATTATATTTCGCCCCCTTTACCCCGTACACCGTTCTGCGGGAGCGCGGAACGGTGTGCGGGGTAAAGGGGGGTAATCCAATGACCAATGACGAACGCGCACTGGTTAAAAGATATATCTCACAGTGTGAAAGCCAATCGCGGGATATAATTTATATTTCGGGATATAATATATATTATATCCCAAAGTGAAAAGCCAGCCTAATGCGCAAGAAAGAAGTAGCACGGTCAATAATGATTAATTATAACATGATTTTGAATAATATAAAGAAGCGTCAAATGGGCATAAGTTCGCTTTCGCATTGCGCGCTAAAATCAAGTGCATTGTGTAAAATGCGCGAAAAATTAAAATTAAAATACATAAAATAAAAATGTTATTTTACATCATAACCGCATTTTCTGATATTTTCCTCAAAAATAATATTATAAAATTCTTAAAATTGACATTAAGAGAGTGTAAATCTCTTTCTCTCTGCCTCTCTTTCCTTTTAATTGCTTGTCTTATAAGTTGACAAATAATTAAATTACTTGTAATATTCCAGATTTGCTGCGCGGAGCTACAAACTGTAATGGTGCCACTACCGGACTGCGCGAGCGGTGAATGGGGCCCCACAAAGGCAACCAGGCTCTTCGGTTTGGTACCAATCACTCACCAGGTAATATAAAAGTGCAAAACACAAAAGTTAAAAGACATCTGTCTAATTGATATTAAACAACATAAAAGTTGCCTTAGCATAAAATTTCTAATTTTTATATTACTTATAACTACTTTAGTGTTTGGAGTACGCGGCCACTAAGACGTTTGCACAAAAACGCTATCCTAACGTTAATTTTCGTGTCTCGTTGTGTCGTTATGGCCTTAGCTAGAGCTACCACGTAAAGTAACGCTGCAGCTATATTTTGGTTGCAACACGAATACGTCGGCCCGAACGAGGACTGACAACATTCTCACAGAATACCAGCATAAAACACAGCAGTGTTTCATATGGTAAATGTAGAGAACCGGACACCCTTTTTAGTAGTAATGAGGCTATTTAACTTGTGTATTGGCTACAACATCCACTTTTTTTAAATAATAAGGAGAAAAACAAGCACGGAGCCCACCTGAAGGTAAGTGGACGCTGTAGCTTGTAGATACCTACCACTATCTTCGATTAAGAATCAAAATGTAGTTGCATTGTCACCCCTGATTAGTAAAAGAATGCCTAGGGTTACCGTTAAGTGGACTGTGGGCTCATCTGTGAGACTTATCCTAAAAAAACGAGGCATACACTTAAAAACCGTCTGAAACTTCGGTCACACACTTAATAGTAATCGCTGCGAATATTACTCTTTACTTTACTTACCTTCACGCACAATCCCTGACGGGGAAGCCAGAGAGAACAGATCGCCAAGTGTCACGATCCTTACATACCTCTTTCGCTTCTTACAGATTCATTATCTTCTTCATACATGCACGTCTAGGTATCCGAGTACTCTTGACCCTACCCTCTTCGAGCAATTTGCTCACATGGTCTTCGAAAGTTAGTCTCGGTCTACCTCGACACCTTTTAATATTTACTTTCGCGCTATATATTTTCTTCACCATTCGGTCTTCACTCATTCGCTCAACGTGCCCAAACCACCGAAGCACGCCCTTATCAATTTTTGTGATAAGGTCATCTTTCAAACCTGCCATATTGCGAATCTCTTCGTTTCGCTTTCGGTCGGCCATGGTAACGCCGCACATTTTACGAAGAGATCGCATCTCCACTGCATTCAACTTGCTTTTATGCTTCTTCTGGCATACCCAGGTTTCGCTGCCATATAACAAAGTCGGTACCAACACTGCGTTATGTATTGCAAGGCATGCACTCTTTACTACGCCTTGCCTTTTGACTAACGCAGTCAGGGCACCATTGACTTTGTTCCCGGCAGCGACACGCCTGTCCACATCTAAATCACATCTTCCATCCCGGCTAAAAGCACTCCCCAAGTATACAATTTCATTTACCTGTTCTAGACATTCCTGATTTACCCATATTTCACACTTCGTTCTCTCTTCGTCCCTTTCAAATACCAGAACCTTAGTTTTATTAGCATTCAAACGGAGACCTTTAATTTCACATTCCTCTTTCATACACGTGACTAATGTCTGCAGTTCTGCCTCTGATGGTGCAATAAGCACTGCATCATCAGCATACAGCAGACAATTTACTTTTATTACTCGCAGCGATAAATCGCTACCTGCCTGTTACACAGCGAGTACTACGCCGGCATTGCGATTTACTATCTAGAGCTTCATCACCACTTAACACCAGGTGGGATTGTGGTCAAGCACTGGCTTATAATAACCAACGGCTCCGTAGCGCAGTGGCTTAGCATTGCGTTGAGGCGCTGAGGCTCGCGAGTTGTATCCATTGAGTTATATGTACTACGTACTAGAGAAGCCTTTCTAAAGAAAAAATGTGCACTACTCTATGTCTTCGCACATGCGCAAGAGTTAGTAAAGTCGTGCATGCGCAGTTGATTTAAGCGCGTTCAGTTTATATAAAGAAATATATTTTTTCATGAATTTTTCTTTTGTAATATTACGATATTATTACCTATTTATTCACTTGAACAACAAATAATTTTACTTACTTGACTATTGAATTGTTATTTACGTCCAGGTTTAAACTTTAATTTGAAATCTTGTATTATTAGCGCCGCTCCACACTGCATGAATATTGAAACCACAGACTAACTAGTAGATTGAAACCACACTAAATGACACACTGTACGGATTGCAGTACAGTTTCTTTTAGACAGTTTTTTCTATTGCGCATTCCGAACATAGTGTATGTTCGGAATGCGCAATCTACTACGTAGTACATATATATCGATGGTTGTATCCCACACAGAACAAGTATTTGTATGGGCTATAATAGATTAATTGTTCCGGATCTGGATGTTAGTCCTTGTGCAATTTATGCATGTAAACTGCCCCCATGAAATTCTAGTGTGGGGTTAACGTTTTTAATAAGTAATAAAATAAGTAAAAATAATAATACAGAAACAAAGATTAAGATGCAAGATATTGTCGCAGGAGGCGCTTGTATTCGCCGGACGTGAGCTGGAGCTGCAGTTCCGCATGTCGCGGCCGCTCGCAGACTTCATGGCCACGCTGCACAAGAACGGCGTCGACGAGAAGCGGCTCGGCAAGTTCGTGCAACAGGCCGTCGCAGACGACGTCGTCACCTTCTATATCACCTTCCCCGAAGAAGGTAACCCATTGTCATTACTATCACTGTCTCGTTGTTCTAGTGGTCGTAAACGCGATTGCTAATTCTGAAGACCCGGATTCGAATTGCGGGTCGGCCAAAATAAGTTATTAAGTTTTTCTCTCAAGAAATTCTCAGTATTAGTCCATAAAGCACGTAAAGCAGTTTTTCTTACACCTGATCTCTCTCCGGCCATGTCGGATTACCGTCCCATTGGATTATGAGTGTGAGGGAATAGTGTGCACCAGTGCTTGCGCATACACTTAGACACTGTAATTCTGTCCGTACGTGACGTAGGAACGCGGATGTCTGGTCTCCGTTGTGACCGACGTGCCCGAAATTCGGTCTGGAGGATTATTACCTCACATTTTATCCATCCATTATAGTCCACTGCTGCCGTAATATGTTTGTTGTCAACCACACTCTAAACACAAACTAATAAGAAGTTAACTATAAACCTGTTCTTCGCAGATGTCAAATCTCCGCTGAGACTGACCGCTAGACCGTGGTCGTTGTACGTCGCCTAAACTTTATTACTGCTATCTATCAGAAACTATAAGCTTTTCTGGCATTTCTTATAGTCGCCTTAACGACACACATGAGAAATGTTGTGAAGTTTCGGCTTCGGCCAAAATGGGTAGAAGTTTTGGCCGAATCCGAAGATTTCTAGGAAGCGCCGAAATTGAACGAAATGTTACGAATGAGTGAGAGCGAGATGAACGTGTCGACGCAATTTTTATCGTGTCTAAATTAACTTCTAGAGATTATTAAAATTGTCTTTTTATGTTATACAGTCAATATAGACCTTTAATTTAAAAAAAAAAAAAATTTATATTATTAATTTTAACCAATCTTGAACTGAATTTCTTGAGGTTTTTAAACATTCGGCGTGGGCGAAGGTTGTGACGATAGCCGGTTAACCGACGCCGGCTTCGGCTTCGGCCTGAAGTCGACTTTCGGTCGGACACGTGAAAGCAAATATATTAACAACTATCTGTTCCCCGCGGCTTCGTTCGCGTGTCAGGGTTTTTATGTTTTTGTGTGGAACCCTAATTATTTTTCTAAAATAAAATTAGCCTAAGTTACTCCTTATGAAATCAGCTATCTGCCAGTGAAAGTCCCGTCAAAATCGGTCCGGCCGTTTCGGAGATTACCCGGAACAAACAGACAGACAGACAGACAAAAATTTTAAAAATTGTATTTTAGTTATAAGTACCGCATTTACTTTCTAAAAAAACTGTAATTTTTATATTACAAACAGACACTTCAATTTTATTTATTTGTATAAATGTATAGATGAATATCTCGAACACAAGCGAGAGTTTAGGCTTCGGCTGTCGACCTGACATGATCACTCTACGCGCTCTCATTGAGTTCTGTATGTATATTTATTTATTTTTAATTTCATCGCAGGTCAATACGGCCTGGATATCTACACACGCGAGCGCGGCGGATCTTCGAGCGTGCTGCAGAACGGCTCCTCGGAGAAGGAGAAACATCTCCTCACGCATTGCTGCAAATATCTCATCAACAGCAGCAAACGAAATTGACACGCGTGCGCACGTGCGAACTTACTGAAAGTATAACGTGAACTTATGAACAACAGTAAAATGAGGACGCACATACAATGTTTGTGTTAAGTTGCACATGTTCACCCAAATTTATACAAATAAAATGAGTAATATTTCGACAGTAATTTTTGAATTTATTAATGTTAATCGTGCCTTATCCGCGGCTCTTCTTTAAAACAGTATCGACTATCAATAAGCTAAGTTTTGTATAATATCGTAGACGTTTTTAAATCCGCTTGCGACACATATCCCACTGCCAGATTAGCTCGTTGTTTGTTTAATAATCTCTAATTAATACAAGCACTATACAGGTTCGAAGTAAACAATCGTGTCTAAAAAAATTATCTGCTCTAACGAACCCCAACACAATTGTCCAGCGCGCACACTCATAACTCGTGTCGACTTTTATTACATGTTAACATGCTAAGAATGGTCTTATTCAAAATTGTCTCTCCCTTTTAATTTTCTCTGTTCACAGAAAAAAGTCCACATTTGAGAAAAAATAAATAATTTAGCACTGCCATTACATCGCCAAGTTGGTTAAATTTAAATTAATATTTCCCATTAAATTCGTATAGTCATTATTACATAACCGAATTCCTTATAATATTATATAAAATTTTTGATAAGAAAATCCATTTCATAATGTCCTTTGGGACTATGAATATTAAGTAATATTTTTAACTATTTTGAATTTTTTATACGGTCCTTAATCCATGAATCTACGGGATTTAATCCACGAATATGCAACGAAATGCAATACATTACACTACTGTTATTTATAAATACATACTACGTAATATTTAAATATAAAAAATAATATTAATAATATAAAAGTTGTTGCTCCATGGATCCTCTGTATACTTACCAAATATATCTTTCAACTGTTTCATTAAAAAATTTAATACACTTATAACACTACTAAGTGAAAATATGAAATATGTAGAGTTTAATATTAGTTTACTTTTTATATGAAAATTTATATCCAAATGTAGATAATAGTTATTAATATATTATAGAAATAAAATCCGTCCACTGATATTATTTCATTTATTAAGAAAATAATCTAATAAAATGTATTACTATTGACATTTATTGTTAATTAAAATAACTGGTTATATTATTATATTTTTATTTAGATAACATTTTACTTTAAGTACAGAGGTTGTGCTAGAGCAATGTAATTGCTTATATCGCTAAGATTTTATATTTTAATATACACTGATATTGTAAAAATATTAATTTTGTCTAAAATTTAGTTATAGTCTCACATACTATATTTTCGTTGGTATATAAAATAATATTAACCTAAGACACTTTTATATACGCTTACAACATAAAAGGTCAAAATAAATTGCTTTATTTCATATACTTTTTTACATTTTTATATAGATATGAAAATGAAATATGGCGATTTATTAATGTTATTATTAGACACGATTATCATAACAATTTAAACTTAATATTAATTTATAATCATTATGTTTAACTTAATATACACCGCAATATGTAAATTTTTATAAAATATATGGCATGTTACTTTCTAAATACTTATTGTTTATTTTCTTATCAGAATAAATTTTACTAAGCACCTTGTCATATGGGACGGCATAAATTTCCTTATATCCTTTAACAACACTAAAAGAATGACACTGTTCCAGTCGCAGTCGCGACATTCTAATCGATACACACAAAAATTCACAACAAATAGTTAACATATTATTATCGTGTACAAGTCGTCAATTCTACAAAAAGCAACAGGTACGGTAACGTACAGGAGATATATCATCAACATTATAGGAACTATTTTTTTAGAGTAGCCAAATTTTAAAGTTAAGTTCAAATATATAAATAATGATATACCGTTATTGCAGTTTTTGAAAATACGAGTAAATAAGGCTTCTTAATTTATTTGAAATTATCCCAAATTAAATGTGATTCATGGGCAAAAATGTTTTTGCCTACCGATCAACCCTTATGAATGTGTGCGTGTGCAGTAAAATCACTTAAAATAATGAATTACCACGCATTTTTAATTTAAAAGATAAAAAAGGCAGAATGTTTGAGATTTTTTAATTAAGTTTTATTCACTATTTGTCTATATTACTTATTCTAAACATTGGACGGTTATTACAAAATAACCCTGTATATTAACGTACACAATAAACACCAAAAATATTACATGCAACTGATAACAAGAACAATTAAATATTTTTTCTGATATTTATTGTCACCTTGCATCACAACCGTGGTATTTAACATGAACTTAACTAGGCACCTTTTCTCTCCAGTGGGGTTAGCAAAGTTTCACATTTGATAAAGCTTTATGGAAAACTAAAAAAATAAATGAGAATAACACATCTCAAACGCTAAGTCACATGACAGTCATGTAAGTCACCGGTAATTTCATTAATTTTAATTATTTCTATTAGCTCGATACGATTGTAGAAATTCTTGGTTGACCCTACAGGAGTCCATCTGAGTTTATATCGCCCCCTTATCTATTTAAGCTGCCAAGCAGCAATCTACCCCTGCTGTGTTCCAGTTTGAAAGGGAAGTATAGTTACAAGTTGGGAGAAATTTCATCTTAGTCCTCAAGGGTGACAACACATATGGCCTTTGTTGTATAAAGTTGGTTGCAGGTCCATGGACTACAGTAGCCATTTACCGTCATGTTTTTTTTTAAATAATAGTGACAAGAGAGCACACAGTCCACCTGATGGTTAATGGATGCTGTGGCGCATAGACATCTACATTTACCCTCGATTAAGAATCAAAATGCAGATGCGTCGTCACCCGTGAGGACTAAGATGGAATGCTTTGTTTCCAGTAAAAAGGGTCTCCGGTTCTCTACACTCACCATATGAAACGCAACAGCATTAAGCTGCTATTTTACGCAGGTGTTCTGCGAGAGCGTGGTCATACTCCGGCCGAGCCGACCCATTCGTGCTACAACTACAATATAGCTGCAGTGTGGCTCTACCACGTATAGAAGCTCAGCTTAAACAGGGAGAAATAAATTCAAAATATGCAGTATTATATATTCTTGATTGAGAATCAAAATATCACCCCTGAGGACCAAGACGGAATGCCTCATTTCCATTAAAAAGGGTCTCCGGTTTTCTACACTCACTATACGAAACACAGCAGTATTAAGTTGCTACTTTACGGTGGCATTCTGTGTGTGTAGTCCTGCCCTAATTACGCCAAGCAATTTGTGTTGCAACCACAACTAAACATGGCTACTATGTTAAAATGTACTCATAAGTACTCTCTTGGCCTTTTTCCACTCTTATAATAAAAAAGTGGCATCACACAACACAATATTTACCTAGCTATAAAAGTTGCAACGTATTTAAAATATGAATTGAGTACATAACATCTAGAAATTGTCAATTTTCTTGTGTAAAATATATTAATCTACTAGCTGTTCCCCGCAACTTCGTCCGCGTGGTATTTATTACGATTGAATTTCATGTTTTTTTTTTTGTGCGGAACCCTAATTCTTTTTCTAAAATTAAAGTAGCCTAAATTACTGCTTATAATATCTGTCGCCAGTGAGAGTCCCATCAAAATCGGCACAGCCATTTCGGAGATTAGTTTCGGAGATTAGCCGGGATAAACAAACAGATAGGCAGACAAAATTTTAATATTTTTTTTTTGTCATTAGTACCGTATATGTACTTATATGATATATGAAAGTCATATGCATTTAGTAAAATCTGTTATTATGACATTACAAACAGACACTTCCATTATATTTATCCCAAATAATGGCCAAATAATTTTCCTTAGGGCGGGAAACCACATTTCTTATCTCAGAGTAAGAAAATGTCTCATATCGAGAGACATTCAACACAAATGAAAATAGAAAATATGAGTGTTAAAATTTTCCTAAAATAATATACATTAACTAAACTGTAGCGGTACACATAGTGGATGTACTTAGACGAAATAGAGTGAACTTAGAGGAAAAAACGAACGAGAAGTGGGATGTAACGTGGAAAATTGTAAAGTATAAAGTAAAAACAGTAAAGTATAATTTAATCTTTTAAAGTTTTCAAAAGAATTTAATTATTATAATACAAAGTCAATATTGAATAACAGTAAATCAATTTCGCAATTCATGAGAAATAATTTGTTGACACATGCCGATTTAAAATAAAACCTATTCTAACACAACCATGAAAGAGTCTATAAAATTTGATCACTAATATAAAGTTACTAATGGCTGTGAAAGTAACCAGTACCTGAAAACTGAGATCATAGAGTGATATTACTTAGTTGAGATTTTCCTGTAATATTGATATAGTTACCAATACATTATCACACAAGTTGAAGGAATTACGACTAAAAGTCTAAAGTATAAATTCATAAACTTTTGCAAAACCATTTTACTAGACAATTTAATTACATAATCAGCACCTAATTAAGTTTTCATTAAAACCGATTCTAGGTTTTAACAAAATCTTGCTGCCAGCTGACAGCTGACAACTGACAACGGGTGCTATTTCATTTTGTAGTCTTTACATGAGTATTATTTATATCAAGAGAAGCCATAAAAAGGAAGAAGAGTATTATTTATTTGTACTATTGTAAATGTTTACAACATTCTTATAAATGTCACTTAAAACTACTTCATCAGCACTTACACTGTAATCGGACGGAAATACAGATGATAGCAAACTGTTCCACCCCTTTGTATGCATTAACAACGAAACAAACCGTTTGATTAAAATGCGTACAGCCTAAGAAGAACATACAGTCAGTTATGGTGTTTGGTGTTGTCGGAAGCCGACATAAACAATAAATTGGTATGGTTGTCAGAACGAGAAGTGATAAAAAACTGATTTTATTTTATTTCACGCTTAATCAAATCCCTGTGTTTGTGGAAACTGATGAAACTTTAATTCTTTATCTTTAAATGAGGACGACCCAAAGTTTTTTACCGCACATATTAGTGTGAAGCATTTTAATTTATTTGCGTGACAGGACAACCCTAGCGAACAGCTCGGGCCGCACCGCACCGCACGATTGCCCCGTCTAGACGCCTTCGATGACCAACTGTTAGTGGTAGTTGGATTGTGACAAAAGGGTGGAGATTCGCCAACCGTCTGGTTGTTCGATAGTGGAAAGTGAGGGGAGGAGTTAAATCATCTAATTCCTGTACACACTCTAGAATATATCCTACCATTTAACATTATATTATACTATGTCCTTATATTCATATATATGCATATATTTATAATAGATTTTAAGTCAATAAAGTAAGTACTAAGTACCAGATCATTTATATACTTCTTATCTACACTAGTCCTTTAGCAGCATTGAGCGTGGCTCTCTGTTCCACACCGCGTATCAAAGTGCCCAACAAGCCTTCCATCTCGTTGGCAGTTTCACGCAGTTGCGTGTTGTCGAAACATGAATCTACAAATAGAGGGCGTCACATGAGATACATCTGAGAATTGTTTGATCTCTTTCAAAGTTAATTATGTATATACCAGCTGATTTTTATTTACCGTGAGGAAAACAATAGCATGCAAAAGGTGAACGAAGTAGAAGCCTATGGCATAGACATCTTTAAGTGTTTTCTATGTGAAAAATATAAAAATACGATTAAAAATAAGGAATTTCAAATCAAGTGCACCCTACTCTATGTATTACTTTATTTGTTTATGTTGATATGTGGCTATCTATCTATATATTTATCTATACAACCTTTAAAAGTCCACTGCTGAACATAGGCCACCTCCATAGATTGCCTCATATGGATTTTGCCATAGTTGCCACTCAGTTTTTTTTTAATTCTGCTGTTATCAGGAAGATTTTGTTACCCATCTCCTGTTTTAGTTTTCTTCTGTCGCCTCTTACGACACCTACGGGACGACATGGGTTGGTGGGTAACTGGGTATTCTGACCCCGCCACTACACGGTTGAGTAATAATGAATTTGTAACGCTCTAATTTGCCCAGTTACTAGGTAAGACTACTTAAAATTACTAGCGTTATTAATGGATCAATTTAATAAAATGAAAAAAAAACTACTAACCAGTAAATTTAGTACTTAGGTATAGTTTCAAATGTTTTAAAGGTGATAATTCAAAAAATTACTTCATGTACTTACCGTCCATTGCGAAATTATTAGTCAATATCTGCTGCAGTCTGTCCAAAACAGTATCCAAGTCTGCGTTGAGTTCCTTCATCTTGTCATTACTGGTCTCCACAGAGCGAATGTCGTCAGCGAAACGTTTCTCCGTAACGGACAGACTATGGCACTCAATTGGCTTGGCCTTAGAGTGGAAAGAATCACGGGGTTTTGTAGTAGTTGCAATTGATGCTGTTTCTGAAATAATAAAACATGCTTTTAGTTGCATAAAATGTAAACAGTTTAGCTTTTGTAGTGGACTTCTATTAGTTCGAAAGGGAAAGTTACAATTAAATTGAAGGACACTTTAGAATGATATCTATGGATAGAAATTTAATTATATATTAATATGGATATTATAGACTTCAATTTCTTTAGATATAGAATCCATAGAATGATATCTATACCAAGTAAAAACTTTTAATGGACTTTCGACTGGCATGCTGTGATCAAAATTAAAAAAAAATTGTCAGTCGTAGGACTGCACGCAGGCCGTGTCAACTTCCTAATAGTAGATTGGTACCGGGGGATGACCTTGGGGGGATATAAGGAAGCTAAATGGAATAATATTCATCTCCCTCGCACTTTTTGTTATCATTATAATACTTAATTATATAATATTTTCGTTAAACATATATCTATTACGTTTTGATTGAAGTAACAAAATTTATGAATATGAAACTGCATAGTATAATAAAACAGCAAGTTATGGCAATAGCAAATAAAGAAAATCACAAATGGCTGATCCCTTACGCTTGCGGTTGTGTTCCCGTTTATTTGTGTTGTAAATTAAGTTTATATTTTGATATAAACTTATTTCTTATATTATTAACGTTGAGTTTAACATCCCGTTCCTCCGTTTTAGTGTTTACAGTAAGACAGAAACTCAAAAACAAATGCTGTGCATTGTGCTAAAGAGACAGAGACTCAATTTTAAATAGGGTGTCAATATTCTAAATAGGGTGTCTTAGGATGTGTTTAACATGTTAAATTTTGCATAGGTTAAAATTAAATAATTTTTTTTGGAAACTGACACAATAAACATTTGATATTTCCATATTTTTCATTTGTGATTTAGTATCATTTTGTTGTGTAAGATATATTTATTTGCGTTTGGTCAGTCTCTGGTAAAACTGGTTTTAATTTTAGGACCATACTTACACCGCAACAGGGCTAAAGAAATTAAACTTAAGGTAGTGCTAATTAATGACATGAAAAGTTGACTTATTTGTTAATACAGTCAATAACAAATAACGAAAATAATTTCTACAAATCAGTAATATTATTGGTGGCATCTATAATATAATCAGGTTATTGGAGTTAGACATAATATTGCAAAGCTATTGCCTTGTTTATAAAATGTGAAGGTAAATAATGTTTTCTTGTCAGAAAAAAATGTTTATATTATATTGTCTAATCTTTTTTATATAAAACCAATATTCTTTATATTTTAATTACTTTCCATTTTGCTTAAATGTCATGTTACATAACTACTTAACTACTAAATCGATATTTAGTTAAGAGCTGTTGAGAAGTGTTTACATGCATAAAGTTAAAAATTAGTTAATTACTCCGTCACTTATTACGACCATCAATGTGCCAACGGTTTTTCTATGTACCAATGTGGACAGTATGTAATGTAAATAAAAATTATGTTATTTCAAAGACCACTTTTTTCACATTGACTTGAAATACAGTTCCTTTTTTATATTAAAATGATTGCTAATAGTTTCAAAAGTAGTTTATGAATGTAAAGTACCATAATTTACAAATAACAACTTTGTGCTTTTGTTTTCGTTTTAATTTAGCAATATATATCATTGAAACGAAAAACCACAAGCTATATCTATCTATATGGTATTTTACATTCTTAAGGCATTTTTGAAACGAAACAACCAAGACGCCTACTACGAAAAAACACGTTTCAAAATTCCCGCGCAAAAAAGTTTTAGGTGGCACGACAGAGATGGCGTGTATTATGGGTGCCATTTTCTTTGTTTGAAGTTGACATTCTTCCCGCCTAAAGGAGGCACTACACAACCGTAGTACTATTATTTATTCTGCGACACTACTAACACTATAATACCTAAAGGTATATAGTGTTCTGTGACTGCACATCAGAAGTGAAAACTTCTTATGCCGGGTTTCCACGCTTGCCAAGTCTCGGCAAGCATCCACAAGCACAAGTGTGTAAAGAGGGCGTTTGGCTTGGCTTGCGTGAGCTTGTGGACGCTTGTCCCCGATCCGGGCTAGTGTCGGTTTTTGGACACAGATCAAAGGGCGCTTGCGGCAAGCGCTTGCAACGCATTCACACGTTGGTGCGCGTTTAGTAACCATTGTGATTTCGCGACCAGCGCATGTTTAATTCTTTGTTCTAGAAAGTTTCAAATGCTTGGAGTCGTCTTGCCGAGTTAACGGAAAAGCCAGTAAAAGAATTAAAAGCCAAAAAATTCCTTGTTTTTATATTTCAAATAAAAGTATGTTAAACCAAACGCAATAGCCGACACAAGTTCGGTGTCCGCCATGCTTGGATATACGTAGCACACTGACGCATTCACAAGCATGTAAACAACTTCCAAACGCCAAACGAGATTTGTGGACGCTTGGGGCTTGAAGACGTTTGCCGAGGCTTGGCAAGCGTGGAAAGGCACCATTAGCTTCACAAACTTATAAACATTATTTTTCGGTTAAGAAATATTTTTAGGAAGTATTTTTATTAGGAATTATTTTTATCAACATATTAATATAGTAATAGTTTTCACTTATTGCGCTGTTTTATATGAAAAAGAATGATTATTGTGTATGTATATGTATCTGACCGTGACGGTCACGCGAGTTCAGCGCTTCCATCCCAAAAAGTACACAACATGCCTAAAGAAGTTTTCCCTTCAAAAGCAACAAATTGAGTATATTTAATTTAGGCCTTATGACTTACTTTCAGTTAATTTTTGGTGACCTCGACGATTCACTTATGTTCCTGAGCTGTCTAACACTTGGATTATTGGAAATCAACCCCAGAGCCCTCAGCAAAACAACACATTATATATAATATGTATGATATTACTTTCACAAAAACCATACAGAAAATTTTACTTACCATTATACCAATTGCTCATATCATTCATGGATACAGTAGATATGCTATCAGAAGTGGCATGTACCACAATAGGTTTCAGTGCATCTCCTGACATTGTAAGTAAGTTCTGAGTGTCCGTCTGTTTGGAAATCACCGAGAAATTTCCAGAATCCATACTAAGTATTCGAGGTTGGTTCTTAGGATTCTCAGGCATTTTTGATTGTTTCTCATCTACAACCTGTATTGGACTGAAGAGATCAAATGCTTGTGGACGTTCGACCTTTTCGGTCTTTGTTGCTTCTAATGGAATGTCGGAGGGTGCCAGGTTTTCCTAAAAATATTTGTAAATAATTTTATCGTTATTACAAACAATATAACTACCTATTGATACGCTTGTGATGAGTGAAATGCCTATTGGGATGAGAAAACATGGTATTTTCAACACACACACTATGATTGTACATTACGGCGTCCAAAATCACTAAGCTTCTTCACAGAGGTCCTTTTTATTCGCAGATGCCGTACTTCATTTGCTTTTTAGTTGCTTTCAGCAGATCTTCGAAGTAATTTTCGCCATCGTTGCCTAAAATACTTTTAAGTACGCCGGCGTACGCTTTCATATCCGATGAGAATAAGGCAGAACATTCTCGCCCAATCTGGTTCCTTCAAACATTCCCCTCTTTCAATGCGAAAATTCGAGAAGAGGATTAATTATAGATACAAAAGTGAAGTCTCAATGCCTATGGCCATAAGATTGAGTCTTGCTTGAACTATTCTCGGATTGCCCACATATGGATTATTTTTATTTATATGTATCATGGCAAAAACACTATCTTAGTGAACAGACCATATAAATATACTAATATAGAATTTGAAAAACAGAATTAATATTTATAGTTTACCTTTAAAGCTTTTAGCCTATCAATCTGTGTTGATATTAAACAGTAGTGCGTGTCCACTTTTACTTTTAAATTATCCTCAGAGTCCTTCACTGTATTTTGTAACTGCGTTGATAGCTCTTTAAGTGCTCTGGAAAAAATTATTTAGCATTATGTTAGCCAAGTGATAGAAGCATAAGAGATTCCCTCACCCCATGAGGGTCCTAAGAGGACACTAAGAAAAATTTACAACCGATTTGAACTCCGCCATTGCCGGTCCCAAGCCCGGATGAGAAAGGAGGAGGGGACGGTTCCGCCGGAGAGAGTGGGTGTATCCGGTGGACTAACACACCCACCTGCGCTAGGACCTGCGCAGTCGAGCGCCGTACGCGGTTTTGGATTTTGGGTTTTATTTTTTTTGGCCCGGAACCCTAATTATTTTTCTAAAAAAAAAGTAGCCTAAGTTACTCCTTATAACATTCACTCGTCTGCGTGAAATTTACTACGATTTCATGGGTTTTATTTTTTTTATTTTTTTCTAAAGTAAAAGTATCCTTAGTTACTCCTTATAAGATCAGCTATCTGCCAGTGAAAGTCCCGTCAAAATCGATCCATCCGTTTCGGAGATTAACCGGAACAAACAAGCAGACAGACAGACAAAAATTTAAAAAATTGTGTTATAAATACCGTATATACTTTTAGTAAAAAGCTCATGTGCATTTAGTAAAAAGCTGTTATTTTGACATTACAAACAGACTGGCATGTTTTATTTTTTTGTATAGATTGAACTAACGCAACGGCAATATATTTATGCGGAGCTCTCAGCTTGGTGACAAGGTTTTACTAACTATTCTTACTTGTTTTGCGTCTCCAACTGCGTGATAATATCTTGCAATGTAGTAGCTGGGTTATTTGCGTTGCTTCCAGAAGCTTTGCCAACTGTAGATGTGAAGATGGTCTGCCTCTCTTCCTTACTTCTTCGGATGGATCCGGGGTTGCCAACTTTGTCTATACTCTTCTTAGAAATTTTTTTGCTAGTCTTCCTCTTTTTTGTTTTCGTGCAAAAGAAAAACCGTTTCATGCCCTTTATAAAACCTAAACATTCGGGTGGTTTCACCTGGAAGAGAAAAATAAATGTAAATCTACGTAATCTTTTATAATGTAATATTTTATATGTGGTAGATGCAGAGATATAATCGTAGCACGAATGGGTCGGCTCCATGGGAACGGATTATGCTCTCACAGAATATTAGCGTAAAATAGCAGCTTAACGCTGCTGTTTCATATGGTTAGTGTAGAGAACCAGAGAACTATTTCACTGGAAATGAGGCATTTCATCTTAGTCCTCACTCGTGACAACGCATCTGAACTTTGGTTTATAATCGACGACAGATGTAGAAGTCTATGGGTCACAGCAACCACTTACCATCAGGTGGACTGTGTGCCTATTTGTCACACTTATCCTATAAAAAAAAATATCGAAAAAAATCTACAGGTATGGTATCTCACTATGTGGTGACTATATAAGAGACTCCATCTCATGCTGTAAGGTTTTTTATAGACCAAGGTTGACAAACGACCACACAGTACACCTGATCGATTAGAATCAAAATGTGCATGTATAAAATGTAGATGTGTTCTCACCCCGAGAAAAGATAGAAATTCTGGTTACCAGTAAAAATGGTCTCAGGTTCTCTACACTCATCATACAAACAAAAAAAGCATTAAGCTGCCAGTTTACACTGGTATATTTTGAG
Organism: Parnassius mnemosyne; assembly: GCA_963668995.1. Lineage (NCBI taxonomy): Eukaryota > Metazoa > Arthropoda > Insecta > Lepidoptera > Papilionidae > Parnassius > Parnassius mnemosyne. Next base: position 34,155,395 of record CAVLGL010000068.1, on the reverse strand, counting down.
AGTGGACCTGACAAAACTAATACACATGTGGCAAAAGGCGCTAGCCGCCGTACCTTGAAAAGCTGCAGGTGCAGCCTACGCCGTACTGAAAATTACAAATGTTGGCAGCCATTTTATTTGTTTAAATGTCAATCTGAATGTTGCCATCAACATGAAATAAAAGATGATTTTTATTTTCAAATTATTACATAGTATAATCTATACATTGTAGTGTCTGTTTGTAATATCAAAATAACATTTTAATAAACACATATGAAAGTATATATACGGTATTTCTAACAAAAATACAAAAACAATTATTAAAATGTTTGTCTTACTGTCTGTTTGTTCCGACTTAACTGGCACTGACAGATAGCTGATGTTATAAGGATTAACATAGGCTAATTTTATTTTAGAAAAAAAAAATTAGGAATCCACGCAAAAAATTAAAACCCATGAAATCCAATCGTAATAAATACCAAGCGGGCGAGGTCCGGGAACTGCTATTATGTAACTATTATGTCATAATTTGTATTAAACTTTAACTTAATTTTACATGCATTGTAGTTTTTAAAGACATATATGTTTCGGTTTTAATTTTTACATCGATAATTTTTGCTTTGATTTGTGTATCGTTAATCGCTTTTTTTAAATCGATTTAACAATGTTACATCTCTAGACACGCCAAAAGTGTAAGCTGTCTCACCAGCACCATGCTATAACGCAAAGACTATAACAAATATATTATTAAGATTTTAAACAACATATATAAATATTTTTGTAGTGCCATAGACTGTTAATAACCACAAAGCATAACCGAAATCCACCTGCAGCATCAACTTCCTGGACGGCTTGTGAGAAGTTTTATTCATTCATTCATTCATTATATCCTTCCATTGCTGAACATATGCCTCTCTCATAGATTGCCTCTTAGGGGGGATATATGTAAGGTGTTAAGGCCCACAGCTGCCCCTGCAAAGGTCGCCTTGGCTAGGGCCCATAGTAGCCTCTTCGACGGGCAGCCGAGGGTTCGGGCTCAAATGGCCATATGGAAACTTGACCTATCATACTACAAAATAAGGAGAAGGCTAGGAAAATAAATGGTACGTACCTACATCCGAATCTAAGACCGCCCCAAGGCTCGGTCAGGCCGTAGGTAGAGTATATGCATGTAAAGTGGTGTTTAGTGGTGTGTATATGAGGGTGACCTGGCCCAGTTGAGGTGACCTGGCAGCGCGACGGTTTCCATGCTGCCCCACAATGCTGCATCACTCCAGCAGGCGTCCACCATGGAAAGGTTCTTTCTTCATTGTCACTATTTCAGTCTATTAACTTTATTGTACATTTAACTAACTTCAACTCGACCAATTCAACGTTCATCGTAGAATCGAACACGTGATACCCGACACAGTAACGGACAGTAGTTCAAAGTTCAACATTCAATGTCCCGGATTCATTTATCTTCATATTACAAATAGGGAACCAACGCGATCTCTTCATGAGTCACACGGTTCAGCGTTACAAACACAACTAAGTTCCTTCGTTCGATATTAAACACCACGCCGCAATAAGAATTCAAAATTAACCTAGTTTAATCAGTCAAACACAATACAAGCCTCTTGTCAAGAACTTAAAACCTAGACAACCTAAACCGAGGCGGTTTTCACAAAACCCCAATTACGTAGCGAAGTAACACGCACTAAATCTAGCAATCTAGACCGTACACCGGTCGCGCGAAACTTCTGCAGCGATAACCGAGATACGCGGATTAACCGCACCGCTGCCAGCGAGCTACTGTTGGACTCGACCCGACTGCCGGTAGCAACTAACTCCCGCCAACCACCCACTCGTCTAACCAGTTATGAACGCACCGCATCGAGCCGAGCGCTCTCCGGCGTCAAATCTTGAAACCAGCGTTTGGGCGCGAACATAAGGAGTACAGGATTTCTTTAACGAACAGCGACCTTGCTTGGCATTTATGTAGGTAACACATATGCTTTTTTACAAAAATATCAGAAGAATTAAAAAACTTACTAAGGCATTATTACACTCTTACCTCGCCGTCAATAATTTCATGAACTAAATGTGTCTTCTTATGTCCTGTTACTAATGTCATATCCTTGTCATATAAGTAACACTTCTCACAGAAGTAGACATTGCTACATTTTGAACACTTGAATTGTAAAACCTGAAAAAATACTCATATAATTTTATAAGTTATAAGTATCTAAAGTTACAGGTTATAGCACATTATACAGGGTTATTTTGCAATATACGGCCAAATTGCAGAGAAGGTTCAGAATAAGTAATATACGCGAATGGTGAAGATAACTTAATTTAAAAAATCTCAAACATTGTCTCCTTTTTATCTTTTAAATTCAGAATGCATGGTAATACTTTATTTTAACTGATTGTCATTCATAAATATCTAACGCCTACTATTTTAATACGCACGAACACATTCGTAAGGGTCGATCGGTCGGCAAAAACGTTGTGAACTGAATCGCACACAGAGGAGCGCGCATACGCGTAGTTGTAGCCCATAAATCACATTCAATTCGGGATAATTTAAAATAAAATTAGAAGCCTTATTTACTCGTATTTTCAAAAACTGCAATAACGGTCTATCATTATTTATATATTTGATCTTAAGTATTAAAATTAAGGTACTCTTTGAAAAATAACCCTGTATAGAGCAATTAATCCATCGCACTACACCAGTGTGTGTTGACGACACCTTACTCGCCTTAAAATATTAAATTTCCAGACATACGGTTTCCCCACAATCTTTTACTGTACTGCTGGACATTTGTTTAAACAGTGGTTTGAATTTCAATTAACAATTTCATTGGTGCTAGTGGGGACGACCTTATCAGGACAGACCTAAATCAGGGTATTGAAAATAGGTTGATCATCATCATCACAGCCTATGAAACCCACAGCCAAACATAGACCTCCTCCATATATTGCCTCATAGGGCGGATATTTTCCATAATTGCTACACTTGCCATGCGGGTTGGCAACTGCATTTTTTAGTCCTTACTAAATAAATAGATTATTAATATAATCTTGATTAGGCTAATGCCTAATCTAAAGAAATTATGACTATGCAGGATATATCATTGTGCCTAAAGTACAATACATGTGACCGTTATCTAATATGATATGTTAATAAACCTTAGCAATTCAATTTAAAGCCTTAAACGTTAGCAATAGATTACAGCACAACAATGTCAAATGCACACAAGAACTACTACAACTTCATAATATGCTATAACAAAAATGATGTATGTATAGATAATTTTATAAAAATTAACGCCTAACATGTTATGCGGACTGCAAAATGTTTAAAAACATCCTCTTCAAAATTACCTGTGTTAATGGTTGAGTGCAAGATGCACAAGTTACAGATGAATGAGAACATTTACGGCTAACCACAATGCGTTGCAAGACAGGAAGCCATCTAGCACTGGCACAGTTCTGTATACCCCATTCAGCCACAGCCCGCGCACTGACGCCCAACATGCCTGCACCCTGAAATTCATTTGTTCAGATAAATGTTAATATACCTAGTCAGGTCATAAATTCTGTCACATGTTTAATATAAAATAATTGAAACAAGTTTATTCATTATGTAACCATTTATATACCAAAATGAACTTAACAAAACATAGATTCTTATGACACTAAAGTTTATTCAAAATGACCTCCGTGATTTTGAATACAGGCCTACAATTTGCGCGGCCAGTCGTCTATCGCAGCACGAACGAGGTCCATGTCAATATCGGCGGCTGCCTTAATCAAGGATGTCTTGAGTGACTCCAAATTGGGATGAGGCTTTGAGCACGCCTTTTCCTCTAAGTGTTGCCATATCTTATAATCTAACGGATTCAAATCTGGACTGGAGGAGGGCCAGTCTTCGTGCCGGATGAAGTCGATTTCACGCGCCGCCAGCCAGTCTTGTGTGGTCTTCGCTCTATGAACTGGCGCCGAATCTTGTTGGAATACCCAGTGCCTGTTATAGAATATGGTATGAGAAACAGGTTCCACAAGGTTCGTCAGGACTGTATTTTGATACACAACTGCATTCGTTTTTACACATTTCTCACAAAAATGTACCTCTGTTAAGCCCCAATAAGAAACTCCCAACCATACCATGAGCGAGGATGGAAAATGACGTCGTTGGACACGCGGAATACGGTTGCTCGCTTCTTCACTACTATGTCTTCAATACTATGCGTACACCTTATCATTTTGTTTGTTGTAGCTCTTTTCTACGGTAAAAATTTTTTCATCCGAAAAAAGAATTTCCCGATATTTTTTCCCGCGTACCGCTTCAACAAAGCGCGGATCTCTTCAGTCTCAGGTCCATTAGACGAGCATTTAAACGATGTCCTGTTTTTCTTCGATATGCCCGAAGCCCTAAGTCTTCATTTAACACCCTTTTTACCGTGGTTCTGCTTAACCCCATCTGAAGGGCCAACAGTTTCTGCTTACGTTTGGGATTTCTTTGAATTCGCGCCTTCACAGCTTTTATCACTGCTGGAGTCCTAACAGACCGAGGGCGACCACTTCTTGACCTGTCATCTACACTAGAGTCTTCATTGTATCGTTTCATGGTACGATAAACGAATCTTTTGGTTATATTCAAATTTTTCAGTATGTCAAAAATTTGAATTGGCGCGTAACCGCAACGATGCAACGCAATAACTGCAACACGGTCTTCTTTAAGCGTCCACTCCATATTTAAAAATGAGTAAAATTCTAAAAAGTATACAGTTGTATTTTCATGAACAATTCGAAATTCGAATTCAATAAACTTTTTAGTGGCCAGCATTCTAAAAGAAAAGTTTTTACTGTGTGACAATACTTATGACCTGACTAGGTATATTGCATAACAAAATGTTTATATGCACATATTACAAGGCCGTGCAGTGGCGGTATAAGAATATACACTACCCCATATCGTCCCGTGGGTATCGTAAGAGGCGACATAGGGAAACTGAAACAGGAGATGGGCAGCAGTGGCTAACTAATAACGACTAAAAATAGAAAACTGCGGTTGCCAACCCGTTTTTGAAAAATCCCAAATTTGGATACTTTTGACCCATTAAAAATACTCAAAGAAAAAGAATGAAATATAAAATATATTTTTCTTTATATTTTTTGTTGAAATACGAATAAAAAAGGTCATATCACAATAAAGTTAATATTTTCGTAGTTACGAACTTTTCAAAGTTTGATAAATCCCGAATTCGGATACTTTTTGACTCATTAAAACTTTATCGTAGTCATAGGACCTATTTTATTTGTACGAGGGTGGATTGAAAAGTACTCGGCCTAACCAAGAAAATAAACAAATACTAAATCAGTTATATTTTTATTTTTCTACATAATCACCATCAAGTTCAATACACTTTTGCCACCTCCCTTTCCAAGCATTTAGACCGTTGAAAAAAAATGATTCTTCCTTAGAGTCAAAATATGCGTCTACAGCTGCTTTGACCTCGTCGTTTGTCGAAAATCTTTGACCTCCCAAGTGCTTTTTTAGGTTAGGGAACAGAAAGAAGTCTGATGGTGCCAGATCAGGTGAATACGGCGGATGCGGTAACAGTTCAAAGCCACAGTTGTGAATTTCAGCCATTGACTGTACTGACGTGTGAACACGGGCGTTATCTTGATGAAACAGGACTTTTCTTCTGAGCATTCCTCGACGTTTTTCTTTTATTTCCTCTCGTAAACGACGTAGTAAGGTGCAGTAGTAATCAGAGTTTATATTCTGACCCCTTTCAAGATAATCAATCATAATCACACCTTTCGAGTCCCAGAATACTGAAGCCATCACCTTATTTGCCGACAAAATCGACTTAGCCTTTTTAGGGGGTGGTGAACCAGGTCTTCTCCACTGTTTTGATTGTTGTTTTGTTTCCGGTGTACAGTAATGAACCCATGTTTCGTCCATAGTAACAAAACGATTCAAAAAATCATCTGCATCGGCTTCAAATAACTCCAAACAGTTGCGTGAAATAGTCAATCGCGTCCTTTTTTGTTCAACTGAAAGCAATCGCGGAACCCACCTCGCAGACACCTTGTGGAAACCCAACTCGTTGACAATGATGTTTTGAGTTCGTTCATAAGAGATGCCTATAATCTCGGCTATCTCTCTAATTTTTAATCTGCGGTCTCCCATTATTAAATCAAGTACTTTTTTAATATTTTCGTCAGTAGTTGACGTCGAAGGCCTTCCAGAGCGGGGTTCATCTTTCACACTCTCTCTACCACGCTTAAATTCTGCTATCCATTTTTTGACGGATGAATATGACAGAGCACAATCGCCTAATGTACTGACCATGTCATCATGGATGGCTTTTGATGATAGCCCCTTCTTATGGAGGTACTTAATGACGGCATGCTGCTCGATTTGCTCCATTCGCGGAAATTATGTCCGATTACTTTGTTATTAAATTTATAAAATCACAACTAATTATCGCACACGTTTCGAACTTCACAGAATGAACTAGTCTGAACTAAACTAAATAATGTGGGTAGTATTAATTTTTAGAATTGAATGGATCTGTGTTAGGCAGAGTACTTTTCAATCCACCCTCGTATTTCATCAAAAAATAAAACATGCAAAAATGTCCCGTCTGAAAATAACAATTCCTTGCAATTGAAAAAAAATCGGTTTAAACAATATGGCACCAAGTTGCCCCATGGCAAAATGCATTTTTATATTATCAATGGGACAATATGAAGAAAAATTGAGGTGGCATAGTTTTCGGTACTCATGCGCTATGGTGGTTTCTCCTGGACTATGGTGGAGTCTACCAATTAGTTCAGCAGACATATTATGCTGCAGGATACGTTTACTACATGGTATACGAGTATCATCATCACCATCACACCCTATCAAAAGTACACTACTGAACATAGACCTCGCCATAGGTTGGCTCGCTTAGCAAGCAGGTTGGCAACTGCATTTTTTTTATTTTGAGTTGATATCAGAAAAACGATGCAGACCATCTCCAGTGCTGTTTTCCTCTACTGCACCTACACGATGGTGGATATACATGGATGTTATTGTACAAACTGATGAAATTAAAAATAGGAAAGTATTTAAAATGTAGGGCACACATTTAAAAGGTAAAAACTTTTACCCATCAATTTAATGTGAAAGGAACTCGAATAACAGTTCCAATGCTGATTTACCATAAAATATTACAATTAAAATCTATTTTTAAGGATATAAAGTCCATCTCATACATGCTTTTAATAGCTTTTCTCGCATTAAATTAAATATTTTTTTAAAACAAAATTCAATCACAAAAACAAAAACAAAATCAACAAAATTTCAAATCGATATGTATTCATATCGATGAAATAATATATCGTCAAATAAATACCCTAAATTCTCCCAACAATACTGCTTTTGAGGAATAATAAAAAACAAATTCACAAAAATTAATTGAACATTATTGTCACCAACAATTACGACCTTTAATCATGCGGTAAATTGTTAGAAAATTCTCTGTAATCTGCTGGCAGGACTTCTTTAATTTGCTGAAGGTCATCGTATTTTCGAGCTTTAATTTTCAGTCTGGTTTGGTGCAAATTTTGTATTTCCTCAAAACTTTTTGCTGAAAAAGGTCCTTTCCTTTGGAGCAGCAGCGTACATGGCTCTTCATACCGCAACTTATATTTTCTCCCAATGGACAATACATGAGTGCGCGAATATCGGTGACTAGGGTTTCCCGCTGATCGTCCAGGGCGAATGCTTTTGTAGCTTGAAATATTACGGCAATCTTTGAAAAAAGTATGTTCCAAATACTCGACATCAAATGGATTATTGTGCACAGTCAATAATTTGAACGTAGTCCGCAGGAACATTTATGATTCTATTACGCATTTTCCATTCTATTAAAGAATCCATAGCATACACTTCCATTTGTGTATGGCAGACTTCTAAATATTTCTGATCGATAGTTATTTTGTTTTTAACTGCCATATTTAGAAGCGCATTTGACAAAGTCACATTACGATTTTGATAAACACAGCAATCAGAATAAATAATAATACGTATATCTGTTTTGTTTTACACTTACTACGTGATAGAGCCACGCTGCAGCTATATTATGGTTGTAGCACGAATGGGTCGGCTCGACCGGGGAAGGACCACGCTCTCACAGAAAACCAGCGTAAAATAGCAACTTGACGCTGCTGTGTTTCGTATGGTGAGTGTAGAGAACCGGAGACCCCTTTTACTGGCAAAGAGGCATTCCATCTTAGTCCTCACGGGTGATATCTTGAGTCTATATTGAGGATAGATGTAGATGTCTATGGGTCACAGTAACCACTTACCATCAGGTGGACTGTGTGCTCGTTTGACACCCGATCCTATAAAAAAAAAATTGATGAAATCTTTTCCTCAAATAAATCCAAATTATCAAAATCTATCCAAACAGAAGCAAACTCATCTGCATTAAGCCCACCTTCCGTTTCGTTTCATACAAAACATTAGCCATATTTGCTGTTATTATTATAAAAGTACAAATTATGCACTTGAAGCTTTGTTTTGTAGTACAATGTGCTACAAACATTTGACTAAAGCTGAACGCACATATGTCCGCGCCGTACGCGCCGTACGCGCCGAATTTTCCTGATGGCCTCGCACATTAGCACGCACGCACCGCCCGCGCCGTACGCAAATATTTTGGATTGCCAACAACTCTTGCAGTTTTTTCCAACCACTGGTGTGAAACGGTACATTAGATAGATTAGATTGAAAACATTTATCGCTCGGAATCACTATGGAAAAAAATATTGTAATAGCCTGTTTATTGGCAGAGGAAGAAGAAAACAAAATTAGAAGAAAAAGAAGATTCTGGATTCATAATATTAATTTAAAAAGGCAATTGTATGGAGAGTATCATACTTTATTTAAAGACTTGTTATATGATGATGAACGATTTTTTAGATATTTGCATTTAACATACAAGAAATTTCAAGAATTGTTACATATATTAAAACCATACCTTTCTATGGAAAACTCAAGATATAGAAGGCCAATTGAACCAGAGGAAATCAACCAACCAGTGTACACTTAACACTTAAAAAATATAATTCGAAACAAAAGTCGAAACCACCAGTTTTAGTGGAAAATCCACGAAGTTGGCAACATTACACAACACTGAGTATCCACTCGCGCCAAACGCGCCGCGTTATATGACGTCATCAGCATTCGTCCTTCGATATCGTATACCTACCGCATTTTATAAAATTCGGCGCGTACGGTGCGGGTGTAGTGTGCGAGGTTTCATATGATTTCATACAACGAATTCTAAAATTCGGCGCGTACGGCGCGTACGGCGCGGACATATGTGCGTTCAGCTTTAGATGCCATTAAAACTGCTTGAAGATCTACTGTAAACAAATATCCTCTCAACTGCGGATGTCTAACACTTGGACACGAAAATATCTCCGTTGACTGCGGGTGTCAAAGTGTTAGACATTTTTTACTTGCTTTTTAATGACGAAACAAAGCATTAAGCACTATTTCTAACTCATTCTACCATATGTCGATGTATACAGGATAAAAAAGGATAGCATAAAAACTCCACAGCTTACACACTTTAGTAGGATTTTATATCTATATCGTGTGTTGATTTCGTCTGTCCCTTGAGTCAGCCGTCAGTGTGATTTGATTGACGCGCGCTAACATCGGAGTTGTTTGCAATTATTTCGTACAAATCTTGATTGATTGTGTGGTTAAAATTATGTTAAAACAATGCCTGGGTAACTAATCTTACTATTTGTAACCTCATTTTGTGTTCTATCTCATTTTGTAAGTGTGAAATGTTTTTTTAATTTGTATGAAGCAAACCGCTATCTTAGAACTAACATGCAGGTTGCGGAAAGTTGACTTGAAATGTATGTAAAATTTTAGTGTTTACTGTCAGTTTTCTGTTAAAATATGTGTAATAGTTCATCATGCACATTTTTAATATATGAAAATGAGGATAAAGTGCAATATTTTCAATATTTCAATGTAAATACGCAATAGGTGCAATGGTGTCCATTTCTGAGACGCCCGCAGTTGTGGATTCTAGTTATCTGTTTTGCCGGTGGCGAAATAAGGAACTAAAGTTTGCCATACTGCATAAAGTTCAAATTCGGTTGAATTGTTAGATTTGTAAAGAAACTAGCAGACAAACGGAGCTTTCTTTGACTTCATGATCATTCGATGTTTTAGGGAAAACTAGATGTGGCATTTGAATGTGCCATATGTGTTAACACAAGACTTCGGATTTTTTTTAAACAATTTATTAAAAAAGAAAAGTAGAAAATATTAATATATTTTTTAAATATTTTTATTTTAATATATTTTTATATTTAATAGTTAAAATCTTTATTTATTTTTTATTTTAATATAAACAGTTAGTGGTTATTTCTCAATGAAACAAAGTTTTTTATTAGTTTAATTAAATTCAGAAATGTATACATATTATAGTATTTGATATACCAGAATCGAGAAATTTGCGTTAAGATTGACTGCGCCCAATCAGCCGTCCATTTTATTAAACAGCTCCGCAGTCAACGGAGTAGGGCGGTTAGAGTCTCTGCAGTCGAAAGGTTATTCTCTTTATCTGTTTGTGTTTGTTTTCTAAATTCTTCACCTTTCAATACATGTAATTGGTAATCATGTTCTTCCATTGCCCCAGCTCAATACCTTTCACATATTTCACATTCGTCCTTTTTGGGTCTAAACAGATTTTTCGATGATATAACCTCAAAGAAAGTAGTTTTAGATAGCAGTTGTATGATGTGCAATTTGCACCAGTCAGATACGTAAAACTTATACACTTCCATTTTTGTTTTCCAACGACTGCAGATATTTTTTGTAAGACGAAGCTCGACAGTAATGGGATTCCATTGTTGGTAGAGAGTCAAAACATTCGACCATTGATTTTTGCCCATTTGCAAAAGGGCTCTATCTTTAGTAACTCTAAGTTGACTAGGAATGTCATGAATTATCTTTCATTCTATCTTTCCAAGCATAGTAAACATAGCTTTGCACTCTTACATAATTACCATCAGCAGTTTTAAAATTATACTTGAATGATTGTGCTCATCGAGAATTATCAGACACTTTTCGATCCCTTTGATGTTTTGTTGGAACTGACTGAATAGTATCATTAACGGTTAATAAAGTAATTGGTTGAATATTTTGATTCTTTCTTCATCTCTTACAATGCCACACTTAATTATGCCTGTTTTGTTGGTACATTTGCATCTGTCTTTTAAACACTTTGGCTCTCTTAAACTTTCATAGACCCATATTTATTTATTTTTATTTTGCCATAATATTGAGAGCCTTCTTCACGCAATTTTTTTTTTCTGCAAATCATGTATTTTTATTTTATTGAGATCGCCTTTATCTGAATTTACTTTTCTTAGGCAAGGAAGTATCACTATCGTTTTCTGATTTTGATGAGTATGGAACTAATTAAGGATGGCCTAATTTATCACTGAAATTGTATATTATTATTGTATAAGTATTATTAAATTTTTCTGGCATTGATGAATCGTAACCATAACATTATCATTAATTTCTAAAAAATTTATATTGCTAATTATGTTTACTTTTTCACTAGGTGTGTCAAATATAGTAATAAAATCAGGAACATCAACTAATTCAATCTATGCATTTTCTACTAGCGAGTAATGTTGTCTTGTTATCTTCCAACGGTTGATTTAAAATAGATTAAGTAGGGTAGTCAATCATATTAATAACATTGTTTAATGTGTTAGTGTATGTACTGTTCTGATCTCAGCATCAAAATTATTGTGAATAATGTTATCTTCTTTATTAAGCAATAATTATTGTTGCATAGTAAGAAAATTGCTCTGTTATTCCGTATTAAAAGCTAAACTGATAAGCTTCCTAGTTCTATCTGAAGCAATCAATCTGTGGATTACACAAAAACAAAATATTTTTATCGCTACTACTGTGATGTTGAAGACCATTACAAAAGCAAACACATTAAAGAACCTTAAACAGGTTCTTTAATTTTCGAATAGTGTTAAAATAGCAAAACAACAATGCTTATGTAAAAAATAAAAATATCCAACTCCTAAACGATAAATGAAAAAGTAAGAAATAAATTATGCTAACTCCCTTAACATGCAAGTTTATATTTCGTTTGTGCTTTTGCATCAATTATGCTAATATATATGTATCAAAATTATAAACATGTTATAGGATAGTACTTACATTTTACATAAAATACCAGTTACGTGCCAAGCTGCAAAAAACCTTATGTTTTAGAATAAAACTCTTGGAAACACTGATAGTACTGCTTACGCAACGTCGAATGGCGGGAGTTAACATGATTTCGCGCGTGATTTGGCACGTGTGGAGTTAGCATAAAAGATTGCGGCGCGAAATCTATAACCTGGGTTGAGTTTGTGTAGTTTTTTCTGTTTCGTTTGATACTAAATAGTCAAATTAGCCAAAATTGAAGTAAGCAGCTTAGAATTTTTGGTTGATATTTATTTATTACATTTGGACCTCTCCCTCTCCTTTGTCACACAAACACACTAACAATTCCCTCTCCTTGTAATGATTAACCGATTAAAAAAAAAAACGGAAATGAAATTGATGTATTTATTTCAAATGCCACATTTGTTTAGACCCCTTATCACATAAAACAATTATTCCTTTCTTCTTTACTGATACATGTTATATGGTCCCTTACCTTGTAAAAGCATGCATCAACATCAGCCTGTATTTGATCACAGCTACTCCCCAGATACTTGGAGAGAGCAGTAACGTAAGACAGTAATGCAGCAAGCCGGCGCGGCGACACACAGCCATTGTGGTCAGCGCAACAGTTTGCCAGTGCTAACCATTTCTCTAATACTGACTCCTCACTGAGAAGAATGAGTAGTGTTTTCACGGCTAAAACTCGTATCGGTATCTTCCTTTCTCTGCAAGACATAACATGCATTGGTTATAATACCTAAAAATAAAAAACACACATATAGTAAATATATTTTAGCCTAAGTTGAAAGGCCACACAGTCTATAGTTTACTTACTGTGAGGCTCTTTATGTCTGATTACAGCACTGGGTGCACTGCAGCTTGTCAACAGAAATAGATAAGAAGGGTCAGCTTAAAATTCCTAGTCAAAGAAGACACTCTGCAAAGCCCCTTTTCTTACTTATAAAGTGTGAATATGGCATGATAAGGCTGACATATTCTTGTAGGATAAAAACATGTTTAAATAAAAAAGAAATTAAAAATGAAAAAAATGTGAAATATTAACTTCTGTTATAATTAACACCTTCAGAATTGCTTTAGGCAATATGTATGATAGATAGCTTATGTAGAGCATGGACCAGATGGTCACCATTGCCCCACTATATTATTATATTTTTCTTGATTAAAGCTAACTTTTAGGATATAGTTTTTTTATTTTTTATTAGTTTATTCATAAATATTTATAACTCACTCATCATAAACATTGAGCAGCAAATTAATCAGCAAGTCAACTGTTAAGTCTACATCTCCTGAAAACAAGCCTTCTTTCTCTGCTGCAAAATAAATATCTGCTAACACTGCTTCTAGCTCGGCAGTATCCAGTGAGAGACTGCTCTCCGAGAGACTTAATTGGTGTCTAGCAAACACTCCTGAGCTGATGCGGAGAGGCGGTACTGAAAAACATATACATATATAATTTATAATATGTTTGACTTGACCTTCGTTGTTTATTTAAATGAGAAAGTAAACAAAAATTCTATATTATGGTGATTCCAATTAAACTCATAATTTTTAACAAAGATATCCACAGTAGAACAAGAGTAACTGACAAAGCCCCGCAGATCATTAAGCTAAAGTAGCGGCCAACCATATCGCTCAAAGAACTAACAGCCATTGGAGAAAAAAGGTTCTTGAGTGACAGCTCATACTGGAAAGCTATTGGTGATCACTCTACACTGTAGTATTGAGCGACCACCAATAGAAATAGTGATAACCTGATGAAAGACATAGGTAGTCAGTGGATAAAGGTGGCTCAGGAATGTAATTTGTGTCAATCTATAGGCGAGGCCTATTTTCATAAGTGGACTTGTGATGGGCTGTAGTCAGTTTAATCAGTCAACTAGGTTGAATAATTATATTATACACCACCATACTATAGATATGTAACTAATTTTATCTTATTAGCACTCGTAGTATATTAGGATATGAACTTACAGTAAAACTGAGTAACTCTGGTGGAAATCATAATTGCCATTATTTTTATGTTTATGTATTTATACATATAATATCACCATTATTTGCACTGCTAGATACATCTTTTAAAACTATGTCAAAGTGGCATGCAAACATTGAAAGGTAATACATACCATGACAGACTTGTATAAATAGCTTTCGTTATTTTTAATGAGATAGTCCAAATGGTCAGTGTTAAGATACACAAGAGCTCATTTAGAAACAAATTCTAAAAAACAATCTTACTCTAACACTGTGTTATGTTAATGTAAATAAATCTGCTTACATTAATAAATTACTATAAACTTCTTACCTTTAAAATTTCTTTGTAGTGCGAAAACTTTATATGCTATACGATAAGTGCTGTATTTAATTTCATTATATTCCTCCGAAGATTTCAAGATTATACGAAAATGAGGATGGTCATAATCTTGTTTACCATTTGTTTCACTGGATATGTGGAAAAAGTATTTATTTATTACAATAATAATTATAAACACTCAAACAAAGTGAAAGTTATGCATCTAATACCAACTTAATGTAACACGGATATCCAGATTCATTCTCAATCTTCTTCCAACAATTTGAAGCCATGGCAAACAATTTTCATTATGTTTTATATTCAAATTGAAATTCAACAGATTTTAACAATATATCAAAAAATAAAAATAGAAAAGTAACCGTCACTTAAATTAATTTGAAAATGAAAAATGACATTTTTAAAATAGTCTTGGGTAGTTTGCGAACGACCTAGGTGGGAAGAGCGCTCTTTTAGGTGAACTATACGAACTAGTTCGTCGACAATCACGCTCTTAGTTCTTTAATTTTTTTTTTTTTCTTGCGTCCACTCTATTATGGAGTGGCGCTGCATGGCTAACCGACTGATTTATTTTTATTCTTACCGTTCTTACCAGAGTTTCTTAATAAAGTATATAATTTATAATCTATAGTTAAAGTTTTATTAGTACACAATTCACAACAAATAACAAATATTGCTGGCTCACAATATTAATATGAAAGTAATAGTAAGCAGTTCATATATACCGTAAAGGTCTCAATTCGATTTTACGGTAAGTTTATTTAAAATTAATATTTTACATTTCTTTTTCTACTAATTTTATTAAATACTCGAATACAGTGCAACCTCAATATGACGAAACTGAATGGAATTAGAAAGTATTCGTTATTATACCAAGTAATTCGTTATAATGAGGTTTGTTATATAGAGGTTAGGTGGAACTACAATGCGTTTTAACAAGGTAAGAAAACTTGTTTATTAATCTCAACATTACGTAAATAGTCATCTCTACCTGTAGTCAGTGCCAAGACATGATTTATTGTGGAATTAAGTGGGAATAATTAATAGGATATGTTATGTCAAGATTTCAAATTGAGAAAATTGGTTAAAAAGAGGTAAATGATACCTTCTATTATATATTCCGCAATAATTAAAATTCGATATAAAGATGTTTTTGATAAAATCTATTCGTAATGTAGTACGTTTATTTTGCATTAGCTCTTATAGGGAGTTCTAGAGAATTTCGAAAAATTCATTAAACCGAGGAATTCGTTATATTGAGGTTTGTTATATCAAGGTTACACTGTGTTACTATGTTACATTAATTAGCGACATGTAATCTTTAAATTACAGTTGCGTTATTTTCAATAATCCAATACACTTCAAAAATATAAAAACTTGTTTAGCTTCGTTTATTATATTTTATTTTAATGTCCACATCATCAAATAGTTCTTGATAAGTATCATGCATATATTATACATTATGTAGTATATTACATACTAATTAAATCATTAATTTTTTAACGTAAATTCAATTAATTTTTATTTATTGACATTCAATGAATTCATCTCTTTTAGTAAGATTACTGAAAAATTAAAAATAACAAACGAAATGAGCGAACTAGTTCGCTATAGGACTACGAACTAAATTGAGCGCTCCCTATGGCGACCGACTATGCCCAAGACTATTTTAAAATTCCTCGAATAACGCTACAAACAAGTTAGGCAAATCAAAATCATGTGAGCCAATCATGACTTCACATTATTTTAGTTTATTCCTATTAGCCAATGAAAAAAGTTGTGAAACTATTTTGACTGGTAAATTGGTAATATGGTATTTTATTTGTTGTTGACATCGGTACAGCTTTTTTCTTTAGCTATAGACCTGAACGATTGTACTTTTGCCAGTATCAAGTAACAAGAAATAGACTTAGAGAACATCTGGCGGATAGACGAAAATAGTGTGCAAGGGAAAAAAAATTCTTATGGCAAAAATGCAAGATAGAAAAGGATACTAAATATCATGACTCTATAACCGATTTTTAATGACAGGTCGGCACAAGTCGGCACGCAAGAAATAAGCTCTTAGATATTTTGTAATTTTTTTTAGATTTTTATAGTGTTAATGTTTAAAATTCATAGATTTTCAAAATGGTTACATTTTCCGTGACTGAATGTGGTGTCAATAATAGAATTAATAATACCACACAGTTGCACATTTCACAGGTATGTTCGCAAGATGTCATTACTGTAATGACGCGTCTATGTTTGATTTAAATTTATGTTAAATACTGTTTAAAATATACAGTACTTTCAATTCTTTTATAAATTTTGATATTATGCAAAAAAACACGTTATTGATAATTAGTATGATTTTAGGGAATAAATTTTTAACTATATCAAAATTAATGTCGATATTTATCTAGAATGTTTATAATGAATCGATTGACTTGCCCACTCAACAAGGAGAGGAATGAAAATAAATGCTCAATTTGTGTTCTAAAACCGTAATTTTATTTTGCCATTTGTCAAACAGATGGGTAGAATAAAAAAAATGGATAAGGTTGATTGGGCAGTTTGGTTGGAATCCAAAGAACTCTACAATTTGCAGCAAACATTTTCTTGAGAAATATAAAAAAAGAAGCAGAATACAAGTAATTTTATTAAAAGGAGCCATTCCTACATTATTTGTTTACTGGTACAAATAATGTAGAAATGGCTATGGCTATGGTATAATATTGTTACAGTAAGGCTTTATAAAGTTTAGGGAAAAATAGTGATAGACTACTATACATTATAAAACTGTAGTATATTAAAAATTAAAATAAAATCTTGAGATTATCCTATTTAAGCAATTATTAATTACCCAACTGAGTATCTATTTATCGACCAAAAAAATGTGTAACCTTACTTAACCACCCGCACCTCACGGTCACTCTAGTACAATATATATAGCATCACTATATTTTCCCCAAGGGGTTGAGCGGATTTTCGAACTATATTCCCAAGTCACAATGATAAAACTTTTAGTGTAGTTAGGTACAGATATTTAGTAATGCTCCTGAAGTGCCGCTAGATACCCACGCATGAGACGAGCGGTTCAGTGCGCCAGGATAGTATAAATTCCTAGTATTTGATACTCATAACCCCCGATACCCGATTTGTGCTTGATGCCCGACGACAGTGTGCTGAGGGCTTGGTAGCGTGGTTCATCGCCTACAGCGTTAGTCGTAAAGGAACTCGTGGCTAATTAACAGATGTGCGAATAAATAATAATTAAATTAATACAGTGTACTGGCGTATAGATGATCTGAAGTTTTACCATGATAGTTCTAAAATAATTAAAAAATATATTTATATAACATGTTCCTGGGAATAAGCTGAACCTACTTGCCTTTTGTTGGATTTTAATTCAAATATAAAAATCTCAGGTGACTACCGATAAACTTAAATAAAAAGCTCCCCAAGAATCAGATCGGAAAGCTGTATTTTCGCGTTATGATCTTTGGAGAAAAATATTTACCGCCATGTACGTAATGTAAGTTTCAACAGAATTTATTTTTTAACATACTGTTAATAAAAATAGGTGGATACTTAACTAAGTGTGTACATATTTATATTTGATAGAAATGAGATAGATAGAGAAATAAAAAAACACAATATAATAATGGCTGCTTTATTTTTCATGTAAGTATTACTTTTGCTATTTTTTTTTATAGGATAAGGGTGACAAACGAGCACACAGTCCACCTGATGGTAAGTGGTTGCTGCGGCCCATAGATATCTACATCTATCTTCGTTTGCGAATCATAATGCAGATGCGTTGTCACCCGTGAGGACTAAGATGGAATGCCTCATTTCCAGTAAAAAGGGCCTCCGGCCACCTGCACTCACCAAACGAAACGCAGAGGTAAACCTCTACTTCACGCTGGTATTCTGTGAGGTCGTGGTACCACCCCGGTTCGAGCCGGCCCATCCGTACGACAGCAAAAGCTGCCGCGTGGCTCTACCACTGTTGATTACTAACATTTAATAATTAAATACGGAGTTTATTTTAACATTCGACTTAAATATGAATATAAACTTTATAATTTAAGTAAGGAAACTTGTAGGAATCATTTAAATAAGATTGATCTGTTTAAAGGCCAATATGTTTATGAGGCTTCATCATAAAAATCACCATCTGAAAAGCATAAAGTAATAATAAACTTATTATCGTTTTAGCTGCATGAATTTTAAAAACATGATGATCTTAACAGAGTAAAATGCACCAGGTGTCTGAGGATACAGATGCACTCTCTATTCTCTCAATCTCGGTATGTTAAGAAAATGGTTACTCATTCATGGTCTGACACGTGCAACTTATTCTCGCAGATCTATTGACCCGCGCAGCTATTACTTAACCACGAGTTCCTCTTCTCTACGACTAACGCTGTAGGCGATGAACCAAACTATTTAAGCCCTCGGCACAATGTCGTCGGCCATCAAGCATGACTCGGGTATCGAGCGTTGTGAGTATCAAATACTATGGAATTTATACTATCCTAGCACATTGAACCGTGCGTATCATGCGCGGGCGTCTAGTGGCGCTTCAAGAGCATTACTAAATATATTATATCCAACTACGCTACAAGTTTTGTCATTGTGACTTGGTAATATAATCCGAAGCTCCGTGCAATCCCTTGAGAAAATAGCATGATACTATGAATTTTGCACTAGTTTTAGAACACAAATTGAGCATTTATTTTCATTCCTCTCCTTGTTGTGTAGCCAAGTCTATCGATTCAATATAAATATTGACATTAATTTTGACATAGTTGAGTCAATCCCTAGCGTACATTTAAAATATTTTGTATAAAAATGTATTTACCAAATTCTTGCAAAGTATCAACAACGTGACTTTTTTCTTCCCAAAATATCAAAATTAACGAAATAATTGAATACATTCGATATTTTAAACAGTGTGTATCATAAATTTTTTACCAAAAATAAACGCGTCATAACATTGACGACGTCTTGAGAATTTACCTGTGAAATGGTTATTTCTATTATTAACACCACAGTCACTCACAGAACGAGTAACTATTTTGGAACCATTTTGGAACTTACTAAAAATAACCACTGTTACGCTCTAAAAAATTACAAAATTTGTAATATATGAGCTTATTGTATAAATGGAGTGGTCCCGGTCTTGACGTCAGGTGAATTGGACTGTAATCGTTATGTAGGAAATAAAACATCAATATTATCTTCGTAATTTCCCCATAAGAGTGCAACATTGAAACTTTCACTACTTTTCCCTACTGTCTTCTCTCTTGATTTTAACTGTGAAACTGGTAGCCCGATTTAAAGAATAATAATATAAAGGAGCAGAAATTCGCTGGCGGTCAATGTCAAGCCAATAGTCAACTTTCTGTAATTTTTTTTCTGTTAATAATACTTTAATAAATAATTTAGGTGAACTGTCAATATTTCATAAATTTTTAGATAGGTACATACCTACATAATACCTATTTTATTTAACCATATTATTGTTTGGTCGTTTGAATAGTTTAAATTGGAACGTTAATATTTTGAAAAGTATGTTTTCTATGGCCATTTTAAAATTAATCTACCAAACAGCCAATAGTGACTAGGGTAACTTTGTTTATATCTTTAATCAGCCAATGATTCTTTAGTATTTGATAGTAATTTTGACATCGGCTTCTTCCTGGTAAAGGAGACGCCATTTTGCAAGCGTCACTTTGGCGGCGTGTCCGGTTTCGGCGTTTTACTAGACTTACCTCCATAGAAATCTTATTATTGTTTTGGTTTTGTAGAATATGTCGTATCAGTCTAGTGTAGCTCAAGATACTTTAGCTGCAGCTCAATTAGAAATGGCCGGCAACCCAAATGCTTTGGCTCTTCGTCGGCCATTCGATCCGGTGGCTCATGACTTAGAAGCG
This sequence comes from Parnassius mnemosyne, assembly GCA_963668995.1. Lineage (NCBI taxonomy): Eukaryota > Metazoa > Arthropoda > Insecta > Lepidoptera > Papilionidae > Parnassius > Parnassius mnemosyne. The sequence goes on along the minus strand of CAVLGL010000068.1, from coordinate 34,134,901 downwards.
AGTTTTCGATTGACAAGGTTTGCAGATCTCAAAGGAAGAAGTTGCAAAGTACCTCAAGATGTGCTCGGTAAACTTGTGGAATCGCTGCAACAAGATTATTCACAACAAGAACAAGATCAATTTATGCATGTGGCGATCCCGCGCATCGGCATAGGTTTGGATTGCTCAGTAACACCACTTAGGCATGGTGGTTTGTGCTTGGTGCAAACAACCGACTTCTTTTATCCTCTGGTTGACGACCCATACATGATGGGGAAAATTGCCTGTGCTAATGTTTTGAGTGATCTATACGCTATGGGTGTTACGGAGTGTGACAATATGCTGATGTTACTCGGTGTGTCTACTAAAATGACGGAAAAGGAACGTGACGTTGTCATTCCCCTTATCATGCGCGGTTTCAAAGATTCTGCGTTAGAAGCCGGAACTTCAGTTACTGGCGGGCAAACTGTAATCAATCCATGGTGCACAATTGGTGGGGTTGCTACTACCATCTGTCAGCCAAATGAATATATTGTTCCGGATAATGCCGTTATGGGTGACGTTTTGGTGCTAACAAAGCCTCTCGGTACTCAGGTGGCTGTAAATGCACATCAGTGGCTTGATCAACCTGAACGCTGGAACCGAATCAAACTTGTGGTTTCTGAAGAAGATGTACGAAAAGCATATCACCGTGCTATGGATTCTATGAGTAGACTCAATCGTATTGCTGCTAGACTCATGCACAAATACAATGCTCATGGTTCTACTGATGTCACAGGTTTTGGCCTTCTTGGACATGCCCAAAATCTAGCTTCACATCAAAAGAACGAAGTATCCTTTGTTATTCATAATTTACCAGTGATTGCTAAAATGGCAGCTGTAGCTAAGGCATGTGGCAATATGTTTCAACTACTTCAAGGACATGCACCTGAGACATCTGGTGGGTTGCTGATTTGTCTCCCTCGTGAACAAGCTGCTGCATATTGCAAAGACATTGAGAAGCAAGAAGGCTATCAGGCTTGGATCATTGGAATTGTAGAGAAGGGTAACCGTACTGCCCGCATTATTGACAAACCCCGAGTCATTGAAGTGCCAGCTAAAGATTAGAATATGATTTAGAACATTTAAAATAAATTTGTTTTTAATATGATTTTAAGCTGGTTTAGAATATAATATTGTGTTGATGAAAATTACTATAAAATAATGTTTGAGTTAGTGACTTACAGCATTTCTAATACATTTACAAATCAAAATGTACCTAAATACATTTTGATTTAAAGTTTCTTGTTTTAAAGAACTACCAGCTGACTGGGTTTTACACTTAATTATAAAATTTACATCATCGTGAACTTTACTAGTGATTGTTTGGTGTTATATAAATAAAGTATCACTTAAACTTAAGACAATTCCATTAGGTACCCTTTTAAACCTAAAATATTATTTGCAGCTTGTGAAATGGTTCTGCAAATTATTAAAATAAGTATAATTAGAATAAAATTATTTTTCAGTCAAGAATGGAGTTTTATTTAAACAAAGATTCTGAGAACAAGAATATTAATAATATGATAAACTGCAATACCAGGTGAATAGCAGGTGGGTTGCTAGCCTTTTAGAAAAGAGCTTACTCTTTTCTAAAAGGATACATAAACAACAAAATAAATAGGCATGGTATAATTCCGTGCCTCCTGTGAAGAGCGTAAAAACAAGATTTAAAAAATTCTTGTTCGTGAACGAATTGGGATAGGTTGAATTTGAGTATCTTCTTTTATAGTATAAAATATTCTCTTTCACTATATATTTTAGTTTTTTGGTAAATATATTTAATTTTTAAAGTAATTCATGAAAACCTCTGAGTTATACCTTTTGCTGTGATAAATGAACTTGTACAGAAACAAAATATTCATTATTTTGCGAGTGGTTCATGCATGCAGCTTCGTTTCTGGATATTTTGGAAATTTGAAATTTTTAGGGGTTGACAACCTTTTTTTAACGTGTACATGGTACTATTTTTACTTTGTGGGTTTTAAATCATGTTATGGAAAAATTGTCTAATAAGTAACAAATAATAGCACTCATTGCGATCGCTCACAAACTCAAGTTGTAAATAAATTTCTGGAAAACAAGTCTCCTGTTAAAAAAAAACAATGCGTTTGTCTTATTGTTTAATTTTGCTTAAAATGGTTGAACTGCCGTCTTATTACTATCATATGACCGAATAGACCTACGAAGTACCATGTGCTCTTGTGATATGGTATAAGGTTTATTTTTGCTTCAAACAGTTCGAAACCGTTCATGCATAAAAAAAGTTCGCTAATAAATAGTCTTTTGTCAATCCGCCGCCGTATAGCGCCGGTGTTTTTTTCCTTTTGAAAACACTTGTTTTGCTATTCTTACTAATTAGACGTTATCAGATTGACTTTACTTTTACATTTGTATAACATTAAATAATATTTAACATTTGTAAATATCAATGAATGATATACCTTTTTTTTTCAAATTAAGGTTCTTCATTGTTTGTTATTTACAAATGTTATTATTAGGTGAAAATTTAATTTAATAAAAACCAAGGTTTCCAGGGTGATTTAGCTGTACCTACTTATATAAATGATTTTTTATAACAACAAAAAATAGCACAAAAGGTTTGTAATCTCTTCATAAAAAAGTCACTTTCTCTCAATTTCAAAGAAAACGCGTAAAAAAACACGTAGTTACGCACTAAAAACAAGTATCCTTCCACTGTAACTTGTTTGATTTCAAATAAACTTAATTAGGTCTAAACAAGTAAAAAAAAGCATAAAAAAGAACATTACTTTTACACATGGCGGATGGCACAATAGGCACAAATGGCGCTTGACACGCCCGGCGTGTCGTGAAATATTTGTTCGCCTCCACAGCTAAAAGTTGTCGAAAATTGGTGCCGCAACGAATCGGTTAAATTACGTTGCACCTATAAGTTGTCCTTGTGTAAACTGATATACACAAAGTTAAAACACATAATAAGTCATTAGAATAATGATCCTAGCACAATGTTCTAACAAAAAATAATGATATAACCGTTTAGATTTAATTTTTTTTTATCAGTCGCCTATTTAAATAATTTACCTGAATTGTATCAGTTTACTAAGATCCTAGTCTTTTTGAATTGTGTTAGATATACCCCTCAGCAAAAAAGATATGAATGGTGTAAATAAATACAACTTTTAGAAAAATAATCAACGTTTATTAAACTTTTTCAAAATGAATGATTCACTCGTATTCAAGGCACAAATTTATCAAAATTCTTAAAAAAGTAAATTGAAATTAAATAATCACGATTTAACAACATGAATGCAGCTTAACTATTTTCAATAGGAACTTATCATTTGCATAAAAGTTGGCAAGTAATTTTAAACTTAAAATCAAAGAAATGGCACAGATCTATGTTTACGTATCACGGTAAGCAATATATGCCTACTAAGTACAATACAAAATATCACAATCATGTCTTAATCTAAAAATCTAGGAATAACAAACAATCAAAATTCTAACACGTCAAACTTTAATCTGTGTTCTATGATATGTAGATAATAAATTCCACTCCGTGAGATGGATAATTATTCGTCTTAAATGATTATAATATTAACTAAAAAAATACGTATACTCAAATCAGAATTGAAACTTTTTAAATTATTATAATATGCCCACCTGTAGGTAGACGAACGTTAAAAAAGCAATAAAAAAATAACAAAGTCTTTCGATCTATAAGTTAGATGAACCAGAACCTATTCATCATCGGAATCATCGTCATTATCCGCTGGACTGTGTTTGACATCATTTTTGCAGCTCAGACTTCTGTAAAACTCATGAGCGCTCTCATGAATAAAACATAGCAAATTTAGTAGATCTTTCTTCTTATCGGTTGAAATAGGAAGTTTAGAGTGGTAAGCTTTCGGTACCATATTAATCGTAAATATATTATCATAAGTTTTCCCCCGTTTCGAACAATCCATTGTCATGTACTCAAAATTTTTGAACTCTTTTTTGTAAAAAAAACAGGACATGTTTTCTTCGGTATAAAGAACAGATCTAACGTTCAACCACAAAAACTTTTCATTGGCTGTATTCGTTTTCCTAAAAGTAAAACATTGCTTTCCGAAAATGTTGAAATCATAAAACATTTCATGAGTCATTTCGATAACAGTAAACTTGGCTGTATTGTTTGAAGCAGTACGCACTAGTTGGTACCAATCTCTTGGCAAGTATATATCCATATTTGTGTGCTAGCGTAATTACGCTCAATCAACGCATGGTCAGTGTCAGCCTCCATGTATGTATGGACGGGTATGAGAAATTTATGTTCAATAGATTGCAATTTTGGGGATAGTCCAGCAACTAGCATTAACATTGTTGTTACAATCGAATTTTTATTTTGGCCAGAACAAGAGTCAGAAAACATGATCAGCTTCTTAGCGTTTGGGTGTAAGTTTGGTAGTTGATTTATGATAAAATCGTATAAACACGAAGCTATGTCGTTAGCACCTCTATTACGCTCACACTCCGGCCACATGTAACAAAAAGCCTTGTTTGTTTTCGAATCATGTATGGTCAAATTAAATGTATACAATTGTCGCTTAAAAAATGCAACATTCGTTTGCAAGTACGGGGTGGGCAAACATTGTTGCAAATAGAATGTTATGACAGCTACATCTTCGCACGACAGACCCAGTTGTTTATCTGCCTTATTCTCTTCATAAGCAACCTTAAACGCCTCTTGGTGCTCCTTGAGCGTCTCTGTCAGATTTTCAGCCTTAAGCGTTTATTACATTATCCAATTTTTAGAAAATCTAATTGGGAACCTAAGTTGGAAGCTAGTGATCAAATTACACTAAACTGAATTCTAAATCGTGACGAAGCACATTCGTAAAAGAAGTATCGACGGGGTTGCACGTTTGATCGATGGCGCCGTATTTATCAAAACAGCAGAAAATAGGACTTGCCTTAGCCGTGGTGGGAACAATGGATATTAAAAAAAGAAAAAAGAGAATATGCTGGGTTAAGGAATACTTGTTATTGTATTTGTAAATATTTAACAACACCTTGAAGCCCTCTTCACACATTGCTTTTTTTAAATAGTTTTCATCATTTTTATTATACAAATAGGGCATTTACCCTATACAGGTCTATAATTTGTAATAACACTTCTTTTTCTGTGACCATGCTGCCACACGAACCAATGCTCAGTTCTGTCGCTTCACTCGCCATCGCAAAAAAATTTCGCACGCGCAGTCAAGACATCCACTTAGGTCGAAGCGCGGGCGCCGACTGGTCGTTCTAAATCGTAACGTTGCGATTACACTGTCCTAAATTGTAGACAATTTAGAAAGTAGAGCGGTCGGGACCTCCAACTTTAACTAAATCGGATCCTAACTGTTCTAACTATGATTACACTTTCCAATTTCCTAATTAGATTTCCTAAAAATTTAATAATGTAATAAGCCCTTTATCCACGGATGAGTACTTGAGTTTCATATTGATGCGGTCACATTTTGAACAAGTGTCTACAGATGGCCTTTTGAAGGATAAATTCATCGTTTCAAAGACCTTTTTGAAAATGGTTTTGCTTACTGGAGCATCAGTCTTCAGTTTGTATAAGTTATAAATAACTTGAAGGTTGAGCTCGGAATTCAAAAACTTTTTTGTGGTTTTGTTGCGGCCATAGTGGCTTTCTGTGCAAGGGAAACAAGCAATATGCGCTTTTATTTCCTCTAGTTTAAAGCAGGAATTGATTTACCAACTCGACGTTTACGCTGTGGAAGATGACCGCCATTGTCCCGTAGTTTCTCGCATACCGTTTGTAGATATTTGTGACTTTCATCGAAAGTTTTCGAAAAACATTCTTTGCAAATTGGATGTTTTGTATGTTCAAAACTATGTACAAAGTAACGAAAGTTGACGTTGCGTTTTTTCTTTGGAGAAGACTTCGACGTTTTTTTTCGGCATACTTCAATACATTTTGCAATGTATTTAGTCTTATTTTCGTAACTACCTAAACTCCAGTACTGTTCAAAAAGTTTCTCCCTCAAATCCTGTGGTAGTCTCTCCTTGCATTTTTGACGACAGTTTTCAAGTTCGTGAAGTTGCCGACGTTTCTTTGTTTTCCCTGATGTCGTTATATATTCCAAGCCAGTATTACGAAACAGTTTTCTCTTTGCTCTCTCCTGTCTTCTTTCCTTGTCACTTTTTTGTTTTTTTCTATTCATACCGTTGCGTTCCCAGAAAGAGCAACCAGGAACAGGATTCTCTGATGTACTCATGGGCGACAGGGGTGTTTCTGGAACCGTAATATTGGAGGTATGTCTCAACGACGACGTAGCCGTTCTTTTTTTTTTAGCCGGAATTATTTCATCATCAGTGGATGATGACGATTCATCAGTACCGCAAATATAATCATCACTGCTAGATGATCCAAAATCACCATCGTTTGATGAATCTGAAATTCTCAAGTCATCTAGTAAGTTTTTTGAAGTATTCTCTTGCGTCTTGTGCCTCTTGTTATTGTCAAAAACCGTTTCCGCAGCAATTAGAAGGTCCCGCGACTCTCTTCAACTGGTTCTCTTACTTCTTGCGTCCCTGTTGATTTGTTTCCTTCTTCCTGGATAGATATAGTTTTTTCTTTATCAATAACCGTTTCTGTAACTATTGAACCCTGGTGCCACGACCCTTCAACTGTTTTTCTTGTTTCTTGCTCTTCTCTTGATTTGTAGCCATCTTCCTGACTATTACAATGTTTTTCTTCAGTTTTTGCTTCAGTGGCCAATTCCATTATTTTATCAATTCGAGATTTTAACTGAAACAAAAATTATTCTGTTTAGCATTAACCACATAAAACTTTGGAAAACCACAGCACGAAAACAATACTTGTTTCTAAAAAACATTAAATAATAAATTACAATTTAATTAAAAAGACAGAAAATGACTTTGAATACCTAGTTAAAACAAAATATTAGGGACGAAATTGCAAAAGAAAAGATCAAGCAACTTAACTATGACTATACGAAAAAATTATGTTATTTTGTGTCAGGTGATTTAATTCAATACCAAAACAAAAAATCCTATATTATGGAATTTCGTGTAAAATGATACATCTATGAACTTACGCGTCGATCCATGGCGCATTCGGACGTGCCTTCACTCCATCAATGCCGCAGCGACACTGCGTCACTGCGGGCGGAAAGCACGAGCAAAACTCAAAAAATACAGCTCCAGGTCCCGCGCATTCCCGATCACGCGGCGCTTCACCCCCGCGCACCCACACTACCCACACTCGTATCATTTATCACATAATTGTTCTGCATAAATATTTTTAGAATTGGTTTGAGTTTTAGGTACAATTACATTTATATCAGTTTACACATAAACACAGATTTGTGTAGAAAGATTTATGTCACGATGTATCACTTTTCACGAAAAACTCATAAATTCACATTCGGATCGGTAGGTACATGTCGATTTGTATCCTAGGCAAATCGAAAAGAATCGGTTCAAAGGGATATTACTCCAGACACATCAATATTCACGATAATTGTACTTAATCACGAAGCACAAAAAATATTGGGTTGAGTGCTTACTTATGGAGGTTACATCTTGACAAATGTCAATATTCACGAATTTTTTGCAAAAAATCTGGACAGTTATATCATTTTTCACAAAATTATTTCCGAAACTATAGCAGATAGAAGAACGTGAGTTAGACCAAAAAAATCGTAATTATTTTCTGATAATGCCCATGTCAAAATCACAAAAAGGGTACAACTCAACTTAAATCACTCATCACAGGAGGCACAGAATTGAAAACCATCTAAAGTTACATACTTGCAACACATTAAGTTTATTTAATATCAAACCATTTTTTTAAATTTGGAACACAAGTTAAAAATGTTACACTGGGATTTTAGGACGACAAACATTACAATTATTTGTAAGTCATACAAACCATTCCTCCATGTGGGATTTAAATCTGCAGCTCACGGAAACAGGCTTAGTCAATAAACCGCCCTAAAATTTCATAGTATACTAGCGAACCGAATCTGCTTTAACCAACAGATTGGAGATCAGGAGATGTCAGATTGGAGTGCTACGTACATTTCAAGTAATGCTAAAATCATGCTAAATTTTTTGTAAGAAAATGCAATCCTATGCATATTGCATCTTAAATAATTTACAACCATCGCAGCAACTATGTTATGTGTAGCTGTTTTGTTCGTATTCCAATAAATAACACAGCCAATTATTTTTTTTAAATTCAGTTTTCACAAATAAGTAAGTATGTTGATTTTATACTGCCAACAAATTTTTATCACGATCTCAAAACTAGTGTATCTGCTATCTATCAGTAAAATAATTTTCAGAAACGGACTAACAGTTCCAGAAATTACCTTCAAACAAACAAGTTTATAATAGTGTAAAACTAGTGTAGATAATTCTAAAAGATAACTCATAATAAAATCATGAGGAGGGATACAAAATTGGTAATTAGATCAAAGAGAAAAATCCAAATAGGTTTTAATGGTATGTATCCAAATTTGTCTTCAGTGGCTACAATTTATCTGTAAAGATGTTCATTTCCATTGGCCACAGCAGCCACTTGCCATCAGGTGAACAGGGACTCACTTGTCAGCTTGTAACCTTTACTTGGTTAAATAAAATATATGAAAATGTTATTCTTTCCACTAAATTTTATACGTAATGTAGCTTGATTCCAGGCTATTATTTAAAGTTAAATTTAGAATTTTTTCTAAAGCTATTTTAAGATTATTATCAATCTTTTAAATTAATTCTTGACCTGCTAAAATCGATAATGTATTCGATCGTCAGATTTTGACCGTGGCGACCAAGGAGAAAGTGGTAAAGACTACAGTGCTGTACATACCAAATTTCTGTTTGCAATATTGAACTGACTGGATTCGAACCCGGTGTCTCGGCAACATTATACCTATAGGGTACACTGAAAGTTCTGCATTCCTGGCCGCTCATAAGAATGCATAAGAAGCTAAAGAAAAATACACAAGAAACTTATTACAATGATTCAACTTAATTTTGGCGAGATGTCGCGTGTCAATGAGAGGCCCTGATATATTATATATTACCTTCCTAGCATCTATTGCTATAGTCGCATGGATGATACCCAAACACTGCCTGAAAGACTGTTGAGGTTACTCAGCAGTGTATATATGTGGATATTGAGGTTTTCCAAGAAAGTTCCAGATCTGTACCTTCATTTGTTTTGGAACCATCTTTGAAAATTCAGAGTTCTTTTGGGTTTAAGCCCTCCGGTTGGTTAGTATCATTTAGTACCTTCTGAGGCATAGGGGTGAAACATTGTCAATTACCAGACTCCGGGCTGCTACTGATAATTTCTTGACGGAAAAACTAAATTTTTTTGCTCGTTCCGGGATTCGAGCCTGGCTATATAATAATAGACCAACGAGGCAGTCAAATCTAACCCGATATCGTGCATTAAACACTTGTAGTGCGAGAAGTGTATTCCTTTACACTGGCTTTCGACAATCACGAAAATACCCTCACACTCATCAGCAAATTTCTTTTCGGGGTTGGATATTTTTCACTCACTATATCAATAAATATAAAAGCAAAGTGATAAACCATATCGTTTGTAATGAATATATTGTAGGTGTTTCGTTTACATGTAAAAAAAAATATTACATCTTGGTGTAACATTTAAAGTTACAACATAGCCAATAAAAAGAAAAACATCAACTAAAAGAAATAAAAATGGGTGCATTTCTCATGTACTTTAAATCCAGCATAATATGTGTGTATGTCAATCAGCTCTAACTGAAATAATCAAAAGGTCTACAATATCATATAAAAACAATTTACTCTTATAATTATTATCATTAAAAAATAAACCTTGTGAAGCATTTCACACTATGAATATATTTACATAGTAAAATAAGTTGTTAATGTTCTGAAGAAAAATCGGAAACAATTTTTTATATTCAGAGTTGTGCTTAAATTGTTTTAAGCTACATAATAAAATAAATAAAATACACATAAACAAAATCTAGATGGACTCTTAAGAATTTCTAACAAATTATACTAAGCAAGAAACGGTGACAATTATTAAATAAATTTTGTAATGAATGCATTCAATTTAGTTTCAAAGAAGCATAGAATATGGTATAATTAATCAATTAATAATTTCTCGTCCAGATTACAAGTAATAGTGGAATTATATGATATACCAATAGAAAGATTTAATTATTTTTTTGAAATAAATTCAGTTACAAAAATTACCTACATTTCTTTCAGAATTTAAAAAAAAATGTTGGTTTAAAATCTCTGAAGGTGATCATAACATTGTTTCCTGCACCATATGCATTTATTATTTAATTTTAACCAAACATATCTTTGCTATTATAAATAACAAAAATTTTTGTGATACATACATAAATTATTAATAATTTATTTTAACAAAGTGACACATTCAGCAGCAGTGTAAATTATCCCAAAGTTATATGATTAATTATTGGAATGAGAATTATTGAGAATTTAGTTACTTACAGGTTTAAAAAAAAATTAGTGATTTTGTTATTTATGGTTTTTACAGATGTTGTTTATGTAACAAATATTTTATGTCATCCCCTCTGTCATCTATAATACTAGGAATTTTCCTATTAGTATTATGATAAATTCTAAGGAGAATGTTAAATAAATTTTTCTAAATTTGGAAATGGCACAACTCGCTTCCCAGAAAACATAAAACCAATGTGTTTCAAGAATTAACGTATAATTTGATCTTATAATCTGGAATATAAATGTTAATATAAAACTGTTGTACACTTTACACAGTCTATAACTGAAGCACAAACTAACTGTTAGCTGCGAATAACTTCAGTTTAGTGGTGAGTTAAGACAGGGCCTCTTGCGTGGTCGGTTCTCATCACCATTCTGTTCAATATGGCTCTGGTCTCGTTTCTTTGGAGAATTATTATTCTGCAATTAATAAAATGTAATATTAACGAAAATTGAGAGAACAAATGTATTCATTAAATTAATATTTACCTATCCATTTCGAAGTTGTTGTGATAGCTAATATTTAAAAGATTTTTTTTTTGTAACATATCTGTAAATTATGAGATTCATAGTTTGGTTCTACTAATTTCAGAATATCTGGGAGTGTGTATACACATTAAATGAGGGTAAAAATTGAGCACACACTCCACATGATGGTAAGTCGATGATGTGGTCCACAGACATCTAATCTGTCTTAGCTTAAGAATTAAAATGCAGATGTGTCGTCAGCCCTGAGGACTAAAATGGAATGCCTTGATAAAAAGGGTCTCTGGTTCTCTTCACCCATGTGGTCCTTGCCCGCAGTTGTTTAAATCGATTTTTACATATAAACTAACTTAAAATTGTCACTATTTTGCCTGAAAAGTGATTCTTTAATTTATCAAATCTAAATGATGTTCATAGTGTGTGGGTGTGTGTGTGTGTATGATCAGGTTTTTTTTTTTACCAAACAATATAATTTACTTTTCTTTTTCTGCCGACTTCCAAAAAGGAGACGGTACTCAATTCAACTGTATTTTTTCTTTTTATGTGTGTTACCTAATAATTTTTTACTGGGTGAACCAATTTCGATGATTATTTTTCTATTTGAAAGCTGGTAATTCTTGTGTGCTTCCATATGAATTTGATTAAGGTCAGACCAATAGTTTTTGAGTTATTCTTAATAACTTATATTGAAGTCGGCTGTACAAAATTTTAATTTTAAATTATTGTAAAGGTTATTTTGTCTCATAATTATTTAATCTAACCTTACATTGCAGCCTATAAAAGTTCACTGCTGAACTTAGGCAGACACCATAAATTTCCTTAGAGGAATTTTGCTATAGTTGCTATAATTGGTAGGTGGGTTATCATTTATCAACCAGTTTTCTTAAATTTTGAGTTGCTATTAGGAAGCTGCAGCTGCCCATGTTCTGTTTCAGTATCCCTCCGTTGCTTCTTACAACACCCACCACACAATATGGGATGGTGGATCTTACAACCTCACTGTATGGTTAATACAGAATAATTATTCTATAAAAAATATTATTAATATTGATAAACATTTTTGTTTTGTTTTTTAAATTGGGGCAAACATTAATTTATTACAAATAGATAATAGATTAACTATTTTAAAAACTAAGAATCTAAGAATAATCTGTCCAAGCTGCAGTAGTTTCTCTTGGTTGTCTTATTATTAGTTAACTTATTTGTACATGGGACATATAATATAGGCAGTGAACTTAACCTACTTCTAATTCAATACACGGTAAAACTTACGAAACAGGTAGGTTTAGCTGTTTTAGCATAACATGGGATCTAGGCATTGTGGAGAAATCTTTAAAAATGCATTGGTTATCAGTTCATTTACTAACAATCATCAAGAAAGTAATAAATATTACTAATGATCACAAAAAACCTGCAAATGGTCAACACTTTAATTTTTTTTGCCTACACATGCAATCAAGCAAATGAATGCGTAGCTACAGACCGCCGCTTCCCTATCTCTGTCAAGCAAGACACAAATACTTTTTATAATTTATACATATAAATTATAGTTGGCTACAGCCTCTGCTGTATTCTTTAAGTATTAGGTTTGAATTCAAATGCCATCCAGTATAATTTTTGGAATCAAAGGAATGTTTTATCATAAAATCAAATGGATTATCGGAATAAAAATATATTTAACAATTTTACCTTTTTCTCCCACTGCTGGTGTAAATATCTTAATAGAATATTTGTTTTTTCTGTAACTATAACTGTAAAAGAAAAGAGAAAATTAATGAATTCATTTAAGTAGAATTTGGACAAAACAATAAGGCGCATGACAGGAATGCGGTTTTGGCGCCCGCACCCTGCTTCCATCCTCATGCTTCCCCTAGTAACCAATCACCATTCTGGTGTTCCCTCGCTAGTTCTAATGATGTCTTAGCTGTCATGCGACTAATTGTTTTGGTCACATTGTAATTTAAATTAAGGTTAGATAAAGGTTGCTCGGGACCATATATATTGGCAGTCTTTGGGGAAAGCCTATGAATAGCAGTGGACTTGTAATAGGTAGCAAAAATGACAACTTCATGATGAGCAGCAAGAGTAATAGGTAGAAATAATGACAATAAGTTTTAACTGCTAGTTAACCTTAATTTAAAATCCTTATTTAACACATTTTTGATGTACTTAAAACAAATACTCAACAAGTTGAGGAATAGATTAGCCATTACAGTACCATCACCTGCCTAATTATACTTATTAGAAACAGAATATTAATACTAGACGTAAACTCACTTTGGTCGGATGGAATATCCTTAGTGGGCAGATATATTGAAGGTCTTTTTGAACAATTCCTAATACCGGAATCTGTATTAAATAATGTAAAGTTGTGTTCGTCATAAGACGGTAAATCCTTCAGAAACTCCATCACCGACTGCAACAATAGCATTATTTTAGTCGCGCATTCAGATATGGCGAAAAACAGGGTGCGCAGCACCCTCACTTGACAATTCGCTTATAGACATTTATTGTGTAACTTACCATTGTGACTCAATTTTGTTTGTTTAATTTTTAAATAAATAATGAAAAAATTAGTTGCCAAAGCAAATTCTCAATAAGAAAATCATAAAAGATACATTCAACTGTGTAGCAAAAACAGAAACAGCAGTTCAGAATACAGATGAGAATGACATGTCCGATAATGTTGCCGTCTTTTAGACAATTTCGCTTTTTCTTTAAATTAGTACTAATTTTAAGTTTTCAACTTTCCTTCGTTAGATTTTATAATGTTTTAGAGATACTCTTATAAAATAATAAAACATAGAAAAGGGACTTTTTGCAGGAATTTGGTCGCTGGTGGATGACTGTACTGCTCTTGATATATCGCTTAAAATCTAGCTTTAAATCATTATTTACAAATAATTATATAAAGCAAGATTTTAATAGGTACGTAAAAGTAGCACTTTTTTTGTTAAATTAGTGGACTCCGTAGGAGTAATAGTGTTCTGTGAGTGGAACTATAATATAGTGAATGCTTCGGTGGTGATATAAATCCTAGGTTTTTTTTTTAATATGCTTCTAGGGGCTAGAGATGTCATAGATTTTGGCATAGAGAATATACTATATAAGGTAGATTTTGGCCTAGAGTCGTAATCAACTGCCAACCTAGTCAGCCTTAATTTTTTTTTAGATAGTGGCATCACCGCATGTTAATGTAAATAATACAAGCAAAATTCGCTACTGCTTCTACGCTACGATGCGGCAGGAACAAAGTTACGGTTACGATGCGGCCCGTATTTACCCGATTTTTACTTGTTCTGCTACAGCTCCATGTACAGGAAGATAACTCTGCTTTTAACAAAACTACATACTTCATATTCACAATATAATCATAGTCAATCGAGAAAAGAGAAAGAAAAAGTAACAAGAGAAGTTTTTATAATTATTAAAAAGATTAATCTTACAACACTTACAACAAAGCCAATAAAATAGTTTTGGTGGGAAGTCAGGAACTTGACCGCCGGCATTTAACTGCTCGTTATTGTTTAAATAATAGTTCGAAGTGGATTTTTATACTTAAAAGTGGTGCAATTTATTGTATTAAATATTTGCACTTTTGAACTATTATTAGAAACGATGAAATAAATGCTCCGAAGGTAATTTAAACCTCAAGTTATTTCGTCTGCTTAAGCGCCTTGAGATTAAGATATACTATCTAGTACTTATTAGTATGTGGATACTATTCGTCATTGATTGTCTGCTTGCTGAAGCTGCCTTCAAAATCTTTTAAAATTTTCGCTATGTGACGCATAACATACCTATCGTTACAGAATAAATAATAGTACTACGTACAGAAGTTGTACTACTTTGATGTTGACTGCTTGCCGACGTTTTAATAATTATCGCTGCGCGCGAGTGTCTGTATTTTTTTTGCATTCTTTCTCCTTCCTATGTCACAATATTCTGTGATACCCAACGCATGCAACTTGCAAGGCCATTTGTCGGGAATCGCGATGTTTGGCTCGGAGGAAATAGGTAGATAGTGTAAACAGCAAATAAACTCGAAATACGATTTCTAACAGAAATATGATAGTATTCTACTTAATTAAAATTTTCTAAACAAAGTTTTAATTTCAGTATTTTTGTGTTATTATAACTTAAAATATTTTAATTACAAAAGATAATAGTATAGATATGTAAGTAGGTACTTGGATAATGAAGTAAATTTCAACTAAGTTTTGTAATAAAGTACTTAGGTATTACTTTTGTACTTAAATTATTACTTAATTCTTTTTTCACTATAAGTACCTATCTAACAAAAAAAAATGAAATAAATTCACCTTTCATTATTCTTCGCTAATTTAAAAAAATTATATATCTGAATCCTTTTGTTTGCTCATTAGGCAATGAGGGCATCCACGACTTTTTCTGCCACCAGGGTGGCACCACTAGAAAGTTAGGTATAATATTTGACAGATTTCATAGCGGGGAAGTTAATTTGTTCGGAAAATGTAAAGGTTATTGTTTCTTCCTGCACTATTGGCTATATTTTATATTAATAAGATTAAGAATAAATAAAACAAACCACAGATATTCATAATGTTTAAAAATGAAAAAAAAAAAGTTAAAATGTGCAAGAAAATTAAAGAGCAAACTACTGACGCATTGTTTTGTGTACTATAGAAACTGATAAACTTTTATTAAAAACCAACTTCTTAATTAAATTACACTGTGTAACAAAAAAATTTTACCTCAGTGTCAACTAGCGACATCTGGTGAGCAGAATATTATTAGCCCTCATTATAGTAGGAACGACGTTTTGCCATTATAATTTATGAAATAGATAGGTAATAAATATTACATATATTTTTCTTAAATTACATTAAAACTTTTTCAATTTGCAAAATTCTTAATACAAAAACTATTTCGATGAGTATTTAAACAAGTATTTACAAAAAATTATTTACGTAAACAGCGTTAAAAAACTTTAACATTCAATCGCCTAGAACGCGCTAGCCCCGACTGCGTTCTGCCCCGGGGGCGCCTCGCGATTGTAAGTAATTATTTCACTCAGGTAGCAAGAGCAAGAGTGACAGAGGCCTGATATCTTGAAGAAGTTTTTAAATAAATTATTATAAAGGTTCATTTATTAGTTATTGGCATAGGCAAAAGTACAACCGTATGAGTCTATTACCGAAGAAAAAAAGACGAGATTTCGCAATTAAAATAAAAAAGAAAAGAAAAAATCGGCTGAATTGAATCCTAAATTTCCCGCGAATTTTTTCAGCATTAATTGCTAGTTTATTCAGTTAATATTATGTATGGCTTAGTAAATTCTAAATTCAGCAGAACTTACAATCCCAGTGGAAGACAAAATGCTCTGTCTGATATAAAAAGGTTACTAACTTCTAGAGATGTTGATGCTCAAAACAAAGCTTGTGGTTATTTAATTGAAGTCTTAAGCAGATATAAAGAAAATTCAGACGAAAGGGCACGTGTTGTCGAATATTTGCTGAACAATGATATTATAGTTTTTCTTTGTGAAGCTACGTCTAACTTAGATTTTTCTTTATTTAGGTGCGTAGTATTTCACAATAATACAAAGCATTTTTTCTCTCTTTAAAATAATCTGTACTGTTGTATCCTTTTAAATAATAATTTGTATATTATTTTTTGTACCTTAATTGTAATTCGGTGGCAGAAATTATATTATAGGTAGCATACACTTGCTAGAAGACCATTTACGTAACGATGGTCGTATTTCCGTCTCGCGGACTCTAGTTGTAGGTGCTCCTTCTCGTTACTAACATGTTCGATACTGAACTGAATTGATTGGTTGAAGAGCTGCCCGTACGACAAAGTTATCTCAAAGTTTCAGTGAAAACTTCATCGAACCTTTCGAAATCGGGTTTGGCGAGTGTTGATCCAAGAGTATAATAACTGACCTAAAGAGGAAGTATTTTTGTTTTATGTCAAGGATTACCAAATTGAATTGCCAGTATGTCAAATAATAAAGATGAACAACATTTAAGAATTTTTTCCTGCCGAGTTCTGTATCAAAGACTTTAGCGTTTGTATCAGCATAAACATAGAAAGGAACGCAGGCAACGAGGTTGGCATACTGTAATCGACAGCTTAGAAATAATCTGCCTATAAAGAACTACATAAAAAGGCCAAAGAGTGTGCCCCGAGACGATTAAAAAGTATGTGACTGTAATGACTGATTTACACAGGGACAGTAATTGGCTCCAAATTCGAGGCAAGTTAGTGCTGTCCCGCTACTGGCATAATGTAAATTGATTTGAAGTCAGTACAGCATTGTCTGCGCGACTACTGACTGCGTGTAAACGGTGCAAGTCAGTCGTCAGCGCCAGCACTGGCGACTGTTACTACCCCTTAGACTGTTACTCCTGTAAATCAGGCTTAAAAATACAACTGTACCGTCGAGACGTCAAAATATGTTTTTGATATGACAATTGAATTCTGCCGAGCACATTTCTCCTATAATATTTTAAAGCTATGGAGCAGGGCTCCTCCACACTGGTCCAATTGACGAACTCCACGTAACCATCACAGACTAACAAAGAAAGACAGACGAAGCACTAAGTACATTTCAAGTGACGCCCAAACATGTTCAACTTCTTGACGCGTACTGACGTACTCGCTTTTCTTTTTTCTTTGACAGTCCGTAAAAGTTTACTGCTGGATGCACACATAATATACACCTAAAACCATGTTGTTAGTTGCAAACAATTTTAAGTGCATATAGTCCACGGGCCCACATACAAGGGATTTCAGTGATTAATAACAGGCTGAAAGTTTATACACAGCTTCGTTTTGACGAGACACCCAACTTTTATCATTGGACAAATTCTGATAGTGGTAGGAAAAAGCGCGATAGGGAGCGAAACACGTCGATTTGATGAGTGTCCCAAATTAAATAATAACAGTTTCTAAAAATCAATACTTCGAGAAAATACGATGGAAAACTGAAAAAAACTTGTGGCATACAAAGTGAATGGTACCTTCCGAGTGACCCCCAGCTCTAACATATCAGAAAGGTGACTTTAAAAAAATTATTAATAACAAGCTGATTTTTGTTTTGGGGCTTGCAAAATATATATTTTTTATAAAAAATGAATCAGCATACAAATTTGTTGGTAATTTTTATGAGACCTACACTCGAAATTTGTCAAGATTATGTTAATCTTTTTTTGATTACTAACCGTATGCTACGAAAAATTTATAATTATTTACTTAATTCTTAATCTAAATATAATAGTGACCTACAAAAAAAAAAATGGTATTTTTTTGGTTAACCTACAAAAACAAAAATCGAATCATTTAATAGGTGCTCCATACTTATGTCTTGTAACCACTGGTTTCATTTGTATTAAACTAATGTTATAAAAATAAAGGTATTATCAGAACTTTACTTGCACAAAGCATAAATTTCTTTCGTAAATTTTTTTATAAGTTCTCTTTTCGGACGAAAACGTTCGTCCTTACGTAAAGAATTGTACAAGAAACACTCCATGATGACGATCACTTAAGGGCCTATATTACCTCAGCTCGAAAAGAGAGCTCGACTAAACCCATATGGAACGCTTTGAATTGTGTTTTGAAAAATAGTCGTTTTGGGAGGAGATCTTACGATTTTATACCTGAGGCAAAATTACACAGTTTATCATATTGTTTTCTTTATAAGGCACTGCAAAAAAAAATATAGTGAAAAAATTATTGCTACAAACATGTATTAGGTATATGTATTTTAGGTAAATATTTTTAATTTGTTAATATAATAAAATAAAGATATTACTTTAATTCGATTATAAATTATAGATTCAAATTATAAAGAAATTAAAAAACTGTAATTAATATTAACTTTTAAGTACCCACACGAGGTATAAATGTGCATTTTTCGAACTTCAGAACTGATTTTTTTTATAGACGATAACTGATTTTACAATTTTTTTACAAATTAATGATTTTTTCCTTACTTGACTATCACTTAAACTGAATAATAAAATAAATAAGTAGTTCAATAGCTCAATCACTCGTTACAAGAAATTTCAACAAATTTTAATGCAATTCCCTTGTTTTTATTGCTGTAATTGTTCATATAATTAAGTAATTTAAAAAATCATATTCACATTCATTAAATAAGCTGTAATTTTGTATACGAATTTTCCATTTTAACAATTTCAAACAAAAGCTGGCGAAAATAATGTACAGGACTTCAACATATTATATTTTCAAGATTTAATTTGTTTTAAAATTTCGAAAAGTTCATTTGTAATTAATCGCTTCCATTTTTTTTGTATGCCAATATTTTCATTGTGTTATACGTTTGATTCTTAACAGAAAATATTAAAAAAGAAGTTGTTATTAATCAAAAAAAAAAAGATTAACATAATCTTGACAACTTTCGAGTGTAGGTCTCAAAAAATTACCAACAAATTTGTATGCCGATGCATTTTTTATAAAAAATATATATTTTGCAAGCCCCAAAACAAAAATCAGCTTGTTATTAATAATTTTTTTAAAGTCACCATTCTGATATGTTAGAGCTGGGGGTCACTCGTTAGGTACCATTCACTTTGTATGCCACAAGTTTTCTCAGTTTTCCATCGTATTTTCTCGAAGTATTGATTTTTAGAAACTGTTATTATTTAATTTGGGACACTCATCAAATCGACGTGTTTCGCTCCCTATCGCGCTTTTTCCTACCACTATCAGAATTTGTCCAATGATAAAAGTTGGGTGTCTCGTCAAAACGAAGCTGTGTATAAACTTTCAGCCTGTTATTAATCACTGAAATCCCTTGTATGTGGGCCCGTGGACTAATATGATGTGCTTGTGTGCTTAAAATAAATCGATGATAATTTAGGCTTGGTTTCGGCGTCAGTTGAAATGTACGCAGCTCTCCTTCTGTCTTTCTTTGTTGGAACGAATCAAAGACTACATATAAAAATACGTTTACGTGGTTTCTCTCGCGTACTATGCAATATTAAGACTGTGAAAAAACATATTACTAATCCGTGTTTAAGGTGTTTTATCGGTTAAAACATTTGAATGCGGTGATGAGGGCCGTTGATTCAAATCCTGTACGGCGCAAGTTTGTTTGCTAAAGTTTTTTTTATAAAACTGAAGTAACAAACGAACTTACAGTCCACCCAGTGGCGTAGCGTGCCTTAGATGGGCCCTGTATCAAAATTTGTTGGGGGGCCCCAATGAAGGGTAAAGATTTTATAAAAGGAACAAAACAAGCGTTTTTGCTTTGAATTAAAATTATTATATATTATTGATTATTTGTTATTCATCATCATTACAGCCCTTTACAAGTCCACTGCTGAACATAGGCCTCCCCCAAAGTATGCCATAAAGCACGGTCCTGAGCCGCCTGCATCCATCGACTTCCTGCATATCTTACCAGGTCGTCACTCCATCTAGTGGGGGGACGTCCCACAGTTCGTCCGCCGGTACGAGGCCGCCACTCGAGAACCTTTTTTCCCCATCGGTTGTCGGTTCTTCGAGCTATATGGCCGGCCCATTGCCACTTCAGCTTACTAATCCGTTGGGCTATGTCGGTCACTCTGGTTCTACTGCGGATATCCTTATTTCTAAGTTTATCACGCAGAGAAACTGAGCATAGCCCTCTCCATAGCTTGCTGAGCGACCTTGAGCTTCCTCATCCGGCCAGCAGTGAAGGACCACGTCTCAGTTCCGTATGTCATCACTGGCAACACGCACTGTTTGTACAGTTTTGTTTTCAAGTTTTGAGGTATGTCTGACGAGAAGATGTGTCGTAGCTTCCCGAACGCTGCCCAGCCGAGTTGAATCCGTCGATTGACCTCTCGGTCGAAGTTGGACTTACCTAGTTGGACTATTTGTCCCAGGTAAACATACTCGTCAACAATTTCGAGCTTAGTGCTCCCAACAACTACCGGCATAGGTGTGACATGGATATTAAACATGATCTTTGTTTTGTCCATGTTCATCTTAAGACCTATCCGTTGGAAGACACTATTGAGGTCATTGAGCATAGTGCTTAGATCCTCCAGCGATTCTGCCATAAGGCCTATATCGTCGGCAAATCGAAAGTGAGTGATGTACTCGCCATTGATGTTAATACCGTATCCTTTCCAGTCCAGAAGCTTGAAAATGGCTTCCAATACAGCGAAGAAGAGTTTCGGGGATATAATGTCACCCTGTCTTACACCTCTCTGCAATTGGATAGGTTTCGTAAGCTGGTTCTATACTCGGATAGCCATCGTAGCCCTACTGTACAAGCACTTCAGCACTTCGATATACCGACAGTCAACTTGGCACCGCTAAAGGGACTGCAGCACCGCCCAAATTTCGACGGAATCAAAGACTTTCTCATAGTCCACATATGCCAGATATAGTGGCAAATTGTACTCCTCAGACTTCTGTACAATTTGCCAAAGGGTATGTATGTGGTCTATCGTACTAAAGCCTTTTCGGTTCGGGAGGCTGGAAGTCGTCAAGTCTGCGCGCGAGACTATTCGTAATGACTTTCAAAAATAGCACGTAGACGCGGCTCAGAAGGGAAATCGGTCTGTAGTTCTTCAAGAGAGCGTAGTCACCTTTTTTGAAGAACAAGATCACTGCACTTCTGCTCCACGCCTCCGGTGTAATGCCACCATGGAGGACGGAATTAAAGAGCTTCTGAAGTACTTCAAGAACCCGTTTTCCACCCGCTTTCAGAAGCTCCGCTGTAATTCCATCCTCGCCTGGGCCTTTGCCGTTTTTAAGATGCTGGAGAGCCATTCTAATCTCGCTCAGACTGACGTCCAGGATATTTTCGGAATAGTGTCGGATAAGACTCGCTCTTGGATCGTTACTCACACTTGCGTGTGGCTCCAACGATGATGTCTACAGATGCCCATAGAAACTCTTAATCTCACTCAAAATCTCAGATGTCCCGGAAACGAAGCTGCCACACTCGGTCTTCAGCTTCGACAGTTGGCTCTTTTTGGCAGTCAGATCTCTAGCAAAGACTTTGGAGCCCTGGTTCCGCTCGATTGCTTCTTCAATACAAGCAGTATTAAAGTTGCGTAAGTCCCGCCGCATGGATTTGGAGATCTGTCTGTTCAGTTGCCTGTATGCTATCAAATCTACTGAAGACTGCAGCTTCATATCCTATCCAACAGCCATGAGATTAAGAGTGTGATCGGAGAGTTTTTGTGTTCTTCTGCGGCGGGTCTTACAAAACTTAGCTCCGACCGCATAGACAGTTTCCACGAGCTCGTCATTCATATCGTTTACTACATTGCAATCTTCTAGACACTGAAAACGGTTTCATAGCTCGAGCTGAAAGGTTTCGGGACTTTGGATTAGAGCACGAGGGGGACGGAGCGTTGACTTCATTAGACGAGACCTCTCCAACTTAACGTTTAGGTTCAGTGCGCCTCTCACCTAATACTCCTAGGAACTAGCTAGCGAAAAACAATTAAATATACACTTTTCTTGCCTTTTGTTCAGCGAACATAGCTGAAGACGATTCGGCGGCATTCATAGCTGAAGCCGATTTCAGTTTTTCTAAATTCTTTGCTTCTATAGACGATAGTGGTAGCCTCTTCTGTCCCATAGAAGTCCTTAGAATTTTTGTTTACACACGTTCGGGGCCCCTGTAGCCCGGGGGCCCCGTATCATTGATACGGCTGATACGGCGGTAGCTACGCCCCTGAGTCCACCAGATGTTAAGTGGTTACTGCAGTCCATGCATGCTGCAGATTCGTTTGTCATCTCTGAAGACTAAGATGGAAAGCCTCAGAGGCTTTAATTATACTAGCTCTATACCCTTTAGACCAGGCTTTCTCAACCTTTTTTAACCACGGACCACTTTGATTTCTTTGTTGTTAGCAGGGACCACAACAAAAAGAAAAAAAAAATAAGTTAATCTAACAATATCAATAATAATAATTTCACCATCGCACATCGCGACAAAACTCGCGATACCATCCATACCATCTGCGGTTCACCACTGTGCGATTTAGAAGAACTTTTCTTCCTCGCACAACTTCCTTGTGGAATCGATTACCACCAGCGATTTTTCCGGACCGATGCGACTTAGGGACCTTCAAGAAAAGAGCGTACACCTTTTTAAAGGGCCGCCAGCTCATCTGCAATTCCCCTGGTGTTGCAGTTGTTCATGGGCGGCGGTAGTTACTTACCATCAGGTGAGCCGCATACTCGTTTGCGCATCTCCTATTAAAAAAAAAACAATAAATTATTACATAATTATGCGATAAACTAAAAAGAAGCATTTATTCACAGTATTAGATATAATTTGTGTATTTATTGTAAAAGAAATAAATGTTTGGTAAAACTTAGCGTTTTTGGTTGCGATTGCACTGCCGGTGTTGCACTGCCGGTGTGACAGTGAACATATTTAAACTCTTGCGGACCACAAGTTGGGAATCACTGATATATGCCTCGTCTATACTACTCGCGAAGTAACCTTGATGAAGTGCTCGTCGAAGTCGATCGCAGTCCAAAGAACGTGACTACACACTCGTGCTACTTCGCGAACAGCTCTGTCGTTTTGAGTCGCCCGCACCCATAACATGAATAAGAATAACGTTCAAGAGGCAGCTGCTATAGGTACCTAATTGTGTGAACAGTACTACGTCAATGGGTTAAATAATTATGTAGAAAGCTACATATTTAATATTTATATATAAAAATATTAATATATAACTGGCGTACGCCGAGTAGTGTAGTGAGACGCTTCGTGTAATTTCGGCGTACTTCGCGAAGTCCTTTGACTCTGGCGCAAAAAACCGACAGGTCAACTTCGATCAACTTCGCAAATAGTGTAGATGGGCCATTAGACACGCAGCAGTACAAGCACGGCTATTTGACGGCTGAAATAGATAAGAGGGTGGTATCTACGTAGACGGACACCTAGACTGAAACCACCTAGTGAAGCTAATTTAATATCATGGCTTTTGTTAAAATGCATCTCTTATTTTACGCTGTATCTGCAGAAAAGTAATTTAAGTAATGTAATATTGGTGTTTTTAGGTCTATTCTGACATGTACGCGATTGCTTTGGCGCGGAAGGCGCTTTTTCGAGGAAGAACACGCCGCGCACGCAATGTCGGCGGTGCTTAGAGCACTGGCTCACTACGCCGCTATCAATTCTAATGCGGCAATTGATGTCTGCTTGCATTTTCTTTGTGATTTGCTTAATGGGTAAGGGTCAACAAGATTGTTAGATAAAGGTATGCCTTGAAAATTGCTTTACGGTGGGGGCTTAAGAGAATCCATCGGCTATTATGTCCCGTATTATAAGAGGTGACTGGATGGAGTATGTCATAAAGAACTTATGGCTTCCGATAAGTGGCGGTTGCACCATCTTGTTTACGTCAGACGTAAAAAATACCAAGAGTGGCGATGCGGGACAGCGACAAAGGTGCGAGACCACTGATACTGTGATCGTCAGTACACCTGACAAGCGTGATGGTTAAGGCAACTCCTCTCATTAACAGGAGAGGACCAAATTGAAGAAGAATGGCTTGGAAAAGTCTTACCAATTTGTCCACCGCCACTGCAATGCCTAGCTGTCGGGCGTTTTATGAAATGAAATGACAAACGAACTTAGAGTCCATCTGATGTTAACCTTACACAGCGAATCTGTATGCGTCGTCACATCTAAGGACTAAGATGGTATGCCTCACAATATGTAATATTACATTGTCTTCATACCTCTCGCACTTAAACACAACAGTTTACGCACTGATGGTTCGCGACAGAAATAGGTTGAAGGTACCCCAAATGGACTCCTAGGCAGAAATCCCTATCGCCTCGTAAATATATACCTGACGATAGGCTTACTTAAGAGGACTACAAGAGCCAAGTGACCTCGAATGATGCACGCACACATTTACAGAATCAATGTGCGCCATCTAACGACAGTGATGTTTAACACTAACGAATTAGCAAGGTTACGTCAGAGTGACGAAACGCAAGTAAGATAAAGATCTAACAAAGAAATAGATGGGACAACGAAATTATTTTTAATCTTAATTTAATGTTGCTTGAAAATTTAAGGATGTGGGTGATTTTGAAATAAAACTGATTCGATGAAATTTAAAACATTTTTATTTATAGAATAATAGTAATAAACTTTATTTATATAAAAATGATTGTAGTACATGGGTAGGACATTGCATCGTTTGTACTATCTATAAAATATTATGTTCAATCTAGTAAATAATAATCTAAAATAGTAATCTATAATATTATATATATTATATCTAATCAGCGAGGTAGTTCCAACGCAAGGATTTTCTAACTTACTGGTGCTACCTCAATTTATGTAATGCATGACAATGTATTGAGAAACAATAAAACAATTATTATTATTATGTGGTATCTATAAAGTTTTCTCATCTGGTTGGGAAATATAAATATATAATTGTAAATAAACATTATAAACGTACATAAATATCAAAAAAATAAAATAAATATATAAAATTTTTAAAATAAAATAAAATAAAAATATTATAATAAAAATTTATTATTATTATTATTAATCTAGTACATGTTTATACGTTCACTGACCGATTTTTCAGATACAATAGTAAAACAATAGCATTGAACTACATGTATTGATAGATGATATTTTTCCACAGTATTAGTCTACACGAGAGTGCATCGCCGTTGTCACATCAGAGCGCTTACAGCGTAGAACAACTACTGGCTTGTCTAAACGCTCTAACGCAATGTTTTAATAAAAACCCAAATAGCATCCTCTGCAGTGCTTTAGTAATTCATGCTTTAATATCGTATCAACCACCGAACTTAGTGATTAGAGCTTGTACAGCTACTGCGTTAGTCCAGGTGTTGAATCCATGGTTGGAACTACTTGTAGGTAGGTATGAACCGTTTACTGACAACCAATTAGTATTTTTATTTAGTTCGAGATTCCGACGAATTTTTTACTTGTGTATCATAAATTAAGTTCGTCTGCCACAGGAGTACCTTTTAAATACCCAAAAGCATCTGCGTTCGCGCTAATATTTTAAGTAGCATACAAAAATATGCTGTGAAAATATTTCGAGGACATGTGAAATCCGCCAACACGAACAGAAGTAGTCGATGGACTAACTTTAGAACCCTCTCAAAAATGAGAGGCGGCCAACAGTGGCTTCTATAATAAATTGTAACTAACTTTATTTCATAGCTACATCTCCGTCTAGGGTGATTGAGGAAAACTGATTCATTCAGTGTTATAGATTACAGTTATTTTCTATTTTAAGGTTCCACATTATCTATTGATTTAATATAGCTCATGAAAATAGGTGCTGAAAATTAACGCGAAGCGTAAAAAATAAAAAAATATATTTTTTATGCTTGAGGAATTTCATTTTTATATGTTACACCACATTCCACCTTTTGGTAAGTGGATGGTGTGTCTCACTCTCATATATACACCTACATTCTCGACAATCAAAATGCAGATGCGGTGTCATATTTTACATGGGATAAACACGTATTTGTATACGTGTCAGAGTGTGGAGCGTGTGTGAGACCAAAAGCAGGTAAGGTTATTAGACAGTGGTATTACAATGTGCATGTAGGGTCGTTGCGCCGGTAAGCCGACCGGGTCTATTTTCGGCCTTTGGCACGAGGTGATGCAGTAAATTTGATTTAATAACGATTTTAATAAATATTATCGTCCAAAATTAAGTTTAATGCATTTGTAAATAGTTCAATTATATATTGCAACATTACTTCATCGGGTAAACACAACACATCAGTTTGACGCCGGCACAGGAGCTGTCAAATAGTGTAAGATCGTGCAAAAAAATAGTGGCGCGCGTTTTACTCAAAAGTAAATTTTGCGCTGTATTTACAATGATTATTTAATATTGTGCTTATATTTCACTGTATGAGTAACTTAATTTTAAATTTTCACATAGATTACTATAATATTTTATTGTAAAAGTTAATAAATTAGGTGACCGGAAAGTGACACATAAAATTTTCCTATTATTTGGTTATCGGCCATGTGGCCGCAAAATAGCCCGTGTTTAGCCTAAATACTTTGTCTCTTTCATTTATTTGGTTACCTACTATTAGTCTTCTTTCTTTTTTATAATGAATTGTATCCTTGCGAAGACACTAGCTTTCAGTTTTCGGCCACCAAACAATTTGAATGATTATTGATGAAACTAAAATATCCATTTTAGTTGTGACCAAAAACTAGATTGAGTCTAAAATTATTATTTAGTTTTCGGCCAACTTAAAATTATATGAAAGAATAGAGAAGCCGAAAATTGAATACTGCTTTGGTTGACGGACATTTCATGAAATATATAATATATAATACGTGAATGAACGTTGCGTTTTAGGAAGAAGATTCAATATGACATTATTTTCTTCAGATGGCTCCTCCAAAGAAAAATTCTCCAAAGAAATATAATTAGTTTCAGAAAATTTGGACTTAATGAATTTGATCACCATGTAGTGGATTATTCAAAATGTGTCCGGAATACCCCGGAAAGACTAATTAGTGAAAATTCAGACACCAGAAAAAATATATTTCTTTTTTTTTCTGGTGTCTGAATTTAACTTTTTGAAACATTTATAATCAAATCTGGCAGAAAAAAATCATGGTTGGCGATGTTCTAGTAACTATGAATTCATCTACCGATGAATTAGAATCGTTTATCGATAACAACATTCCAACATTCCATTTGTCAGGAAGTTATTTGGACCTCGGTTCCTTAGTATCGTTAGATGATGTTCTTGTAATCCCAACTCAAATAAGCCTACCAATGACAACGGTACTGACAATGCCGGAAATGGTAATAGATTCGAGTAATGCAATAATAACGACTCAAATTAGTAAAATGGCCACGATGATACCACCACTACTAACACCGATGATAGCAAACAACCCCTTTGAAACTTTAGAAAATGTACTGGTTGATATTCCAATAAAACAGATTAGTACAGCTTTAGAAACTAGTTAAACATCGGCCTGAGTACTATTAAATAAAGAATACAGAGATGCGATAGAAAAAACATTTATTTAAACCGGAACTCGTAAAAAAATCAAGCATTAATAGTACACGTACACCTTCTTCTGTAGCAATTTGAAATGCAGAGTGGCGAAAACTTTATAAAAATTTAAAATAGAAAGTTAAAATAGAGAAGTTAGAACTAAGTTAAGTCCTTAAGTTGGAAGCTGGTTCTGCACCTTCCAGGAGCGTCCTCGCGACTTGCTTTACTCGATCGCTTATTCCAATTGTATATCTTCCAGATTGCAATAGATGCTGCTGGTATGTAGAAGAGTACTGTAGACCAGCTGGGGATTGCCATAATATAAGACCAGTTCCAGTTTTCTATTTCTTGAATGTTTTCAACCTTGTTCATAAGTTCAAGGAAACCATCTAGTGAGATGTCTTCCAGATGTATTTACCGTACTGGACTTCTTCCTGGTTTATTAGGTTCTCGTTGGGTAGAGGGATGATTTCGTCCATCGAGATGCTGCTGGTGTGTGTTCTTATTGTTGTATTCATGATCTTAACTTGACAGTCCTGTGTTAGGTTGATGAAAAATGTTCCTGATAGTTTCCTATATTCTGTTTTCTGTCCGCATTGGGTTTTTATAATTTCTGGTTCCGTTGATACTACCAACCACTTATTTTTTTGATCTTATGCAATTTTCCTCGCTTCAGATTCATGCGCAGTTACCATCTTTATGCTTGATGAGTGAGATGATG
Source organism: Parnassius mnemosyne (assembly GCA_963668995.1). Classification (NCBI taxonomy): domain Eukaryota; kingdom Metazoa; phylum Arthropoda; class Insecta; order Lepidoptera; family Papilionidae; genus Parnassius; species Parnassius mnemosyne. Next base: position 34,106,115 of record CAVLGL010000068.1, on the reverse strand, counting down.
CAATCTTCAGATTTCTCTATGGCTCTAGTATCCAGTGATTTGCAGAGCCAGGTATCTTCTGACAGCTTCTTGCAATCTTCTTCCAGGTAGGCTCATCGCTTCCAAGTGCGAGGAATTTGGATTTGGGTATAATGGTTAGGTTTAGGTTGTTTGGCAGGGAATATATGTGTATATAATCATATAATATAGGTTGGACGGATGGGATTTCTAATATAAATGTTAAAGAATGTTCTGTACTATAGGCTTTAACGCTAATAGACTTTTAACATAATAACATAAACACTCACGCCCGTCACCCAGAGGGGTAAGCAGAGATTATGGACTTCCATTTGGCACGATCCTGACACACCTCTCTCGCTTCCTCCACATCCATATACCTACGCATACACGCTCGTCGGTTAAAGGTACTCTTGATATGGCCCATTTTTAATATATCGCCAATTTGGTCGATAAACTTTCGCCTAGGGCGACCCTTCCCGACTATGCCGTTCACCTCTGCAACATAGATTTGCTTTGTCGCTCTTTCCTCATTCATTCTTTCTACATGGCCAAACCACCGAAGCATTCCTTTCTTAATCCTGGTCACAACATCATCTTGCAAACCACACTCTTCTCTTATTAAACAATTTCTCACTCTGTCATTCAGCTTCATCCCTAATATACTCCTTAATGACCGCATTTCTACAGCATTTATTCTACTCTCATGCTTCTTCTGCCACACCCAACTTTTAGTACCATACATTAAAGTAGGTACTAACACAGCATTGTGAATTGCCATACGTGCCTTTTTGGACACATTCTGACTTTTCACAATAGAGTGTAGAGCCCCATTCACTCTATTTCCTGCATTCACTCGTCGTTCTATATCCTTATCATATCTACCATCATCCCAAATATACAAACTCATCTACTTGCTCTACCAACTCCCCTTCTACTCTTATTTCCCATATCGTTTTGCTGTCTTCTCTTTCAAAAACCATAACTTTCGTCTTACTTGCGTTCACTTTCATTCCCTTTTCTTTTAATGTCCTGTTCATTAATGTAACCATCATTTGCAACTCGGCTGCCGACGATGCAAGTATGACTTGATCATCGGCGTACAAAAGGCATTTGACGGTTAACTCACCCATTCTTAACCCGCATTCTTCTACTTTCAAATTTTCCAAACAACTGTCCATAAATAGGTTGAACAACCACGTGGAAGCCACACAGCCCTGTCTGACACCTTTATGGATGCCAAACCAGTCCGAGTAGGCCCCGTTGATCCTGACACAAGCACTAGAGTCCCTATATAGAGACTTCAATGCCTGTATCAGACCAGTGGTCAACCCAAATGAGTTCAGTGTTTGCCATAACACATCCCTGTCCACTCTGTCATAAGCCTTCTCCAAGTCCATGAACGCACAAAAAACTTTTTGGTTTTTGGCCAAAAACTTCTCCGCGATCATGCGCATGGAAAAGACCTGATCCGTACATCCCATTCCCTTTCTAAATCCCGCTTGCACATCCCAAATTTTTCCATCAGTTTCTTTCATAACTCTTTCAATTAGTACCTTAGCATACAGTTTTCCCACAATGCTAAGAAGGCTGATACCACGGTAGTTTTTACAGTCCTGCTGTGATCCTTTTCCCTTATATATTGGGACTATCACGGCTTTGCACCAGTCTCCCGGTACCCGCTTAAGTTCCCAACATAAATTAAACAAGGTGTACAGCAGGTCTGCCACCACTCCTTCTCCAGCCCTTAGCATTTCGAGAGATACTCTATCATAACCGGCTGCCTTACCTGCTTTCATACTTTTCATTGCTTTCATTATTTCATCTATACTTATATCTCTATCTATTTCCTCTTCTTTCGGAATTTCTATTTCATTTAATTCAAACGTCTCATCACTCATAAACACGCTTTCAAAGTATTCCTTCCATCTCCTTAAACTCAAAACTTCGTCATTCAGAATACAACCATTCTGGTCTCGTATAGCATTCATTCTAGGCTGTTGTGAATGTCCCCTGGTAGTTCTTACGAGTTTCCAGATTATTTTAATGATTGCCTGGAAGTTATCCGATATTCTTCTATCATTCTCATCCGTTCTTTCTTGCTTTTTCCTTTCAACTACTTCTTTTACTCTCTTATTTAGATGTCTAAAAACTGCCTTTTTCCTTTCAATATCATCATTCATACTGCTAGAATTACTAGCCTTGGTTGCTAGTAAATCTAGCCATGCTTTCTTCTTTGCTTCAACTTCCATCCGTACCTCATCATCCCACCATAACGTGTTATTTTTCCTTTCAATCGTTCTCTTACTTACACCACATACTTCGGTAGCTGCATCCACTAAACCTTTCTTGACATTATACCACACAGTCTCCAAGTCTAAATCATTCATACACAATTCAGCCATACCACTTACATTTTATCTCAATCTACATTTGAACTTCTCTTTCACACCTTCATCTTGTAACTTCTCTGTTCTTATACGCTGTAACGCAGTGGTAGACACAGATGTCCGATGCCTCCAACGTCTGAAAAGACCATTAATTCGGCATAAGACCAAGTAATGATCCGTCCCTACGTTAGAGCCCCGGTAAACCCTTGTATCTACCACTGCGCTCCTCATTCTTTCATCAACAATTATGAAATCTGTCATACTTCTATCATCACCTCTTTCCCATGTATACGTGTGAATCTTCTTATGACGAAAGAAAGTGTTCGTCACAACAAGATTCTTTTCCACGCATACGGCGAGAAGGCTTTCACCATTTTCATTTATACTTTCATCACCAAACGACTTATACTATTCTATTATAGACTTTCGAATTCGATTATAGACTTTTCTATCTTATGAATATTATCAATACTGATTCCTCGACTGGATAAAGTGAAAAGTTATTCTGCAAATTACTAAGTTCTAAAACTAAATTTCGTGGGCTTATAATACTAGGGTGCATTATACCTAATTGCAAGAATGCCATAGCATCTTCTAGCACCATTAACTTATCTAAAATAATCTGTAAACTAAAACTTATTTGAACGTAAATCTCTAAAAAGTGTAACTGGTTTTTTATGGTATCGGAATTAATTGTTATTATTTTCAGTATAGATGTTAATCTCTTTTGTTTATCATCTATTTTGCTTAGTTGTTTTGAAAATTCCTTTGTAGTAGTTTCAGCCAAAGATAGGGTTCGCCTCTGTGAGCTTTGCGTTTTATAGACCGAATTTTATTTATTTCGTTTTCAAATCGAATCGCGTCTTCATTTTCTAAATTACCAGTTATCGCCTTCACTATAGAACCTAGTCCATTTATAATACCACGCCTAAATCTAATCCTAGGTGCAATAAAAATTATTTTCTTATTAATTAAATCTAACTTATGTTCTATCTGATCCCTATATGTTTTATGTAATTCTTCTGAAGTACTGTTACTTTCAGTTGCCTTAAGACTTGCGTATAATGCCATTAATTTTATCGATATTAGATTCAAGTGCGTAACATTATAAACACAAGCAAGGTTGAAGGAATCAGTCTGTTTCAGAATATGACCCTGTCTAAGTAATAGAACTCCGTTCGTATTGTCTACGGGTTGAAATGTTACGTCGGATCTTGCCTGGAACACAAAGGCTCCGATGATGGTTGTCCTGGAATAAGATGGGGTCTTCGTAGAAGCTTGAAATGTACCCGAATAGACTTAGAATTAGGATGATTCCCTACTATTTCTGCTACATTATTAGGATGTAAATGAATAATCTTATACGGTCCTTTAAATACCGGTTTAGTTTTGTCGTTTCTCGCTGTTTTGGCAACCTACTTATAAACTGTTTCACCTACCTTGAATGTTATCTCCTCTGCTGCCTGGTTTCTTTTTTTTTTGACACACATTCCTGGACGGCTTCTGCATGCATTTTGTGCTTAATAATATAGTCCTGGTAAAACTGCTTAGGAAAATGTAACTCTAGTAGATTTCTAGAAGCTGTATGTCCAAATAGTAACTCGTGTGGAGTATATTCTGTTGCCGAATGGATTGAGTTATTGTAAGCGATGACTGAAAATTTCATAATTAATTGTATGGGATCATCTTTGTTTGTCATTCGTTGGATTCTGATAATCTCTCCTATAGTCGAATGAAAGCGTTCTATGGGTGAATTCGAATTTGGATTGTATGGAGTCGTAAAGTGAATGTTAATACCATGTAAAGCGTACATCTCCTTTATAACTTCATTGTCAAATTTACTGTCTGAATCCGTTGTAATTTTATAAGGAATTCCTAAAACTGAGAACATATGAAATAAAGCTTCAGCTATATGTACACTACTAGTGGCGTTCAACGGTATTGCTTGGGTGAACTTTGAGAAATTTTCTATTATAGTGAGGAAGGTGGCACCGCCTGTCGAATACAGATCCATAAATATATGTTGCATAGGTTTTGTAGGCGTTTCCGTTAAGGCTAATGAGGGTCTAAGAGGGTTCCTTTCATATTTAGCTTGTAAACACATACTACATTGATTTATGAATGTCTGGATTGTAAGTAGCATGTGAGGCCAATGGTAGTTTCTATGGATTTGCTTGTATGTCTCCTGGATACCACGATGCACAGTTTTGCCTTCATGATATTTTTTAATTATTTCTTTTTGTTCTGTCTTGTTTTCGACAAGGGTAACGCGTGAAATACATCTAAAAAGCTTAGGGCCTCTGTCGTTAAATACCGTCGTGTAAACTCTGGAGAATGCTAGGTACAGTTCTTCACTATAAAAGTAGCAGTAGAATACACGATCAGCAATAGTGTGTTCTTTTACATTACATCTTTTTTTTACATCTCTAATTACTGTTCTAGAGTTAGTAGACCTATTTTCTACTCTGTATGTTGATCCTGGAGTTGACCTGATATGGAGTTGTTTTAGTTGTCTGTCGATCGCGTCTGATAAGATTGGTGTGCCGTTGTTTTCGTTGTCGGGTTGCGTATGGTTTGTCGATGTTTGTGTACTGCAAGATAGGTGCATTGGTTAAAATCTGTTTGCAATTATTGAAGGACTCCAAAAATTCCGAGGAGTGTATAACTTTAGTATTTTTCTTAAGACATAAGGTCATTGGTTTCGTAAGCTTTGCAAAGTCTTTTATGTACTTTCTGTAGTAGCCTACTAGTCCTAAAAGGCTTTTAATTTCTTTCTGTGTTTTTGGTAGAGAGAAGTTTAAAACCGCTTTAATTTTGTCCTGATTAGGTTTTAGTCCTTGATCAGTTAGTTCATGGCCTAAAAATGTGACGTGTTTTTGAAGGATCTCTGACTTGTCTAATTAAATTTTGAGATTATGTGTTTTAAACCTTTCAAATACTTGTTTCAGTTTTTCTATATGCTCCTGCAATGACCTTGATTTTATTATGACGTCATCGAGATAGGTGAAACCTTTAAGGATGTGGTCCATGAGCCGTTGGAAAGTACTGGGTGCATTTTTTAGACCAAATGGCATTCGAAGGAATTCGTAATGTCCTCTCTCTGTTGTGAATACAGTTTTCTCTATGTCATCAGGTTGCATCTTCACCTGATGATAGCCGTTAGCCAGATCTAAGGTCGTAAAATATTGGGTGCGTCCAAGTCTGTCTAAGATATCGTCTATGTTGGGAAGTGGGTACTTATCTTCTACTATTCTATCGTTAAGTCTTCGATAGTCTATGACTAAGCTCCATTTTACCTTACCTAGTGCGTCCGGTTTTTTAGGGACAATATGAACAGGGCATGACCATGGGATCATATACTTTCGCGAATAATACCTTGTTTTAAAAGATTGTCTACTTGATTCTGTATTTCTTTGCGTTGTTGTGGGGCTTGTCTATAACTTCTTACAAATATCGGATCGTTGTCACCTGTGAGGACTAAGATGGAATGCCTCTTTGCCAGTAAAAAGGGTCTCCGGTTCTCTACACTCACCATACGAAACACAGCAGCGTTAAGCTGCTATTTTACGCTGGTTTTCTGTGAGAGCGTGGTCCTTCCCCGGTCGAGCCGACCCATTCGTGCTACAACCATAATATAGCTGCAGCATGGCTCTACCACGTAGAGTATCTTGAGTATCTTAAGTCTTTATTGAGGATAGATCTAGATGTCTATGGGTCACAGTAACCACTTACCATCAAGTGGACTGTGTGCTCGTTTGTCACCCGATCCTATAAAAAAACCGCTTAATCTACTCTTAGACATATAATTGCCGGATGTACCCTGGCAGTATCGTCCAAAAGATTAAGAATATTTTCAATTTCTCTGATATAATGGTTTAATCTCTTTGTATTGCCATCGTACCTTGGTATCGATTCCGCGATCATCTTAAAGTTGGCTGCCTCGCCGTTAGGAAAAGCCATTTTTAAATTAATAATAAAAAAAACACGTTATAATTTAAAATAGTTGGGCAATTTGTGTCTGCCTATTTGCGATTTTAGCTATAAGACGTATACACTACCGGACCTCAACTAAGAGTCTGCAGCGATTTTTACCTGTTAGACTTATATCCTATGATAGCTAATAGGAATCTATAAAGATTTGAGCTAAAAGACGAATACCTAATCTCCTAACTAAATACGAGTATCTATAGCGATTTAGCTTCTAGACAGAATCACATATACTACTTAAAGTAAATACGGAAGGAAATAGAGCAAAGGGAACTTGAAATAGCGAGAGTACTCACAAAAGCACCTTCTGCATCTCCTCACGGGTCTGAGTCAGCTCCACGTGGTCTTTGTCCGTGCCGCCATCGTAGATTCGAAGTCGCGATTTATACGATCGAAACCGTTCAATTGGTCGAAGGTTCTATCAATTGTCGCGAAAGACCGACTGCGCCAGTTACGATATGGCGGCGATCAAAAGACTTTTTAAAAAGAATAAAATTAATTTAATTTCACAAAAGTTACAAAAGTAATAAATTCAATTAATATGTAAAGTTACAAAGAAGTTAAGTTAAGCGTGGATGGTGTCAGACTGTGAGACAGTTCTATTGTTTCCACGGCGATACTTTCCGCAGCGCAAGCATTCCTCATTTGCCCATTGTTCTGTGAAACTGCTATGTCAGCCCGATTCCAGGGTTACGACACGTTAACTGGTGTTATGACATTTTAATAAGCGATACAGAAGAAGATATGGAAAAAATTGGATGTGACTTTTGCACCAAATGGATTTGAGAAGTATAGATATTGTTGGACTAAAATATGAGGCAGCGTTCGGGAAATTACAGCACATCTTCTCGTCAGGTATACCTCAAAACGAGACTATACAACCAGTGCGTGTTGCCAGTGATGACCTATGGAACTGATACGTGGTCCTTCACTGCTGGCCGGATGAGGAAGCTCAAGGTTGCTCAGCGAGCTATGGAGAGGGCTATGCTCGGAGTTTCTCTGCATGATAAACTTAGAAATGAGGATATCCGTAGTAGATCCAGAGTGACCGACATAGCCCAACATATACATAGGGCCGGCTATATAGCTCGAAGAACCGATAACTAATGTGGAAAAAGGTTCTCGAATGGCGGCCTCGCAACGGCAGACGAAGTGTAGGGCGTCCCCCCACTAGATGGAGTGACGACCTTTTAAGATATGCAGGAAGTCGATGGATGCAGTATGAGATGCAGGTGACTCAGGACCGTGTTTTGTGGCATTCCTTGGGGGAGTCCTACGTTCAGCAGTGGACTTGTGAAGGTATGTAATGGAAAGGCTGATGATGATGAAAATATGAGGAAGTACAAAAAAATGATTGTCATATTTAACGACACGAAATTTTATTATAATTTTACAAAAGTTAAGGTTAAGGCACCTTTTATATTGTATCTAATGCAGTGGCCGAAAACTAAAATTCTTGTTGGCCGAAATTTAAAATTTGGGGCCGAAAACTAGCATTTTACATATTTTTCACATCAAAAATTATTATAAAAAAGAGATTTTTCTTGTAGCATCAATGAGTTACAAAAATGAAAGCTACATTATGTAAGCTACAAATTAATATTAACAGCACTAGGCCAGCATAATGGCAATTATTTTTTCTAGTATCTTAAAGTTAACAACTCCACTAAAAGGCCGAAAACCAGCGCAACGACCCTACACGCTCAACCACAAGTAAAGCCCGCTGGACTTCGTGAATTCAAGAACTATAATGTTATTACAGGTGCGTTAAACCACACAGTCCTTGTAGACGACAACGGAATGTTGGGAATGTTGCTCGTAGTGACGTCACAGATTGGAATGAATGTTCTCAGGTTTGTTTTTGTATTTTTTTATAATTAATTAATTATGTATCTTATCTGAGTGTCTGATGCTAGATCGCAATGTTAAAACTATCAACGCCTAAAATTGAAAGTTCAACTTTTCAATTCTTTGCTCTATACGATATAAAGGCGCTATTTGATTTTTTTCTTGTCACCGTTACAAATTAAAATTAAATTTTAATACTGACGAACAAAATTTAGAAATCCCTCTTTATGGACAATATACTATGGATTTTGGGGTTATATTAATGTGATATTAACTAAAACCCTAAAAATACAAATGAAATAATGAATTACTTTGCTTTATAATCTAAATATTTATTGTTCTACGTGCTAGGTTAGAAAAATTGTTAGGTCAAGCCAACCAACGTACAGACTTCATTCAAAGCATATTAACTGACGACCAAGAAACAAATACTTTAAAGGAATCCGCTTCGGAGATGAAAACTTGTACACTGCGCATGGCATCAGAGTTAATTGTTTTTGTAAAGGTAAGGTTTATATATATTGTATTACACATGTGTGACAAAACAATTTTAGAGCTCCCCATATAATAAGTGTAGCCAGACCAAAGATACCTGCAATCAACTGCGTTGTCATCATCATCATCATCATCACCATTACAGTCCTACAGAAGTCCATTGCCACAAAGAACGCTCCTGAGCTACCTGCATCAAGCGACTTACTAGGTCGTCACTCTATCCAGTGGTTTAGGGCTGCCACTCGAGAACTTTCTTCGTTGTTAGGTTGGAGGAATCACGGGATTCATAGCAGTGGGCGTACTACTGGTTGATCGCAGAAATCGGTAAGAGGGTGGAATCGATCCCGCACGGAATAAGTATTTGTATGACCTGAAAATTTTTGTTCCAGGTCTGGATGTTAGTCCATGTGCAATGTATGTATGTTTTGCCTCAATGATACGTGAGAAATTACTTCCATTAGTTAAGTCTGGCCACTTAACTAATGGAAGGTAACTTTGCCATCAGGGGTGTACTGGTACAAAATTACGATTAACACAGAAAATGTAACGTTTTTCGAGATATGCCATTTTTTGGATGATAATACAATAACTAATTGACAGGGTTGACAACCCTTGGTTGTAGCAACTTTCAACCTATATTTTAACAGATTACGACTATTTAAAAGAATAAATTCTGTACTTGACATTCTATGTATGTATGTTTGTATCGATTTTTTAATAGAATATTGGTTATAAACTAGTACACAGTCCTCCTGATGGTAAGTGGATGCTGTGGCCCCTAGACATATACATTTATCCTCGATTAAGAATCAAAATGTAGATGCGTTGTCACCCCTGAGGACTAAGATGGAACTCCTTGTTTGTTTGGAGACCCTTTTTACCGGAGGTTTCCGGTAAAATGGGTCTCCGGTTCTCTACAATCGCCATACGAAACACAGCAGCATGATTCTGTTATTTTACGCTGGTATTCTGTTAGAGCGTGATCCTTCCCCGGGTGAAGCCGACCAATTCGTGCTGCAACCACAATATAGCTGCAGCATGGCTCTACCACGTAAACGCGGCATGGCTTTATTACGTAAACGTAACTATTCTTTTCTAAGTTTGTTTTATTTTTTACCGTGAAACCTGGCAACTTTGCCATTTTTGTAAGGACTTAAAAGTTTAGGACCAATTTTCCAACAAAAAATGTATTGTCAGACTGGGCGTCAATCTTAAATGTACCATTATATTCTTTATAGATTAGGTATTTATTAGTGATTTAGTTTTGCTCGTTTGTCACCCTAATTCTATATATAAAAAGTTATTTCTGAGGCCAGTATTTCCCAAGCCTCTCCCTATTTCAACGTCGGACTTTTAATAGATTCTATATCATCAGCATCGCCCCATATCATTCGAAAATCATCAATTATTATGTTTTTATTAAGGGTATAAGGTGATAGTTCCACGTTTTATAATAATATTTCGAAGACATGTGAAGTTCGCCAACACACAATTGGGAAGCGCGGCAGACATTTTTTTGCCCTAAAACCCTCTCAGAAATGAGAGGAGGCATGTGCCCAGCAATATATAAGCTGTAACTTTAACCACGATTTAAGTAAAAAGATGTTCATAGGATTATCAAGATCAAATCAGTACAGAGGAATACAGCTTGTTCTTAAAGTTTCTGCTCAATTTCCTTCACTATAACACAAACTCTTACATCCTGTCGGAATTCTGTGACGTCCTCTTTGCTAAAGGATATCTAACAATGCTGCCGAAATGTCATATAAGAAGGTATTACTTGATTTTTAGTATTCAAACTGTAATCTGATAATTGTTTTTTTTAATTATCAAATTTTTTTACCAGTTAGTTGGGAAGTTATGAAAAATATACATACATGAAGCTCAAATTGTTGAAAGTGCTATAAGAAGTAATTGTTCTTGCTTGCGTGCGTGAGTGCGTGTGTGCTTGCGTGCGTGCGTGCGTGCGAGCATGTGTGTTTGTGTTTTATGGCAGCTGTACATGCTCGTCTCGTCGCCTCGCGTGCCTCTCGTCGCGTAGAGGCTCGACACTAGAACACATCTTGTACACTCGTTGTATCACTTGAACTCCGGATGCCCGCTGCGATGGACCTGCGACCTGTTAAAACTGTTGCTGCGTTTTGTCTTTGTGCTATTAGTAATTATATTTTTTACACATTTATCATTCAAAGAAAATTAAGAAGCCATGACAAAGAAAAAGATAGTGGATGACTTCTATTCACCGTAACAAAACCATATAACTACCTATATTTTTATTTATTTAACAATATTTAACCCTACAGTACATGTGTACAGGCGCGTTCTCGTTTTCTTCACGAGACTCTTTGACTCGAACGCAAAATACCGACACGCTTCCGAGAGCAAACGAGGGCCGCGAGACGCGACGCGACGCGAAGAGGGCACCATGTACACACTCGTACTCCGCCTGTCTCGTGGTGTCTCGACGATTATGTTTTTCACCTAGCCCATTGCAGTACACACTTCTTCTACTAACTTTCCGGTTGACTGGTAGAAAATGCCACATGGTATTATGTCCGCCGTTTGGTACAATAAAGTGTATAAATAAATAAGATTAATTTGATTGCGTCTATAACCTCATTACTGTTTCAAGAATAACGCAGTACATAATAATAACACAGTAACATGAATATAAAAATTGAATGATATAAACCAGAAAGACAAAAGCATATTCACCACTTTATTCAATGATTTGCAGAAACGATTCAACTGTTCGTAAATTAAGCACATTAATTTTGGGGGAAATACTTATAGGACTAGCTAAGAAATATCTAGTGAATGAAACAGAGGATAACGAAATGTGTGCCAAACAAATCCATGTAAGTTAATATAAAAACATTTGTTAATATTATGTCGTCATATTATGCATAAGCATCTGCTCTGTATGCATTATTACTAGGTAGTATAATGCGGTACAATAAATACTCTTTATTGTACACTAAGGAAAGGTTAATATATAACAAAAATATAGAAATGTTGGATTTGAACTCTGGCTCGCGTGATCGCATTTGAGGATTGACCTTTACGAATTTCATTATGGACAAACACGACTACGATCAAATTCTGTCTTACGGTGCTTAAATGAGGTGCTTTCTACATAAAAGCGTTTTAAGACAAGTAGTGCAATCTTGCGCAGAGAGTGCACATTTAAAACCATAAAACATCATCGGCCTAAAACCTTTTCGCCTTAATTACATTTTTGGTAGGGATGAAGAAGTGCACACAGGCACTCTTTTCGCCAAAATTATTTTAATCAATATACCTAGTTTGAGTTTATTATGCTTTAAAATATAACATTCGAAATTAAAACATTTATTGGCCAGGAGCGCAGAACTTTCAGTATGCCCTATGTAGTGGTCGTTAGAGTGACTGCTGATTATAGGGATTCAACCCTATTTGCGCTATTCTGTCAGTGCCCGGTGCTTGAGTGTTTTACACCTGTGCCCCGGAAAACGCAAAAGCTTGTAAAGCCGTTGGTTCTGCGCCTGATCGGATTACCGTCCCATCAGACTATGAGAATGAAGGAATGGAGAGTTCACTAGTGTTTGCGCAAACACTCGTGCACTATAATCCTGTCCTGCGCAGATTACTAATCTCCTTTGAGACTGACTGTGTGACCAAAATTCTGAGACAATATACAAATATTGAAGGAAAGCAAAAGACGGCCTTATTGTTATACAGAAATTTATTTCAAAATAAACACACAAAGACTTAAAAAGGATAAAGGTTTACAAATAGGGTGCATTCACGGGGTGCACTATATAATAATGATAAGCGCCTCACCTGATGGTAAGTGTCGACTGTCGCCCATGAACAACTGCAGCATTAGGGGAATAGCTTCTAAGCATAATGAACATTACAACCTATCCCTAGTCCACTGATGTAAGATTTACCAGCACGATTCTAATTCAAACTTAAGTCACAAACGAACTTCTGCGGTCTCTTGACACCTACAGTCAATTTAAAACATAGAAGTTAACGCTAGATGCATACACTATTGGAAAGATTGCTTATCTTAGTTGCCACGCTAGCCAGTAAGGTTCGCAACCACAGTTTTTATTAGGTTTTCCAGGCAAATGTCGCTCATTTCCGATGACATCGATAAGATCACCAATTAAGGTGCCTAATAAATCTTGAAATTATTTTTATAATAGAAGACTAATCAAATTATATATCTATTTAAGATAATCTACGAAAACGTGTTTATTTTATACAACAACTCTTTTTTGCAGTATGGTTTAGTGGAGTTGCAATACGGAATGGAAAGGCCTCAAAACATCGGGGAGCAATTACAAAAGAGCCAGCCTTACAGCTTACTCATTTACATATACTTTTACTGTCAATCTTCAGACAAGTATTTTCAAATAATCTTTTTTATTATTTTAACATATAAAGATTAATATTTGTTTGTTCGTATTTTATGCGCTGCCATACCGCTCATCAGGTTGCGGTAAAACTTTGTCAACTGATAGCTTGCACTTGCGCGAAGGTTATAGTTATAATAAAATTAACTAACACAGTAGGAGGCGCGCGTATTGTATCGACAAATTTATTTGAAAGTTATATATCATCATCATTATCATTCCTAATTAAACAATATAACGCCTCCGAATTTAAAACTATATTACCAAATAATTAAAAATTAAAAATTTTGTACAGCCGACTTCAATTTAAGTTATTTAAGAATAACTTAAAAACTATTGGTCTGACCTTGATCAAATTCATATGGAACCACACGAGAAGTACCAGCTTTCAAATAAAAAAAGAATCATCGAAATCGGTTCACCCAGAAAAAAGTTCTGAGGTAACACACATAAAAAAAAAACGAAAAAAAAAAACATACAGTCGAATTGAGTACCGGCTCCTTTTTGGAAGTCGGCAGAAAAAAAAGCAACCACTTACCATCAGGTGGACTGTGTGTTCGTTTATCATCCTTATTCTATAAAAAAAATATATTTCTTCTGCGGCAGCGGTTACCAGCTATAGTTTCTTATAAAATTTACGTTAGCGTAAGAGTTCATCTGCGTTGGTATATTGTATACCCCTTATGTCCGTACGTAATCTGTCCCGGTTTAAAGCGTAACGAAGGCTGTACAATTTTTTTAAAGAATATGGGTGACAAACAAAGCCCAAAGTCCACCAATGCTGTGAGCCATAGACATCTACATTTATCTTCGATTAAGAATCAAAATGCAGATGCGTCATCAGCCCTGAGGACTGAAATGGAACGAGGCGTTCCATGGTAAGCTACTACTGCAGCCCAGATACACTGCAAACAAATAAGGCTAAACATTTTTTTCACATGCACATCTACATTTATGCTCAATTAAGAATCAAAATGCAGATGCATTGTCACCCCTGAAGACTAAGATGGAATGCATCATTTCCAGTAAAAAGGGACTCCGATTCTCCACACTCACCATACGAAATACAGCAGCATTAAGCTGCTATTTTATACTGCTATTCTGTGAGAGCGTGGTCCTTCAACAGTCGAGCCTTCCCGTTCGTGTTACAATCATAATAATTCTGATTGTTTCATTTTGGTATTCACAGGCCTGATGAGATGGCTTGCACTATCATCTGGTGGACTATTATCTTGTTTATCATTCCAATTTTTATACAATCCCGCTGAGTTTTCTTTCCAAGACGTAGGCATTTTCCGATTCACGTAAAAATAACTTTTAAAAGTGAAAAATAATATTATGTAACAATCTACAATACATTGAATAAGGCTCGTTCTTTTCTATTCTATTCTACAAAAAAACTTTTAATTAAAAAAATATTTTTTACAGTCCAGAAGAAGCCACCGCTCCTTTACTGCCGTTTTTAGTCGAATACGTGCTGTGTCTGCCTAAATCCATTAAGCCACCTTTATACATTATTAAAGCACTGTGGCTTGTTTTTGCAGTAAATATTATTTAAACTTATTTTTTTATTTTAATATTGAAAATTTAGATTTTCGATTTGATTTGTAAAATTTTGGTGATGTTAGAGTATGGCTTTGAGGCTTTAGTATTACACTGGATCTAAATAACATTTTAAGCTTAATTTGATGCGTCCTTATGTTTTTTATTCAAACATTCTTTAAAAAAAATCTTTCTTAAAAAGTTTATCAAGGCTGACTAGATACGGCAAAAAGCCTGTCTTCCATTATATAAAATAAAATTAAATCAAATGTACCGCAAGAATTGCGTGTGATGTGTATGATAATGTTCTGACCACGAATATACCAGCTGGTACTTTGTATACATATGTAGTATGTACATAATATATTGAATCAATATCTACTAAAAGTCTGAGCTATCGTAAGAGATTACACATAATTAGATATTCTGCCCACACCATTTAGCATTCTGAGATATTAAACCGCCCCTACGACGAGTAGTCCTCGCGGGATTCACCAAAGGCGGTGTTTCTGGTGATCGCTTTGTAATCCTTATCAACAATATACTTGTATATTAAAAAAAAAACTTTGAATAAAATTTAAAAGTCTACTTCAAATAATAAAATAATTTCCACATAACATCTTCAGAAGTCGATGCAAAGACATAGTGTATTCTACACACATGTTATGCGGAAAAATTTCAACCCCTATTTTCACACACTTGAGGGTGGAAATTTTTCTCCAATTTATGATACTACTCCTTTAGTATAACCTATTCACTAAATCGAAAAAGAATCGATTCACAATTGATGAACATATTACGTAACTAACATGTAAAAACATACAGTCGAATTGAGTACCCCCTTCTTTTTGGAAGTCGGCTAAAAAGCATTTAAATATTAAGCAATAACGAATTACTTTATAATGGTGTATTACCATTTTAATTGTTCTGAAATATTCTATTATAAAAAAAAATGTCATCTTCGGAATATAGTGTGTATCGTCTTCACCGTCCATTAACATTATCCTTACAGCCTATTCACTGCTGAACATAGGTCTCTCCCATAGATTGCCTCATAAGGTGGATTTTACCCCACGTAACCACGTTGCCACGCTTGGCAAGCGGTTTGGCATCCGCGTTTTAGTTATCAATAACATGCTTCTGCCCATCTTCTGTCTTAAGTTCTCTCTGTCGCTTCTTACGACACCCACAGGACACTGGTGTAGTGGATATTCTTACATCGTAACACTACGTACTAATCATAGCTTATAAAAATATTTTATAATTGTATGTTTGTCACTAAAATAGATGTCTACAATATCAAATGGTTCTCTGCAATCGTTAGAAGAGAGAGTTTACCTAGAGAAGGCTACGGATCGCCTAATATCGTTATTACATCCAGAACCTTACATATTATACACACATAATCCTGCTATCTTGTTATGGGTGTTCTCATCACATAGGATACCTCATTACGTGCGGTCACAAGTTGTAAGTATTTCATTTTACAAGAAATCATTAAGTAACTCTACTTCTTTTTACTTCATTAGCACGTAACATTTCTCTACTGAAATGGACTTCTGTATTAGGGAAGATTTACCATAATAGCCAAGCTTGACTGGTAGATTGGCATCGCAGTACCAGAAGTTTTGTAGCTTTCATGCTGCTCTCCGTCCACGGTGTGGTATATTTTGCAATAACCGGCCAAATTTGTAGAGAATGTTCAGAATAAGTAATATAGACAAATGGTGAAGAATAATTAATAAAATAAAAAAAATCTCAAAAATTCTGTTCTTTTTATCTTTTATTTCCAAAATGCGTGGTAATGCTTTATTTTAACGTATTTTACTGCGCACGCACACATTCGTAAGGATCGATAGGTAGGCAAAAACGTTGTTGCCCATAAATTGCAGTCAATTTGGGATAATTTCAAATAAAAGTAGAAGCCTTATTTACTAGTATTTTCAAAACTGCAATAACGATATATCATTATTTATATACTTGAACTTAAGTTTCAAATTTGGCTACTCTTTGAAAAATAACCCTGTATATGTACGTTTGGTGTATATATATCAGATATATATACCATATGCTACCATAACCATCATTTATTGGAGCATATGGTTACTTTCTGGTTTTTGCCATGGACACATCTTACGCCACCCAGGGGATGAAATGGGGTTATGGATACATTACACGATATAACTATTGTCCATTAACCAAATAAAATATGAATAAAATAATCTTTATTACTTTTAAAAATGTTTGTTATTCATATGTTTGCTAAAATTTCTTGTTAATTGTTTTATATTACCATTACTCTTACAGCCTATTAAATGTCCACTGCTCAACTTAGGCCTCCACCATAGATTACCTCAAAGGGGGGATACTTGCCATAATTAATAGTGGTAGAGCCACGCGGCAGCTTTTGCTGTCGCACGGATGGGCCGGCTCGAACCGGGGTGGTACCACGACCTCACAGAAAACCAGCGTGAAGTAGAGGTTTACCTCTGCGTTTCGCTTGGTGAGTGCAGGTGGCCGGAGGCCCTTTTTACTGGAAATGAGGCATTCCATCTTAGTCCTCACGGGTGACAACGCATCTACATTTTGATTTGTAATAGAGGATAGATGTAGACGTCTATGTGCCGCAGCAATCACTTACCATCAGGTGGACTGTGTGCTCGTTTGTCACCCTTATCCTATAAAACAAAATTGTCGCGCTTGGCAGGCGGATTGGCAGTTTCAGAGTTTTTGATTTGATATTAGGAAAACGCTTTTTTAATAGAATAGGGTGACAAACGAGCACATAGTCCACCTGTTGGCAAGTGGATACTGGAGCCCATAGATATCTACATTTATTCTCAACTAAGAATCAAAATGCAGATGCGTTGTCACCCCTGAGGACTAAGATGGAATGCTTCGATTCCAGTAAAAAGAATCCCCGGTTCTCTACACTCACCATACGAACGAAACACAGCAGCATTAAGCTAATATTTTACGCTGGTATTCTGTGAGAGCGTGGTCCTACCCCGGTCGAGCTGACTCGATGATTTAGCTGCAGCGTGACTCCACCATTTACCACCATCTTCTGTTTTATATTCCTCTATAGTTTCTTACGTCACCCGCAGGACTATATGGGTTAGGGGATATTCTTCCACCGCCACCTCACGGTCAGTTGTAGTTAAAGATTTTTATATCAAAATAATTTAATTTAAGAAGCATGTCGTCCTCATAAGAGAGAATTCTATCATGCAAAAACATCCGAGCTCTCCTCTCCATAGTCCAACGTATCAGCAAACTGAAGTGGCAAGGGGCCAACCATATAGCCAAAACTTTGATTTCAGACCTTATCTGACTGGACGACGCTATAGGCAACTAAAAATAAGTTAAAAGTTATAAAATCTGTAAAATTAGTTTTATTCAATATTATGTAAAGAAAAATTTAAAATTTTAGTTATCACAATGGCTCAAAACAGAAGATACATTGCCCGACGATTTGGCAAAGGAATTCGAGGTCTGGGAGCTTTTGCTCAACATTCTCATTAAATGCACGGAAAATATAATCATTCATAATTGTATGGAGATGCTCAAGTTGTGCTTAGCAGAAGCGGAATATGAATCAAAACAGGTCTTTGCTACTACCATTTGGTCGAAGTTGCCAGAAGTTCTGTCCAAAGCGTTGATTGACTATAATTTTGAAATTGGTAATTTTGAAATGTTCTTCGTCCCATAGCTTGTAAGATGCGACTGTAAAGAGAGATAGAGAGAGAGAGAGAGAGAGAGAGAGAGAGACTGTTTTTGACTGAGGCTTTAAACGCTGATAATGATAAAGTTCAAGCTTTTTTTACAAACAGTAGTGTAGCACGGATTTCTGCGCGTACAAGTAACTTACAAAATATGAAAGTTGTAAAAAATACCATTCAATTTCAATGAATGTATTATAATTCCTAATCCTAATTAAACAATATAATTCTTCCAAATTTGAAACGATTATTCCACAATTATTTTTTCTGCGGCAGCAACGCGCGTGGGACCAGGTACCAGCTAGTAAATTATAAATAATACTTATTTAAATTCATTCTTATGTTTATTATACCACTGGTTCGGAAAATGCCTTTTTACTGGGGAGAATCAGTAAGAAACCCCTTTTTACTGACGTCATTAAAAAGTCCAGACGGGGAGCAGAATTTTATTTCTAAAATGGCGCTCCCTAAAATTTGCCGTCGGGGTGGCAACGATTCTTCCTGCGCCCCTTGCTACGTCACTGTTTGAAAAAGAATATTAGTAACTCTATTAACATTACTTACATGTAATCTCATTAACCACTTCAGGTAAGCTTTAAATGCTTCTTTGGAGTGATTCACGAATAGTTGAATGTAGTCGAATTCGAACCCACGACTTTCAGAGTTTTGTCCTTCTCCGGTCGAGCCGATCTATTTGTGGTACAACCATAAGATAGCTGCAGCGTGGTTCTACCACGTAAAAAGTTGAAGTTACCCATGTCGATTCTAAGCACATAGACTACTTCTGAATATTGCCGGAAGCTATCGAATAACCAAGAGATGTAATAGTGCCACAAATGTTCGCGCTAATACAGAACCACTCCTTATTTTATTTGGGCACTGTGTCATCCACAAAGACAATCACAGTATAAACGGACATGAAAGTCTAAAACAATAAATTGTGTTTTGCATAAATATCGACTCCTCTCTAACCTGGGACCCGCGGATTATTAGTAGTCAAAAAGGAGTGATGACACGATGGGCTGGGGACAAAAATGTTTTTTTTATATAGGATTAGGGTGACAAACGAGCACACAGTCCACCTGATGGTAAGTGGTTGCAATGGCCCATAGACATCCACATTTATCCTCGATTACGAATCAAAATGCAGATGCGTTGTCACCCGTGAGGACTAAGATGGATTGCCTCGTTTCCAGTAAAAAGGGTCTCCGGTTCTCTACACTCACCATACGAAACACAGCAGCATTAAGCTGCTATTTTACGCTGGTATTCTTTGAGAGCGTGGTTCTTCCCCGGTCGAGCCGACCCATTCGTGTTACAAATATACGAGAAATATAGCTGCAGCATGGCTCTACCACGTATTATATTCACCGATTATATTCACTGTGAAGAGATAAAATTATCTTGTCTTTATGCCAAAGCACGGTAACAGGGAGAAGCATATCCCCGTTTGACATAACGAGTAGACATATATCCGTCCGTAGCATGGAGCCAAATGAAAGATAAAAAATTATGCTTTTTTGATATTTGAAAGGGACAACAATTTTATCCTAGTTAATTAGACATGGGCTTAATATAAAATTCATACAAAAATCTAAGTCTATCTCCCATTTTATCTACTGTGGATATTATATCCACCGTTGTGCCCATACTCGAAGGGTGGATAAAACTAAGCGAGGGAATAAACATTTTCTTCTTTCCCCGGGGGTAAAATTGTCTCCTGCCCATGCTAGCCCTGCAGGGGGTCGATGAATGCAGGTAGTTCAGGATCAGTACCGTGGATATGGAGCCGTGGATATATTATTGAATACTCAAGAAGTTATTGACACTTGAATACCATAAACTATTCAAACTTAATTTTTTAAGCTTTTAACTCCAATATGTAGTATTGACTTTCATGCATGTCGCCAAAGACATGTGAATTAGGAGATGGGCAGCAGCATTTTTCTGGTAAAAACTCAATAGTAATGAAAATTGCGGGAAACCCATCTGCCAAGTGTAGCAACTGTGTTAAATATTTCTGCTATAAGAGGCTTATGTTCACCAGTGGAATTATGATGGACTGAAAATAATGAAATTATGATTAATGTGAAAATGGTCAAAGAGCAACTTTTTTTATAGAATAAGGCTAACAAACGAGCACACAGTTCACTTGATGGTTAGTGGACGCTATGGCCTATAGAGATCTACATTTTATCCTCAATTAAGAATCAAAAAGCAGATGTCTTTTCACCCCTGAGGACTAAAATGGATGCCTCGTTTCCATTAAAAATGGTCTCCGGTTCTCTACGCTGACCATATGAAATACAGTAGCTTTAGGTTGCTATATTATGCTGATATTCTGTGAGAGCGTTGTCCTACCCCGGTCGAGCCGACCCTTTCGCACTATAAAATATTTGTAGCGGTGGTTCTATCATGCATGTAACTTGGTGACATATTGTACAAATCGTTCTAATTATTCGTTATTTTAGGAACAAATATATGTTATTTGATGGATATTGCTACAAATCTATTACCCACTGAATTAGACCAGACTATTTGTCTCAAAACAGCAGTTGTATTAACGGTACTTTTTTCAAAAAGCAATCTGGAAGCCACGTATGAATCAATTGAAACAAAAAATCATTATGAGTACGTGTGTTTAAAATTGAGCCTCGTTTTATTGCACTTAGCTCATGACAAAAACGACAATAAAGGTAAGAACTTAAATTAATACCTTTAGCTTAAAATCGCCAGGATTTAAAATTAAAAAAAAATATGATTAATTTTCAATGTTCTTGCAGAAGGAAAAATCTCAATTGAGATACTTTGCTAATTAAATTAATGAAACGAATTTTAAAGAAAACGAAATATTTTATTCGTCACTGCAACACAACGTTCACACAAACTATTGATGAAATAAAAAGTAGTAAACGTTGTAATACCAAAAAGGTTTGAGACCGTAATTTCTATCCTTAAAACGCGTTTTGATCAACGAATTTTTTTGAAATTTATTAATTAGTAAATAAATACTTTTCCCCGCATAATCAATGTTAATTCCTTTTTACTGGTAATGTGCTTTTCAGCCTGTATGTATGTTTGTTCCTTTGTGGCGCTCTAGAGATCAAACGCGTGGGCCGATTTTGATGATTGTTACGTCAATCGATTTGTCTTAATCTAGTGTGTCACTAAAGATGTGACAGTAA
Source organism: Parnassius mnemosyne (assembly GCA_963668995.1). Lineage (NCBI taxonomy): Eukaryota > Metazoa > Arthropoda > Insecta > Lepidoptera > Papilionidae > Parnassius > Parnassius mnemosyne. The sequence continues at coordinate 34,084,546 of CAVLGL010000068.1, read as the reverse complement.
TCAAATTTCAATATGGCGATAACCAGACGCCATATTGTGAAAAATAAAAAAAAATAAAGTCGACGAAATATGTCAAGTGCGGTTAGGTTTCTCTAATCATTTTTCATTTGGAATGACTGTTTAGGATCTATAACGATTTAAATTTGGTTAGCAATCATTCTCACTTAAATTTTCAAAACTTATAACAAAGCTGCGATAAAGTTTTTATACTTGTACTACCTCGCCAGGCAGACGTTGTTCTGCCCTCTCCGACGACCCCTTTTTTCAATAAAAATCCTTAAATTCGTAATAAAAAATATTGAGGGTCATTTACCGGGATAAAAATTATCCTATCTCTCAAGTTGGACCAAACTGAACGCATACTGCGTTCAAAATTTTATTTAAATCAGTTCAGTAGTTTAGGAGTCCATCGCGGACAAACAATAATATTTATATATTATAAAGATAATCATTGAGCTATATAAACCAATGGTTATACGTATAATAGGTCTTATTAACGTGAAAAATAATCATTCACTTTTCAGTTAACTGTTTTACGCAGTCGGTTTTTTAATTACAGTTTTAACCAATATTCTTGTTAGTAAATTCTATAATATTTCTGCTATGCAAGGTGTTGACGTACTTCGCGCCTTGTGCTACGTTGTAGTACTTCAACGTAACTAATTATTGTAATGTATCTCTAGCATCCACAGTGAAATGTGAAACAGAAAAATAAAAATAGTAATTTTATTTTGTACCAAAAATTTTATTATAATTCAATTGCTAATTCTCAGATGTCGTTGAACAAAAGTAGTTGGCTTTAATATACAATTTACGGTCTGCAAGTTTTGTGGTATATTACAACTAACTCCATATTATATACATAATATAAATATAGTGGGTTATTGCGGCAACGAACAGGCATTCGACGGGCATAATTCTGTAACAGTGTTGCCACAGCAATGGCGATTAAGAGTGTTACCACATCAATCGATGGATCGTCGATTGATGCCATTGATAGAAGTCAAACGCTATCAATCGATTAGTGTAGTAGCTTTAGTTGATTGACGGATACTGGTCGATAAAACGTAGTTCAATCATCGATCGACGTCGATTGACAATTAATCGATGTGGTTGTGTGCTCATCATCAGTACCTTTCAAAATGTATTCAGAAGATGACGATAAGGAGCGGTTGGTGGGGCGGGGCTACCATCGTTCGATCGGCGTGGTAGAAACTATCGATCGACGTCAACTAATCCATTCCACCATCGATCGGTGCCATCGATAGACAATTGATCGATTGGTGTGGTAACACCCTAACGTATTTGGCTGTAGATACTGTTCAATGTTATATACTGAGATTGGCGAGAATCATTAACAGCACAAAGATATTTTTATAACGTAGAATTGACTAACGAACTTGCAGACCACCTGTGGTAAGTAGCTACTGGGCTACTGCAACACACATGCATTGTCACTTTTGAGGACTAAGACGGGATGCCTCACAGCCTCTAACTATACTGGTTGTCTATAACCTTTAAACCGGAACACAGTAGTGCATGCACTGCTATTCAACAGTTAAGAGATGGATAAGAGGGTGATATCTACCCAGACAGATTTCCAGGCAGAAAAGGAATCTATGTCAATCACCATATATCATTTTTTACGTGGTAGAGCCTTGCTGCTGCTATATTAATAGTATAGTTATAGCACGAATGGGTCGGCTCGACCGTGGAAGGGCCACGCTCTCACAGAATACCAGCGTAAAATAGCAGCTTAATGCTGCTGTGTTTCGTATGGTGAGTTTAGAGAACCGGAGACATATTTTACTGGAAAAGAGGCATTCTATCTTAGTCATCACGGCTGACAACGCATCTGCATTTTAATTCGCAAACCAAGATAGATGTAGATGTCTATGGGCCAAAGCAACTACTTACCATCAGGTGGACTGTGTGTACGTTTGTCACCCTTATTCTATATAAAAAAAATGGTCAGTATGAACTAATCCTTGCATAGTTGATCGAAAATATCCTATACCCAGTAGTACGTATAGAAAAGTTGGTCACATTTTTCACTTATATTTAGCGGAAAACGTTAAAGAGTTATTAATACGTCATGTTACGTTCCAAGTACCGAGAGGTGACAATGCACCAATAGTTCTTTGTTTCTTCTTCTTCAGGAGCCAGTAAACGACCACTGCTGTTCTTAAGCCACGCTTGGTAGCAATTAAGACAAAACTTCCCAATGGAAGCAATGAGACCTTTCTGGAATTTTCCTATAGTTGTCTATTACGACACCCACGGGACGAAATGGTGTGACGAATTCTCTAACGCGGCAATCACACGACTTTACACGTTCTTTAACTACCTGGGAAAAGTCCATATCTGGAATTGGGTTGTTTATGGTATTATAAAAAAGGTAATACTATGTAATTGGTTGGGACTGCATCGTTGGTCTTGTGGTCTTAATGGGACTGCGGATCATATGGTCCCGGGTCGGGTTAGAATCAGCTATTGTTTTTATGTCAAGAACTTCTTACTACAGGAGGTTGGCGGCATTTCACCCCGATGCCTCCGGAGGTACATAAAGCCGCTGGCCCTCAGCTTGATCTCTCCCCGATTGTTCGTCAATGTGAAATAATAGTGAAATAAAACAATTCATTCATACCTTCATCCAGCCTATGCAAAGTTCACTGCTAAACATAGGTCTCATCCATACAAAAAGAAAATGCAATACTAAAACAATCTAGCGGAACACGAGCGTTTCTATACCAAATAGTAATACTGCGGCATTGCGTGGAGCTAACACCATTTCATTACCTCGATACACATACAAATGATGGAGCATTTTATTTTTAAAACACCTTACGTGTAATCGACTTTTAATTCATGTATAGGTACCTCAAAACTTGAAAACGAGACTGTACACCCAGTGCGTGTTGCCAGTGATGACATACGGAACTGAGACGTGGTCCTTCACTGCTGGCCGGATGAGGAAGCTCAAGGTCGCTCAGCGAGCTATGGAGAGGGCTATGCTCGGAGTTTCTCTGCGTGATAAACTCAGAAATGAGGATATTCGCAGTAGAACTAGAGTGACCGACATAGCCCAACGGATTAGTAAGCTGAAGTGGCAATGGGCCGGCCATATAGCTCGAAGAACCGACAACCGATGGGGAAGAAAGGTTCTCGAGTGGCAGCCTCGTACCGGCAGGCGAAGTGTAGGGCGTCCCCCCACTAGATGGAGTGACGACCTGGTAAGATATGCAGGAAGTCGATGGATGCAGGTGGCTCAGGACCGTGCTTTGTGGCATTCTTTGGGGGAGGCCTATGTTCAGCAGTGGACTTGTGAAGGGCTGTAATGATGATGATGATGATGTATAGTTCCACTGATTATGTCTTTCTATCTCATTACATGTTTGTTAATATTTTAGTGTTATTGACATATACAAATCGCGAAGGGTTTCTACGTGGTGTCCTATTAGCCACAGACCACGTGGACGATCGCGTCGCGTGCGCCGCTTTGCAACTACTCTCTTACGTAGTGCGTTACTTCGCTAGGAACAACTATCAGGTCAGAATTTTAACTTATTGCTCGCATAACCCACATGTCCTAAGAGTTAGTGAGTAACGTAAACCATATATAAACGTAATAGCATCTCGAAATCAAACATTAAACGGTGGTTTTGTAATCGATTGTGTTATGATAGTACTATATACGCAACTTCTATTTTGGTTCGTTTCGTTGCATAAATAATTAAAACGATTCCAAGTATGAAATATTCGTTACATAACATATAAATAATAAAATAATATATAGTATTAGGAATATGTTATGTTCAGGAAGCTACAATATTGAAATATAAATATGCAAAAAAAATTAGACAAATTAATCTTAGTATAGATTTATATTTTCTTTATTGTATATTTTTGTATAATATGGGTTTAGATATTTCAATTAAAATAAAATAAATAATCTAATTATTAAAAAATAAATATTCTAATTGAAATTAATCTCAACTTAATTTATTTACATGTTTAAACTAAAAATATTATGAATTAATTGATTGACATTTTCGTTTTTATATAGATGCTATTTAGTTGCCATAAGTATAGCTGCAAGTACATATATTTATATTCTATAAGAATTAATGTCTTGATTTTCTATTATATTCTAACATAATCTGTCTGAAAATATTTGTACGCCGGTAACGGCAGAATATTTTGATTCCGAATTATTTTGTAACAACTTTAATGTACCATATTCTTACAAATAAATCATCTTTTCATATCTTAATTTATATTTAATTAATAATTAACATACATTGCAACCCGGAACCGCTACCGCTAAAGTGTGTTGTTCTTTTGTTTGTATTTTTTTTTAAAATTACATTATTATAAGGGTGTAAGGGGAAATGAATGTAGACCCTTTGAGGTTCTGAATAACCGATAGCATAAAATTTAATAGACTCGTGACTGAGAGCAACATTAATAGTACCGAAAGTATTGGATCTTAGATCTTTTCAGATGAATTATTTTTAGAAATACCAGCTGGCAGGTACTTGGCAAGATCTATGTCCTGGTGTTGAATTAAATTTTGTTAACGATGATAATAATTACTAGTTGGGGTATTTATAAACTTGTCTCGTCTGGTTGGGATGTATAAATTTAATTAAGCAAAATGATAAAAAAGATAAAATAAGAGATATGTTAAATATAATAAACATACATAAATATAGTAAAATAAACGTATATATACATAAAACCACAACTAGATGGAAGAGTTATTGATTTATTATTATTATAATTCGTCTCTATAAATGCTCCTTCGGTTTTAGAGCCTTGTGGAATATTTAGAGATAATGACAAGAGACCAGACGGTATGACATTGGTCCCTTGGGAGAGAGGTAAAGCCTTAGTGTGGAATGCTAGTGTGGGCAGCCTCTCATCTCAGGGGGACCTTGTTTAGAGCCGGGGCAGCGTCAATGGCAGCTGAAGTAAGGGGCGTAAATATGAATCTTTGCGAGATAACTACATATTTGTGCCATTTGCTGTAGAGTCTATCTGTCCGTGGGGTCCACGTGCGGTGAAGTGCATACCAAAAGGAACTGTGGCCGCGACTGGTCGTCGCTGCTTGTGATAAAAAGCCTGGTTCTTTTCTCGCTCAAAGTATAGCCATTCAGCGAGGAAACGCAGCCAGCGTCCTTGGCACGATACCGCGGGAAGTAGGACTATGTGATAATTTAAGTTTTTAGTTTTAGTTTCTTTTATTATAGTTTTTTAATATTGTCTATTATAAAGTGTGTCAACCATGCATGAGATATACATACATACATATGAACATAATATTCTTAGTAGATAGTAATCTAAAGCTACTTAATAATGTTGTATGTACGTGTCTTTGAAAGTGCTCCTACCTTCGATCTATGCTGTCCTGTGTTATATATAACTCATCTGAATTTTGAGTCATACTTGAAAATAGTCGTATGTGTCTATGAGCCATAGTATCAACTTACCATCGGATGGACTGTGTGCTTGTTTGTTCCCCTTACTTCTATGTAATAAAATTGAGATTTGAGTAGGTTTCGAGTGTCATTGTGTATGCGCAAACGGTAGTTACCGTAATCGAAAGTAAGAAGCATTATATTCTAATTTTATGCATATACGACAGCACATACCATACAACATACAATACCTCATGTTGTTATAACTTTTGAGAATAACTTTTACTTATTAAATGTCACATTCTAAATTTTTAATTAAAAAAAATGGAAATAAAAGGTGCTTGCAGTATACATTTTAAGTATTGCATTCTAATTTTTGTATATAGAGCTTTATGGTATATTTACCTTTTAAAACTCTGTAATTTTTGAACTGTAAAGGGCGCTAACGAAACATTTATTGATTTAGTCGATCTGCGTTTTCCTCTATTTGAAGACGTGAAAATGTCAAGGCAAAATTTTTTAATGTACTATGAAGTTTACGAGTGAATCGGAAGTTTGTTCACTAATATTATAAAACTAGCTGTTCCCGGCGACTTCGCCCGCGTGGAGTTATTTTTCGCGGAACCCTGAAATAAAAACAGCCCAAGTTACTCCTTATAACATCAGCTATCTGCCAGTGTATATAAATATTGACAAATATTGACATTAATATTTATAGTGTACTAACGTCACTCAATCGTTTTGCCTTTCCGAAACTCCTCCACTAACACTTAAACTTTATGGTATGGTATTAAAGTTCAAATTGACTTTTAAGTATTATTACGAATCTTTTGTATGGGAATAAGTAATAGAAAAGTGTTGTTTTTAAACTTTTTTAGGCAATTTTTTAAATTTTTCTCTCCGTAAGAACCATCTTGGTACTTCAATGAATATTATAAAAAAAGAATTAGCGAAATCAGTTCAGCTGCTCTCGAGATTTGCGCTTAGCAACACATTCAGCGATTCATTTTTATATTATAGATGATGTATTGTGGAGACTTGTTCCGTAGAAGAGAATATAGTATGATGTGGCCTCTCGCGGTCTGTAAGGACTCCTGCCCATATTTAAATTAACAAGGAGAGAATTTGACTAATTTCTCTTCGACCAACTGATCCCCCGGACTAATATACTACGGATATCTGTATAACATGATTTCGTCATTTGGGCGAGTGTCTACATAATTAAATCCTAATGTAAAAACCCTTTACACTTACGAACATTTTTCTATCTAAATTATATCTTTTTTAAATGTTTCGTTTAAGTTTATCTCAAAACTTATAAACACACGAGGTACTACTGTACAAAAATTAGGTTTTTGGAACGAAGTTCCTTATCGCACGGTACGATTTTGATGGAAGGGGGGGGGGGGGGGGGGGTGATAGGCGAGAAAAAGTTAGAAAAAGATTTTTCCGTCACGACCCCCGCTCCCACTATAGAAATAGTGCGAGCGGGGGTCTAATACTATTTTTATCAATTATAATATACTACGAAAGGAACTTTGTTCCAACCGAGTGTTCCATAAGACACTCGCACATGGTTTTTTTTAACATTATATTTGATGACTTAGGCAAAAACAATACTGCAAGTTCAAACGGAGTTGGTGATAAAATCACTACGTAAAGACAGTACAAGCGAACGTGGTGTCCTACTTTTAAATTTTATATACAGAATATTGGATTCAGGTGTAAATACACCGTTTGCTTTTTCCGATGACGTCAAATTTATACCTTCAGAATCACAGCAGTGTGTTGCCTTACGAGCTCTGATGTTTAGGATACAACTTACGCTATGTTGTAAGGTGAGTACTATTTTGTTCAAAATTTTATCTTTGTATCTTTTATAATCTGTGTCTCATTTTCCTTTCATCGTACTTCACTTCGCTCTGGGCTTTTTAGTACCATTATTCGAATAGCGTCACATAACACTTGGGCGTTATTGCCCTCGACTTAAAAAGTGTTTTTAAGGACGTAATAAATAAAAAAAACACTTTTGCACTTATTCGCGTATTAAATAATTAAATTTTGTATGCTGTGATCGCGGTTATGAGTGAGAAAAACACAAATTTACTCAAAATAAAAACCTACAAATCACTAAAATTTTCAAAATTATATAGGGCAAGAAACTGAACGATTACAACACATATGATCGCGATCTCCGCCTACGAAATCTTAGCAATGAATATTAAAATTTCTGACAAGTACATAAGTAAAGATGCGATCCTTTTTATTATGTTCGAAGAAACGCAAATTATGAGTGAGTGCAAAAACGTTCTAAAAGAATCCTTTGTTCATGTCAAATAATATGGAAAGCAATATTTAAAAAAATATAAATATATATAAATGTGAAATATTTTTTCCAATAATTTATCTACTTCTAACAGAGAGAGACACTTTAATTCAAAATTTCAATCATATTTCTCCAGGAATAAAAACTGTCAGTACGAAATCACTATACCTGCTAGAGGCCCCGTTGTTTTTCTTACTTACTTATCTTCACGCACAATCCCTGACGGGGTAGCCAGAAAGAACAGATCGCCAAGTGTCGCGATCCTTACATACCTCTTTCGCTTCTTTCAGATTCATTATCTTCTTCTAGGTATCCGAGTACTCTTGACCCTCCCCTATTCGAGCAATTTGCTCACATGGTCTTCGAATGTTAGTCTCGGTCTACCTCGACACCTTTTAATATTTACTTTCGCGCTATATATTTCCTTCACCATTCGGTCTTCACTCATTTGCTCAACGTGCCCAAACCATCGAAGCACGCCCTTATCAATTTTTGTGATAATCTTTCAAACCTGCCATATTGCGAATCTCTTCGTTTCGCTTTCGGTCGGCCATGGTAACGCCGCACATTTTACGAAGAGATCGCATCTCCACTGCATTCAACTTACTTTTATGCTTCTTCTGGCATAACCAGGTTTCGCTGCCATATAACAAAGTCGGTACCAACACTGCGTTATGTATTGCAAGGCGTGCACTCTTCACTACGCCTTGCCTTTTGACTAACGCAGTCAGGGCACCATTGACTTTGTTCCCGGCAGCGACACGCCTGTCCACATCTAAATCACATCTTTCATCCCGGCTGAAAGCACTCCCCAAGTATACAATTTCATTTACCTGTTCTAGACATTCCTGATTTACCCATATTTCACACTTTGTTCGCTCTTCGTCCCTTTCAAATACCAGAACCTTAGTTTTATTAGCATTCAAAGGGAGACCTTTAATTTCACATTCCTCTTTCATACACGTGACTAATGCCTGCAGTTCTGCCTCTGATGGTGCAATAAGCACTGCATCATCTGCAAACCCGTTGTTTTTCGATAGTGTTAAACCTGTTTTAAAAACAAAATTTGAGCAGTTTTCAAACCACGTTGTTAAATAGTATAACTTAAACCCCCACATTACTCTTGCTATTTTAAAGTATTGTCACCTTGTACCTAGATTATATACTTACTCCGCTCGAGTCCAGTCTGGAAATGTTCGGATATTTTAAAAGATATTGATAATAATTTTCAAATTGTTCTAGAAAAAATTCTAAATTTAACTTTAAGTATAACAACCTGGACTCAAGCTACTTTAAAGCACCTATAAAATTTGATGGTATTGGTGTGAGAAATCTTTTCGCCTGCTTTCCTTGCTTCCATGCATAGTGTTAGTGACTTATGTAATAGGTATAATTTTAATAATAAAGTAGACCTGTGCAGGATGCTACGGAGGCAGGGCAGACATGGCAAATGGTCTGTCCCAACGAGAATGTTTCACTGGAAGTTAACCAATAAAAACAGTGGGATATTTCATTGGTACAGAGTGTGCAGAAGGATTTGTTTCATAATTTCCATAGTGACCAAAATCAGGCACGCCTTCTAGCTGTTTCTACTAAGGAATCTAGTCATTGGTTAACCGCTTTACAATCAAGTAATCTCAGCACATTACTTGATGGGGAAAGCATGAGCATCGCCGTAGAAATTCTACTAGGAGCGGCGATTTGTCAACTGCAGTGCTCCACGGACTTTCATGTAAGAAAAGTGTTGGTAGGTTTTCACGGCACGGTTCCTTGAACGATGTCATCCGAAGGGCTCTTGTCTCTATAAATGTCCCCTCGGACAATGGCTGGAGACCCGACGGTATGACACTGGTCCCTTAGGAGAGAGGTAAAGCTCTAGTGTGGGATTCTACTTGCGTAGACAGTTTGGCGGCCTCTATCTGAGTAAGTGGCGCAAATATGAGTCTGAGAGATGACTACATATTTGTGCCATTTGCTATAGATACTATCGGTCCGTGGGGTCCACGTGCGGTGAAGTTCCTGAAGGAACTATACCCGCGACTGGTCGATGCTGCTAGTGATAAGAGGGCTAGTTTTTTTTCTCACTCAAAGCGCTAAGTATAGCTATTCAGCGAGGAAACGCAGCCAGTGTTCTTGGCGCGATACCACGGGGAGTAGGGCTATATAATAATTGAGTTATTACTTTTAGTTTTTTAATAATAAAATGTTCGTACCTTTTAATATCGTTTAAAAAATATTAGACGAACACTTGTTTGCATTAGACCATATTTTATAATCTATATTTAAATGTGCAGGATACTGAAAATCAATCGGCAGCTGGGTGGAAAACTTTAAGTTCCATTTTCAAACACGCAGTCGTGTACAAAAAGGATTCAAAGTTAGTCGCAATTCTCGCATCCCAACCATGGACGCACACACTCATAAGGTTTCAACTCTCCCAGAACGTGACAAAAGAATTCCTAGCCTTCGCACACGATTGGTTAAAACTCCTGGAAATTATAATACGGAGGAGCCAAGAAGGGCGGAAACGTTACATGTCTAAATACAATCCTGTAACTAAAACACTGATATTAATTAAAAATAATTTGGAAGTTGAAGATGAGTCGAAGGAGTTAAAACAGGAGATCATTCAGATAATTGATAATATAGCAGAGGAGTCGAGTATTAAATTGAAGTAATAGCTTTTAGTAAGGAAAATAAAAACAAATTGATAAAATGATAATTTCCAAATATGACTTTTTGAAAAGGTTTCTACTAAATAAAAAAAATAACAGATTTGTAAAGTTAAGACCTTTTAAGTTTAAACTTAACCCCATTTTAAAATAAATTACTATAGCCTTGGTACGAAAGATTTATTTATGAGCTACGTGATTAAAAAAAGAACTTAATTAATAAAAAGTAAGCTTTAGGCGGAAATTAGTTGTATAATTTTTCAGTTTTAATACATAATAAACTGTTAGTCTGAACATGTGTTTAACTACTATAAAAACAAATAAAGTTTTAAATAATATATTAAAATACAATTAAAATTAAAGATGTTAAAAATGAATTGGCTAAGATCTGCATAATAATACATAATAAAATGATGTGTCTTACCCAGTTTGAAGAGCATCTCCCGCCTTTTCCCAATTGCTTGCACTATCAACATCACCACTACACTAGGAAAGGCACACCACTGTCAATAATACAACACGGGTTTCACCTCTAAACGACACACCATCTGGGGAAATAGCCTCCGCGGTGGTTGACGGCTGAGAAAGCGGGAGGTGCTTTTCAAACTAGGTAAGAGTAAGTAAGTTTTATTATGCGGATTTTAGCTAATTATTTTTTAACATCAGTGGCGGTGTAAGAATATCCACTACCCCATAGATTAGCTCGGATTGCTCCAGAAATTCAATTCTAGCGCACTCTGAATAACCACAGCCTGTTAACAATAAAAACAAAGTTACGAAAGCATAGAGCGTTAACTGCAACAGTTAAAAGTTACAACTGTTGTTAGCGGAACCCATACATAGTTCTAATTAACTTTCTATTAAATCGATTGCCCAAAATATTCAGAAGTCACTTTCCATGCGTTTTACATTCCGAAGGACGAGAGAAATTATAGCAGCACACACCTATAAACGTAGGGGCAACTTGCTTTGAATAAAAATGAGAGTGGAAAGCAAAGACAATACTTAATAATAATAATGTATTTTTCATCGATAGATGCTTTTTTGTCTATGCACGATATGAAGTGACCATTTATGCCTTAGGTTTCGCTGGTAAGGGAAACTAATTATATTTCCTCTCGTGTAAGGAAAAAGCATCGACGAAGGAAAATAATAGCAATAATTTGTGACACCTGAAAATCTGTTAAACCACAAAGATACAGTAGATAGTTATAGTTGGGCCGTACTGCATTAAAGGTTGCGGTCCCGATAACCTGTATATATTATGCGGAAAGTCTGGTGAAAGTGTTAATGATGAATAATTAAATTTTAAATGATGAAATAAGTGGTGTTCGTGGTTGTAGCGCGAATGGGTCTGCTCGAACGGGGAAGCACCACTCTCAATGCTACGTGTCTTTCGTATGGTGATTCTAAGGGGTGATAACTTGTCTGCCTTTTGAATTTTAATCGGAGATGGATGCAATGTATGGGTTACTCCATCATCTGCTTACCATCAGGTGGACTGTTTGCTCGTTTGTCGCCCTTATTCTGTATTAAAAAAGTATTACATGACCGGTACGCTCATAGAGTCTTATAAAGGCAAGCTGAATTGATGGAAGCATATGTCTAAAGAACGTGCTTAAAGCAGTCTTAGCCATATTATGCCACAGAATAAATATAATAGTACTACCTACCTATGCTTTGAAATGGCCTTGTGATGAATGATCATCATTCATGACGTGTTCCTTGAAATCGTATAGACTACTTAAATGAAATTTAAACAAAAATGACATAGAAACGTAAAAGTAAATTATTGTGCTGTTCAATTTCTATAAAATTGTATCAAATGCAATCAGAAGCGAAATATCGTTTTGATTGGGTGGGGTAACTTTTTCATATAATTACTATAGCTTAATATAGACTTAATTACTATATCTGTATACCTTATGGTAGACACCTTCAGGTTTTAACTGCAGATGTATTTAAATTTTGTTAAATGTATACCACAGTAGTTAAGGTAGTACTGTGAAATTTTAGATTACACCCTACCCCTGGGGTCTCGCCGTATCGTATTAGGTGCTATGCGTGTTTCACAATATTCCTAAACAGCCAGAAAATTCATTGAACTTAGATAGAATCTATAATCAGATGAGTATATATATGACATCAACGTGAAAAATTATATTAACTGAGTTTTCTGAATTACATCCGAGTATATACTATACTAATAGTAGATACTATTAGTAACTACCTACTAATAGCAATATTACCTACTATAAGGAGGTACTATATAGTAGTGATAGTGATCGTAAGCGCAAGTAAGCACCATAAACGTAAAGTTATGCACATTACAATAATAGATTGGTACATATTCCTAGATCATAAAATGAACATGAAGTCTTTTCACGGAAAAAAAAACAGTGAATTTCATCCAGTTGTCTTTTTTAAATATTTCTGTAAGTAAAGTGTAGACTTTCGGTTAACGCTAAAAATATTTATTATGGTACCTAGTGCATATTTCTTCGGATTTTTCAGGACGTACATTTTGTATCTAGCTCCACCTAGTAACAATATCAGTTTGAGCTTATTAGATATCTTTATCATTAACGAGACATTTGGGGATGACATTGCCTTTTCAGCCACGTATAGAATATCTTGTGTTAGAATCTTTTGGAATAATTGGGGTTTCCGGACGGACGCTATCAGTCGAAATTGGACCGGATAATATTATAATACAAAAGAAAATTAATTTGGGACGGATGGGATAAGTCACACTTCTTAAATAATTAGCGGTAATGGGAATGATTCGCTTATACAGGGTTATCTTTCAAAGAGTAGCCAAATTATAAACTTAAGTTCAAATAGGTACATAAATAATGACCTACCGTTATTGCAGTTTTTAAAAATAAATTGAATGTGATTTATAGGCAATAACTACGCGTACGTGCGCTTCTCTGTGTGAACTTCAATTCACGACATTTTTGTCGACCGATCAACCCTTACGAATGTGTGCGTACGTAGTAAATTAGGAGACAATCAATAAAAATAATACATTACCACACATTCTGAATTTAATAGGTAAAAAGGACAATGTTTACGATTGTTGTAAATTAATTTTTCTTCACCATTTGGCTGTATTGCTTATTTTGAACCTTTTCTGCAAATTCGGCTGGTTAATGGAAAATAATCCTTTATATTTAAACAAAGACTATATGAGTAGATGAGTATTATTGTTTTTTCCCTTTTTTTATAGGAGAGGGGGCAAACGAGCATGCGGGTCACCTGATGGTAAGTGACTACCGCCGCCCATGAACAAGTGCCACACCAGGGGAATTGCAGATGCGTTGCCGGCCTTTTAAAAAGGAGTACGCTCTTTTCTTGAAGGTCCCTAAGTCGTATCGGTCCGGAAAAATCGCTGATGGTAATCGATTCCACAAGAAAGTCGTGCGAGGATGAAAACATCTTCTAAATCGCACAGTGGTGGACCGCCAATCATCCAGATGGTGTGGATGGTATCGGGAGTTCTGCCGCGATGTGCGTTCGTGAAATTTGGCGGCTGAGATAAGGTCACTATGTTTTATTGATCTGGAAAAAGTGTTGGTAACAGTAAATTACCACGAAGTGTTCGTGTGTGGTATGTTATTCCTAGAAAAATGTACGGTGTTGGGTTGCCAACTATCTATATGAGCTATATAAATTAACTCAGAGAAGCTAATCTCAAACAGGAACAAAAAAATTCAAAATATGAAGTACATCTCATAAAGTCTAAGAGTAAATTTGACACTGAATGCTAAATTATTATTATTCTTGAATTTTTAAATAGTTTTAAGATGTTTATAATATAAAATAATAGCTGTCCCGACAAAGGTTGTTTTGCCCTTTCCGATAAGTGGCTCGATTAGTTTCTGCCCAAATTCATTCCGGACATAATATTACAGTGTAAATATAAAAGTTATTAATAACTCGATTACAATGCCACCTATCGGGTCCAGAGTTTGTTATTTTCTTTTTTGGCACTAAACCAACATATTCGTTTACTGTGCGTATGAGTCATTTCGGTCTTAATATGTTAATAGCTTGACTACAGCGCCACACATCAGATCCTAGCATGGCTGGGAACCATTGCCTCGACGTAACAAATATATTGTGAGAATAATGATCTCAATCGATCTAGTAGTTCAGAAGTTACACTATGACTAACAAACGTACTACTAATTATATATATATACTAGCTGGCCAGGCAGACGTTGTTCTGGCTATTTCGATTCCCCTTCCTATAAAAAAAAATCCTTAAATTCGCAATAAAAAATATATAAAGGTCACTTATCGAAATAGAAAGTATCCTATCTCTCAAGTTGGACCAAACTGCACACAATGTGCAAAATTTCATTGAAATCAGTTCTATAGTTTAGGAGTTCATCGCGAACAAACAATGTGATACTTAATTTATATTTATATATATTGCGCGGAACCCTAATTATTTTTCTAAAATAAAAGTAGCCTAAGTTACTTCTTATAACATTAGCTATCTGCCAGTGAAATTCCGGTCAAAATCGGTCCAGCTATTTTGGAGATTAGCCGGAACAAACAGACAGACAGACAGACAAACATTTTAAAAATCGTGTTTGTTATAAGTACCGTACATATGCATATAGTAAAAAGCTGTTATTTCGACATTAAAAACAGATACTTCAATTTTATTTATTTGTATATAATATATAGAGATTCTTTTCTATTTTATAGATAAAAACGTAACCCCTATTACCAACGACATAAATAGGAATTTCTCTGGAATTGTGGTAGTACTTTACATAACATATCATATTGTACACGAAAATCCAGATAAGAAGCAATTTTTTGTGTTTGGTGTAGAAATATAAAAACATTAAATCAATACATCCAAAGGGCTCTTGTCTCTATAAATGTTCCCTCGGTTTTAAAACCTCGTGGAATATTTAGAGACGATGGCAGGAGACCCGACGGTATGACATTGGTCCCTTGGGAGAGAGGTATAGCCCTAGTGTGGGATGCTACTTGCGTAGACATTTGCTGTAGAGACTATCGGTCGGTAGGGTATACGTGCGGTGAGGTTTCTAAAGGAACTTCATCCGCGACTGTCCGTTGCTGCTGGTGATAAGAGGGCTGATTCTTTTCTCGCTCAAAGGCTAAGTATAGCCATTCAGCGGGTTAACGCAAGCAGCGTTCTTGGCACGATACCGCGAGTAGGATTATATGATAATTAAGTAACTAGTTTTAGTTTTTTTTTTATTACAGTTTTTTTTAATATTGTATATACTAATGTAGTTTAGTAATCCTATTGTATGTACTTGTAAATATTTCAGTTTCTTTTTTAATTTAGTCATTCATTTTTTATAAAATTATTCAATGTTTGATTTACTTTATAAAAATTACGATGAAAGTGATGTCACGTCACGTAAGAAACAACTTGCACTGCCCATTAACGTAAGGCACAAAACTTCCACCGTATATTTCATGGACCCACCCCGCATGCCGTCAAAGTGGTAGCAACTAGTCTCTCGCGCAGTACTTAGACGGCATTCACGTACGCGACTCAGGCGCACAACCGTCGGCTCTTGTTACAAGTGGGCTCTGCAACTGATTAATTTAGTGCTGTGACAGTGATGCTGAAGTGTGCACACGGCTTTATATTGTGACCGTCATGTTAATTGCAAGGACGATAAACCGTGTAAAAATGAACGGTAAGTGTATCTATTATTAATATTTTTATTCGACCGCTTTTTTTTTAGAAATATTCTCTAATAATATAGAATACTCTACAACAGACAATTCTGTGTCAACAATTATTATTGCCAGGGCACATATTAATAATAAATTAACGGTTAAATTATAATATTTGAAAGTATAATATAAGATTCCAAATAGTCATTATTATTTAGAAAAAAAAAACAAATTTATTAATACTCTAACAGTACCGAAAGGGTTTGTTGGAAAAGTTGTTTTGGGCAAAAGATATAAAAAACGTTACGTTTATTTATATTTATCTTTATTTATTAAGCTTAAGATCTATTAATGTGGCATTATTTAGACACAGACAACACACAAGGCCGTTAATTTTATCAAATTTTCGTTTTATTTTTAAAGCAAGTTTTCCGGATAAAATATAGCCTAGATCTCTCCTTGCATTGATTACTCTTTATCTGTCCGTATCAGTTCAGCCGTTCCAAAAATTAGCCCTGATAGATAGACAGTCAGACAAAAAAATTAAAAATGGTTATTTACGTCATAATGGGACGTCAAATAAACGCCTGAGCTTAATAGAAGGCAGTTATTTCAGTATTACAGACAGAAGCTTCAATTATATATATATATATGCATAGATGTTATAGTATCTTAATTAATTTGCCAGTAAAACAATATCCTTTCATTGGAGAACTTTTCTGCCGACTTCCAAAAAGGAGACGGTACTTAATTCGACTGTATATTTTTTTTTATGTGTGTTACCTCATAACTTTTTACTGGGTGAACTGATTATTTCGATGATTCTTTTTTAATACGAAAGCTGTTACTTCTCGTGTGGTCCCATATGAATATGATCAAGGTCAGATCAATAGTTTTTGAGTTATTCTTAATAACTTATATTGAAGTCGGCAGTACAAAATTTTTAATTTTAAATTATAATAAGCTATGCCTGTTTTAAGGCAACAAACATAGATATAAGTGTTTAGTAAACAAGAACTAAAGTTACTTAAATTCTATGGGAATTATAGATTTTAAGTAATTTTTTATAACATACGTGGTTTCATACGTGGTAGAGCCATGCTGCAAGCTATATTAGTAGTATAGTTGTAGCACGAATGGATCGGCTCGACCGGGGAAGAACCACGCTCTCACAGAATACCAACGTAAAGTAGCAGCTTAACACTGCTGTCTTTTGTATGGTTATTGTAGAGAACCGGAGACCCTTTTTACTGGAAAAGAGGCGTTCCATCTTAGTCCTCACGGGTGACAACGCATCTGCATTTTGATTCGCAAACGAGCATAGATGTAGATGTCTATGGGCCACAGCGACCACTTACCATCAGGTGGACTGTGTGCTCGTTTGTCACCCTATCCTATATAAAAAAAAGTATTTTAGTATAGTACATTAATTTACTACACGAAATATTGCTTTGAGCTAAGTAAATTCAATGTAATATTATTAAATTATAAAGTTCATTAAGAATATAAATGTCATTAATAATAATTAGTTTTTATTATTTTCTCTATTTACGTAAACTTTCGTACTTTATGTAAATATTATACTGTATAACAGGACATATAAAATGAAATTACTAGTTACAAGCACCGTTTATGATTAGTAGTGCGTTCATCAAATGCTTGGCTTGTTACCGTAGCGAGTAAGATTGCTCGCACTGGCGCTGTTGCTGTTTAGGAAAAAGATCACAAACCGCTTTTTACATTGATTTCTAGTGTACTATATTCTGAGAAGTGTTTTCTTGAAGATTCTGCTCAGAATCGTCTATAATAATAAATAAATATATGTTATTGCTGTCTTCTTAAGAGGGACAAATATAAATCCTTTTCTTTAAGAAACCGTTACAGAGTTCAAAATCATAAAATCCTACAATGAGACCTTCCCAATGTAAGATTTAGCATAATCACAAAGCTTGGTAGAAATTTGCGATAGCAGTGCACGCTGTCTTCTATCTTTGATGATTTTAGCCTGTATATAATTTATATTATTCACTAGCGACCTAGTAGCGTATTAGTAAGCTGAAGTGGCAACGGGCCGGCCCTACAACTCGAAGAACCGACAACCAATGGGAAAGAAAGGTTCTCGCGTGGCAGCATCGTACCGGTAGGTAAAGTGTAGAGCGACCCCCCTACTAGATGAATGATGACCTGGTAAGATATGCAGGAAGTCGATGGATGCAGGTGACTCATGACCGTGCTTTTTTGGCGTTCCTTGGGGGAGGCCTATGTTCAGCAGTGGACTTGTGAAGGGCTGTAATGATGATGATGATGACCAGCGACCTGCCCCAGCTTCGCTTGCATGTGATCTGTAAGATATAGGAGTTTTTATAAGATACGATCTATTTCTTCCTGGCATTAATCTCTATCAGTTCGTAAAGCTTTATCACAATCCAATCAGTCAATCCTACAAAATAAAAAAATAAATGGTTATTAATGTTTTAACAGGATGCAAATGACCCCCGAGTTTAATAGAAGCCAGTTATTTCAATATTACGGTCAGATTTCTTTTTTATTTAATATATAAAGATTATTATCTATATATATACCATATGTATGTATATATTATTCTTATATGTAAAATTCTCGTGTCGCGGTGTTTGTTACCAAACTCCTCCGAAACGGCTGAACCGATTTGTATGAAATTTTGTGTGCATATCGGGTAGGTCTGAGAATCGGCCAACACCTATTTTTCAAACTCCTAAATGATAAGGGTGACCCACGCCTAAATATTTTTTTATGTTATTGACAAAAAAAATATTTTTATTTTATTACGATTTAGCATTAAAAAATACACAAAACGTCAAACTTTCACCCTTCCACGATCAACCCCTGTTTTTTAATTACGCAATTTTTAAAACTAAAACTGGTAAACTGGTAAAGAGCCACGCTGCAGCTATATTATGGTTGCAGCATGAATGGGTCGGATCGAGCGCGGTAGGAACACGCTCTCACAGAATACCAGCGTAAAATGTTAATTTAATGCTGCTGTGTCTCGTACTGTGAGTATAGAGAACTGGAGACCCTTATTATTGGAAATGAGGCATTCCATCTCAGTCCTTAGGGATGACAACGCATCTGCATTTTGATATTTAATTGAGAGTAAATGTAGATGTCTATGGGCCACAGCGTCCATCTGTGTGTTTGTTTGTTACCTTTCTTCTGTAAAAAAAATATACGAGATAATATAGCGACATCTGTAGTAGGCTACAAGTTCACGCCTTCCTAATGGGGTGATGGATTCTCTTAAGCTGCCGTCACACTGTAATTCTTTTAATCTATTAATATATCCGGGACACAATGCCAAAAGGGCAAAAGTACGTCTTACTCAATAGAATTGAAAATTCAATGCCATAAGTATTATTCATACAATTTCCATGATATAAGTTTTCGGGTCACCTACCAATAGTTTTGTACTAAGATATTTCGAATTTTTGTTTCTATCTTGCCGTGAAATTGCAGCATAAGAGAATCTATCACCTGATTTCGCCCCGTGGGTAACGTATGGGGGAACTACGGGTAATTCCACGAAAATCTTATGGTTTTTATAGATGTCAGTTCAATTAAATTTATTTGCTATTCTTGTTGTATACATTTGGTCTTAATTATAAAAAATAGTTCAAAACAAGAACCCTGCAAATATTGGCCATTATTAATATTTTTATTACATTTACATTATGGTATTATTAATAATAATAAAATTATCATTTAATGAATATTTACAACTAACTTTAATATGAACGCGATCATACTATATTATTTATTCCTATTTCTTACTCAATGACTAAAAAACTCCTGCAACGAGTAATAACATTTTTTCGCTAAATATGTATTAATTTCCTTTGAAATGTTTTATGCTTTTAATGCTTCTATATACGACACGATACATTTTATAATTTTATTATATATTTTTATTGATATTGCATAGGGGCCAGTGATTACGATTTGTAATTTTAGTGTAGCTGTGGATAATTTTATTTTTAGTCTTAAGTTTTTAGTGCGAAAATGTTGAGGGAATCAGTCGATATTATTTCTAACCAGTGAGCATATATAGGGATATCCACTTCGTTACGTTCGTTATAGCCATTTTGTTTACGCCAGAAATAAAATACCCAGACCCGTGACGGGGGACAGCGTGAAGATTGAGCCAAATCTTCCTTGCAATGGGAGAGATAAATTTCAATGTTACATGCTAGTGCTTGATCTTCATCTTTACATATAAATAAAATTATTGAAGTGTCCGTCTGTAATATCGAAATTATTGCCTTTTATTACTGAGGGAGGGGGTAATTTACATTCTGCATACCATTGAAACATGAATAACCATATTTAAATATTTTGCCTGTATGTCCGGGCTGAATTTTCGAAATGAATGAACCGATTGCAATGAAATGTATGCCAGTAGTGGTGTAGGATAGGATATATTTTATCCGAAAATCTTGGAGTGTTTTTTTTTTTGAGAAATCAAAAATTTATAGAATAAATGGTCTTTAATTGTTATCTTCAATATAAATTACGTCACATTAGCAGGTACCTAGGAGAAGCCTGGGCGTGTCGCTAGTAACTAATAACAATGGTTATTACAGCCTCTAAGTCCATAAGCCTCCTATAAAGAACTCCACAAAACACGCATCAAAAAGTAATTATACTACTTATTAGTCATTATTTTATCGTAATGTCAATAAGGGTATTAGGCCTATAAGCATCTATACAAGTTTTAAGCCGACGTCGTGAGCGCAGGTAAAAATTATACAACTTAGAACAACAATGGACGACAGAAATTTATACAAAAATTCTATTGTAAATTTGAAGATATTAATTGGTAATACTATAATTACGGGTATTATTATATTAGTGGTAAGTAAGTATAAAAGAAAGTGAAGCGTGATCGATTATTTTAGTTTCACTTCCGTTGTTCTGAACTTCGAAACACGAATTGATTTTTGTTCTATGGGTATTAGAATTTTTAACAATGAATTTTAACAATGCTATAATAAAGGTTATTTAGTTTCAAATCCTTTTATACTTTCATTTATTTTAATAAAAGATTTGATGAGTGTCTACCGGTGTCTGAGATACTGCATCCTAGCTTTTTTTTTATAGGATAAGGGTGACAAACGAGCACACAGTCCACCTGATGGTAAGTGGTTGCTGCGGCCCATAGACATCTACATCTATCCTCTATTACAAATCAAAATGTAGATGCGTTGTGACCCGTAAGGACTAAGATGGAATGCCTCATTTCCAGTAAAAAGGGCCTCCGGCCACCTGCACTCACCAAGCGAAACGCAGAGGTAAACCTCTACTTCACGCTGGTTTTCTGTGAGGTCGTGGTACCACCCCGGTTCGAGCCGGCCCATGCGTGCGACAGCAAAACTGCCGCGTGGCTCTACCACTATTAAAGCTTACCTCCCAATCTTGTATATACAGTCTTATCGGGTACGGGTTAGTATAGATGAGGAAGTAGCACTTTTGTATTACCGCTATCATACAATTTACAAAAAATTTCGTCAGTTTTGGCAGTACACAGAAATTTCTCCATATGTTTGTCCGTACAATGGTTGAAAATATTAATTATCAGAATTGCGAAAGTATGTTTGTTAGTTTGTCTTTGATTCACGCAGCAAAGAGATATTTTAATAACTTTAAATACCTGTCGTATTTATTTGAGCACATCATGCTTTTCGTGTGGTATGCTGTATGTTGACAGTGCGGGAGTATTGAGCACCTATAACTTACAGGTTTTCGCGAAAAGTAAAGGTATGCACATAATAAAAGTTTTCAAACCTCCACGCGAGTGAAGTTGTGGGCAAAAGTAATTAGTTTATACTGGGGATATTACGCTTTTCGCGCTTTTGGATAGATTTTGCTTCATCAGCAGCAAGCACAGCGTAAAGGGAACAATCATCAATTTCATTATCTTACACAATTGGATTTAATAAATAGAAAAAGAAAACTAAAACTGATTTAACATTACTCGTGTAACGTAAATAAAGAAGTTCACTAACTACCGAGTTTATATTTAAAGTTTTGTATTAATTTTCGCAGCAAAAGTCCATTGTTATACATAGGTCTCATAAAGAGGTTATTTGCCATAGTTGTCGAGTTAGGCTGGCGGGTGGGCAACTGCAGTTTTTATTTAATTTGAGCTGTTATAGTTAAGATAACGATACTCATCAAATAATCCAGTTTCCATCTGTCGCTTCTTACGACACGCACGGACAATATGGGGTAGTTGATTTTTTTACGTTGCCGCTACACTTCCTCGAAGCTCTTATGCCTTTAAAATACATGTTACTTTTCAAACATAATTCCTACAAATTTACTAAAATTAATAATTTAAACTGATCACAATCGTTCACAAAACACAACTTTATATGTAAGATCTTTAATTAAAATCTTTCATATGGAGCTGTGTTTTATACCTCTATAACTTATTTTACGTGGCAGAGCGTCGCTGCAGCTATACTATTACTGCAGCACGAATGGGTCTCGACCAGGGTAGGATCACACTGTCACAGAATACCAGCATGATATAGCAGAATAATGTTGTATTTCGTATGATGAGTGTGGAGAACCGGAAACCCTTTTACTGGTAACGAGGCATTCCGTTTTAGTCCTCAGGAGTGACAATGCATGTGCATTTCGATTCTTCATCGACGATAGATGTAGAAGTCTATAGGACGCAGCATCCACTTACCATCAGGTGGACTGAGTGGTCGCTTGTCAGTTTTATTCTATAAAAAATATGATAAGGGTGACAAACGAGCACACAGTCTACCTGATGGTAAGTGGTTACAGTGGGCCATAGTATAATATATATAAAAAGAGTCTCCGGTTCTCTACACTCACCATACGAAACACAGTAGTGTTGAGCTATTATTTTACACCGGTCTTTTATGAGAGCGTGGTCCTTTCCCGGACGAGACACATGGTGTGCTACAACTATACCACTAATATAGCTGCAGCATGGCTCTACGATGTAGAATATTATCTAATAAATAACAATAGTGACTGCCCACTTCTAAGTATAATATAATATGACAATGATAATATAATATAATATGACAATGAAGATTGTCAAATAATTCTATTTCTTTTTAATAATTTGTATTTGTTCAATGATGTAATTCAGTTTTTATTCCTTACAAAATAATCAATGCATGTTGTGATTACCCATAAAAAGATGTGTTG
Source organism: Parnassius mnemosyne (assembly GCA_963668995.1). NCBI lineage: Eukaryota > Metazoa > Arthropoda > Insecta > Lepidoptera > Papilionidae > Parnassius > Parnassius mnemosyne. The sequence continues at coordinate 34,061,222 of CAVLGL010000068.1, read as the reverse complement.
AATTTTTTAAGAAAATAATCTTTGTATTACGGTTGTAATTTCTGTTGGTAATCCTAATAAATAAATAAATAAGTACAGTTCGTCTTCTATTATCAATGGATGAAAACGTCTCAGTTCGTCACGCTGTTTTAAATATTACTAAATAACCAACGAAAGCAGACCCATCTAACGGTATAACATTGTTTAGATGTTCCACATATGAGGACATCTTCGACGAGTGACCCTAGACACGTGCAACACTTCTTAGTCCTAAATTTTAACATAAATGTTTTTAGAAATACTATATTTCTTAAACGTATGAGGAATTTGTTATAAACAAATGGTAAATTTAAAAATTTTGTACAACCGACTTCAATATAAACAAAATGAGAACATCATCAATGTAGTCGAAGTCAATTACTTTACTTTACTTACCTTCACGCACAATCCCTGACGGGGTAGCCAGAGAGAACAGATCGCCAAGTGTCACGATCCTTACATACCTCTTTGGCTTCTTTCAGATTCATTATCTTCTTCATACATGCACGTCTAGGTATCCGAGTACTCTTGACCCTACCCTCTTCGAGCAATTTGCTCACATGGTCTTCGAAAGTTAGTCTCGGTCTACCTCGACACCTTTTAATATTAACTTTCGCGCTATATATTTTCTTCACCATTCGGTCTTCACTCATTCGCTCAACGTGCCCAAACCACATTAAAGGATTAGATGTCGTGTGTATGTCGGAGACCAAACGGAAGGGCAGTGGTACTGAAGAGCTCCCTGGCGGGGCGTTAGCTCTATGGTCCGGAGTCCCGGAGAGCGAGAACGCCTGCCAGGAAGTGGGGGTGCTGCTGTCTTCTCGGTTGGTCGATGTTATGACTGAATATAAGGTTGTGAACTCAAGACTTCTCTGGGTTCGCTTTAAATTGGGACTGACGAAGTTATTCCCTTTGGCTGTTTATGCGCCGGTAGCTTTGTCATCCAGGGCTGAGCTGGAGGAGTTTTGGGAGAATGTAAGAGAAGTTCTAGATTTGGCTAGGGGAAACGAAAAAATTGTTGTATGTGGTGATTTGAATGGATGGGTTGGTACCGCTCGACCAGGGTACGAGTCGGTACTTGGAAAGTTTGGCGATAAAAGGGTAATGATGCTGGCAAGCTTATACTGGTGGTATGCAAGGAAAAGGGTCTTCTTGTGACAAACACTATGTTTAATCACAAGAAAATCCATATGTATACTAGAGAACGAAAGAATGAGAGAAGAATGATCGATTTGTTCCTTGTGGATGACCGACTGCGAAAACAGGTGATGGATACGCGAGTGTTCAGGGGTGCTGACCTGGGAACGGATCACTATCTAGTGATTACTAGATTTAGGGGTCTGTTCGCGGGTTGGCGGTACCGGACGGCAGTAACAGAACCACAGTCGGTCTGTCGCATCCGAAGCTGGAAGCTTCAGGAAGCGGATACTAGGGACAAATATCATGCGAGGGTAGCCGAAAAGTTTGACACCATCGATGGCAGAAAAGAATGGCGATCGGGCGATCAGCTTGACCAGTTTAGCAAGTAAAGTTTACTCGAAGGTTTTGACACGTACGATGCTAGAGAAATCGGAAAGATTTCTATGGGAGGCACAATGCGGATTTAGACCTGGAAGAGGATGCACGGATCAAATGTTTTCTCTCCGCATGATCACGGAAAAGCTTCTGGCTGCTAACCAGAAGATTTTCTGTGCTTTTGTGGATCTTGCGAAAGCATTTGATAAGGTTGTAAGGAAGAAAATGTGGGAACTGTTGCCGGGGTATGGTGTGGATGGTAGATTGCTAAGGGCTGTGCAGTCACTTTACTGTGACTGTAAAGCCTGTGTGCGGGTAGGGCATGACCTGTCACCCATGTTTAGCGTCCAAACGGGCGTAAAACAGGGTTGTGTCATGTCTTCCTGGCTGTTCATACTGTATCTCGACAGCTGTTTACAGAAGCTGAAAGATAGCCGTTTGGGTGTGCAATTGGGTGACATTAAAGTAAATTGTCTGCTGTATGCTGATGATGCAGTGCTTATTGCACCATCAGAGGTAGAACTGCAGGAATTAGTCACGTGTATGAAAGAGGAATGTGAAATTAAAGGTCTCCGTTTGAATGCTAATAAAACTAAGGTTCTGGTATTTGAAAGGGACGAAGAGAGAACGAAGTGTGAAATACGGGTAAATCAGGAAAGTCTAGAACAGGTAAATGAAATTGTATACTTGGGAAGTGCTTTCAGCCGGGATGGAAGATGTGATTTAGATGTGGACAGGCGTGTTGCTGCTGGGAACAAACTCAATGGTGCCCTGACTGCGTTAGTCAAAAGGCAAGGCGTAGTGAAGAGTGCACGCCTTGCAATACATAACGCAGTGTTGGTACCGACTTTGTTATATGGCAGCGAAACCTGGGTATGCCAGAAAAAGCATAAAAGTAAGTTGAATGCTGTGGAGATGCGATCTCTTCGTAAAATGTGCGGCGTTACGAAACGAAGAGATTCGCAATATGGCAGGTTTGAAAGATGACCTTATCACAAAATTAAAGTCAATTAAATACGCATTATTAAGGATAACTCAAAAACTACTAGTTAGATCTTGATTAAATATATATGAAACTACATGAGAAACACCAGCTTCAAGAATCATTAAAATCTATTCACCAAAAAAAAAAGTTCTGAGGTAACACACAGAAACAAATGCAGTCGCATTGAAAACCTCCTCCTTTTTTTGAATTGGGTTAAAAAATTTTTTTTTTATATAATGAGGGTGACAAACGAGCTCACAGTCCACCTGATGGTAAGTGGTTGCTGCGGCCCATAGACATCTACATCTATCCTCTGTTACAAATCAAAATGTAGATGCGTTGTCACCCGTAAGGACTAAGATGGAATGCCTCATTTCCAGTAAAAAGGGCCTCCGGCCACCTGCACTCACCAAGCGAAACGCAGAGGTAAACCTCTACTTCACGCTGGTTTTCTGTGAGGTCGTGGTACTACCCCGGTTCGAGCCGGCCCATCCGTGCGACAGCAAAACTGCCGCGTGGCTCTACCACTGTTATTAATAAAATTTATTTGTGTCTAATTATTTTAGTATAAAGCGAACTTCGTTTCATAGCTTTATTGCTATTGGAGAGTAGGAATGAGAGTTATTGTTATGAGGGTTTTTTAAAATTTTGCTAAAGATATTTATAATAATGAATGAATATATTCTTCAATTCTTTCTTTCTTTTCGAACTAACGTTTACTTAACGCGTTTGTCACTGAACTGTAACGAATCTTGCATAGCTCTAATTGCCTTCCGTTTGATACTTTATATTGATACTTTCTAATTACAGTAAAGAGTCGCTTCCTTAACAATTATCAGAGTTCGTGTCAGCCAGTACTCATTTATTCATAATCATATTTTCTTTAACAATAGCCATAAACGCTCTTTATTTAAATAAAAGTTGTGAAACTTTCCATCCGGCAGTGCTACATTTTTTGTTGTTATTTTGTGCATATATACATTAAAAGTTACTCTATTAGAAATTAGCGAATTATAAATATTACTTATTAAGTATGTAAAGAGTTCATTACGGTAGAGATCTCATGTCTCCTTTGTTAATTTTTTTGTGGATTTTATAATTTTCATTATGTCAAACATAATAAAAACACTAAAACTTACTAATACACAATAAAAAGAGCGCAGAAATTTAATTTTTTATGAAACCTAATACAGTAAATGTGTTAATGTACCAAAAATACAAGGATGGCGCGTTAAGTTTTAAATTAGACGATATCTATTTCATTAATTGCTAAGATGAGTACAAATACTTAATTTTGAATTGAAGTTCATTGAAAAGTATTGTATTAAAATATTATACTAATATTGAATATAGTATTCACAGAAATACACATGTATTTTGATTTGTATTATGTACTAAAATCTATTATTAAGTTATTAAGTTGACAGAGAGAAACTAACCAGGAGATGGGCAGCATCTTCCTAATAACAACTAAAAAGTTGCCTTAACATCTGCCAAGCGTGACAACAATGATAAATATTCCCTCTATGAGGCAATCTATGAGGGGGGCCTATGTTGAGCAGTAGACTTTTGATAAGCTGTAACGGAACTTCCATGGGAAGAGTCAGCGTCAAATCGTATAATAGCGTGATAAGTGGCGATTGCAGTAGGTACCATATATTTTGTATCTTTGAAGTTCCTTTACGCGGGCCTGGCTCGATCTAGTTATTTCACATCAACGAGATGGTTATATCGTCATCTACTAGAGGCCATTAGATCTTTCCGGCGTCTTCCAAAGACAACTCTTACGATATCGGATGATGTTTTCTTTTACGTCGCTGGCACACCTCAAGCTCCTATCTTCTTTAAATTAAACAAAAAGAATATCAAGTAATTGCACAACGCCTTAATTCAAAGTATTGTATACGCATTTTAACTTTGCTAGATGCTAATCAGTGTAAGTACTCGCAACAGCCCGTTTTCGGCGGCTAATTATAATCACTTTCACTGAAGGAAAAGTGCAGGAGTTGAAAATTAGCAGTATCATAACAGGTTCGTAAATGTATTTATTCAGTTTTACAGGCAGACATGCATTTTGTGCAACGTTTAGCACGATAGGTTTTTTTAGTATTTTTAAAATTAAAGTGTATAAACATTTCTATCATTGCCAATTGAATTATGTTTGATGTTGTATGTTGTGTGTTGTGTTGATGAGAATCGTTAAGTATGATAAAATATTTAGTTTTCTTCTAAAGGACACAGACGGATATAATCTATATTGTCTATAGAAGAAAACTAAAGTATAATGTAATGATTGTTAACGGACTCTTATATAACTGGCTTCAAAAAGTTTAATTGACTCCACTACTTCTCAAACTACATTGATTCCAACTTAAGCCAATGTTGTTTGAGAATGTTTTTTTAATGATAATATTTTTAATGACAAACAAGCTTAAAAGGCTTCAAACTTAAAAGTTGAATCTAATAAGCAATCAATTCACGTAATAAACTTTCCACCTAGGAATTCTAGTATTGCAAATATTCTGCGATGATTATTTACTACCAGGTGAGCCACATGCTCGATCGTCCGTTCTTTTGTAATAAAGTACATGTTAATAATGCTCAACATAATATAATGATACAAGTGTACACCAAAACACACTGGGCGATTGTTCCTGTTTCTTTCTAGCCTACCTGTGCCATATGTAGCGCTTGTACGAAAAGGTTTATATGTACTATCGTATTGCAAATGAATAATAATTGTTTTTGCATGCCATTTGTTAGTTAGTATACTGTGTCTTAACACCATGCCTCGTATTCACCTGCTCAAATAACAGTTATACGAAATCCTAGAATGGAATAACCATAAATATTTAAAGTATCAATACCTCTGTATTTTTAATATAAGTTATAGAAATCTAAGTTACAATAAGCACTTTCTGTTAATTTATTCTTATTTAAACGTCAGTCATAATGAGAGATCTTTTAAAAGAGTCAGCTTTCCCTTTGTAAATTTTGAGTACTGTCCGCTATAAAAAGATTTCACTTGGTTTATTAAACATATTGTTTATTTCATTAACAATAAATAAAAGAAACTCTATGTCTGGTGAAAATATAAAACGAAGTGAGGATAGTATAGTGAGGCCGAATATGCTGAATGTGTGTTATATATAAAAAAAAAACATAAGCTGGTATCAATACAATGTCCTGTAGACTGCATTGTTCATGGCGGCCAGTCTCAACGAAGACTAGCGCAGGACAGGATTATAGTACATGAGTATGTGATCAAGCAGAAGTACACTGAAACAGAAACAGAAACTCTTTTTATTCAATATAGATTATATATAATACTTATTGAAAGTCACTCTTTTGTTTAATTACCACTGGTTCGAAAAAAAACATCTGTCCTGGGGAGAACCAGCAAGAAACCCAGCGGGACTTTTTTTTAAATAACAGCTTACAATCATGTATGTTGCACAATTAACAACACAACAAGTTTGAAATAGCTTGGTAGCGATCACCTCATTTCCAGGGGTTATTATCATTCATAAATTCCATAATATTATAATATTTAACGCTTTTAATACAAACTTAGTTAAATAAAGTTTTTGAACTTTGAGCAGGTGTGTCACTCCCTACTGCCTCACTCTCACAGTCCGATAAGACGGCAATCCAACACGAACGGAGAGATATCAAACCAATGGCTTTACGTGATTTCCGAAGGCCGGGTTGAAAAACCGCCAACTTTCTGACTCCGGGATGCTACAGAGAATTTCATGACAGTGAAACACGAAAACCGACCTTGGTCTGACCAATGATTCATGATTGATGATGAACCCGGGGCCTCTTAATCAGTAGTCTTGCTTACAACCACTACGCTAACGTGGCATTCGTACAAACTAGTAAACACCACAGTACCTCGACTCAACAGAGTCAGTAACTCTTTAATAGAGCAAATTATACTCTAATTTTTTTAATATAGCATAAGAGTGACAAACGAGCACACAGTCCACCTGATGGTAAATGGTTGCTGTGGCCCATAGACATCTACACCTATCCACGTTTGCGAATCAAAATAAAGATGCGTTGTCACCCGTGAGGACTAAGATAGAATGCCTCGTTTCCAGTAAATATGGTCTCCGGTTCTCTGCACTCACCATACGAAACATAGCAGCTTTAAGTTGCTATTTTACGCTGGTAAATTACAAGTATTTTCTATTAAAAAGTTTTCTTTTTAAACTACAAACCGTATCAAATGAGTTATTTTAATAAGTTAAGTGATTGTTGGTAATCCTTGAAAATGAGACGACCATGCTGTTTCAAAAAATATATATTTACATAATTACATAATTAGGCAACATACGAGTACATTGTAAATAATGATTAAAAAAGTCCCGCGGGGTTTCTTGCTGACTCTCCCGAAGATAGAGGAATTTCCAAAACAGTGGTTAAATGACTTTCAATAAGTATTACTTGTAATCTACGTTCTCTAAAAACAATTCTATTTATATTATTATTCTATATATATATTTTTACGGCATGGTGTTTTGAACGATGTCATCCGAAGGGCTTTTGTCTCTATAAATGTTCCCTCGTTTTTAGAGCCTTAGCATTTAGCTCTGAGAGATGACTACATATTTGTGCCATTTGCTGTAGAGACTATCGGTCCGTGGGATCCACGTGCGGTGAAGTTCCAAAAGAAACTCCATCCGCGGCTGGTCGTTGCTGCTGGTGATAAGAGGGCTGGTTATTTTCTCGCTCAAAGGCTAAGTATAGCCATTCAGCGAGGAAACACAGCCAACGTTCTTGGCACGATACCGCGGGGAGTAAGACTATATGATAAATAAGTTTCTAGTTATATTTAAAATGTATAATATAATATAATATAATATTATATTCCTTTTTTAATAACAACTCAAAAGTTCGAGGTGTTTACTACTAGGTGTACCAATCTCTCAGTAGCATGTCAATTACGGTATCCCATCTAAGCTACTTGTATTATAGTAAGTAGCAGATTTTTTAAAAGCCAATGAAGAAAAAGTTGCCTAAATTATGAATGAATTAATTAATTACATACAATTTTTTTGCGTTATTTTGCATTTTTTACGGAATCTACACAAGAGAGAAAGCAACTATGATAACATAATGCAGTACCTCAAAATTAATAGACAAATAGAATGAAACTAAAAAAGAAATTATTCAAGTTAACGTTTAGCGTGATTGTGGTGGACTGCCTTTTTTTCGATCACTCTGTTAAAAAGAAGCGGCTGGTCCCGAGCAGCATTCTATTTTTAAGCTTTTATAATTATTACAATCTAGATTTGATATTAGGAATTAAAAACTTAGTAAATCAATAGGACTGGTCCTTACCTAATTAAAAGTTAAAAACAATACGTTTTTCGGGCGGCAAATAACAGTTTTACAAAAATACTAGGTGATCGAATGTTCAAACTAAAAATATTAATAAGATAACGAAAGTAATTTTAATAAAGTATTTTTCTTTTCACAAACAACAGGAGCAAACTAATCCAATACAGATATGAAGAAAGTGTTTTCATGATCCGTCAGCATAACGCCGTAATCACCTCACGTAGCATGGAAAGTGGTGACGCAGCGCCGAGACGGTAAGGTCACGGGCACGGAATGGTAATGAATCAGTAAACGATGCTTGAATACTCCTACACCATGACTTCGTTTGTTTATTGTTATCATAGGCTACAGAAACAGGATTATCGTGCTCATAAATATTCTATTGATGGTTTTCACTTTTTACTTTGCGTACTAAGTGACGCGCACTGTTTGAATTGACAACCAATGATTCTCTCCTTGGCACAGGATTAATTGTAATACAAATTTAAAATTTAGTTACATAGTGGACAATATTTATAAGCTCATAATATAAGAGTGTTATCCCTCTCGAGCGAGGTTGAGTCGTATAGTTAGGATTTAACTATAGTTAATTTATTCATTAGAGTAAACTCCGATTATTTTTATTACAGTCAAGGTAAAAGTTATTAGCGATAAAACTTTTTCAAGTCTTGTAAATGAGGAATTTATATATTGTTAAATTAACAAGTAAAAAACATATTTGCATTTGTTCGTTTTTTTCTAAATAATTTAAATCGTATCTGTGCTGTAAGCAAAAGACATCAACGCGCGCATCATAAAAATCTTTATTTTATAATTTGTTCTACAACGTTTATGACATCAACGCGCGTTATAAGAATCTTTGTTTTTTTATTTTTTTCAATGGCTAAATTGATGTAAATAGATAAATTTTAGAGACAGTAACATTTACATTTACAATAATCGCAGTAATTCACTGGTCTTTACTTTAGTAGATAAAACTTATTAGAATTTCATTGTTGGACAAAGGCTTTTCTCAAGCTTCCTCCTATGGCTTAAACGCCATGTTTGGTGTTAGTTAATTCAAACACTTCATCTTTCTAGTATATACGTGATAATAAATGCACCGCTCAATGGGAAACCATGAGCTTCTTTTCTAAGATTTAATTAGTTTTTAAAAATGTTTAACGGAATGAAATAAAATTAAAGTTCCTATTATGTACTAAACTACTTAGTATACTTATATATTATAGAAAACTATACGAAATACGTATTATGTCTTCTTGTTTTTTATCAACCATTGTGTTCCCTTTCGTAAATCATTAATGATTTATTAAATCATAAAATGTGTTAGATCATTTGTTTTAAGAAAAGCTTAATGCTTCCTAAAATCCATATGAAACTTCTAAGGTCAAGGTAAAAGTTAAACGTTCACAACTACTATCTTTATTGGTCTGTGAAAGAAATAAACAATACATTAGTTTCCCAAGAAACTACAATTCTTGTAGTATTATGTTACTATTATGGTGTTGTGGCAGGAAGTGATGTGAACACAATATTAACGACGAGCTTACTGCGACTCCCCGTATTTTTTTAATTAACGTGACATTACAACACTTTTACTACGACTCAAGTTCTATTTATACACAATACAGTTCCCACAATTAAGCATAGAACCAGTCGTGTTTTTTGTATATGAGAAAAAAAGATTTCTGGTTCAGAGTGAAATAAATCGGTCATTAAACACCGTGGGAAAACTTTGCCCCGTTTTATTCAAGGAAGATTTTTAGAGAAGTTTATAGAGAAAGTTTTATTACACTACAATTACAAAAAATAAACTTATACAAAAATTAAAAAAAATCCGCGCACACACACTCACACACACACACACACACACACACACACGCACACGCACACGCACACGCACACGCACACGCACACGCACACGCACACGCACACGCACACGCACACGCACACGCACATGCACACGCACACGCACGAGCACACGCAAGCGCACGCGCACGCACACGCGCACGCGCACGCACACGCACGTACACGCGCACTCACGCACACGCACACACGAACAAACGCACACACGCGCACGCGCGATCACGCGCTTACGCGCACACGCGCACACACGCACACGCTCACACACACGCACACACAAACACACACACACACACACACACACACACTTATATTTAAATTAAATATTCGTGGCTTTTTCTAAAGTTGATTTACACTCCATTCGCCGAACGGTATAAGATGACAAGAGTCTTAAATTACCATCACACGTTATAACTGCTTCGACTTTAAATAAGCTTTAAATATTTTTACTTTAAACTTTAAAATAATTTATTAATTAACAAAACATACCACTATTAATAAAAAAAGCAAATTTAAAATCCAATGGATGGGCACAGGCCTACTGTCATTGTTTTTTTTATAGAATTAGGGTGACAAACGAGTACACAGTCCACCTGATGGTAAGTGGTTGCTGTGGCCCATAGACATCTACATATATCCTCGATTACGAAACAAAATGCAGATGCGTTGTCACCCGTGAGGACTAAGATGAAATGCCTCGTTTTCAGCAAAAAGGGTCTCCGGTTCTCTACGCTCACCATACGAAACACAGCAGTGTTAAGCTGCTATTTCACGCTGGTATTCTGTGAGATCGTAGTCCTTCTCCGGTCGAGCCGACCCATTCGTGCTACAACTATAGCAGTAATATAGCTGCAGCATGGCTCTACCACGAATAAATACCATTGTGTTGGCGGACTTTACATGTCATCAAAATATTTTATTTCTTAGACATACAGATTTCTTGACGACGTTTTTCTTCACCTTGCAATTGTAAATCAACATTTAAAATTGCAATGAACAATTTCATTGGTGACGGCAGAGACGAACTCGGGTTGCTGTCGTAATGTAAAATTTACGGCGAGTGAATAGTCCCTGAGCTACCACCATCAAACAAATAATTTTTAAACTAAATATAATTAATGTAATTAATTTATTAAATTTTATGGTGTAAAAATAATTAAATTAAGGAATAGAGTCGGGTGTTATTTTGCGGAAACTTTACTATTTGATAAAATGATGTGTGTTACCTAGTTTGAAGAGCATTGCCCGCAAACTCTCAATTGCATCCATCCCCCTTACCCCTTTTCCTAGTACTACTATTCCACATCCTAGTAGGTGATGTGTTTCCTAATGTAGGAAACACACCACTGTCGATAATACCTTGGTAGTAAAACAGGTCAGTTTACACAGCGTCTATTTTACCCGAAGATGCCTCGTTAAGAGGCGAAACACGTGTCGTATTATCGACGGTGGTGTGTAATTCCTAGTGTAGTGGTGCTCGCCATGTTTAATAAGTAAAATTGAATTAATCAATCATTTAAATCATTTAAATGCAAACACTAATTAATGTAACGGAACATGTTCCGCTAAAATCTGTGTACCTACAATTAAATAAAATAAACCAGATGAAAGTGTCCAATTGGGCATTGGGTACAACATTAAAATTAATACGACTGACTAGAAGCTTAAAATATCAATGTAATATTATATAACACTTGCAAATTTTTAGCGTGTGAATATTGCAGAAAAGTGAGGTGGTTAGCAAACTAGTTCAAAATAGTTGTTTATTCGTAATTGGTTATTGTGATAGAAATTTGTTTCGTTTTTGGCGAGTAAGGGTGTTATCATACCAATCGATCGATTGTCGATCGATTGGTATGATAACTTATTTTGGGAATAACACCCTTACTCGCCTTTACTTGTAAAAGTTATATACTTAGAAAGTTTGTGTTTCATGCTATATGCATACTTGTATTGGTTCATGAAGAAGAAGAAGAGTCATTTATGAGCCAACAATTCATCTAATCTGTCACGAATTTAAAGAAGGCTACTAATGCGTTGTCACCACAAGTATGGTGTGCGATGTATTGTAAGATGAAATGCCTCGTAATTTTCAAATCTGTACAACTATGGTTGTATTACTGCATAGTTTTAACAAAAGACTAATCAGACCTAAACAGAAAAGGAGCCATTTCATCTAGAGTATAAATACAAAATTTTTGATTAAATATTTTTTATAGAAATAGGGTGATAGACGAGCACACAGTCCACCTGATGGTAAGTGGTTACTGAGGCCCATAGACATCTACATCTATCCTCGTTTGCGAATCAAAATAAAGATGCGTTGTCGGCCTTGAGGACTAAGATAGAATGTCTCTATTCCAGTAAAAAGAGTCTCCGGTTCTCTTCACTCACCATACGAAACACAGCAGCATTAAGCTGCTATTTTCGCTGGTATCCTGTGAGAGCGTGGTCCTTCCCCGGTCGAGCCGACCCATTCGTGCTACAACTGTACTATAAATATAGCTGCAGCTTAGCTCTACCACGTAAAAAATTAAAAAATCTAGCCGGTTTATATCTATTATATCTTATAAAAACATAAAACTTCTCCGCTTATAATATGTCTTTACCAATGAAATTGCCGTTCTGCAGTACTCGCCATTTCAAATCAAAATAATTTTTGTTTGGCTAAGAATTCTAATATCAAATTCATTTTATTTTGAAAACATGGAGTTTTTGTTCAAACTGAGTCATTTGCTTATTGGTTTAGTTTTATCACAATTGAATCTTTTTCGTCATCATAAATACATTAAACATTCGAGTAATTATGGAATATGAGTACCGCCGTGGCAGCAACGCGGCACAAGAGGCACGCAATATCATCGACGTTTACGGAGCAAATACTATAAAAGAACGTGGTCCCTGTAGTCGTCCGAAAACTTTGGTTAACAATAACGAATTAAAGGCGATTGTAGAAGCTGAAGATAATAAATCTATGGCTGAAATAGCAGCAGTTCTTAACGTTAGCATCAAAATAATATTTGTCCATTTGCGTCGAATCGGCAAGGTAGAAAAGCTTGACAAATGGGTGCCCCGCGAACTCAATGATCGCTAGTGCATCGAAACGTGCCTTGCACTGCTCAACAGGCACACAAACGAAGAAATTTTGAACCGCATTGTTCTCTGCGACGCAAAGTAGATTCTGTTTGACAATCGCAAGCACTTAGCAAGTTGGTTGGATTCTGGTTGAGCATCTAAACAATGCCCTAAACGAAAACTTACCCTTAGAAATATGATGGTCACTGTTTGGTGGTCTAGCGCCTGTGTGATTCGTCACAGCTTCTTACCAAACGGGATGAGCATTACTGCAGATGTGTACTGTGAAGAACTGAACACAATGATGGAGAAGCTTGCACGTCTGTAACCAGCTTTGGTCAATCGCTCGTCCCTGCTGCTCCTGTACGATAATGCGCGACCTCATAATGCACAACAGACGGTCTCCAAGTTACAAGAGATGAGGTTGGAAGCACTCCGTCATCCGCCTTACTCATCAGTTCTTGCGCCTACAGATTTCTACTTTTTCCAGCATTTGGATAACTTTTTAGCGGGAAAACATTCAATACCCGAAAGGCAGTACAAAATGCCTTTAAAGAATTTTTTGCCTCCCGTCCAGCTGATTTCTTCAAGAAGGGCGTCAATAAACTGCCACTGCGTTGGCAAAGATGCATGGGTTTTTACTTTGATTAATAGAAATAAGAATATAGAAATAAAAAATACCTTAACTTATATAATAAAAAACGACATTTTCATAGGTAAAGACCTACTAGTTTCATTCATTGACAAAGTATTTTTTTAACTAAACGTAAACTTAAAAATAAACACAAATGAAATGAAAAAATACAATTAATTTGATTAAAGAACGTAGTAACACAATCCACTTAATAGTAAGTAACTGGTCCATAGATCCTACATATATCGATTATGAATCAAAATGCAGATACGTTTTCAGGACTAAGCAGAATGCCTCGTTACAGGTAACAAAGGTGTCCGGCTCTTGTCACTCATTACGAAACACAGCAGCATTATGATGTTATTTCACGCCGGTATTCCGTGCGAGCGTGGATCTTTCCCGGTCGAGCTGACCTATTACCTACTTATTACTACGTTACCGTTACCGTTACAGACTATTAAAGTGCACTGCACGTAAGCTTCTCCCATAGATTGCCTCATAGGGGGAGATATTTGTCATAATTAGATAAAAAAGAAGATGCTGATCCCATCTCCTAATTTTTTTTCCTTCTGTCGCCTCTCGACTACCACGGGATGATATGGGGTAGTGCATATTCTTACACCGCCACTACACGGTAAATATCGCCACTGATAATCTCTAAGTAGAAAAAGCAATTAAGCCATTAAAGTGGACTTTATTGTTGCAAAGCATTAAGAGATCACAAAAAAACTCGGGTAATAAACAAAAGTGGAAGCGTTCGTTGCTTGCCGGAACTAATTGCTGGAAAATTGTTGCAATTATTTGCCATAGAACAAACTCAGTACGACAGATTTTTAGGTGTTATAGCAGAGACAACCTAAATGTATTTTCAAAAATTATAATGGAATATTTAATAATCATATCTATTTGACATCATATTTATATCTATGTAAGGATGCTAAGAATTGCGTGAAAGGCGACCCTAAGATATTTGACTCATAGGAACTACAGAGCCACTACCTAACGGTGTGAGTATTCAGTATAGAAGATCATATTTCTACTACTCACGTGATAGAGCCATGCTGCAGCTATATTAGTAGTATAGTTGTAGCACGAATGGGTCGGCTCGATCGGGAAAGAACTACGCTCCCACAGAATACCAGCGTAAAATAGCAGCTTAACACTGCTGTGTTTCGTGTGGTGAGTGTAGAGAACCGGAGACCATTTTTACTGGAAAAGAGGCATTCCATCTTAGTCCTCATGGGTGACAACGCATATGCATTTTGATTCGCAAACGGAGATAGATGTAGATGTATATGGGCCACAGGAACCACTTACCTTCAAGTGGACTGTGTGCTCTTTTGTCACCCATTCCCATAAAAAAATATATACATTTAAAGGAACCATCAGCCCATTTTTACTTCTTCGAACATTATAAGGGATAGCGTGAAATTATCTCTTGACGTAATCGTCTGGAAATATTTCATATTGTATCCTGTGAGCACTCAAGTACTGCAGGAAGCTATGAAAAAACCAACGATTTTATATGTTAATTCAAATCTCTTCGTGCTTGCGCGTGTTTGTATTTAAAACCTCCACAAAATGAAACGAAAGTGTACCCTTTAAATTCTAATTATAAGGAAAATATAAAAATATCTGCAAATAAATATGCAAGTAGTGTCTGTATGTAATGTCAAAATTACAGCTTTTTACTCAATACAGATGAAAATATATACGATACTTATAACAAAAATACAATTTAAAAATTTTTTGTCTGTCTGTTTGTTCTGGCTAATCTCCGAAACGGCTGGATCGATTTTGACGGGACTTTCACTGACAGATATCTTATGTCATAAGGAGTAACTTAAGCTACTTTTATTTTGGAAAAAGAATTAGGGTTCTTCGCAAAAAAAGAACCTAAATTATACGCGGGCAAAGTCGCGGGGAACAGCTAGTTGAGAAATAAAAGTGGACATAGATTAGAATGAAAAAAATATCACGTCTGGTGAATTCTACTAACGCGATCGATGCTATGAACAATTTAAAATAAAAGTGCGAACAAAGCTGATGGCATAAAAGTTTATTTGACATTTGATCAAAGAAGAAACATGTAGTGAAGACCGTTACATTTATCGTAAGATGATATTTTAATTTGGGAAACGTGATCTTACATTCTTTTACAATGACGTAATATCTGAAAGATTTCCCTGATCCGAAGTCTGCAATTATCATGAGCATTGGATAATACATTACTGTAGTGTTCTAAGTGATAGTAAGATACACGGTTTTTCTAAGTTATTTATTTTAATTTAAATTAACTTTTTTATTTCTACCCTTTCGTTATTATCAGACCGTAAAAATTGCTGCGTTTTTAATAGAGAAGAATGAAGAGACAAGAAATAATAAAAAAGAAAAAGTTTACCATTATCTATCTGTGGTTCTAATTTATTTCGTAGTATAGTGGCGCCGTTAGAGAATCCACAAACTCATTTATCCCGTGGGTTTCGTAAGAGGTGATAATGATAATTTATTCAGTTCCTACATGAGGGCACTTCTGTCTTAAGTGATTACGTAATTGGCTAACCTAACAATATCTTTTAGAGTTCAATACTAAAAATCTTTTATATTTTAAATAAATAGATTGACTTAGCCTTCGCATGAAAACACAATGTATCTCTCAAGTAATACATATTATATTAAATTAAATTGTTTAGAGCGATAATTCAGGCTTCTAATTTTATCCACAACGAAGTTATAGGAGTTCGAAAATGACCTGAACTGCTTCGAGAAAAGGATGGTACGGCCATGCCGCTTTTTTGCTCGACTTGGCGGGGGCACTGCCGTGCCCCCAAATAATTTTTATTACAAATGAATTTTTCAACATATAATAAAATACGAACGTATTTATACGTATTTTAACTTAAACTAATTTAAATTTCCATTGCACGTGTAAAGCGCAATGTGATAAAATCAAATAATAGATTTAATAGGTAAATTTAAGTGATAAACGAACTTTCCATTAACCTGTTAGTAAGTGGCAACTGCAACCCATGAACACCAGCAACCAAAACAAACGAAGGCTAAGATAGAATGTCCAATAGCCTGTAATTATAGTGGGGTCTCTATATCCTTCCGACATACACATAATATAACATAGCAGTGCACTAATTTGGAGGCAGAAATAGGTAAGAAGAAATTACCCAGGCGTTAAGTACCCAAGCGAACTCGTTTTTATCTATCAGAGGCAAAAAAGATTCCTACCACCTACACCTAATAGGTATAATGTGTTTGATTCAATAGTTACTTTTACTAAACATAGTTATTTTTTACTAAACATAATTGAAGAAATAATATTAACTGATTGAATAAAAAGTAACCTAGACCACACGAATGGGAGCATTTCATGCAGCAGACAAGTGACGCGATGGCGTTCGAGAGAATCACTTTTAATTTCACGTTTATAAAATCCATTGTAATTAGTTGACAATGTACAAAGATATAATTGATTTGGATACAGGGACGGAATTATCAAAATGAATGAAATCACTGTTACAGTTTAAAAAATATTTTTGTGAACGCTTACTTTTTAATATTATGAACCAACAGGTGAGCTCTAATATCCTAATTTTATTGCAAATAACACAGTTTGTCTTAAAAGCTAAACAACTCAATATGATAATAATTTATACATATAAATTGAAGTGTCTGTCTGAAATATCGAAATAACTGCCTTTCATGAAACGCAGGGTATTATTTGCATGCCATTAATATGTCCATCCATTTCATGTCGAATAACCATTTTCAAAAATTTTGTCATATTGTCTGTCTGTCTGTACGGGCTAACCTTCGTAATGGCGGAACCGATTATAATAAAACTATATTAACATATAGAGAGCAATAACAGGAGTGACCTAGGCTAAAATTTTATACGAAAAATTGAAAAGATCTTTTTAAATGGAATAATAAACATTATTTCATTTCGTCAAATGAAATAAATGGTGTTTGATGATTATCTTAGATCTATATGATGCCACATTAATAGACGTAGAATCTATTAATGTGGCGCCAAGTAAAGCCAGAACAGGTCTCTAGTTCAATTAATAAAATTAAATTCAGAGTAAACTTGTCTGTGTTTAGTAATGTAAACAATTGTCGAGTCGAGTGCCGACCAACTGGTAGCACTATAAATAGCGGGCCGCGTGCTTTCTCGAGCGAGATAAAAGCATAAAAATGTGTCTGGTGGTGTTTTCTCGTAGCGAATAGCTGGAGTGAAACGTGCCACGCTCCGCGGAGCAGAAGCGGGCTCACGTCATGTGTGCCAGAGGATTGCCACCGGCACAAATTCAGCTTGCTAGTTCATCGTAAACTACAATATAAAAGATTCTTTATTCAATAACTCGAATTTGAGTAGAGTTAGTTTCTTTTTTTCTTTTGTAGACCGAGACTATGACGTTTATATTTTTCAATATTTTCTATTAATTTATGGGGCTTTGAGTGATGTTTTTGGTATTTTTTGTAATACAAAATACAACGCATTACGGCACTCTCGTGCAAAGTTTGTATACGGAAATCAAAAAGATCACTTTCAATCTAAACTAACATAATATACTCGTAGTTAACGTATTTTCCTTGGCCGTGTAGGAGCGACATAAGTAAATCCATCATCCGATTATCATCCCACTTTTTCACTGCAGTTTTTCTATGGTTTTAAGTTATTATCAGGAAATCCCATCTGTTTTAGTTTAGTTTTATGATCTGTTTTAGTTTTCGTTCGTCACTTCTTACGACACTCACGGAAAGACTTTTTTTGATTTAAAATAAATACTAGTAATGTTATTAACATTACTAATATTCCCTTTAATCACTTCTTTTAAGCTTAAAATGCTTGTGTTAGGAATAGTTCATGACAGTAGTAGAATGACGGATTCGTACCCACGACTTTTTGAGATCCCGGTCCGAATCCTACCATTAAGCTATTGACGCTTCACACCCAGATATTTGGCATGCAAAAAACATTTTCATAAAACTTATCGTTAGCATACATATATTATGCTTATTTATTGAAAATATCCATACATAACTGGTTGCAAATGTGTTATAACTTTTTATTTAATGCAGTTAGGAATTATTCATCTAAAAACCTACTTTTTACTATTTGAACTGGTATTCTCGAGAGAATAGTTGGCGCTTCACCAAACAGGCCAACTAGATCAACGCTGACCAATGTAAATAAATCTTACACATGCATTATTAATACAAGTGAACCGTTAGCTCAAGCTTTTACTTATTTGATTGTAAGATACTAGATACTAGTATCTAGATCACGTTAATAGCAAATATCAAGTTTTCTATATGGACTTCTGCCTTTATAGCTGTGACTTCTTTATTAGTTTAAATTAATATCTAGTTAGTTTATATACGTAATTTACCTTACTTGGTACGGTATTACTACAGTATAGCTTTATTTGCTGATGACAATTCGTTGATTTTCAACTGTTTTCTAGGTGAACCGATTTCCATGATTCTTTTTTTTTATTTGAAAGTTGGTGCTTTTTATGTGGTCTCATGTAAATTTTATCAAGTAGTGTATCAAAGTAGTTTTTGAGTTATCCTTAATAAAGGGTATTTAATTGACATCGATTACATTGATGATGATCTCATTTTATTTATTGAAGTCGGTTGCAATTCTTTTTTTTAATTTTATCACTTATTAGATTGTGACGAAGTGAAAAATATATCAAAATTAGTACACTGCTGGTATAACACCAATAATTTGTTTCAAAAAGTTAATAAAACGAAATGTATTAAATTCACTACACCTAATCAAAAAAAAAAACAAAAATCGTTTATTGCGTTTCAAAAGGTAGTAACAAACAAGTGGCAAGGGCCCCTGTACTGGGTTGGTAAAACCTGTGTTACGGGGTACCCCGCTCTTCCAACAGACAAATTTTAACAATTTGAAACACAGGATATTACATATTATATTAGTGCTTTAACAAGTAAATTTTAGATACTTAAGAAAGAATGAAAGTGTATGTGTGTGTGTGTGTGTGTGTGTGTGTGTGTGTGTGTGTGTGTGTGTGTGTGTGTGTGTGTGTGTGTGTGTGTGTGTGTGTGTGTGTGTGTGTGTGTGTGTGTGTGTGTGTGTGTGTGTGTGTGCGTGTGTGTTTAGCAAATAAGCAGTTCTGTTTCTTCATAATTGATGCTAAGCAGAGTTGTTGTTAACAAATTTTTCAATTTAACACATGTTAAAAAGGTGAAAACCAGTGTGCTTTTAAGTGGGGAGGAGCTGGTCCTTGTTGAATCCACTGTTTCTCTCGGTATTACAGGTTGACGCGAAGCTTCAATGGGGCCTTCATATACCTAAACTAGTTAGCAAACTTATTTCTGCAGCATATGCTGTAATAAAGATTAGATGCCTTACATGTGTTGAAACGTGTTAGTTTATTTAAGTTATTTCCATAGCATAATATCATGGTTTGATGTAATGCGTTACATTGAAACTAACTTATTGACGTTAATATTAACGTCCACTGCTGTACATAGGCCTTTCCCGTAGGGTGATATTTGCCCTAGTTGCCACGCTTGGCAAGAGGGTTGGCAACCGCAGGTTTTTTTTATTATTGGCGCTATTAGGAAGACGCTGCTACTCATCTCCCGATTTGTTTTCCTCTGTCGCCTCTTACGACACCCACGGGATGACATGGAGTAGTGTATTGTAGTATACAATGAATATTCTTACACCGCCACTACATTATACGGTTTAGGGCAAGGAAATGTCCGCCGTGCTGTCCCAATTTCATGACGAAAAAACACGGTCGTCACGGTATTTTCCTTCACCGTCGAGTATGTGGTATCAGCACTAAAAATTGCCGTTAACTAATTCATTGGTACCGGTGGAGATTGAAGAAGATCGGTTGCTCGCGTGCTCTAAAATTTACAGTGATATATGGTGCTATGTTACATATTACACGTCTAATAAATATTGACTAAAAAAGTAATAACTAGATCAAAAGCGGTCTTTTTCCTAGACTTTACTTCTCATAAATTGCAAGTGTCTAGATGGCAAGCTAAGAGACAATGCACGATAGTGTTACGCTTGACGCTCGCACTGTCCCGAAGACGAACGACGTTCCGCCTGAACCACTCCGAGATATGCACGGGAAAGATTCACTGAATCACTGCGGAAAGTATTTTTATTGTTTCTGGAAAATGCTGTGTCATAAAATATATTATAATTCATTTAGTTAGGTCTTTGTGTATATACTTATAGTCACCCGAGGCAAGTGTGACATAAATTAATTAAAACTAAAATGAACATTTAAATACTTCTACTCTTTAAGGATTTAACATAGATAATTCCATTTCAAAACATCAATTAAGTGGTAAGAGTAAGAGTCGTTAAGAGTATTAAGTGGTTGTTTGTTTGATCAAGCATTTTAGTATTAAGTAGCATTTTGTAATTTGAGGTAATTAAAACTAATTAAGGTGGAAGACTGTCACACTTACCCCATCAATGAGGCAAGTGTGACAGTACGCTTCTTTTTGTAGTTACTTTATTATGCTACAGATCATTTTAGATAAAATTAATGAGATGATACTAATATCAATATATTTTATGATCTATTTAAACGATTTGAACGTCTATTTTTGAGTAACAATGGATTTTTCTACGCATGGGGTAAGTGTGACAGTATTTAATCGATATAGTGATGGGCCTATAAATGGATTTGTGTCACACTTGCCCTGGCTGTTCTGAAAGTGTAATAAAAACAATACTAAGTGAAACATTACTTTAATTCCGCTTAGTTGCAAGTAGTTTTAGTTTAGTTTTAGAAGTGTAATTTTGTTTTCATTAGCCTTCATAATAACATTTAAGTCAGGGTGTGTTGAACGGCCGTCATATACTACAAGTTGTAACATATTTCCGGGATCATTACATTTGAAAAGTAGCTTTCGAAGACTGAAGCTTCCATCCAACCCTACGGCGTAGCGGCAAATGGCGAATTAATCGAATCATTATCAGGTAACTATGTATTCCAAAGATACGTTCCTTTAAAATTATTAACGGAAGAACTTTCTGGCCCCAGGCATTGTATGCGAACAATACAGTTGTAGTATCGGGTCTGACTTTCCTGGGTCTTGACAGAAACTTGTTTCATCAAGATTCCATCATTTGATCACCTTTGAATTGTTGCTTTTGTACGACTGTCTCAAGCACATCGTTGAACTCGTTGGGAAATACTAGTCGGCAGTTTTTATCTTGCGTTTTCACGGCTTGAGGTTTTTTTTAATTGATAGTTTGTTCCTTGCTCTTAACCACTCATCTCCCAGAGTGCCATCTTTGAAGGGAGTATCGATTTCATTGCGACGAACATATTGGCCAACTAAAGCTCTGACTTCTCGCTGAGTTAAACCAAAAGCATACCCCATGAACACACGCCTTCATGTCTCAAAAACTACCAGTTTTCTATTTGTATTATATATGAACATTTTGAATTTAATTGAAATCAGATAAGTCTTTCAAAAGTTATCACCGTACATACAGACATATTTACATACAAACACAAGTACCTACTATCATACAAACATATCTCACTCCTTTCGCTTTCTCGTTTATTAAGTATAATTATAAAAGTAAACACTTAAATATAAATACATACAAACACACAGGTAAACAGCATCCTTTTATTTCCATATAAGGTGAGGTAAGTGTAACTGTATCCGTATTTCAAAGAATAGTGGATTTCAGGTCACAGACACATATTACACTATATGTAACAATATTATTCTTTATCACTCACCTTGTATCTTGTTTAAAATAACTTAATGACGTATCAAAACACGCCTCTTAAAATTGCGCGGGATTTCGGCAGTTGAGTTGTTTAAAAAAAATTACGTCTGTCGATAAAATAGTTGAAGCTATGTACTTAACTCTTGGTATAGTCAATAGCATAAAAGTTCCTGCATTGTTCAAGAAATGGCATTTAACCAAAAAAACGTATTTATGTCGCATAATTTGCATTTGTCACACTTGCCCCATTGTCACACTTGTCTCAGTCTACCTATATAGTTTCATGGCTGATGATTATGTTCTTTATTTGGCATTAGATAATCTATCACCCCACTTTGCCCCAATAGTGTCGTGAAAGATGCTAATGGCAAATGCCAGAATGATCTCATAACATCCGATGGCAGTACAACCAGCTTTAAATGCCATAAAAAAATCCACACATAAAAACCCAGACCGGAGGCGGAGAGCAGTGTAAAATAGGTCCTGAGACGCAGCCCATGGAAACCTGTAACCAAATTGAGGACTAAGATGAATTTTCAAATCATAACACTGCAGTGGTTGCACTGCTGTGTACTTAATGCCAGAAATAGATAGGAGATTGATACCTAAACAGACATTTTGTGGCACTTCACCTATCATGTTATAATTTTTTGTGTATACAATTAGCTTGCCGTGAAGTGGTCGCATAAGGGAACCCACTACTCCATCATGTCATTAGGCAACAATGGGAAATTAAAACAGTTATTATAATATAAAATTAAAAATTTTGTACAACCGACTTCAACATATATATTATTAAGAATATTTGATACGTGGTAGAGCCAATCTGCAGCTATATTATGGTTGTAGCACGAATGGGTCGGCTCGACCGGGGAAGGACCACGCTCTCCCAGAATACCAGCGTAAAATAGCAGCTTAACACTGCTGTGTTGCGTATGGTAAGTGTAGAGAACCGGAGACCCTTTTTACTCGAAACGAGGCATTCCATCTTAGTCCTCACGGGTGACAACGCATCTGCATTTTGATTCGTAATCGAAGATAGATATAGATGTCTATGGGCCACAGCAACCACTTACCATCAGGTGGACTGTGTGCTCGTTTGTCACCCTTATCCTATAAAAAAAGAACTCAAAAACCATTGTTCAGATCTTGATCAAATTTAAATGAATGATCAAATAAAAAAAGAATCATCGAAGTCGGTTCACCCAGAAGAAAGTTACATACATAAAAAACATACCTACAGTGGAATTGAATATCTCCTTTTTTTTGAAGTCGGTAGAAAACAGAAATTGTAGGCAGCACCATCCTAATAAAAATGCAATGATAATGAAAAAACTGCGGTTGCCAAGCCCCTTGCTATACTTTACAACTATGGCAACCCCCACTCCCCCCTCCCCAATGTAATAATATTGTTGTTAGGTTGAGATGTTTCATGACTTTATATAGTGTTTGTGAGAAAATTTATATATGTAAAAACTCTTGCTCGATACGGGAAAATATCTTCCAGTACCGGAATAATTATTTTATTTTTAATTGAAGTTTTCATTTAATGAGTGTATGGCGTTAATATAAGTCTCTGAGAGATGACCACATATTTGTGCCTTTGCTGTAAAGACTATCAGCTCGTAGGGTTCTCGTACGATTAAGTTCCTAAAGGAACAGAATCTGCGAGTTGTCCTTGCGGTTAGCAACAAAAGGGCTGGTTTTTTTCGCGCTCAAAGTCTAAAAATATAGCCATTCAGTGTTTTCGGCACTATACCGCGGGGAGTAGGATCATATGATAATTTTAGTTTTAATTTATTTACTATAAACATTGTATTGTGTAAACATTGTACATTTTAATGTTATTGGTAGCTCAGATGGTTAGCGCTCGCTGTAAATTTCACAATACGCAAGCAAACCCAGCACCAATGAAATTGTTAATTGCAATTTGATTGTGCTGATCTATCACGTGCTCGGCGGTGAAGGAAAACATCGTGAGGAAATCTGTATGTTAAAGAAATAAGAAAAAAAATTCGAAGACATGTGAAGTTTGCCAACACGCATTGGGGCAGCACGGCGGAAAATTCCTTGGCCTGAAACCCTCTGAAATGAGGGGAGGCCTGTGCACAGCAGTGGGACGTATATAGGCTATAACTTTAAATAAATGTGTATAAAACAGTTTCAGTTAAATTCTTACATGTGTTGTTGCAACATTGCTTAATTTTCTTTGTAACCCTTGTTACATAAATCACTTTCTTTGTAGCGTCACAGACTTATGAGCCAGTGTAACGCCTTCTAAGGTTTACTTTTATGATGGCTGTTAATTTCATAATGTGATATTATATTTGGTTGACATATCACGTATAATGTGTAAGTGAAAGTGAACATCGTTGACAAAGATATGTTTACATTTCTGCTGTGTGGTGATGATTAATGCTGGCTTTACCTAGCTGCTTAGGCTGGTTAGAGTACATACCTTCTGTTTATTGGTTCGAATGCCAGCCAAAACCAACATTTGTGTAAATACGCACACTGTGATTGCCTCGTTGGTCTAGTGATCGAAAACTCGAGTGCTGACCATGAGGTCCCGTGTCAGGCCAAAAAATCATTATCCGCAAATAAAACAGTTGGTCCTGCGCCTGATCTCTCCCTGCTCCTGTTGAATTGCCGTTTCATCAGATTGTGAGAGTGAGGGAATATAGAGTGCATCTGTACTCACGTATATACTCGGGCTATATTCACTATATTCCAGTCCTGTGCAGATGGCTTTGTCCTGCACAGTCAAAACTGTCCGCCGTGACAAAACAAAATAATGATTTCTTTATTTACGCAAATACTGTTACATGTTGTTGCGGTGTGGTGGCGACGTAAGAGAGTCCGTTACTCTATTTACTATAGTAATGTTAAACACTCTAAATATGTGCAATAAAATGAAGAAACAGGACACCGCCTGTTGCGCTTTGCGCTCTCTGTCGCACTTACGACAGAAAGCGCTACAGGCGGCGTCCTGTTTCTCTATTTTATTGCACCGCGGGCAGCGAGTGTTTAAAATTGGTATAGTTGGTAGGACTTCTTTCCTGCCAAGCAGTCTGGGTAGATACCGTACCTCCCTCTTACCTATACCGAGTTCCAGTATGAAGAGTATACAGAGCCAGTATAAATACAGGCTATGTGGCAGTCCTCAGTGCAATGCATCTGCAGCCTTTTTCTACCGACTTTAAACAGGAAGGTACTTAATTGTATTGTAACTGTATGTTTTTTATGTGTGTTGTTACCTCATAAGCTCATAACTTTTTCCTGGGTGAAACGATTTCGACGATTTATTTTTTTATTTGAAAGCTGGTGCTTCACATGTGGTCGCATATAAATTTGATCAAGGTCTGACATATAGTTTTTGAGTTATTCTTAATAATTTATTTTGCAGTCGGTTGTACAAAATTTAGAATTTAAAATTATTGTTTAAAGTTTGTATCTATCGGTTGCGGTAGTCATTAGGCTTCAAGAGAGCTAATTATCATTATGATGAAGCCTAGCATTGAGTGTTGTTTAGGTCGTCCCATTACTTTGTACGACGGAATTAAACACTTTCCGCCATTACACGTAATATATTTCTAGTTATATGGATGCGAAAGAAGCGAGAGAGATGTGTAAGAATAATGCCAAACGGAAGTCCGTAATCTCTGCTTATCCGTCTAGCTAACAGTCGTGAGAGTTTGTGTATTAATAGATATTTTTCTTTCTCCCTTGAACCTGCTTAAATAATACTATTATTTATATTGCTTGCTATGGTCGTTTTATAACAGCAAATGACGAAATAGAGTAATGTGTTATTTTCACTTTTATTACTATAAAATGCTTAATACTTAGGGGGAATTCCTTATTCAAAAAACCATATCATTACAAAAACATAAAACAACTGTTTCGTATCTACATTATTCTCCTTCCATCACCTTTTACGTTAATTTTTTTAACTTTTATAATTGCATTTCCTTTGAAATTTACAAACGTAAGTAAGTAATTTCACTAAGCCCTACAGGTATGCACAGGCCTCCACTTACACATACAGACCATAAAAATACTTGTTCCGTGTGGGAACTCGTAGCCCTTAGCACCAAAATACAATACAAAAAATAAAATCATTCGTATTATGAAACGATGTTTTAGTTGTGTAAATTAATTGAAGAAAACAGGAGGGAAAAGGTAAAAATGCAATAAGACACCCTAGAATCACGCAGAGTGTATACCAGCGTCAATTATACATACAGATCACGGCATAATAACATCAGATTGTAACGCTTTTTCTTCTAGAATTTGAATTAATAATTACTGATGTAATTTGAGAGTGCTTTAGTACCTATGTAACAAAAATGTAACAGGATGAAGTTAATTAAAAACTAATAAAAACGTAACGTGCAGAACACTATTTATCGGACCAAAGAAAAGTAAAACTATTTGATATAATCGGTATTTTAACGACTTCGTAATAAGCGGATGCGTATTTGTACTTCGATTCCAATTCACGTCAGGTGTGGTCACCATAGAATCGAGCATGGTGGAACTGATACGTGACGTCTCGTACGAAACTAATCGCAATACACACGTAACTGCTAGAAAGTGATATCGTCCATACAATTGTCCGGCACGTTTGATGCGATATATTTTCCACCTTGACTTTAATTTCTAATGGAAAATTATCGCCTCCATTTATAATGTAATAAGGATTGTGCGACCGTTTCTATTCATGTTGACTATGGTGAGATTTTGTAATTTATTTTTACCCAAATTGCTTTTATTTAGTTTTCTTCTTATTATTCTACCAAAATCATACAGTTATGGTGACAACAGCCTGTTACATATTGGATCCCTATTTCGAATACAAGCCTGAAGAGGACTTCGTCAAAACAAGTGTTCTACGTGGCGTAGCTGACTTTTTGCTACTACTGTATACATATTAAAATAAGTACAGACTGTGAGGCTTTCCATCTTAGTAGTCAGATTTGATAACGCATCTGTAACCTTCGTGGTATAAAGTTGGTTGCAGTGGACCAGGGACTGCAGTAGCCACATACCAACAGGTGGATTGTAAGTTTGTTTGTCACTTCAGTTTTAAGAAAAAAATCTAGTGCGCGGCAGACTTCTGGATTTGAGATCTGAGTGATCATGAGAGGTTAATGTACAAATTAGTACGTCGCGCTGCGCCAGTGCGTTTCGGCGGATTTCACATGTCCTAAAAATATTTCATTTTCCAGACATGCAAGTTTCACTGCCATATTTTCCTTCATCTCCGAGTACGTATTAAACCAGCTCTTGAAATTGCTATTACCAATTTCATTGGTGCCGACGGGGAACTAATCCGGGTTGCTCGCGTACTGTGAAACTTACGCCAAATGTTAAGTCCTACAATCATATTTCTAGCTTTTTTGTACTTCATAATTAACAAGATGATAAACATCATTTGAATGAAAAAATAAGACCAATCCCCAACTGAATAATAAAAGTTATCTTCCACAAGTCAATCGCTGAACATAGACCTCCTCCGAGTAACAGCATAAAACACGGTGCTAAATCACTAACATCCGTCGACTTCCTGAATGTCTCACTAGGTCGTCACTCTACCTAGTGGAGGCTGCTACTTGAAAACGTTTATTTCCCATTAGTTGTCGGTTTCGAGCTGTATGCACATTTCACCTTACCGATTCGTTTGACTTAATTAAACTATAGGTACATATAATTCGTGGATTACGAATGCGTTTAACTTCAAATTAGAAAATGGGATTTTTTAGTAAAACACCTTAATTATAACAGCCATTTACAAAAACTATAGTCGTGCATACGAGTGTGCATGTGGAAGTTAATAAATATAAAAAATGTCGGCCGGGCGGGTTTCGAGTATTTGGAGCGTGTCAGAGTGCCGGCTGACCGAGACCGCTCGATGTGGTCTTTTCCCACGATTGCTCGCAGTTTAACATTTATTCGACTATGACTTGATATTACCAAAATGTATTTTTTTATTGTCTTATTAAATTTTTTTTTGAGCAACAAACACTCGCACTCCTGTCTGTTGTGAGTAAGCACTATTTACATTGCTAGATGCTGGGACTTCTATTCTACTCTGGTGTCCCTTTTATCAATTTCTGTCGCGCAGTACGTACATTGTTGTGTTCCGCTCTAGAATATAGTTATAGGCTGTAAGGAACTACCTCTTAGTCCTCAGCGGTTTCAACGCATCTGTAACCTTCTCTGTTCGAAGTCGCTTGCTGGTATCTATGGGCTGCTAACGGTAGAAATAGAAAATATTGTAGAGCCTACACAGACTCCATACAGTCATAATATGACCAAGTATCGCATTCTTTCAATTTAAGTTAATGAGACTATTGACTCAAAACGTAATCGGACGGTATGTCAATGTCAATTCATTATTTTTAATTTATAATAAATTACGTAGTTGGCCGTTGGGTAGAGTCTAACTTTAAGTATCTACTAAATATAGCAAACTTAACAATATTCAATATATTTATTTACTTAACATTAAAATATGAGTCATATGACTTTTTACGATAAAGTTAATATTTTCGAAGTTACGATTTTTTTTTATAGAAGAGGGGCAAACGAGCATGCGACTTACCTGATGGTAAGTGTCTACCGCCGCCCATGAACAACCGCAACACCAGGGGAATTGCAGATGCGTTGCCGGCCTTTTAGAAATGTGTAAGCTCTTTTCTTGAAGGTTCCTAAGTCGTATCGGTCCAGAAAATTCGCTGGTGGAAATTGATTCCACAAGGAAGTTGTGCGAGGGAGAAAACTTCTTCTAAATCGCACAGTGGTGGACCGCCAATCATCCTGATGGTATGGATTGTAACGCGAGTTTTGTCGCGATGTGCGATGGTGAAATTGAGCGGTTGGAATTAGTCCGAACAATTCCTCAGAGCACTACCCGTGATAGATGCGATAAAATACGCAAAGAGATGCAACATCTCTACACAGTGCCAGTGTATCGAGCCGATCAGAAAGAACTCGGTCATCGACGATTCGAACCGCTCTGCGCTGGATGCGGTCAAGTGGAAGGAGCTGGCACTGGGGTGCCCCGGCCCAGAGATGAGAACAGTATTCCATTTCTAAAGGACTATTGTGTTGTTATGTTACGTTTCATCTTTGGCAATTATTGTGAACAGATTCTATTGATTCTTTTATTCTTATTTTATTCTTTTTAGGTCTTTGAAGTTAGATTTCAATAATTTTTTTTTCAAATTTTCATTTAATTAATACGTTATAGTTTGCAACTAGTAATAGGGCTATTTTTCTGCTTATGACATCGTCAGCGCTGCTTATTTAGATAACAATCAAAGTGCAGTGCACTTGCTACTGTGTTCCGGTATGAATGGTAAGGAGAGCCAGTATAATAAGAGGCTGTGAGCGCCTCTTATTAAGTGGCGAAGCTTGCGAAGTCACTTATTGATTTCACGATGTCTGTCCGTATGTCCGTCTGTCCCACGATTATCTCGAGAACGGTTTTGAATTTTCAAATTCTGTTTTCAGCAATCGATTACTGATCACCCAGGCATCTGAACCTCCTATTTTGAAACTGACTGCTCAACGGCAACCGTTAGAAACCGCTACAAAGCTGATTGATTCGCCACTTTGCTATGCTGTTAGCTTGCTAGGTTTATTATACTGGCAAACGCATCTAAGAACCCTCTTTCTTTGAAAATGTACATGGGTAAAGCAGCCTATTACCATCAGCTGGATCGTGAACGAGTTTTTCATTTTCTACCTTCTACTTCAAAAAGGAGGAGGTACTCAATTCGACTGTATGTTTTTTTATGTGTGTTACCTCATAACTTTTCTCTGAGTGAGCCTATTTCGATGATTCTTTTTTATTTTAAAACTGGAGCTTCTCATGTGGTTCCATATAAATGTGATCAATGTCTGACGAATAGTTTTTGAGTTATTCTTAATAATGTATATTGAAATCGATTGTACAAAATTTTTAATTGTAACTTACAGAGTATTTAAATGATGATTCTGTAGTACACTGTTGCAATTATTTAACAAATAGTTGTTATGGGTCTGGGTATTTGTCCTTGTACAATTTATGTTTGTAAATTGCCTCCACGATACATCCACGTGGGAGTAAAGTTTGTTTTAAAGAAATTTTTTTTCTTACCAACAATACCGAGTGTTAATTAACAGGCAACAATAGTTTTTTAATAGGATAAGGGTGACAAACGAACATACAGTCCACCTGTTGGTAAGTGGTTGCTGTGGCCCATAGACATCTACATTTATCCTCGTTGTCACCCGTGAAGGCTAAGATTGAATGCCTCGTTTCCAGTAAAAAGGGTCTCCGGTTCTTTACACTCACCATACGAAACACAGCAGCATTAAGCTGGTATTCTGTGAGAGCGTGGTCCTTCCCCGGTCGAGCCGACCCATTCGTGTTACAACTATACCAGAAATATAGCTGCAGCATGGCTCTACCACGTTATCCACAACATAATAACAATAACAACAGTAAATATAAGAGCACTTCAATCTAACATTCGGGTATGAACAGTGACACAAAACAACACACTGGCAATTGTTTTTTGGCTTCCCACGAACTCTGTTATTATGCAGTGACAACAGTTAAATTTCACTTTCACATACAAGGAATGGTACAAACTGTAATTGACAAGTAATAACGCCTAATTCAACAGAAGTTGCGTACGTACATAATACGTGGGACTTTAATGTCCCTGATACTACGAATAATTACATGCATTGATGAAACAGTAGAAACCTTATATTCATAAAGAATTGCTCTAATTAACATTTTTATAGAAGGATGATAATAGAACATACACCCTCACCCAGTCTACTTGATGGAGAGCGGATGCTTTGTCCCATAGAAATATACCAATCCTGAATAAAGAATCAAATTGCAGATGCAAATATAATAATTTAAAATTAAAATGTTGTACAACCGACTTCAATATAAATTA
Source organism: Parnassius mnemosyne (assembly GCA_963668995.1). Lineage (NCBI taxonomy): Eukaryota > Metazoa > Arthropoda > Insecta > Lepidoptera > Papilionidae > Parnassius > Parnassius mnemosyne. Next base: position 34,030,047 of record CAVLGL010000068.1, on the reverse strand, counting down.
TTAAGAATAACTCAAAAACTATAGGTAAAACCTTGATCAAATGTATATGGGACCATATGAGAAGCACCAGCTTTAGAATAAAAAAGAATCATCGAAATAGGTTCACTCAGAAATAAGTTATGAGGTAACACACATAAAAAAACATACAGTCGAATTGAGTACCTCCTCCTTTTTCAAGTCGGTATAAAAGGGTATTTGTTTCAGCGGGTTGCCAATCATAGTTTTCCATTTTCTAGTTGTTATTAAGAAGGCACTGTGCCCTGCTGGTTTGTTGCCCCTCGCCTACTACGACACTCATAGGTCGTAGGGGGTAGTGAATATTCTTACATCGCCATTACACGGTAGATCATACATTTTATTTTCTATTTTAATTCGAGTTAAAGGTGTGATACGACTGTTAACTAATAATGTGACTGCATTCCACCTGCCAAGGGTAACAATTTTCTCAAATCCTCTCCACATGAGTAAGACTCATATCCAGCAGTGTAGTGATACAGGCTGATTGAAATGACTGAAATGAAAATGTCCTTAAAAAGTAAATAAAAAAATCTATCAAGAATCGCAGAATGCAGCATTTATGTGTGTTTAAAATATCATTATAAAAAGTAAAAGCTAACAATACTTTTCTTTAATTCACCAAGTGAATTAATCTTATAAAAAGAAATAGTTGTGATTGTGTTGACAAGTCAATTACTGAGTGCTTATAAAGCAATTGACTGCAATGACTACTATTGATTGAACCGTTAATGAAAATGTGTCATGGGTAAAAGAAGTTATATTTTAAACGTGGTAGAGCCATGCTGCAGCTATATTAGTGGTATGGTTGTTGCACGAATGGGTCGGTTCGACCGCGGTAGGACCACGCCCTCACAGAATACCAGCGTAAAATAACAGCTTAATGTGTTTAGTGTATCGTATGGTGTGTGTAGAGAACCAGAGTCCCTTTTTACTGGAAAAGAGGCATTCCATCTCAGTCCTCAGCGGTGACAACGCATCTGCGTTTTGATTCTTCATTATCATCATTACAGCCCTTCGCAAGTCCACTACTGAACATAGGCCTCCCCCAAAGAATGCCACAAAGCACGGTCCTGAGCCACCTGCATCCATCGACTTCCTGCATGTCTTACCAGGTCGTCACTCCATCTCGTGGGGGGACGCCCTACACTTCGCCTACCGGTACGAGGCTGCCACTCGAGAACCTTTCTTCCCCATCGGTTGTCGGTTCTTCGAGCTATATGGCCGGCCCACTGCCACTTCAGCTTACTAATCCGTTGGGCTATGTCGGTTACTCTGGTTCTACTGCGGATATCCTCATTCCTAAGTTTATCACGCAGAGAAACTCCGAGCATAGCCCTCTCCATAGCTCGCTGAGCGACCTTGAGCTTCCTCATCCGGCCAGCAGTGAAGGACCACGTCTCAGTTCCGTATGTCATCACTGGCAACACGCACTGGGTGTACAGTCTCGTTTTCAAGGTTTGAGGTATACCTGACGAGAAGATGTGTCGTATTCCCGAACGCTGCCCAACCGAGTTGAATCCGTCGATTGACCTCTCGGTCGAAGTTGGACTTACCTAGTCGGACTATTTGTCCCAGGTAAACATACTCGTCAACAACTTCGAGCTTAGTGTTCCCAACAACTACCGGCATAGGTGTGACATGGACATTAAACATGATCTTAGTTTTGTCCATGTTCATCTTAAGACCTATCCGTTGGGAAACACTATTGAGGTCATTGAGCATAGTGCTTAGGTCCTCCAGCGATTCTGCCATAAGGACTATATCGTCGGCAAATCGAAGGTGAGTGATGTACTCGCCATTGATGTTGATACCGTATCCTTTCCAGTCCAGAAGCTTGAAAACGTCTTCCAATGCAGCGGTGAAGAGTTTCGGGGATATGACGTCACCCTGTCTTACACCTCTCTGCAATTGGATAGGTTTCGTACTCTGGTTCTGTACTCGGATAGTCATCGTAGCCCTACTGTACAAGCACTTCAACACTTCGATATACCGACAGTCAACTTGGCACCGCTGAAGGGACTGCAGCACCGCCCAAATTTCGACGGAATCAAAGGCTTTCTCATAGTCCACATACGCCAGACATAGTGGCAAATTGTACTCTTCGGACTTCTGTACAATTTGGTACAATTTTGGTCTATGGTGCCAAAGCCCTTTCGGAAACCGGCTTGTTCGGGAGGCTGGAAGTCGTCAAGTCTGCGCGCAAGACGATTCGTAATGACTCTCGAAAACAGAACGTAGACGCGGCTCAGAAGGGAAATCGGTCTGTAGTTCTTCAAGAGAGCGTTGTCACCTTTCTTGAAGAACAAGACCACCGCACTTCTGCTCCACGCCTCCGGTGTAATGCCACCATGGAGGACGGAATTAAAGAGCCTCTGAAGGACTTCAAGTACCGGTTTTCCACCCGCTTTCAGAAGCTCCGCTGTAATTCCATCCTCACCTGGGGCCTTACCGTTTTTAAGGTGCTGGAGAGCCATTCTAATCTCGCTCAGACTGACGTCCGGGATATCTTCGGAATAGTGTCGGATGAGACTCGCTCTTGGATCGTTACTCACACTTGCGTGTGGCTCCAACGATGACGTGTACAACTGCCCATAGAACCTCTCAATCTCACTCAAAATCTCAGGTGTCCCGGAAACGATGCTGCCACATTCTGTCTTCAGCTTTGACAGTTGGCTCTTTCTGGCAGACAGATCTCTGGCAAAGACTTTGGATCCTTGGTTCCGCTCGATCGCTTCTTCAATACGAGCTGTATTGAAGTTGCGTATAAGTCCCGCCGCATGCATTTGGAGATCTGTCTGTTCAGATGTCTGTATGCTGTCAAGTCTGTTGAAGAATGTATCTTCATCTCCCGTCTAACAGCCATGAGATTAAGAGTGTGATCGGAGAGTTTTTGTGTTCTTCTGCGGCGGGTCTTGCAGAACTTAGCTCCGACCGCATGGACAGTTTCCACGAGCTTGTCATTCATATCGTCCACTTCATTGCAGTCTTCTAGGCGATTTTTGATCCTTAATTGAGGTTAATTATAGATGTCTATAGGCCACAGCATCCACTTACCATCAGGTGGACTGTGTGCTCGTTTATCACCCTTATTATATAAAAATGAAAAGAAGCAATTGTTTAAAGTTAAGCTTCTATACCTTTTCTATCAATATATTGCATTTACATATTCGATACCTTAGATAGATAGATAACACTTTATTGTACTCGAAAAAATAACAAAAATATTAACAAACTAGCTGTGCCCGCGGCGTAGCTCGCGTATACAGGTTTTACATAAACAATTTGTCGTTTAGGTAAGAGAATATTAAACGATTTATTTCATTACTGTATCAATAAGTGGTAACAAAATAAATCATTATCATCAAAGTTCTAAGTCGTTTATGATAGAGCTTCTGTGTAAACGACGTGAGAAGTAGGCTTAGCCGGGGTGTACACTAAAAGGTTACGGGGGCTACTAACGCGGGAAAAAGCAACATAGGTGTTGCGGTTGTTCATGGGCGGCGGTAGTCACTTAACATCAGGTGAGCCGCATGCTCGTTTGCCCCCTATTCTATAAAAAAAAAAAAAAAACATAGAGTTGGCCATGTGCAAAACAGTCATTACTGAGGTACACTCCTACAACGCGTAAAGTTTGACCTTGCGCTTTATTTACGGTCATCGCATAACACACGCTCACTGTAACTGGGAACTGAACGCGCTTAAAACTCAAAGGAAAGTTACTTCTTAATAGAGGGTTTTTGGGCAGTGCTGCCAGATAAAAAAAACTAATTCAGCTCTAGGACAACACAAAAAGCGCTAGATTTCATGAAAACAGCGCTTTAAAAAAGCCCTAGATTTCGCGCTAAATTAACTACAAACAGTTTGTGTTTTTTTATATAATCATAATAAAGAAAACAACATTAAGTTTTTTTTCTGGCAATATTTTTTTGATGTATCAATACTTCGCAGGACATCGACTTATAATTATGGCAATTGCTGTCAACAGTAGTTAGTACTGTACGAACAATAAAAATGTCATTAATTGTTTTAAAGTGCAATGTATTTCGCAACTTAGTTTCAGATGTCAGCATCTGATTGCGGTTGCTACACAGTTTCTTTGTGTTATAACTTCTAAGTAACTTTTAACTTAGCTGTGCTCTAAGCAACTGACTGAAACTGAATAAAGCAAAATAAATGCGTTGCTAAAACCATGAACAAAAACTTTAATAAAGGGGTTTCCCCGCTTATAGTCGTCGGTAAAAAAATCAAGTTGATCATCCTAAAGGGGAAGCCAGGAGATCCATAGCACAGGGTATCCTAGTTTGGACTCGTCTCCCATGCTCTTTGTTTTGTGGAAAAAATATGTTTGAAAAAGATAAACTGCAAATATACTATTTGTGGGAAAAAATAATAAAGGTCATTATTATTATTATCGGTAATGTGGACTAACAGTGCTGCTATAAAAGAGTTAATAACCCGCTAGTCGCTAAAATATTGAAATGTGTGCTAAATACACCAAAAAGCGCTGGATTAAGCTAGGGCTAAAATTTCGAAATGCGCGCTATACATTCCAAAAAAGCGCTAAATCTAGTTCCCAAAGCGCTAAAGTGGCAGTACTGATTTTGCGTATATTATAAATACAATATCACGACATTTCGTTGCAAAATTTTTATTTTTGGTCGGATTCCGTTGTATGGCTGCGATTCATCGGCGAAAAATCTCAACACAGCAATTCAGAAAAGTTTGTAATTTGTACAACTCCATCTATTACGTCCTTTGTGTGAGAAAACATCCTTTTTAGATCTCTTTTTGTGTTTTAAGTATAAATATATTAATTATTATGGAACGTTTTTTTTACACACAAATCTTTTTATTACTATTTCTGAGATTTTATGGCGCCATTGAACAAATTCGAACCTACATTTCAAAATAATAATCATTACTTTCGATAGAATTAACCAATTTTAATAAAACAAAGATTAAATGTAACTCGAAGATACGCTTTATGATTTTCTTAACGATTTCTTTGAAAGTAAAAGATGTTTACTTTAGACGTGATGCGTTCATATAATAACAGACAAATAGACATACAGACAATTCTAAAAATTCTAAAATGTTCTTATTTAATTATTTTCAGTTCCCCATAATGATTTTAGCCACCAAAATATATACCTATACAATGTACAGAAAGAGACACAATATGTTATCATCATTTTTATTATATGTATATATTTGAAGAGAGATGGCGCTGCTAACATCAATTCTAAAAATAAATGAGATTAATTGACGCGATTGATACATTATATAAAACGCAAGAGTACTTATAAATCAGTGCCTGCACAGTAAGCAAAAAATAAAGTTTGAATCTCGCCAAAACCAACGATTTGTTAATAGCTCTTTTAAAATTTGATTTACCACATAGAGTACTCGGCGGTAAAGAATAAATTGAGTTTATCAACACGCAGTACGGCAGCGAGTAATATAATAAAGATTAGCAGTAAATATGAAAACTCATCTACAGGAAAAAAAACATTGCAATTGCATTACATTTTCACAACACCACCATCTATCGAAGAAATGGGAAAACTATTGTGCTTCAGATTTAGTTAATAAGGTTAATATATTTTTGTATAATATATTTAATACGTTTTTTAATACTTTTGTTTACTGCGTTTTAGATATACATAATTATATCATTATTTTACATAATTTAACTATGATTTATGATATGATATTAGTTTAAAATGCACCTGATGACTCAAACAAAGCCACCGTTGAGCAAATTCGTACCTATACTTCCCTACCCATACTTCAGAATATTTATCATAACTTTTGATGGAATGAACTGATTTTAATGAAATAAAGACTAAATGTAACCCGAAGATACACTTTATAATTTCCTTAACAATTCTTATGATATAAATTAGTACTTTATACGTGATACGTTAACAAACAAACAGACAGACAGACAGACAGACAGACAGACAGAAAATTCTAAAAATGGTAGAAATGTATTTAATTACTTATTTTTAGTACCCCTCAATCACTTTTATTACAAAAATATAAAATGTACAGACATCTGCTATTTACAGTTTTATTATATGTATAGAAGATAATGAGAAAAAGAAATGTGGTACAATGGGCGGTCTTATCGCTAAGAGCGATCTCTTCCAGACAACCTTTGGATGGACAGCATTGCAAGAAAACAATAAAAACGTGTGTGGTTTGCTGACAAAATAACATTATTTTTATTAAAGCCATAAATAAAAATATATAATGGTATATAAGTAACTACATCATCATTACAGCCCTTCACAAGTCCACTGCTGAACATAGGCCTCCCCCAAAGAATGCCACAAAGCACGGTCCTGAGCCACCTGCATCCATCGACTTCCTGCATGTCTTACCAGGTCGTCACTCCATCTCGTGGGGGGATTCCCTACACTTCGCCTACCGGTACGAGGCTGCCACTCGAGAACCTTTCTTCCCCATCGGTTGTCGGTTCTTCGAGCTATATGGCCGGCCCACTGCCACTTCAGCTTACTAATCCGTTGGGCTATGTCGGTCACTCTGGTTCTACTGCGGATATCCTCATTCCTAAGTTTATCACGCAGAGAAACTCCGAGCATAGCCCTCTCCATAGCTCGCTGAGCGACCTTGAGCTTCCTCATACGGCCAGCAGTGAAGGACCACGTCTCAGTTCCGTAAGTCATCACTGGCAACACGCACTGGTTGTACAATTTCGTTTTAAGGTTTTGAGGTATGTCTGACGAGAAGATGTGTCGTAGCTTCCCGAACGCTGCCCAGCCGAGTTGAATCCGTCGATTGACCTCTCGGTCGAAGTTGGACTTACCTAGTCGGACAGTAACTACATAGATAAGATAAATACATATATACTTATTAATATATATGTATAAATATACAAATAAATATATATTTTTATAAATATTGTTCGCGCAAAACTCTGTTGTCGGAATCGACACCAGATGTCACTCGGCTCGGCGCGATTCCGGTCTGAAGTTCTTCCGAGCGTGGCAGTGGCGCGCGGGTCGCAAGCGAGTCAGTCATCTGCCAGATGTGCTAATGTTTGCACGCTGTTAATTTTGTGCGGGAACCGCGGAATAGTTAGGGCGTCTAGTAAATATCCTGTCTAGGAATTATAACGCGCATTCCCTGTTTGGATAGCCTTTCCCGGGACTTATTGGGTCCGATTCAGAACCTGCATAAGTGCATTCGACAATATAAGCTAGTGCGGCCTCGGTATTTAGAACTAACTGTTGCCACGCGAAACGGTAGTGACCTTTGACCCAGAAACTCCGGGCGTGTTTTGTGCGGTAACCTTATACCCCGCGTTAGTTAGTGGCTTCTGTAAGCTAGTTAATCGTACGATAGAGTTAAGTGACTGTCATCGTGGTGAACCAAGAAAGTGACTGTGGATAACCTCGAAAGGTCCCCTCAAATTGGAGCGGTGTCGACGCTCGGGCTGCCGCCGACGGCTAAGGTCCAGGTTTAATCACCATCAGTCACACCCAGATACACACCACATCACCATTCTTTCCCTTGCACTACACAACTACATGCGACCTGACCGACTCCGGAGGGACCAGTCGTCTTGGATCGAGGTAAGTGAACTCCGCCAAATTCCTTCCGGTCGACTGGCCGTAGTATAACGCTCCCCCATATATTTTAGTGTAATTAGATTCCACGTGGCCTTAGGAGGCCCGACCTACGTCTGCTCGAGAGGTCTTCAGCTCATGGGCCCCTGAAGGTCTGATCCTTTAAGAGAGCAGCCGTAGGCCGTAACAAATATAAATATATAAAAGTACAAATATATACTTTAAAACTATTACATATAACATAAAAGTGCCATACTTATAAACAAATATTGTAACTAAATAAAGGAGAATAATTATATACAAATGAACTAGATAGAATCAAAGTTGAGAAAAGTTATCATGTACATGTTTCTTAAAAACCGGTAGGGATTGAGCGCGTCTTGCTGATAACGGCAAGTCATTCCATAATCGAACAGCTTGTATTGTGAACGATCTGTCCAAAAATTTGGTAGTGTGGGCTGACATATTTATATTACCTTCCACATATTTGCTTTATTTCATAGATCTTACTTTCATATTATGTTGACTTCAAGCCCAACTCGGCTATTATAATGCTTATGCATCTTAGAGACCTTCTATATATTATTATTGCTTTTGTTTCATAGACTGTTGCATTGTACAGCAATATTTCCGCGTAGTGGCGGTGTAAGAATATCCACTAGCCCATATCGTCCCGTGTGTCGTAAAAGGCGACAGAGGGAAAATGAAAGAGGATTTGGGCAGCGGCATCTTCCTGATAACAACTCAAAGTAATAAAAAACTGCTATTGCCAACCCGTTTGCCAAACGTGGCAACTATGGCAGGATTCAATCATAAAGACTTTAATAGGCTGTAACGGTAACGGTTCTTAGCACCGACTTCAGAAGCGATTTTGTGAAAATTATTTTTGAAGTAAGTTTTTAAGTTTAATTTTAATATTAAATAAAAATGTGCATTTTTTGGCAATTTTACATTCTTGTTTGAGTCCCTCCAATGCGTCTTCCATTGTTCAGTATTTAGTCCACGTTCACTTTTGCTCTAAGTTTTTTTATAGATATTATTTTGATAAGAATTTCTAACAGACTTGGTCGTCGTGTACTAATGAACTCTTCGAATATTATTTGTGTTTGAATAAAGTAAAAACAAAAAATATATTGTCAGTCTAGTAACTAGGACAATCAGCAACTGTGAAAAGTTGAATAAGTGATCAACTTTATGCGAGCTTCAACTAAACACTCACGCTCTCGTCATTAACTTACGCATGAAAATACCGCAATTTTGAAAACGATTCATATGTATTTTGTTTGGCACTCGTTGTACATTTTATAGCACGCGAGCAACCAGGGTTCGATCCCCGTCGGCACCAATGAAATAATTGTAAATTGCAATTTTAAATGCTCAACTACTGAAGTCTTTTAAAAAATTTAAAAATATTTTAGACATTTCATTTCTCATTACAGGTCTTCGGCAATGGCTGGCTGCGGCGACTCTTCATCTGCTACTGCTGAGTGCTGGATGTCAAAAGCATCATCGTCACTCCATGGCTCAAGGGGTAAATATTTCAGCTTTAAAACAAGTAAATTATTATGAAGCAACAAGTTACGATATTGTAGTTATCAATATATTTTATTTGTTTACGATCATCAACGAAAAGTACACTATACTCTGATATACGAGTATATTGTATAATTATACTATATTATTTATATTATATTATATAAATATATTATTATATGCTGCACAGTAACAAAATAACCGCAAACGCTCTGCCAGACTCGCGGGACTGGATTCGCCAACTGACGAAATTATATTTTTTCACAATTTCAACTTGCCTAAAGGACCTTCCCAAAATTCGTCGCCAGCTCTCAGACTATATAGGTAGATACTAATTACGGCCTTAAGTTCTGATATATATTAAAATGCATATTACTTTTAAAGGAATAGAGTAATAACAAAAATATATGTACATATTAATCTAAGTGTAAGCGATTCATTAAATATAATTTTATTCAAAGTGCCACCTTTGGCTTTCATTAGATACAGGCCTTTTCCAGCTTGTCATGAACCTATGGATTTACGCACTGTCTCTATAGAAAATTTTGCCCTTGCTTGCTCTAAAGATTTCTTGAATGACTCAATGTAATGCTTCCTCTACACTACTCGCGAAGTAACTTCGACGAAGTGCTCGTCGAAGTCGATCGCAGTCCGAAGAACGTGACCACACACTCGTGCTACTTCGTGAAGAGCTCAGTCGTCTTGAGTCTCCCGCACCGTTAACATGAATGACGTTCAACAGGCAGCTGCTTTATGTACTTAATTGTGTGAATAGTACGATGTCAATGCGTTAACTAAATAAATAATTATGTAGAAAGCTATATATTTAATATTTATATATATAAAAAAATATTCATAACTGGCGTAAGCCGAGTAGTGTAGTGAGACGCTTCGTGTAACTTCGAGGTACTTCGCGAAGCCCTTTGACTCTGGCGCAAAAAACCGACAGCGATCGAAAGTCGCCCGAGGCGAAGCGAGGTTGGACGAAGTGAATCGAAGTACCTCTCTACACTATTCGCCTCGTCCAACTTCGATCTGCTTCGCGAGTAGTGTAGAGGAGGCATAATGCTTCCTCTACACTACTCGCGAAGTAACTTCGACGAAGTGCTCGTCGAAGTCGATCGCAGTCCGAAGAACGTGACCACACACTCGTGCTACTTCGTGAAGAGCTCAGTCGTCTTGAGTCTCCCGCACCGTTAACATGAATGACGTTCAACAGGCAGCTGCTTTATGTACCTAATTGTGTGAATAGTACGATGTCAATGCGTTAACTAAATAAATAATTATGTAGAAAGCTATATATTTAATATTTATATATATAAAAAAATATTCATAACTGGCGTAAGCCGAGTAGTGTAGTGAGACGCTTCGTGTAACTTCGAGGTACTTCGCGAAGCCCTTTGACTCTGGCGCAAAAAACCGACAGCGATCGAAAGTCGCCCGAGGCGAAGCGAGGTTGGACGAAGTGAATCGAAGTACCTCTCTACACTATTCGCCTCGTCCAACTTCGATCTGCTTCGCGAGTAGTGTAGAGGAGGCATAATAATGCTTCCTCTACACTACTCGCGAAGTAACTTCGACGAAGTGCTCGTCGAAGTCCATCGAAGCCGAAGTACGTAACCACACACTCGTGCTACTTCGCGAAGAGCTCAGTCGTCTTGGGTCTCCCGTACCCGTAACATGAATAACGTTCAAGAGGCAGCTGCTGTTGCAATGTGTTCGCTCGCGTATTATAATTACGTGCGTGTTTTATATACAACAAAAATTAAAAAGAAATGGAGAAAAAGGAGATGGTGGATGATTGCAATGCACCGGAACAGAACTAGGTTAGTAAACAAGGCAAAATTAAGAACTTTTACCACAAGTAGAAAAGTCTAAATATATGCACATATTATTATTACTATTATGACTATTTTTAATTTATATTTCATATTTTTGCAGACATAGTATGGAGCAACAATTTGTTGAACTGATACAAGAACCATCTGGAGAATTCGAAAATTTCCATCGAATGTCTTTGACGGATTTTAATTACTTGCTTTCCAAAGTTCTGCCACTTATCTCTAAGCAAGATACTCATTTAAGGGAAGCTATACCTGCCAAGATTCGTTTAGCAGTCACTTTGAGATTTTTAGCAACTGGCGACAGTTTTAAAAGCCTGCACTATTTATTTAAAATTTCAAGTCAGTTAATTTCAAAAATAGTAGTTGATGTTTGCAAAGCTCTTAACGACGTTCTTAAGGATGAAATAAAGGTAGATGTTTAAAATTTTTGAACATAATTTTATTTAATTTAAGCTTATTACTATTTAAAATTACAATTAAAATTATGAGTAGGTATTATTCAGACTTATAGTATGCTTGATTTATTATATTATTCATAGAAGACGTTTGGTAGGGGACGAATCGAGTTTGGATTGTAGTTGGGCTGGTTACCGAAGAAATTTTATCGGCTGGCCTAACAACTTCATCCCTTATAATGTGAACCATTGAAGATTTTTCATTAAGGAAAGTATTTTCATTTGTTTCCGGGATATGTAACATGTATTGTCTTCCGTCAGTTCCATCGGAAAATGGTACAAATGAGTTGTGAGGCTCTGAAAATGATGAGTGTGGCCTGGGAGAAGTCATTGTGACATTAGGATAATTTCTACAAGTTGGTGTAGGGGAACGTAATGAATCAACAGATGATCTTTCAAAACTACGTGGTCTTCGAAATAAGGCATGAATGTCGAACATTATTTCTTCCCTTTCATGTTCAGGTATCTTCTTTAATTTTTTGGCAATCAGTTTGCCAAATATGTCACACTCATCTTCAACAACATCTTGCTTGTTAATCATTTTATTTAAATTGTTAAATGCCTCAGACATTTGTTTGCTGGCAATTTGTAATTCTGGTGGGTTGAGACGACGCCGGATAGTCCTATTTTGCGTTGGTGTTGGATCGAGTGCCTCACATGAATTAAGCGTATCTGGTGGAATCGAAGAATCTGTTGATTCGGCGGCCTCATTTTCCTCTTCAAGTTCATTAGGAACAGTTGCAGTGTCCTGAAATAAAAAACGCAATCTGGTTATAAATTTTTTTTTGTATTTCAGATGCCAGTCAATGAGCAGCAGTGGTTAGAAGTTGAAAACGGATTTAAAAATAATTTCCCGCATGCTGTTGGTGTAATTGATGGAAAGCATATTATTATACAATGTCCAGACAATTCGGGTTCTGAGTACTTCAATTATAAGAAAACATTCAGTATAGTACTATTGGCTTTAGTGGACTGTAATTATAAATTGATGTATGCCAACATTGGCAGTCAAGGAAGGATCAGTGACGGAGGTGTATTTAAAAATTCTTCGTTGTGGCAAAAAATTTCATCCGAAACTCTTAATTTGCCTAAGCCACGCTCATTGTCTAGCGCTGATAAAGCTAATATTCCCTACGTGTTTTTGGCTGACGGAGCATTTGCTTTGCATAATAATATAATGAAACCATATCCTGGTACTCATAATATTGGTTCGCCTAAACGAATTTTTAATACACGCTTGTCAAGGTCTCGGGTTGTAGTTGAGAATGTTTTTGGTATTTTAGCAAACAGGTTTAGAATATTCAAAAAGCCAATTGATATAAATATCGAAACCGTTCCTATTATTATAATGACTTGTCTCTTATTGCACAACTTTCTCAGAAAAAGTAATAATTCATCTCATATTTATATGCCACCCGGTATTGTGGACACATATGATGAAAACGGAGTATTACTTCAACCTGGAACTTGGCGGCAGAACGTTGATAAAAACTGTGCTTTGAGAAATATTGCACAAATACCACGCAGATCAACATTATCTGCCACTCAGATAAGAGATCATTTTGCGGAGTATCTTTTTAGAAATAATTAATTATTGTATGCTTATTAAATCCTTGGATATGGAAATCCGGCATATAAATACTATTAATTATGTAAAAAGCCTAATAAAGATTGTTTGGTCAATAAAAGACTTTTTTTGTCCCGTTTTTGTTTGTTAATAAAAGTTATAAACTTTTGACAAAAAGTAAAAACCGAATTCAAATCGCTAAAAACAAAGTTATTTATTTTCTACCCTTTGGGATGAATTTTTTTCTCCAAATTATAATGAGACCACCCTTATATGGGATCACCTATTTAATAAAAAAAAAATTATCGAAATTGTGTAACAATCTGCGAAGATATCGCGTAAGTAACATACATACAAAACAAACACACTCGAGTTGCATACCTCCTCCGTTTTGAAGTCGGTTAAAATTTATTACTAAATGTAATGAAAATCATACAATGCATACAAATGTAAAAAAATAAACAGTAACAACACCATTCATATACTTTGGAGAAATCTTGCCTATCTGTTGTTGGAATTCATGAAATATGGAAATAAAATACATTTTCATAATATATTCGTATTTGAATAAAGCCGTGAAACAGGTGTGCATTTACTTTACATTAGCATGCATTGAAATGAATTAATTTTTAACCTACTCACTAATTAAATAATAAAAACTCACCGTTGTCATTGTTTGTTTACATTTAAATACTGGTCCCAAAAAATTATCCATATGTTCAAATGCAAACCATACTGGAAGATAAATATCATCCACGCCGGCACCGGATTTAAGTGAATCTTGTTTTTTTCTGCAATAGCCCCTGTAGGTGGCAAAAAGAGATTCTTTCTTTTTTTTCAGTTCTAGGATAGGCATATTGAAAATTCCTTGAATGCGCACCCAAGCATCGTTGATTTTTTTTCTGTCTTTATGTCCTCTGTCAGTTGGGTCCCAAATAACTCGCTCTGATTGTAGTGTTTCCAAGAAGAAAAGGACTTGTTCCTGTGACCAGGTCGCAGTCATTATAATTTTATGCGCGCGCACCCACGTGTGAACAGTACGGCGTCAAAGCGCTAATGGACGTATGCCGAGTAGTGTAGTGAGACGCTTCGTGTCACTTCGAGGTACTTCGCGAAGCCCTTTTGCCTCCTCTACACTACTCGCGAAGCAGATCGAAGTTGGACGAGGCGAATAGTGTAGAGAGGTACTTCGATTCACTTCGTCCAACCTCGCTTCGCCTCGGGCGACTTTCGATCGCTGTCGGTTTTTTGCGCCAGAGTCAAAGGGCTTCGCGAAGTACCTCGAAGTTACACGAAGCGTCTCACTACACTACTCGGCTTACGCCAGTTATGAATATTTTTTTATATATATAAATATTAAATATATAGCTTTCTACATAATTATTTATTTAGTTAACGCATTGACATCGTACTATTCACACAATTAAGTACATAAAGCAGCTGCCTGTTGAACGTCATTCATGTTAACGGTGCGGGAGACTCAAGACGACTGAGCTCTTCACGAAGTAGCACGAGTGTGTGGTCACGTTCTTCGGACTGCGATCGACTTCGACGAGCACTTCGTCGAAGTTACTTCGCGAGTAGTGTAGAGGAAGCATAAGGTTTGGTTACGGACTAACGTTTTGGTCATGTCTAACGTAATGATCACAATATATAGCCATTTCAGATCTGGACTGGATAAGGTCTAGTCTTCAACTCTTATGAAGTTCAGAAAATTATTCTCGAGCTAGGTTTGACTTTTTCGGGTCTTGTGACTAAGAGTAGAGCCTTACTGGGAAGTTCACGGTGAATTTTAAAAAGTTTCTGGTCAAAAGTGTATTGTCAAAAGTGTGTGTGCGACAGTATACGATCCAAGACAGTATCTCAATAAACTTAAAAGAAGAATAAAGAAGAGAAGTTCTTATTCTAGTACTCTTTATTCACTAAAATAAAATTTTGTTTCTCCTTGGTAGAACACATACTACCAAACATGGTTAATGCAGGATGATGACCACGTTGAAATTTTCCAACGAATTGCGTTGCATTTAAGAATTGTGACGTCTTAAATGAATTTTACTCCTTGTCGTGTGCTCATCGAAGATTTAAAAGAAATTATCTGTAAAGAGCACAATTTTGTCTGCCACCAAAGTATCGCAATAGCAAGCATTTTTATTAATTCTTTTAAGCTGCAAGGAGTATTTTCGGTTTGTATAGACGGTAAAAACCTTACTTATTGTAAAATTATTCATGACAGGGTCTTAGAGGGAATCTTCTAGCTATAATGCTTTTCATTTTAACTGTGCAATTCTGTTTTCTTTAACGCCCCACTCCACAACGTCATTTAACAATCACAGTGAAAAATAATATGTGGAATAGGAATGGCTCGTCATCTCATCAGTCATCTCAGTACGTAATAAATGCATTCCAAAATTGAATTCAGAAAAAAATAAGGTTCAGAGTTAAGTAATATAGGCAAATGGTAAAGAAAAATGAATTAAAAAAAATTACAAACATTCCGTCATTTTTATCTTTTATATTCAAAATGGGTGGTAATGCATTATTTTAACTGATTTTACTGCGCACGCACACATTCTTACGGGTCGATCGGTAGGCAAAAACGTAGTTGCCCATAAATCACATTCAATTTGGGATAATTTCAAATAAAAGTAGAAGACTTATTTACTCGTATTTTCAAAAACTGCAATAACGATATATCATTATTCATTAGCAAGCTGCTATTTTACTCTGGTATTCTGTGAGCGCGTGGTCCTTCCCCGGTCGAGCCGACCCATTCCTGTTACAACTATACTACTAATATAGCTATAGCATAGCTCTACCACGTGCTTTTGATTTCTGGCACGCTGCTCCAGCACGTGTCGGCAGACTACACATGTTGTTTAAATATATTATTCCTCAGACATGAAAGTTTCCTCACAGTGTTTTTCTTCACCGTCGAGTACATGGTTATCAGCACTAATTAAATTAGAATTAACAATTGTTTTTGGTGTCCACAAACTAGTAAAAACTAGGTGTCAGTCAGTGGGGATCGAACTCGAGTTAGTCACTTACTGTGACGTTCAAGAGCACTAAGTCTTGTTTTTTTTTCCTTTCCTCACCAGTCCATAGAATAACGACTAGATGTTATATAATTAGTTGTCTTGTTATCTTGCGAGTAGATGTATAGGTCTATATAGTATTCCAATATTAAGATTTCTTAAGAAATTCCTAAGAAATTTCAAATAAGAGCCACATTAGTACGAATACTATAAAATAAAGCGTATGACCCTCTGAAGACCAAAGCGAATTTAACGACTCTCGGCACTTCTGAATCTGCCTTGCCAAGAGGAACAGACATGACAGATATGAATCAAAGTTAATTTTGTTTTTTTTTCTGTGTATTCTTTCTTTTATATACCTACCTTTAATCCTAAGAAATATAAATAAAATACCTACTTTTAATAAAGTCAGTCAGTAAAAAGAAAGAAACAACAGAGTAAAAGTAACTAGATAAACACACAGGAAATCTTCTAAATTGGGTTTTAACTTTTTATATTTCTAAGTCTTTAAAAATATAAAACAATGACGTTTAAATACAATTTCTCTATTAGAATGACTTGTACTTGCAAAGAAAATTAGGAGCTTTGTTGATTAAAATATTTTTTGTCAAAAAAATTGATTTAGCAAATATTTTTTTCTATTATATTATAATTTAAAAAATATGTGTTTCAGAACTTACCACCTTCAAAAGGCGGTTGGAGACCAGTAGTTGGATCAGGCGGCCTGCTATACGGATCATATGGCACAGCTCCACTTCATGCACCATCTTATAAATTGCCCGCCTATGACCAATACCCGTCCTCAACACGGCCAATAGCGACCAGGGACGCCGCTAAGCTGACCTCAATAGCACAATCCTATCGTCCAACTACGCTTAGGACCACTGCATCAGTTTCTCCTGGGAACCACCCAATCAACTCCTACTACAACCCGTTCGCCCTCCCTAACAATGGGGCCACGCAATTCAAATACGTTCAAAATTTTCCCATCGATAGCTATTTCGTAAGAAACACTCATAACTCTTTCGGACATCACCAACAGCAACAAAGATATCCGTCACAACAGCAGCAGCAACACAATAATTTGCTGCAACAACTAACTAGCATACAACCCATACATTTCGGACAATACCAGACACAAAAACCGCAGGATCAATTCGGAAAACCGGTTGACTCATATGGCAGGCCAGTAGAAGGCAGTAAGAAACCTCAGACTGTCACGGAGATTTTCAAACCTGAAGTTTATAAGTTGCCGAACAGTAACACGGTTCAGAAACAAGAGGTCAAGACTGCCCAGCAGCAAACCTTCGCCGGTAACAACGTGAACCCGCTCGCCAATTATGCTTTTCAAGATAGCGCACTACCGCCAAGCATTTTAGGTAAGTTAAAGATCTCTATTATAAACGAGAGCTATGGGGAATTTAAAAAAGCAGCAAAACATTTGAGTTCCAATAAAATGTATGAATCCGTTTATTACAGCCAATACAAGTCCATAGCTGAACATAGGCCTCCCACATAGACTGCCTCATAACCGCACACAAACGTAACCGCAGTTTTTTAGTTTTTTTATGATTATAAGTTGTTATCAGAAAGACGCTCGTGCCCATCTCTTGTTTCAGTTTCCTACTGTCTCTTTCACACCTTACGACATCCATGATTATGAGATAGTGGATATTCTTACACCGTCACTGTGCGTTTAATTAAATCAATAAAATTAACAATCTTTAAAAATTAAATATTTATTCTTTTGATTAAGCGTGATTGAAGTTATCATTGTCATCATTATAAAGACATTGTCCTGCGCGCCGGAGTCTGTGTTTAAGTCCGCAACGACATCTGCTGTAAGCGTCTCCGTCACCTTGAAGACCCCACTTTCTCTACGATCTGGGTATTGATAGACACAGGAATGGATAATATTATTTATTCTTGTGTCTAAGGATCGCACAGCGGTGACCAGGAGACAACTAGACTATTTGAACACCTCAGTGAAGCCTCTGATGAGGCTCTAAATCGGTACCCTAATGCACAGTTGGTTTTTCTGGGCAACTTTAATGCCTGTCATCAGGACTGGCTGTTTCCATACCAGAAGACTAACCATACGTGATACGTCAAGCGATGGAGTATATCATTCCCTTTGCTGACGTGCCCATTGGTGGTAAAGCTCACCCATGGTTCAACGCGCTCGTGTGCTCGTGCTGAAAAGCACAAGCATCATCACCATCATCATTACAGCCTTTCATAAGTCCACTGCTGAACATAGGCCTCCCCCAAGGAATGCCACAAAGCACGGTCCTGAGCCACCTGCATCCATCGACTTCCTGCATGTCTTACCAGGTCGTCACTTCATCTCGTGGTTGGTCGCCCTACACTTCGCCTACCGGTATGAGGCTGCCACTCAAGAACCTTTCTTCCCCATCGGTTGTCGGTTCTTCGAGCTATATGGCCGGCCCACTGCCACTTCAGCTTACTAATCCGTTGGGCTATGTTAGTCACTCTGGTTCTACTGCGGATATCCTCATTTCTAAGTTTATCACGCAGAGAAACTACGAGCATAGCCCTCTCCATAGCTCGCTGAGCGACCTTGAGCTTCCTCATCCGGCCAGCAGTGAAGGACCACGTCTCAGATCCGTAAGTCATCACTGGCAACACGCACTGGTTGTACAATTTCGTTTTAAGGTTTTGAGGAATGTCTGACGAGAAGATGTGTCGTAGTTTCCCGAACCCTGCCCAGCCGAGTTGAATCCGTCGATTGACCTCTCGGTCGAAGTTGGATTTACCTAGTTGGACTATTTGTCCCAGGTAAACATACTCGTTAACAACTTCGAGCTTAGTGCTCCCAACAACTACCGACATAGGTGTGACATGGACATTGAACATGATCTTTGTTTTGTCCATGTTCATCTTAAGACCTATCCGTTGTGAGACACTATTGAGGTCATTGAGCATGGTGGTTAGATCCTCCAGCAATTCTGCCATAAGGACTATATCGTCGGCAAATCGAAGGTGAGTGATGTACTCGCCATTGATGTTAATACCGTATCCTTTCCAGCCCAGAAGCTTTAAAACGTCTTCCAATGCAGCGGTGAAGAGTTTCGGGGTTATAACGTCACCCTGTCTTACACCTCTCTGCAATTGGATAGGTTTCGTACTCTGGTTCTGTACTCGGATAGCCATCGTACATAGGCTGCACTAAAAGTATCGGGAATGGAATATTTCCACTGTTCCTGTCATATTAAAATCTTTTGTTTTTAAACTCCTTGGTTTTAAAAATCGAATACCATTTATTTATTTAAAAAAAGATTCTCCGTCATGTCACAACGTTTTGTTAAACTTGTTTAGTCGTTGAGAAAATGGAATTGACTCGAGAAAATTCAAGTGCGATGATTTATTATGACTTTCGAAGTGGTTTAACACAAAAACAGTGTGTTGACCGGATGATTTCTGCATTTGGTGATGAAGCCCCATCCAAAACCACATTTTATCGCTGGTTTGCTGAATTTCAACGTGGACGTGTCAAGCTTAGTGATGATCCCCGTCAAGGTCGTCCAAAAACTGCAGTCACCCAAGAAAACGTTGATAGTCCTACTGTACAAGCACTTTAGCATTTCGATATACCGACAGTCAACTTGGCACCGTTGAAGGGACTGCAGCACCGCCAAATTTCGACGGAATCAAAGGCTTTCTCATAGTCCACATACGCCAGGCATAGTGGCAAATTGTACTCCTCGGACTTCTGTACAACTTGCCGAAGGGTATGTATGTGGTCTATGGTACTAAAGCCCTTTCGGAAACCGGCTTGTTCGGGAGGCTGGAAGTCGTCAAGTCTGCGCGCGAGAGGAATCGTAATGACTCTCGAAAACAGCACGTAGACGCGGCTCAGAAGGTAAATCGGTCTGTAGTTCTTCAAGAGAGCGTTGTCACCTTTCTTGAAGAACAAGACCACCGCACTTCTGCTCCACGCCTCCGGTGTAATGCAACCATGGACGACAGAATTAAAGAGCTTCTGAAGGACTTCAAGTACCGGTTTTCCACCCGCTTTCAGAAGCTCCACTGTAATTCCATCCTCGCCTGGGGCCTTGCCGTTTTTAAGATGCTGGAGAGCCATTCTAATCTCGCTCAGACTGACGTCCGGGATATCTTCGGAATAGTGTCGGATAAGACTCGCTCTTGGATCGTTACTCACACTTGCGTGTGGCTCCAACGATGACGTGTACAGCTGCCCATAGAACCTCTCAATCTCACTCAAAATCTCATGTGCCCCGGAAACGATGCTGCCACACTCGGTCTTCAGCTTTGACAGTTGGCTCTTTCTGGCAGACAGATCTCTGGCAAAGACTTTGGAGCCTTGGTTCCACTCGATCGCTTCTTCAATACAAGCTGTATTGAAGTTGCGTAAGTCCCGCCGCATGCATTTGGAGATCTGTCTGTCCAGTTGCCTGTATGCTGTCAAATCTGTTGAACAATGTAGCTTCATCTCCCGTCTAACAGCCAAGAGATTAAGAGTGTGATCGGGGAGTTTCTGTGTTCTTCTGCGGCGGGTCTTGCTCCGACCGCATGGACAGTTTCCACGAGCTTGTCATTCATATCGTCCACTTCATTGCAGTTTTCTAGGCACTGAAAACGGTTTTGTAATTCGAGCTGAAAGGTTTCAGGACTTTGGAACAGAGCACGAGGGGGACGGAGCGTTGACTTCATTAGACGAGACCTCTCCAACTTAACGTTTAGGTTCATTGTGCCTCTAACCATTCGGTGATCGCTGCCGGTTTTCACCCTCGCGATCACTGAGACATCACTGAACAGTTGTCGTCTGGTCGTCATAATGAAGTCAATCTCATTTTTTGTCGAACCGTCGGGGCTCGACCAGGTCCACTTCCTGTGGGGCCGCTTCTGGAAAAAAGAGTTCATCATAAATAGTCCCTCTTTCTCCTTGAAGTCGGCCAGCTGCTGGCCCCTTGGGTTCCGTTGCCCTATTCCAAATTTCCCTACTTTCAGCTCACCGTTCTCTCTTGTGCCTAGTTTTGCATTGAAGTCTCCCATTAACACCGTATATTGGGTTTTGAAGGAATGCATGGCTCTAAAGATATCCTCATACATTTCCTCCACCTCCTCATCGGGGTGTGCCGAGGTTGGTGCGTAAACCTCTATGACCTTCAGCGAATACCGTTTGGTGATTCTGAGTATAAGGTACGCAACCCTCCTCGACACACTCTCTATCTTTACAACGTTGTTAACGAGAGACTTGTGGACAATAAATCCGACACCTCCTTGGGACAGATGGTCGCCCTCCCGGTGATAGAGCAAGTTGCCGGATTCGAGGATTACCATGTCCTCCCCCTCTCTTCGGACTTCGGATAATCCTATAATATGCCAGCGTAACTTGTCTATCTCTTCTTCCAACTCCACGATCTTCTCGTCAGTCCTCAGGGTGCGTGCGTTGTACGTTGCCAGGTCGAGTCGTCAAAGGTGGCAACCGAACCTCCATCGGAGATTCTAAGCACCCCCTGCCCCGCCGTTACCATGGTCGCCACCGTAGCCAGGAATAGCGGGGCCGCCGGGGACTGGGGGCCGTCTTTTTGTTACTTTCTTCATAGAGGGTATTTGCCATAGTTGCCACGCTTGGCGAGCGGGTTGGCAACCGCAGTTTTTTTATTATAATTTCGGCTACTATCAAGAAGATGCTGCTGCCCATCTCCTGCCTGTTTCCCTTTGTCGCCTTTTACGACACCCACGGGAAGATATGGGGTAGTGGATATTCTTAACCGCCACTTCACGGCTGCAAAAGCACAAGCATTTGGCATACTTATCCTGGGTCGATGCTCGAGACCGCAAATCTCTGGATGTTAGCCTTAAGAAGAGAGCCTTTAACCAAGCCGCCAAGTCCTACAAAAAGGCATTACGGCAAGCCAGTTTCGACCGCATAAAACACATCTGTACAAGCTTTCTGTCATACCATCTGGCAGTAGAGCTTTTTGGTCTCTCGCCAAAGCGGTCGAGACAAACTTCTGTCGCTTTACACTGCCTCCGCTGGTAAAACCAGATGGTTCACTGGCGCATGCGCCTAAGGAGAAAGCGGACTGATTTGCTTCTCTTTTTGCTTGCAATTCGTGTCTTTTAACCGCTTAAAGGAGCCCGTTCACCTTGGCTCCTACTTTCCGAAATGTATCCTTGAAGTACACTGACCACCTTCAGTTGTTAAGGGTTGAATTTTCTCCAAACCTCGACTATGGGCGGTTCATTGAGTCCAGAGCCAAAGCAGCCGCAAGGAAACTTGGCGTCCTTGCAAGGGTGTGGCGGTACTTCACGCCGGGACAACTTCTACCTTATATAACGCGCAAATCCGGTCGTGCATGAAGTACTGTTGTCACATATGAACTAGTGCTGCAAAATTCCACCTGGCAGCATTGGACTCAGTGGAGAGACGTGCTAAGAGGCTCATTGATGATCTTGATTTGATTTAAACCAATCTTGTCAGCCTCGAGCACAGGCGCAGAGTAGCCAAGCTCTCGGTATTCTATAGGATGCATTTCGGTGAGTGTGCACAGGAATTACACGCTTTCATTTCTCCCTCTCTTTTCCTCCATCGGACAACCAGGCGGTTGGCGATTCTTCCCTTCCACTGTCCTTCCCTTTGTTGTCGATATTCCACGCATTAGAACCAAACGATTTGCTTCGTCTTTTGTAATGCATACAGCAAAGGAGTGGAATAATTTGCCGGCGTCTATCTTTCCGTCGAAATACAATCTGGGCGACTTCAAGGCAAGAGTGAATAGGCTTTTGTTACGCTAAGACAGTGTTTTCCATCTAGAGCTGCATCACCACTTAACACCAGGTGGGATTGTGGTCAAGCACTGGCTTATAGTAAATAAAAAAAGAAGGGTATCAAGATCCATTATGACAACTGGCTGTGAGTCTTTGTTCTCAGGGATGACATTGCATCTATAGCCTTGTTTATAGTTAGTTACAGGTGTGCACGGGCTGCACTAACAACTTGAGTAAACTGTCAGTTTACCACCTGATTCTGCTCCTATCACCGGTTCAAATATTAACACTTTCACTGTCCGGTTTCCAGACACAACAGTAAGACAATATCAGTGCCCTATATGTAGTGCACGGGACAGCGAAAGGGTTAAAAATCTTACCAAATGGTGCAAGAAGCGCTATTCAGATTCTCTTTTGATTCGATTATTATTTTACCAATGCGATTAGAAGGAGTTGTTTTACACTGCTATCACAAGGAAACAACATAATTTGTTTCCTTATTGTTTTTTTTGTTCTATATACGTCCAGACCATTAGTCAGAAAATGATAGTTTTAAGTATGAAGTTAAACATAATTGGCTTTATAACTACAAGTAGTTTACAATTAGTCTCAGGTATAAACCGATAATCTACATGATGCTATCGCTAAACTAAGCCATAATTTGAAAACCATTTAAGACTGGTCATCGCGTTTTGGCATTTCTGTCAATCCGTCTAAATGTCAAGCAATGCCTGTTGGCAGCTAAAGAATGCTGGACAAAATTGACGTCAGTTGCTTACCACCCGTATTTTAAAATGATAAGTTGATCCCGTTTTCTGACTGGATAAAAACCTGGGTCTATATATGGATAAAACGTTGAACTGGGAAAAACAAGTCACTGAGGTCAGCTGTAAAGTCACTGCTGCCTTAAGATCGCTCTACCGTCTGAAAAACTTTCTCCCATACAAAACTA
The DNA here is from genome assembly GCA_963668995.1 of Parnassius mnemosyne. Classification (NCBI taxonomy): domain Eukaryota; kingdom Metazoa; phylum Arthropoda; class Insecta; order Lepidoptera; family Papilionidae; genus Parnassius; species Parnassius mnemosyne. Next base: position 34,006,289 of record CAVLGL010000068.1, on the reverse strand, counting down.
AGCATATGTTTGACTTTGTTCAAACACTTATCTTTCCTGTCATTGATTATGCAAATGTTTGCTACTCAGACTTGAACCAAAAGCTTGAGCGCCTTCTTAATAATTGCATCAGGTTTATAATGACCATATCTCTCAATTTCGTATTCGCCTTAAATGACTAACTATCCGAATAAGACACACTTCCAGAATATTGTCTGTTCTCTACTCCATTTTAAATGATTTGTCCTCCCCTTCCTACCTTGAAGAAAAATTTCTCTAATACCTTTCCTCCAACCACGACAAGGTACTTCGCTCTTAAACTAATCTGAAGATTTCAGTTCCACTCCATTTTACTGGCTTTATCAATTCTTTTACTGTTCAGGTTATACTACTCTGGAACTCTATACCTGAAGACATTAGGAAAGCACCAAATAAGATAGGGTTCAAAAGATTGTAGTGTACATGTCGTCAGCATAATGTCAATACTGCTACCTTTATCCAGACATATTATGTATGTATGTAATATACATACATACATTTACATAAACACTCACGCCTGTCACCCAGAGGGGTAGGCAGAGACTACGGACTTCCATTTGGCGCGATCGTGACACACCTCTCTCGCCTCTTTTACATCCATATATCTACGCATACACGCTCGTCGGTTAAGGGTACTCCTAATCTGGCCCATTTTTAATGTATCGCCGATTTGGTCGATAAACCTTCATCTAGGGCGTCCCTTCCCGACCCTGCCGTTCACTTCTGCAACATAAATTTGCTTTGTCACTCTTTCCTCGTTCATTATTTCTACATGACCAAACCATGTATGTAATATGTATATGTGTATTTATGTTTGTGTTTATGTATGTATTTATGTCTGCGTATATTTATTAAGTTTAATTGTTATATATGAATTATTATGTATTTGTTTGATTTCATATGCATTTGTGTAATTGACAAGCCTTATTTTATTATGTGTTATAGGTACCTATATAAGTTTATTATATTTAGTAGTCACCTGCTACTAATTTTTCACCACGCCATCGACTGGCAGAGCATGCTAACTGCCATTAAGTCCATCCTTTGTAACCTTTATGGTTAGAACAATAAAGTTTTTAAATAAATAACATAAATTGGAATCTGTTTCTAGGAAGAAGTTCCGCGAAGTATGGAATTTGACAGCAAATGTAAAACTTTGATAAGACTATGGCGATGCGGTTAAGGAACTTCTTTAGTTAGGTCTCGTGTTAAATAATAGTTTAACCCCGTGACTGTCAATAGTTTATTATCGATAGAAACCTTTTGTAGTAAGACGGAATATATTCATTTAGAAACATTTATCACCAAAATAAATTTATTTGTTTATTTAGGCACCAACACGATATAAGCTTTACAAATTTTAATAAAAACACTTAATCTTAGAACAAAATAGGCAAACAAGCTTTATCTTAATTATAGGTGGCTACCTATAATTAAGATAAAGCTTGTATGTCTAGGTAAAATAACAAGAAGTAGACAACTAAAATAAAAAATCTAAAGAAAAAAAAAAGAAAAAGGAAAATTAAAGGGAACTTAACAGCTAGATTGTCTTTGACAGTGAATAATTATGAATTAATTAAATGTATATGTTATGATATATTAAATTATAAAAATCATATGTTATCAATCATAAATATTTATTTGTTTTCTATTTCAGGATCATTTGGATCCTTTGGTGTGCAGTCAGTGAAAGGAAGAGATCCTGTGTTTCCGTCAACGAAAACAGCTTTCGTACCACCTCAACCGACTAAGCAAACTGTTTTTAACTCTTTTAGCTATAACTCAAATTATTTTAAATCGACCCCAAGCCAATTTTCAGCTACTACACCCAAAGTACAAACGACCCAAAATCGCTTCCAATTCGGATCAGCAGTGAACGATTTCCGAAATACACCCACACCGCAGACTAAGGTAGCAAATCCACCTAAAATAGATCCTAATGCCAACGGCAAAGGCATATTTAAGCCAAGTCCACAGGACCCATTTATTAAGGCTTATCAAAACCTGGACTTAAATAAAATCTCAACCTACAATCCTGTTATTCCAACAACTACGTTAGCTAATTCTTTCTATTTTTCATCCAATCATAACGCGCCAAGTCAGCACTCCCAAAATCAACTGAACGCACAAATACAAAACTACCAAAATCAACAGAATCAGAACTATAACTATGAAAATAAGAAAATAAAACTACATGACAGTTTGACAGCAGGTGTAAATCAACAAACTTCACAACAATATGCTGAGCCACCAAGAACTCAACTCCAAGAAACTCCATCTTTATCACACCAAGGTCACTATGAAGTTACTGAAAATCACAACGATTTCATTACCCATTCACCTGCTTGGGCCTCATCCCCTGAACAATATCAAAACAGCCTAAAGACGAGTGAAGAGACGGTTCCGAAAGAAGAAAACGTCTATTCGACGTTCCGACACTCAACAACGCCGATTCCTGAAGTTACAGAACAATTTGTTATAGTAACCGAAAGCGAAAAAGGCTATGAAAACTCTTTGATTTACGACGGTCAAGTCGATTCTCAAAGTAGACGGCCGTTAGAAGAAGATTTTGAACCAATTGAGAAGAATAAACTCAAAGATTATTATTACAAAGTCTCCACGCCTTCATATGGGGATCATACGCATGCAAGGCGAACGAAAAAACCAACTGAAGCATCTAATATTTTCCAGTCAGAAGCAACAACTAACAATAGCGTTGATAAAGAAAACAATGACATACCAGTAGAGGCTCTACCTACGCTTCCTCCAAATAAACATTTTAAACGTCCAAGTACACCAGAGCCACTTGACAAAGACAGAATTCGCAAAAGGAATAAATTGAGGAGACGGCGTCCAGGTTTTGCAAATAATAATCGCAACAAAGGAGAAACAACTACTCGTAAATTCGAACAGTCATCATCAGAACCAACGCTAACCACTACCGTAACGGAAGAAATTTATACAATAAGACCGAGAGTCAGACCATCACAGCAAGAGCAAAGTCAAACAACACCTAGTGTCACCACAGATTTTACAACTAGCGCATTGCCAACTATATCGCCAACGATACCATCGATTGTAAGGAGAAAAATCGGGCACCGTCGTAAGCCAACAACGCCAGCTGACAGAATTGAAACGACAACCGTATCGTTCAGAGACTACGACAGTAACAATGAATCTCCAATAATGAAAATATCATCTCGTCCGCAGTTATCCAAATTAACATCGAGTATGTATGAACATAAAGCTAACGATATACCAGACTATACCCACAAGCAAGATGAAAAAGATACACCAACAAGCGACGTATCAGTAAGTCTTACAGACTCACTTAAAACATCAGCTGAAGAACACAAAGAATTTTCATTCCATAGAGATGTAAAACCTGTACACATTAAAGAAACAACTACAGACTACTTAAAGGAGAGCAACGAATACAGTTTTGATGAAACAACAACGCCGCGCTCAGAAACAACTTCAGGAACACCAAACAGACTTAGACTAAGGAACAAATTAGACCGACCAAAATTTAGCATTAGAGATTACAGGAGTCGGTTAAGTAGCACCACTAGTACCACTGAGAAATCGGTTGAAAACACGCCTAAAGTAAGGTTTCCTCAAAGAAATGCACCGTATAATGAAAATTCTAATAACGAAAATGATAAAGTCGGGGACATTAGGAAACGATTCACGCCAAAGGATCCAAGACACAAATTTAATAAAACTGAAAACAATGAGCAGATAGAAATGGAGATACATTCAACGCGACAATCGGGAAGACAAAGACAGACAACAGTGGAAAGCGAACCTACAACACATAAAATATCATCACGCATTCGCAACGGAACTCGGAGACATTCAACTGAAGAATCTACCGGAACTTCAAGCCCCACTACAGTTTACAATAAAAGACCATTACGTAAGAAGATCAAGGATTCCGAAACAGGCGAGTCCGTACAAGATATAAGCGTAACAGAAACCACAGTCAACTACGATCAAAAAAATGAAATGACATCAGAAAGAACTCGATCTGAGAGCGCTATAATGAAAATAGCTGATAAGAAGCATCACGATAACATAGAGCATCTATTTGAGCACTCTAAACGTGTATCTGACCTGACATTAGCGGCTAGTCAAGATTACAACAACCCAGGCATGTTTAAGACAGTTTCTGGAAACAGTAGACGTATACCCAATTACTTTACGATAGCCACAGATGACCCCATCCTTCCAATAGAAGCGTTCTTTCCTCAACTGAACCAGAAGAAGGAATCGTAACTTTACTTATATACGTAGTTTATATTAAAACCAAATCCCCTTCGATTGCCAAAGCGACCGGACTTATATTTATTACATTTTATATTTCCTCGGAGAAGTTAAGTGAAATATAGTGGAACGAGTCCAAAAATAACGTACCTTTCTTTATTTTTGGATTATTTTATAAGGTTAGAGAAAATCTGAGGCTTTTTTCTGTGTTGGTGCTCATTTTAGTCTGTAAAATTGTCACTAAAGGTATATTCCGATGTACACTGTGACCACTGTGAGGTGTAAGGTGTGACGTCAATTCAGTAAACTGTGAAGCCGTTCCTTTTTAGTTTGCTATACTGATCATTGGTTAAAACAAAAAGCAGTCCAGTATATTGTCATCATCTCCATTTTTCGATACTGTTCTCAAATGAAAACATTTATCATGTACACGTTTTCTGTTCAACAAGAAAAATTATTATTTGAATATTGTTGCTTTTAAAACTTAATTTCCGAATTTATTTCAATAACAATATTAATTAATAATAATAACAATCAAACGTGGAAGCTGTTAAATCTCTAGGCGCTGTTGTTTTTTGATCACGTGATCAAAACACTGAGAGCACCTTACCTCGAGCGCCAATGCTTACAGTACAAAAATGGCGGCGATTTATGACGTCATATATTTCCCTAGGGTACTGCGGCAGTATATCGGTAATCTATAACGGAACGAATTTTTCACCAGTGAGAGCACTGAACACTGAGCAGTGCTCGCAGTGTATTATCGGAACACGACCTAAAGCAATGTGGCTAAAAGTATTACGTATATTTGGGTGAATGATTGCACATTAATATTATACGTATGTATGTGTATGTAGGTGCGTGTGTGTGAGCTCGCGCTATTCTTTATAGAAAGTAAGATTAAGCTACGAAGCTGGAATGTGCGTTCGTGACTAAATATTTATAAAAATTAGAAAAGTAGTGTGTAAATAAAACATTTTCTATATAACAGTTTTTTTCTTTATTTCAATTTTTAATTACATAAATAACAATAATATAAATTATAACAGTTAGTGTTTCAAGCAGCGTTAGCTTCTTCGGCTTGTATTTTTGACATCTTTTGAAGGCATTTTACGGCTGCTTGGTGAATTGTCTTGTCTAGAGTGTCTATAACAAATAAGACATAATTAAATTTCAAAAATCACTTTATCTGGCGTCGTGGACGTGAAGATATGTACATTGAGTAAATATTTTGAAACAACTTACATATTTTGTGTTGACCCTTGATAGGAAATCGAAGCCTCAAACTGACGGGGTTTGAGCAGATGAAGACGTATGGACTGTCGCTTTCACCATCTGGATACCTAATCAAATTAAAACCTCTTTTTAAATGTTATATAAGTATAACTAACACTGTAATAAACATTATAATACGCGAACTTGACCATAACAATATATTTGAAAGAGTTCGGAAAGGTAGAGTACGGCCATGCTATATCTATATATAATTAGGTATATATTCACATAGTCACGCTGCAGCCAATATGGTTGGAGCATGATTGGTTCGACCGGGGAAGGACCATGCTCGCACAAAACACCAGCGTGAAGTAACAGCGTAATGTGTTTCGTATTGTGATTGTAGAGAACCATAGATCCTTTTTCCTGTCAACGAGGCGTCCCATCTTAGTACACAGGGGTACAAAAGTGGATCATTTTGATTTTTAATCGGGGATAGATGCGGATGTCTATGGGCCACAGTATCCACCTACCATCAGGTGGCCTTTTTTACGTAGGGAAATGTGACTCTTACCGACTAAAATCTCGACGGTGCTGTCTTAGCGTCAACGAGCAATCACGGAATCTCCATACAGGTAGTAAGTGGATTCTGTAGCCCATAATCACCTTCATTTACTATGATTTACAAATCGAAATGTAGATGACTGTATAATGATGATGTAGATACTGATTCAAAGATTAAACGCCTCGTTGTTCGTAAAAAAGGTCTCCACGAAACACAGCTGAACAGCAGCATGGCATTGACCGTAACTGTATTAGTGCACAATGTATTAAGCCCTGAAAGCCCATATAGCTGTATGCATAGAAGTCTTTTGTAACAACTGAAAATAACAACAACTGTCGTTGGAAACTATGACGAATATAACCCCTATAGACTAATCTATGGATGAGGTATAAGTCAGCAGTCGACTTGCGAAGGGCTGTAATAATGATGCCCTCATCATAGCATATGTATTTCTATAAGGTTCTGTTTTATAGAATAAGGGTTTAACAAACAAGCACATAGTTCACTGATGGTATGTGGATGCTGCGGCCTATAGACATCTACATTTATCCTTGATTAAAAATCAAAATGGAGATACGTTGTCACCCCTTAGGACTTAGATGGAATGCCTCGTTTCCAGTAAAAAGAGGCTCCGGTTCCCTACACTCATCATAAAAATCACACCAGCATTAGGCTGCTATTTTACGCTGGTATTCTGTGAGTGTGTTCCTTTCGAGCCGGCCCATTCGTACTACAACAATAATACGGCTGAAATATGGCTATACCAGGTGAAAAACTTACATTTTCTGATACTCCTCCTGCGGCAGACAATCGTCTACGTTCACACAGCCGAGCAGACAGCCCGTCGGGTAAAACGAAGGAAACTTAAATTGTTTATCTGAAACAAAAAGTTTTATTAAATGAGAGTAAACGACCACAAATAATAACATATTGGCACGTTGTACGACGCAAGTAAAGTTATTTTTAACACGTGCAGTGTGTCGGCGAATTATACGCATATATTTATATATATATTATAGTACAATATATATATATATATATAAATATAATAAAGTACAATTACAACGTGCTTGGTGAAGAAGGGAAACATCGTCAGAAGTTAAGTCCGCTAGCATGCACTGGTACAAAGCGGCGTAACAGTCTCTTTTTTTTATTCTATATAATTTTTTTCTGGGTCAACCGATTTCGTTTTATATTTGAAAGCTGGTGCTTCTCATGTGGTCCAATAAATTTGATCAAGGTCTAACCAATGGTTTTTGAGTTATCTATACAAATAAATAAAATTGAAGTGTCTGTTTGTAATGTCAAACTAACAACTTTTTACCAAATACATATGAAAGTATAAACGGTACATATAACAAAAAACAATTTTTAAAATTTTGTCTGTCTGTCTGTCTGCTTGTTCCGGCTAATCTCTAAAACGGCTGGACCTATTTTGACGGGACTTTCACTAACAGATAGCAGATTTTATAGGGAGTAACTTAGGCTATTTTTATTTTAGAAAAAGAATTAGGGTTTCGCGCAAAAAAATTAAAACCCATGAAATCCAATCGTAATAAATATCACGCGGGCGAAGTCGCGGGGAACAGCTAGTTCTTAATAATTTATATTGAAGTCGGTTGTACAAAATTTTTAATTTTAACTTATCGAGTAGTGTCTTCGGTACTCTATCGGTGCATTTAGCTGCTATTTTACGTTGACATTCTAAGAGAGCGTGGCTCTGTTAAGTCAAGCCATTTGTGCTATAACCACAATATAGCTGTCGGACGATATTGGAATTTTTACATTTAATATTTACCTGGATAGAGCACTCTGTACTGGTTCTCCAAGGCTCGAACGACATTATGATCTGGAGGTTTCACCGTCGACGCGATCCACAACCTGCCGCGGTGGTTCGTATACCATGTACGACCTTCGTGCCTGAAAAAAAAAATCAAGGTATACATTTCCCGATAGTAAAAAGATATTTGGGTTTTGGCGGGAACTTAACCGACGGTGGATTGTTAATCTTATTCTATTGTTTAGTTAAATAATTAATTGTTTGAAGTGGATTTTAATATGTAATAAAGATGCTTCTTTGTGTATTAAGTGTCTGCGCATGTGAACTATTATTGGAAACAACGAAACATAGCTTTGGTGCCCTAAGAACTTGACTGGGCTCAAGCTGTCGGTCAAAATCTCCCAAGAACTTCGCAATGTGACGCATTAATATATTGTGAAGAAGTTTTTTAAATCATAATGTACATTCTGTACGAGTCTATGGCCAAATAAAGCAATTGATATTTATTCTGCAGACCAATGTATATACATACAACGTGATAAATCCAGAGAAACTGCTGTATGTTTGACCGGGGAAGGCTTAAAACTTTGCAAACATCTCCAAGATACGCCACACATGTAACTGTTTACTAGAATATTAGAAATACGTAGGTCCCAATAAATTGATAGACTCAAGAATTAAACTTTCAAATAATGACTCAGAGGGCGAGTTGTGCTGCATGGAATAATTTTGTGGGCAAAGGGAATAATATCGCAAACTGTAAAATAATCCAAATGAGACCTATGTCTAAAAGTACCTACAACTTTCGAATTAAAGCAAACATTTAAAAAGGAAATATTATCTTTTAGCTAATTATGTGCAGCGATGGGAGGATGTTTTCACGTCTATCAAGTATTTACCCTACTGCAACTACTGCATTCACTGCTTCGAATACAGCAACCACATTCACTAACGTAAGCAAGACGACATCCGAGCACACACACAGTGGTAAAATCAGCATGCAGCAACTTATGATATATTTTGATCTTATTATGTAGGTTGAATTCTGCAACGTATACGATCATATCAATAAAGCATTATTAAAAAAAAAAAATTGCACACTGGTTTATACAACCACATCATGAATTTGTGTATAATGGCTCTCCAATCCTTCCGCATTGTCGAGGATAGCGGAAGAAGTATAAAAACTATTTTCACACAATAAATATACTGCCAAGTAGGTAATACGCAAACTAACCCAACTAAAAGTTCCAGAATGATGGTAATGTCCGCTTAATTTGTATCAATTGTGATATTTTGTTACGAGGTCTAATGACGTTTGATAATTCTATGGACGCTCACTTGACCACTACGAGTACATTATTATTATTATTTTGGGGTATTTATTGAGTATTCTCATTGGTCGGGCAGAATAAATATGTAAAAGGAAATGATAGATTTTATTGTTATGAGTATTTATAAACTATTCTCATCTGGTTGGGCTGAATAGATATATAAGAGTAAATGATAAATACACATAAATATATATTAAGTATACTAACATAAATAAATAATACATAAATAAATAAAAGTCCAACCAGATGGAAGCCCTCGGCAGACCAAACGGCCGAGGGTTAGGGAAAAAAAGAAAGAAACCGTCGTATCGAAGAGCACCGCCTTTTTCATTTGAGCCTGGAGCGGTCCGTCACGGAGTCCCAGTCGCCTCAGATGACCTGAGAGGCAAACCGGGATTAGCCCGAACTAATTTCAGCCCGACTACCGAAATAATTTCAGTTGGCAGACCACCACAGATGTCGGTCACTTCGTGAGCCAGGTCCAGATATTTTGTTTTCTTATCTGTTTCGGCTTTCACAAGGTTCTCGTCATACGGAATGGTAATGTCGACCAAAAATATCCTTAACTGTGCCGGTCCATCAGCACAATATCAGGCTTATTTGCAAGAATAGTCCTGTCTTTGTGATAATGGCCCGGTCCCAGTCTAGTCCAGAGCCTAGTGCGGTCGTTTTCGAGCAAGCCTTCCGGCAAGTACTTACAATAAGGCAGTTTCCGATCCATGAGACCGTATTTTAGCGCGAGCTCCTGGTGTGGAATCCTTATTTACTTATTATTATTATTATTTATTATCATTATTTATCAGGCCAGCAGTTGAAACAGATGATATAAGCCCGTATCCTATTTTCAAATGTGTAATTGTTCTATTTTAGTTGTTTATCCAATCTTAGTTTGTGCAAATGCTGTGCTGACGGCTCCGTGGCGCAGTGGCTTAGCAATCAGTTGTTGCGCTGGGGGCTGCGGGTTCGAATCCCGCACGGAACAAGTATTTGTATGGCCTACAAATAATTGTTCCGGGTCTGGATGTTTGTCCTTGTGCAATTTATGTTTGTAAACTGCCTCCACGACACAGGAGAAAATCCTAGTGTGGGGGTGACGTTTTACAATAAAAAAAAATAAAGATATCACTTCTAATGGTAGCTTGTTCCATGCTTCAACCACTCTTTGGCTGAAAAAGTATTTGTGTGGGTTATTATGTGACACGGCTTTAGTTAATTTGAGATGATGCCCTCTAAGATGTATTAGTAGTGTGTTGTTAGAGTGCGTACCGTTGGAAAGTTGTCACATGATATAATATACAGGGTCATTTTTAATTTACTAAAGACCTTTTAGGAATATATTGGTTGCATCATGACAAACAATTTTAGCGAAATCACTCTTTACAGAATATAATACATTTACAAAAAAACTACTTTTAAGTTTTTATTGTCATGTCTGATTCCTTGAAGGTCTATATTTTGTAGTACCTAAACAATTTTTGAATACACACACATTGTGTTTAAATCATTACACATAATTAAATAAGATTTAAAAAATCATTTCAAATTCAAATTATAAAGTATGATCTCTGAGACGCAAATTTTCGACATCCGCAATATTAATCTCACAACGGAAGAACAAGCGTCGCGGGCGCATCAGAGGCGACCGACCTGACGACATAGGTAATTATGCAAAGTTCAAATGAGTAAGTGCCGCCTCTTACACACCTACCCCTACCCCGCCACTTATACTTGCTAATACTAGAACTATTAGCGTTTAGAAGGTCCAATTAAAATACTTTAATTTTTGTATGAAAATAAAAATTGAAGAAATATATTTTATTTACTTACAGATGTTGTTGTTATGATGTAAATAATATATTCCCAAAAGGTCTTCAGTAAATTAAAAATTACTCTGTATATAATTGGTATAGTTGTATGAATTCGACAAGATTTATTAGGGGAGATTTTTTTTCGGTAGGAAAATAGGAGATGGCCGGCAGCGTTTTCCTAATAACGACTAAATATTTTATTTTTATAGGAGAGGGGGCAAACGAACACGCGGCTCACCTGATGGTAAGTGACTACCGCCGACCATGAACAACCGCAACACCAGGGGAATTGCAGATGCGTTGCCGGCCTTTTAAAAAGGTGTAGGCTCTTTTCTTGAAGGTCCCTAAGTCGTATCGGTCTGGAAAAATCGCTGGTGGTAATCGATTCCACAAGGAAGTTGTGCAAGGAAGAAAACATCTTCTAAATCACACAGTGGTGAACCGCCAATCGTCCAGATGGTGCGGATGGTATCGGGAGTTCTGCCGCGATGTGCGTTCGTGAAATTTGGCGGCTGGGATTAATCCGAACAATTCCTCAGAGCACTCCCCGTGGTAAATGCGAAAGAAAATGCAAAGAGATGCAACATCTCTTCGCAGCGCCAATGAGTCGAGCCGATCGGAAAGGACTCGGTCGTCGACAATTCGAGCCGCTCTGCGCTGGATGCGGTCAAGTGGGAGGAGCTGGCACTGGGGAGCCCCAGCCCAGTGATGGGAACAGTATTCCATGTGAGGCCGAACCTGCGCCTAGTAAAGTTGCAGGTGTTGTGCCGGCATGAAATACTGTCCCGCTCTGCTGACCACGCCAAGCTTTTTAGCGGCCAATTTGGCCTTCTCTTCCAAGTGACCACGAAACTGCACGTACTCGATATGTCGACGCCGAGAATTCCGATACTGGCTGAGGCAACAAGGGAAGTGCCTTGAAACCGAGGAGATACGACAAAGGGGTTCCTTTTAGCGGTAAACGCGCAAACTTGTGTCTTCTGAGGATTAAACTGGACTAGATTTAGTCGCCCCCAATCCGAGACTTTGTCCAGCAAAGACTCGACTTCAGACACAAGTTTGTACCGGTACTCGGCGAAGTTTTCCCACGGCCACGGCCGGTGTATAGAGCATCACCAGTGCTGTCATCCGCATAGCAATGAATGCTACCGGTTTGCAACATATCATTGATATGCAGAAGAAACAGCGTTGGTGATAGCACGCAGCCTTGTGGAACACCAGCGTTAATAGGCTTGTAATCGGAGCATGCACCGTCTACAACTACCTTGATGCTCCGATCTGCAAGAAAGCTGGTGATCCAATTGCACAATTTCTCGGGAAGCCCATAGGAAGGGAGCTTCGAAAGAAGCGCTTTGCGCCAAACCCGATCGAAGGCCTTCGCTATGTCCAAACTAACGGCCAATGCCTCCCCCTTGGACTCTACTGCCTCCGCCCCTCTATGAGTCAAGTAGACCAGAAGATCACCAGCTGATCGACCCCGAAGAAAACCGTATTGGCGGTCACTAATCAGTTGGTGACCCTCAAGGTAACGCATGAGGTGGCAGTTCATAACGGATTCCATTATTTTGGAGAACAAGGGGGTGATGCGCTGTGAGAACCGCACATCCGGCATGGAGCACTCACACCGCGGGATGGTCGGTGGTGTGTTCCCCCTGTCATCAAGAGTCGAGTTGGACGCAAAACTAACTAAATATAAAAACTGCGGTTGCCAACCCTCTTGCCAAGCGTGGCAACAGTGACAAATATGTCCTATGAGGCAAACTATAGGAGAGGCCTATGTTCTTCAGTGGCCTTTAACAGGCTGTAATGGTATTACGGGAGATTGCGGGACGGTTTCATAATTTCGATAAAAGCCGCACTTTTTTCTTTGTGTATGTTTTTGGATCCTAGATTTAAGCTCTATTTTGAAAATAGCAACACAGCTGCAGAATCAAAAACACAGCAATATAATGATTTCATTTTAAACGAAAGGGTGTCACTTGATCAATCTCCTAGTACTGCTATTGCTGTAGTAGTTGTTTATGTTTCGGGAACCAAGCACAAGTTCAGTGTCTCTTTGAAGCTTGTGAAAGTAAACGGACACTGCTTTTTTATTAATTACAGCACAGATTTAATTTTCTATGTGTCTAAATTCTTATTATTTATTTCTTTATGTTGACGATGTCCTCCAGACTGAATTTCGGTCACGGCGGCCAGTCTCATCGGAGACTAGCCATCTGCGCAGGACAGGATTATAGTGCCCAAGTATGAGAATGCGCAAGCACAGGTGCACTCCCTCACTCTCATAGTCCGATGGGACGATCAACCAATACGACCGGAGAGAGATGAGGCGCTGGACCAACGGCTTTACGTGCTTTCCGAGCCACGGGGGTGAGAGACCGCCAACTTCCTCACTCCGGGCCGCTACTGAGAATTTCTTGACGGAAAAACTCAATAACTGATTTTTGGCCCGACCCGGGATTCGAACCCGGGACCTCATGATCAGCAGTCGCTCTACTACAACCACTACACCAACGAGGCAGTTTCTTTATGTACTAGTATAGTGTATAGCGGCCACCACACTCTCTAAATAGTGTAATTAATTTTGTACTTTCATTACTGCACTATAAAAATAAACTGCACTGCACGGCTAGCATGGGCTGGGAACAAACATTTTATCCCCCGATTATATCCACTGACAAGAGATAAAATTAACTTGTCCCTATGCCAAAGCACGGCAACGGGGAGAAGTATATCCCCGTTTGACATAACGAGTAAACATACATATATCTCCCGTCCGTAGCATGGAGCCAAATGAAAGATAAAAAATAATGCTTTTTGACATTTGAAAGGGACAATTCTACCCTAGTTAGAGCGAGAGAATAGAGCTGCCAAGCGTAAATGGAAGCCAGCATAAGAAACGCCGAGAACGTTCAAAAAGTTGCTCAACAAATTATATACATTACACCGGCTTCCACCCCACGTTCGGGAACTCCAGTTGCTCCTAGGTCTAGAGGTGGAAGAGAAATGCGACGAGAGAGATCTGCATTATATAGAAAAAATCTAAAATTGCAGGTAGAACTGACAACAAAACGGTAATAAATACAAAAAAAAAGATACCAAAGAGCTAAAAAGTCAAGCAATGACTCTCAACATAATAAATATTCTACGTTATCCAATTCCATCAAGAGCTTAAAGACAGTAAAATAAAAGATAGCCTTGAAACGAATTTTTTGAAGGAAAAGACATTTCAATCACAAAAATGAAAACTGAATTGTGCGTGAGGCTTTGAGCATTGATCAGATTAAACAAAAACAGACATTAGTTGTTTTTGCGAAAAGCAACTATGCAACATAATATCTAATATTGTTGCCGTAGCTAGAAGAACTTGCTACAATACGGTTTATTCTCTGACGATGAGTTTATTGCTAGCTTTGCCAAGTCACCAGTTTTTAACATAAAAGAAAAGCAGCTAATTAAAAAGCGTAACGTTCATCCATTAAAGATATTGGACGGAGTTCATGTTTTAGTAAACTTTTCCACTGTTAAAAACTATCTTGTATATATATTTATACCTTGGTGTCGCTAAAAGTGATATAGATGAATAGGGAGAAGTCAAGATTATGTTTTATAAGACTGTAGATAGTACTGCCAAAAAACTGATATTTCTTACGACCCAACGATAATATTTTGAAAAATGTTCCTAACCCAAAAATTACACTGAACGGTAAAAGGGTATTATACTATGATTTTGCTAAGCCATAGAACGTTTTTGAAAAATAAGACTAAGATTACAAAATGTGCCTTATTAGCTTTTAAGATTTAAATTTGTTAATTTGTTTCAGTGCTGAATGAAAGAGACTAGTTTATAAGAGAGAATATTATTTTTATTTATATTATGTCAAGTCATAAAAGTTTATTTTCCATTTTGTTTTCTAATCTAATTTATACGTGGTAGAGCCATGCTGCAGCTATATTATGGTTGTAGCACAAATGGGTCGGCTCGACCGGGGAAGGACCATGCTCTCACAGAATACCAGCGCAAAATAGCAGCTTACCGCTGCTGTGTTTCGTTTGGTGAGTGTCGAGAATCGGAGACCCTTTTTACTGGAGAAAAGAGGCATTCCATCTTAGTCCTCACGGGTGACAACGCATCTGCATTTTGATTCGCAAACGAAGATAAATGTAGATGTCTATGGGCCACAGCAACCACTTACCATCAGGTGGACTGTGTGCTCGTTTGTCACCCTTATCCTATAAAAAAAAAAACAACCAGATCTTAGAAGTTTGACCAAAGTATTGTATGTCAAATACTACTACTGTTGTAAATAACAGCTTAGATTTAAGACATTATTGATGTAAATAATAGCCTTTAATCAGATCTATGTAGTTATTTAAGTTTTAGTCATGTAAGTCCTATGATTGTCTAGTACGTAAGTTTATTAATGTTTTTATCGTTGTTTATTAAAAAAAATTATGTTTGTAAAATGTATGTGATAAATGTATCTTTGTAAAAATAAACGCTGCCTAAACACTAAATTACACACGACAAACACCCCGCACTCCTCTCCTCCTATTCCGCTCATTGGTCGAATGAAGGCTGTGCGTCTCATGTAAGCACACACAAGCTGCGTTACCAAAGGGACGAAATAAAAGGCGCGCTGTAACTGACCTCTGACATTACTCGCTCAACTGTTATCTCCTTATTACGTCACGCTGCACTACAAGTAACACTCCACAATGCAGCCCTTGTTTCTTAAAGAATAGTTTTTTATTTAACTTCCCTAAATTCACTTATGGTTAGAAGAAGTCTACAAGAGAAAGTTGTATAGCCCTACTGATCGGCTATACGTCATTCAACTGTGTTACTAAAATTACCACTGCGTTACTTTTCTGTCCCCAGTTTTTTTTACAGTATTTACAGTAATATACAAACTTCTTATTAGTTAAAAATGTCTTAACTTAATACGTACCTATTGTTCATCATAAATTAAAGCCTCTATGACTAGTTTATATTAAATGTTGTATTTATTTTGTCATTATTAGAAAAGTTAAGGTTTTTTAATTAAGACTTTGGTGGACGCAGTGATCTAAACATTTAAGAAAATTTTATGGAACGGATTATTTCTGTGATTTAACTTTATGGGAGATAAGTATTAGTACTAAAGTTTAAAAATGTCATATTAGTGAGACTAATTGTAGAAATTTATTAATAAAATATTAAATTTGTAGTAAAGTAACGATGTTGTTTAACTTTGCGACAGCTTAGAGTATAAATTGCCATAAACATAGTTAAATCATCACAATCATCGCTGCAGATGTATCGTTATTATAAACTGAACTATTACGAATCTAAATCAACATTCAAAAATTAGAAAATATTAACTTTTTTTAAAATGTTCTGCTCGAATTAGGCATTGAAAAGAATTTTGGCCCATCTATCAACACTGACGTAATTATTGGGACGATGCTGAACATGTTGACATACTGCAGACGTCTCAGAGCGTCGGTGCTTCACAACAGCGATATGTTAACTATGACACCAGGATGTCAAGAGGGGAGCTCTTAACCATTGGGACAATGAGTATTGTAAAGTGCTCGAAACACCGAGATTTAAATTTAATTTAATAAATTTAAATTACATAAAATTGTTAAACTGAAACTTGAGCAGTATCTGATAATTTTAATAAACGCAGGAAAAATCATATGTTTTGCAAATAATAAGCATTTAAAAATAATCGCAGTGGGAGCACACAGTTCATTAATTCCTTACAACCCATCGTCGTGCGGTAGTTGTTCAAGTAACACCTATATTTCATTTCTCCGCGGTAAAATTCGCGGAGAAATAAAAAAAATAAATAAAATCAAAGTTGTAGTAAAAAGTGATTATTAAACGTTTAATTTATAGCTAACATACAGCCAGGGAAGTGGCTCGTTGATTGATGAAAACCGTTTATCATTATTTAATGTAGATTCGGAGAAATAGCTGAATAAATTTTAATTATTTTTAAAAAACGGCCACCAACATCGCCGGCGGCATCAACAACAAGCGCAGTGCCGATGAGTCACCGTACTCATTGGTACTCATTGACACCGATCGCCGTCCGTCACGAGCAGAGAGCGGCCGGCCCGTGCAGCGTTTATATAGCCGCTGTGCTTCGTTCAAGCGTCGTTTCGTGCAAGTTGTACTGTCTATACTTTGTTACTTGTTTTGTGTATTATTGAATCATTTTTTTTCTTTTTTGTTTGAAAAATGTCTTCAAAATGCAATGTATGTGCCAAATGTCGACGAAAAATCCAAGACCGACTTTTCATAAATTGTACATTATGCAAAAAAACATTTGATATCGAATGTGCGAGTATATCGGAAAAACAGTTTAATCTTATGGATCGGTCAGGTAAATCACTGTGGACATGTGAAAAGTGTTTTAACAGAAAAAATAAACCCACAACTAGTACACCAATTATTAGGTCACATCCACATAAAGTAACTACTACACCAACTACAAAGAAAAATTCTACTAACCGGAGATCAGTGACGGTCGCTACGGGTAAAAATAAAACAAACGTTGAGCAAGAGCCTGCTATCAGCATAAAATCATCACTATCACCGATTTCATCGCAAAACACATCTCTTTGCCAGCAGCCATCACCTATGCTACCAACTAACCTAGAATTGGCCTCTCCGGATGGAACATCTATAGCGGACGTCTGCACTGATTATGAAGTATCATCACACCGGGTACCTGACTGTTCCATTTATGTGACTCATCGAAGGAAAAGAAACTCACATGAAATGTCACTGCCAATTATTGAAAGTACAGATTCTTCCCTATCACAGTCCAAATCTGGTAGCCTGGCAACTAAGAGTTTACCAGATCTATCGACACTTCAAAATCAAGAATTAGAAATTATGAAAAATGAAATTTTAGAATTAAAGTTAAAAATGAAGCTACTGAGAATGAAATAGACAATTTAATGTTAGAAAATAAATCCATGGCTATAAAAATAAAATAACAAGATCAAAAAAAATTAGAAACCTATTAACCATATGTTCAACTACAACCAGCAATAAAAAGAAAAAGAAAAAGAAAAATAATAGGAAATGCGCAGAGAAGGATAAAGCGAAGCAAAAACTATATCATAGCCTGCAAAATCATCATGCTGATGAAAAGTGTATAAACACAACAGAGAAGCAAAAAATTCAGGAGAAACCATTCGTCCTTGAGGAAGAAACTGATCACACAACAGAAAACCCAGCTCCAAGAAAAATTAAAGTTGTGGTAATAGCTGACCAACAGGGACAAGGCGTACAACAAGCTTTACAACGATTACTAGATACAAACTATATGGTAACATGCTTTTGGAAGGATAGTGCATGCCTTCAGAAAGTTCTTAACACCTGCAATACAGAACTGTGTAATCTCACGTCACATGACTTTGTCGTAGTTATGGGGGGCATGAATGAAAATAACCCTTTAAACCTAAAAATCACACTTTTAAAGTGGCTAAATTTGACATGTCACACAAATATTGTTATTTGTGGTCTACCATCTAATGCTAATTTTAATATCTCTCTTAATAGGGAAATAGAACTTATATGTAAGGGCTTCACCCATTGTACTTTTGTAAGACTTAATTATAATAGATCTCGCCTAGGCTCTAAATACTTCTTGACAGACTTATGCTTTGGTAGCTAGAGAAATTATACATATATCCCATCTCAAATATAAACCATTTTCGGTTAACATACAAGGTCATGGGGGTGTAATGAACGACTTAGATTCACCTTGTTCACCAAAATCAGAATCATGTCTCACCGTACTAGGAGAATTTCATCAAACACCAAACCGGAGATCACAGACACTTCCTTTTTTATAAAGAATGAATCAGTTTGTATCATGCACCAGAACATAGCTGGTTTCTTTAGTAAAAAGGAGTTAATAGAAATAACACTTAATGAAATGTCGGATAATAATGAAATCCCAGATCTAATTTGTCTAACTGAAACGTTTGTCAGGAAACTTTGTGAGTTAAACATAAACCTCAAAGGGTACAAATTAAGCGCTTCATTTTGCAGGTCTCATCAAAGGCGTGGTGGTTCTTGTATTTTACACTGTAATTCAATAACGACTAAAGAACTACCTTTCCTAAAGGAATTGGCATCAGAAATGACTTTCGAATGTTGTGGATTAGAAATAGTAGAATATAAGATAATCCTTGTGTGTATTTACCGTACTCCAACAACGAACGTAAAAATATTTTTTAATAAACTACATCTTCTTCTAGACAAATTAAATTCATTTAAAAAACAGATAATTATTACAGGGGACTGGAATATTGACACCCTAAAAAAAAGTAATACCTCGGACGAATTAATAGAAATACTAACTAGCTACAATCTAGACTTGCATATCAAAACACCTACACGATGTGAGTCTTGTATAGATCATTTCGCGAGCAATATAAAGGAAGCAGTCGGATATACTAAAGCTGTGTGCTTATCAGACCATAACACAGCTCAACTATTGTCTGTACCGGTTAAATTACGTAAAGCACCGCTTAAAACTTGGTTTGAAATAAGACGTGATTATAGTATTGACAACTTGAACAAATTTAAATATGTTTTGACGAGCTACCCATGGCGAAACCTTATTGACTTCGAAAATGTAGATGATGATTTCACACTATTTCATAATGAACTTATTCTCTTATATAATTTATGTTTTCCTAAATACAAAATTAGAATTTTTAATAAAGTTAACACAAAATCAAAATGGCTAACCAAGGGCTTAAAAATATCATGTCAAATTAAAAGAAAGTTACGTTTGTCTTATTATAAAAAACACACATATAATACTAAAAATAAATACCGAGAGTACTCTAAAATACTTAGGAAAGGTATACTACTGTCCCAAAAAATTACTAATGAGAAATATGTTAATACAGCCAGGAATAAATGCAAAGCCACTTGGAATATAATTAATAACAAAGACGAAGTAAATGACAAACATAATATTGAATACCTAAAAATAAATGACAAAATTATAGATAATCCATCAGATATTGCAAACGCATTTAATAATCACTTTATAGACTCGACAAATGTACCTGATAACTATCAAAATAATTTAAGTAAGCTGAAGTTCATCGAAACTACTTCCGCATCTATATTTTTAAACCCTACCGACGAAAATGAAATAATCAAAATGATAAGCACTCTGAACAATACAAATTCCACAGGCCAAGTGAGTTGGCACCTTTGCTGGCACATTTTGTGAATCGTTGCTTTGAAGAGGGTAAATTTCCGAGCACTCTTAGATTGTCAGGCCACTTAGATGTCCATTGTCAAGCCACTATTTAAACACGGAGAGAGGCATAATTTAAACAACTACAGACCCATTGCACTTATCCCAGTTTTGTCAAAGATATTCGAAAAAATCATGCAGTTCAGATTAATTTCTTTTTTCACAAAACACTGCATACTTAGGGAGGAATAATTTGGGTTTCGCAAGGAAAGGTCAACAGCACTGGCCTGTTACTCCGTTATTAAGAAAATATCGATTCATATGAGCAATAGGGTTGCCCTATCCACCATCCTTTTCGATATGAGTAAGGCCTTTGACTTTGTCAATCATAGCACTCTTCTTAATAAGCTTGAGCGTCATGGTGTGCGAGGACCGGCTTATGATTGGATAAGGAGCTATATCAGTGAAAAGACTCAGTTTGTGGAAGTACCGAGGCTGGATGATGGGTGTCAGAGTGTGACGTACAGATCGGAGATTAGGGCGAATAACTCAGGTGTCCCACAGGGCAGTATATTAGGACCACTACTCTTCATTCTGTACATCAATGACCTTCCAAAGTGTACACAATATCCTGTTACACTCTATGCTGACGATATTTCTATAACTATACATAAAACCCCTAACAATAACTATAATGATGAAATAAATGATGAAATAAATAATGACATAAGAAATATAACAAACTGGCTAAAATATAATGATTTGAAAATTAATACAACTAAAACAAAGTGTATACAATTTTACAACAAAAATGGTAAACCCCAACAACTATCGATACACCATGGTAACGATCCCATTGCTATGACCGCATCAGCGAACTTTCTCGGTATTATGATTGATTCCGAACTCAAATGGCAGAATCACGTTGAAACTGTATGCCAGAGGATTAATAGGTTTGTGTTCGCTCTGTATCGTCTGTCAAAATTAGCTAACATTAAGACAGCTCTGATGGCATACCATGGATACGTTGATTCTATACTGAGGTATGGACTGATTCTGTGGGGAAATTCGACACACGTTTCTCGTATCTTTATACTACAGAAGAAATGTATACGATCTATATGCGGTGTCGGTCAAATGGAATCATGTAGACCTTTCTTTAAGAAGTTAAAAATTCTTCCATTATCTTCCCTATATATATATGAAATTTTAATATTGACCAAAAAAAATGCTAACCACTTCACAAAACAACATATGAGAAGGTACCCGTGGAAGTTGTTTTACTAGAAATAGTTATAGCATGTGCGTTCGATTATTTAATTTACTTCCAAACCATATTCAAAAGTTGACATTTAATCAGTTTAAAAAAGTTATTTTCGGGACTCTCATTGAAAACTGTTTTTATGGCGTAAATGAATTTATTAAATTCTGCCGTGACGGTCACCTCAAGCGAATTGTTGTTATTTGAAATTTTAAGTTGACAAATGAATTAGAATTTGTAAGATTGACATTATACTAGTTTGACATTATGCATTATGACATGACCATGCCTGTATATTTTTTATTATTTTTTTTTTCTCTTTTTACATAATAAAGGAGACGGTCCATTTCTGGCCCAGTCTATGTACAGTATACCGTAAAATAGAGAAAAATTCAGGGATTTTGTTAAAAATAAAATGAGAGAATAAATCAAACTAAATAACTTGCAAAAAATAAAAATGCAATCCCAAGTTTTTAATGGTTTTACAAGATGGTGCCCTTCCAGTCATAAAAAAGCAAAAAAGACACGGTTATCTGTCAAATGTCATTTCTGTCAAATGATATTTTTATTTAATCCGAATTTGTTCTGAACTCGTGAATGTATTTAATTGTGGATTTCTTTGGAGATTTGGACTTTGGATTACGACTTCTTGACTCTGCTTTTGTTTTATGGACTTAATTATTTACGTGAGATCTCGATTTCGTTGATATCGGACATCTGTATTCTGTAGAATCACATTTTGAATCAGTAAGCAGGTATGTATTAAAAAAAGATGTTTCCTTAAGCTATTAAACGCATTTTAATGACATGCTTCTATCTGTAGTCTGTTAATAATTATTAATTTCTACATAAGTTCATAATGGCTGCAAAATCTTAATATCATTGAGTTATATGTACTACGTAATAGAGAAGCCATTCCGAACATTGACTATGTTCAACTGAACTGTAGTGCAATCCATACAAACTAAATATTGCGTAAATTGAAGATTTGTGAATTCCATAAAATAATTATTATTACATTTTATTTAGAAATATGTTTGTTTAGATTAAATTAAGATATTTTATATTAAATTCTTATATTTATTTTATATTAATACCTTATTTTATATTAAATTAGTCTTCGCGCATGCGCGACTACTACTCCCGCGCATGCGCGAAGACATAGAGTAGGGCACAATTTTTGTTTGGGATGGCTTCTCTAGTACGTAGTACATATAACTCAATGCTTAATATGATGTAATTATCTTTCAGTTCACCTGTTAAAACATGTTGCACTGTCTAAAATGCGCTTCTGCAATATAGATAGTTTATTAAAGTAAAATTGTTTTGTTCTAGATGGATGAAAATGCACCAATATGTTCACAATGTTTTGCAAACGTATTACGAGAATTATCTGTCGGCACAAATCATGAAAATGAACTTCAGCGCCCTAATGCCAATATTATGAGTATATTGTATATTGGTGTCAACGAAGACGGGGTAGCAGATAAGTTGTAACCCGATTAATATAACCCCAACTATACTCTGTTTTAATAAGCGGCCGTATAAAATCTCACCATCACTCGGACAGAGCTTATTATACATATATACTGTTGGCGAGACAAGGGACAAGTTGGGATGAGATGATTGCAGGTTATTATTGCAGTTGCACTTCTGGATAACAGACAGTGGGTTGCTGTGCCCACATAATGACCGCTGCCTGGTATTTGTGTTGGGCTCGGTATCAAAATTCCATAACCGCACCGGCCTCAATTCTGGATGGCATTTTATTAAGAGAGAATTTCGAAGTAGGATAAATAAATAAAAAACTTTAAAAATTAAGCAGTTTTATTTATATTACCTTAAGTATCCAAAACATGATTGACCTAATGTTTCACTTTCTATAAATTATAGGACTGTTCACCTTTGTTATGACATTATCCAGACTTTAAATGTCTGTCAAGGCTCAAGGCATACTCTGACACGCTGAGGACCTGTTATATGAAAATATTTGTACGCCGGAAACGTATTTAGGATGCGAATTCTTTTGTAACAACTGTAATGTACCATATTATAACAAATATATTATCTATGATTGTACTCTAGCACTTCAGCAGCACAGATAGACACATATACCTGAACAGAAATTAGTATTCAAGATTATTCTGTTTATCCACCTTAAAACAGCCACTCTAAAGTAAAATGAGTTAAATATATTCTTAATTATTAGTGCAATAAAGTAGTATCTCAGGGTGAATTTTTTAGGGTAGAGAAACGGAGTTACCCGCTATTCACATATAATCTCGGCTTTGAGCTATCTGGCACATAATTTTTGTAAAAGCTAACAAAACACTTAGGCTCCATTTCCCCATGTAAAACAAAAATGTCCTGGATGCCCCTGGCACTGAAGTGTGCATTAGTACACACTAATGAATGGAATGATATAATTTTGTGTGTAGACACCGTTGATTTATCTCAACAATCTTCTTGTCTGGAATTAGGTAGTACTTTTACATTTGCGCTCTGACCGCGCGATGTCTTATCATTAATCTATGGCTATAGGTGATATCAGAGATGACAGCTAACGTCAAATCAAAACGACTTCAATTCGCCATTAGTGTTGCAGTTTTTGGTGAGAATAAATATTAATTGCACTGAAATTAAGGCAAATTCGTGAATTTGAATGATCAAAAGTGGTTTAATATTTCATTTTAACTTATTTCCATACTAGTACATAAACTAGGCCTACGCTTCATACAATTTTGGACCGTCTCCTTTATTGACATTATATTGCTTTATTAAATTTTGATATGAAACGTTATTGTAATTTTGTAATTTTAATTATTTAATTATTGCATGTCGACTTAATATTTGCATACTGATAAATCGGTAAAACATGCATGTTCACACTATATTATAAGACCTAAAAATGTACCATGTTTTATGCAAATAAATATCTTATTATTATTATTAACAGCCCTGCTAAAAATAGACATCACCCATTTTTAGCAGGGCTGTTAACCACACAGGTACACTGTGCACTGCAGTGCAATGAAAACGTTTATTGTATGCCACGGCGACATAAAATATAGTGAGTATAGAAAAAAAATTGATAACAACTTAGTCGTCAATGGTAACAACGCTTCTGAAGCCTTCTTTGTTTGAAGTTAGTTGCAGGTGAACATGAGCTGCAGTGCCCTGTTACCATCAGATATACTTTTATTTTTTTCTGAACTATCCTCTTGATGATAAATATAGACATATAATATAGATTTTTACGTACTCCGTATTCTTACTGACGTAAGAAAATAAAATTTCATTTGTCAAAGGTCAGCCTGTTTTTATCTACTACCGTTTTAAAATGAGATTCGAGATGTACAAAATATGTCATGCATGCGTATGAAGTGTCTGTCTGTAATATCAAAAAAACTGCCTTTTATTGTGCTAAGGTATTTGCATGCCATTGTATCTGTCTCTCTGTCCGTCTGTCCGGGCTAATTTTCGGAATGGCTAAACCGAATGTAATGAAACTTTACGAACAGATAGAGAGCAATGCCCGAAATCTAAATTAATAACGCCACATTAATTGATTCTACCCAGGCGAAGCCGGGACGGGTCGCTAGTATTATAATATCAACATGTTCACGCCCAAACACTGGTTTCGGGATTTGACGCCAGAGGGCGCTCGGCTCGGGGCCATACCGGTTTTGACGTTCGGGCGAGCGGTGTGGCTGTGGCGAGAGGGCGCGAACGCAAAAGCCAGTTGATTGAAAGCAGTACTGTCGAGAGCACGTCGTGAAGTCGCTCGGTATAACCTCCATTTTTTAGAGTCGGTTTTGTTAGCAAATGGTGCAACGACGAGGAATTGTAGTCTAGAATTAGACGCCGGGTTAACAAATTGTTAGGAAGTTAACATTGATTGCGATCAACGTCTGAATTAGAAGGTCATAGTAGGTGCTAGAAATAATTGTTGCCACGCGAAACGGAAGTGACCTTTGATCCGAACATTCGGTATTCGTGTTGTGTTATGCTTTATAATAAACGATAGTTAGTGGCGTCTGGAAGTTAGTTAATTGTACGGTAAAGTTAATAGACTGACATAGTGAAGAAGAAAGAAATTGACCGAGAGGTGACGCTGCTGGAGATTACCATAATTTGGAGCGGTGCCGGAGTCCTGGTAGCTGCCGACCTCAACGATCCAGTCAGGTCAATCACATCCACACCACAAAAACTATCACCATACACGCAACACATACACACCTCTTGCCTGACCGAACCTTGAGGCAGTCGTCGCCTCAGATACAGGTAAGTCTTAATCCTCTCTATTTGACTAGCCTCCCCATTAAATTGTAGTAGGATAAAACATTTTCCATATAGCTTAGTATTATAGGAAATACTTCCACCAGGCCGTTGGGCCCCGTCCCTCTGCTGCCCGTCGATGGGATTACTCATGGGCCCTTGTCCCATCAACCTTTGTTGGGGCAGCTAGGGGCGTGTACATTTTTGGTAGCAGAGCGTGGTTGGATTGGTTTAATTTGTGTCTACATCCACGCCACGGCCGTAATATTAATAATATAATATAGTATAAAAATAGTACATAATAATAAAATTATTTTCCTTTGTTGCTTGCTTTTTTGTTTGTTAGCGGGTAGATTTGAAAGGCACGCCCGTAGGTTGAGCAAGGGGGAGTTTTGTTAAGGCTAGATACTTTGACTAGGTAGATAAGGTTATCACGTAATCGGATAATTTTGTGGATCGACTGTGGTGTGTACCTTTATTTGCATATAACTTGATTTGATCGTACTAGTATTTGTTATTTGTTAATTTGATTTGTGTTTTTTTTGTGCTAACTTGTATTTAATTTAATAAATAGTAATCGTATTTGTGTAATTTCTATTTAACTTGATTTGATAGGAACTGTATTTGTTATTTGTTAATTTGATTTATATTTGAGCCGCGTATTAATTGTATTTATTAGTAATGCCATCGCACAAGCTACTAATTCGTTGCTTGAGGACGGAGCTGCGCTGGGCTACCAGCGCCCATGCCTTGATAGGTCGACCAGATAGGGTCCTATAAGTTGAGGAAGCGGCTCGAGCAGGTCGATTCTCGAATGGTCGCAGTGGAGGAGGCTTACGCTGAGCTCGAGGATTCGGATGTGGAAAAGGGAGTCCTGGACTCCTACTTCGCGGACTACGAGCAGATTTTTTCGCTCACGGACGAGTAGATCGAGGCTGAAGGCAGGTATGCTGAGGAGGCGCGTGAAGCTCGGATGAGTGGCCTGCCCGAGTCCTCTCGGAAGCAACCTCAGCCGGAGCTGTTGGGACGACTCCCAACTCTGGACCTGCCAAGGTTCTCCGGGGTCCTTTCCGAATGGCTGACCTTCGTTGGTATTTTCGACAGCCTAGTGGACGCCCGGAGGGACTTGACCCCGAGCCAAAAGATGGCGTACCTCCTGGCCTCACTGGAGGGGGAGGCCCTGGGAGTCGTCGGTCACTTGAGATTGTCGGACGACGCCTACCAGACTGCTCGGAACCTCCTAGCCGGAAGATACGCCAACGTTCGGCGAATTGCGGACGAACATGTTAAGCAGCTTCTAAGCCTCCCGCTGATTAGTGACCGGGCCAGACTACGTCCGGACCTGGTGAATCCAGTCTTGGTGGCCTGTAATGCGTTGAGGCGGCTGGATTTACCAGTGGACGAATGGTCCTTTTTGTTGCTCCACATTGTGCTGTCCCACCTGCCTCTCGACCTTAGGATACATTTTGAGGAGAGGTACGGCGGGGACGGAGCCTCCTATATTCCGCCCTTCAATGATCTGCTGCGGTTTTTAGAGGAGCAGTGCCGGCAGATTGAGAACGCGGCGGACACCGTTGACGACTTACGAGTCGTGCCCAGTGAGAGGCGGAATCCTCCGGGCAAGTCATCGTCAACCCCCCCGAGGCCGACCGGAGCTCCCGCGGGCGGGTGTCGCTCCCTGCCATCTTACAGTGGCCTAGCGGCCAGGGAGGCGCCCCCTGCTTTTATTGTGGAGCATCCGATCACCGGGTGACGTCGTACCCGAAATTGTTAAATAAGCCGGTTCCGGCGAGGCGAACTATCGCCAGGGAGCGCCGCTGGTACTACTTGTGTCTGGAAGGGAACCTCCAACGAGACTGCCCGCACCAGCGGCCCTGTCCGCATTGCCGGGGCGGTCACCATGCAGTTTTATGCCTGGGTGGGAACGACGTGTCCTCTCGGGGCTCTGCCAGGCCCTCGACCCCCACGGGCGGGGACGCTCAGCCACGCCCTCTGACGGGCGACGCTTGGCGCTCGCCGGCCAGCTACCGCGGCCCTAGGTTTGAAAAGGGTCCCTCCCCCGACCAATCGGGGGGTAGTTCCCCCAGAGGCGGGGATGTCGTCGCCCTCCCTCAGCGTGTGGAGAGGAGCTTCACAGCCACTCAGCGGTCAGCTAGACCCTTCTCACCCCCGTTAGTTGAGTGGCCGCGACTAGTGTACCACCGTCCCCCCTTTGATGGAGGCAGCCCTTGCTAACTGCCGCCCTAACTCCCACCACAGCCGCCTCCACTGAGCTTTTGAGCCGTCAACCGTCCACTTGTCAAGCTGTTCTATTGCGACGGTCTCAGTGAAGGCGTACAACCCGAGTGGCGACTATTAGCGGTTTGCGCTCTATTGGTCTCGGGTACACGCGGTGTGGCCACCACTTGGTTGGTGGGAAGATTAGGGCTCCCTGGAGCGTTGGATCACGCTGTCAGGGACTATTAGATTTGGTTTTGGTCGAGCACTTGGTTAAAATTTCTTTAAATTAAAAATAAAAATGCTTTTGGGTTTTCCGCGAAATGTTTCATATTATGGCGGTTGTGATTAAAAAGGGTGAATTTAATATACTCCTTGAATAAGTGTGCATATGTTTTTGTAAATATATTTGATCATTAGGTTTGCTTTGTTGAAAAGAAAATTGAAATTAAGTAACACTGTTTGTGCCCAAGGAAATAAAAATCAATCTTCTCTTTGTTTTCATATTTTTGTTGGCATTGTCGAAGATATTCATTTTGAAAAAAAAAAACTTTTTTTGGCTATCTCTTGTTTGTCGTTTTGCTTAATTTGTCTGTTTTGATCTATGTGCATCAAGAAATAAATTTATTTTTAGTAGATTGAATATTGATGCTCTTGAAATTTGGTTGAAATATAAGCATAAGACTACATATCTAAAAGGCTAGCTAGTTGAGACCCTGTCCCGCCCGCCGGGACGGGGGTTTGTTCACGCCCAAGCGCTGGTTTCGGGATTTGACGCCAGAGGGCGCTCGGCTCGGGGCCATACGGTAAAGTTAATAGACTGACATAGTGAAGAAGAAAGAAATTGACCGAGAGGTGACGCTGCTGGAGATTACCATAATTTGGAGCGGTGCCGGAGTCCTGGTAGCTGCCGACCTCAACGGCCCAGTCAGGTCAATCACATCCACACCAAAAAACTATCACCATACACGCAACACATACACACCTCCTGCCTGACCGAACCTTGAGGCAGTCGTCGCCTCAGATACAGGTAAGTCTTAATACTCTATTTGACTAGCCTCCCCATTAAATTGTAGTACGATAAAACATTTTCCATATAGCTTAGTATTATAGGAAATACTTCCACCAGGCCGTTGGGCCCCGTCCCTCTGCTGCCCATCGATGGGATTACTCATGGGCCCTAGTCCCGTCAACATTTGTCGGAGCAGCTAAAGGCGTGTACACAACGCAATGAAATTATTTTTATTAATCTTATTCAATGTGAATTATTTTATTTGCATTTACTGGTGTGTAGTTTAAGTATAATACAATTTAAAAATCCAGTGTTAAAAGATAAGTATTTAAATGAAATATACAAAATGTTTCATGCCACTTTAAAAGTTAAAACGTACTTACATCTTGATGCCTTCAACGAGCAAGGAAGCCCAAGGTTGATGCATTGAAAGGCAGCGACCGGTGTCGCTCATCTCCTGCAGTTCTGCATCCTGCACGCGGCTAAGTGGCGAGTTGCCTATTCCTTTGACCACCGAAGAGTAGCCATGTCTCTCAACCGATTCATCAAACTGAAATTTAAAAATGTTTATGTATTTTTAAAATTTACAATCGTTGTTGCCATTTTGACGCATTAATAGCTACATCCCAACTAAATAAATACTGTATGCACGACTTTTCGTCGCCGCCGGTGATAAGAGGGCTGAATCTTTTCTCATTCAAAAGACTATGTATAGTCATTCAACGAGAAAAAGCAGTCAAAATTCTTGGCAATATACTGCTGGGAGCTGTATGATAATTTAACTATTGTATATTTTAATGTAAATAAAATAAAGACTCGTAAACGCCTTGTATCTTTATTTTCCTTGTTTTTCGGCCCGTAGAATTCCATTGCTAAATTTGAGCTACTCTCGCAGTACTACCAGACGTCTCACATATTTAACGCTGCTGCCCGACGCCAGTCTGGATATTGCACACCGCGGCCGCGAAGCGGAGAGGTTGAACTTTACTGTCGACTTGACAAGGTTACGCTACCAGCTTTAATTAAATCCGATTTATTATTTTTATTCCGCACTAATACGTGAAGTAAAGCACATCTATACAAATAAATAAAATTGAAGTGTCTGTTTGTAATATCAAAATAACAGCTTTTTACTAAATACATATGAAAGTGTATACGGCACTTAAAACAAAAACACAATTTTTAAAATGTTTGTCTGTCTGTCTGTTTGTTCCGGCTAAACTCCGAAGTGGCTGGACCGATTTTGACGGGACTTTCACTGTCAGATAGCTAATATTATAAGGAGTAACTTAGGCTACTTTTATTTTAGAAAAATAATTAGAATATATTATAATTAGAATATATGAAAGTAGGGAAATTTGGAATAGGGCAACGGAACCCAAGGGGCCAGCAGTTGGCTGATTTCATGGAGAAAGAGGGACTCTTTATGATGAACTCTTTCTTCCAGAAGCGGCCCCACAGGAAGTGGACCTGGTCGAGCCCCGACGGTTCGACAAAAAATGAGATTGACTTCATTATGACGACCAGACGACAACTGTTCAGTGATGTCTCAGTGATCGCGAGGGTGAAAACCGGCAGCGATCACCGAATGGTTAGAGGCACACTGAACCTAAACGTTAAGTTGGAGAGGTCTCGTCTAATGAAGTCAACGCTCCGTCCCCCTCGTGCTCTAATCCAAAGTCCCGAAACCTTTCAGCTCGAGTTACAAAACCGTTTTCAGTGCCTAGAAGACTGCAATGAAGTGGACGATTTGAATGACAAGCTCGTGGAAACTGTCCATGCGGTCGGAGCTAAGTTCTGCAAGACCCGCCGCAGAAGAACACAAAAACTCTCCGATCACACTCTTAATCTCATGGCTGTTAGACGGGAGATGAAGCTGCATTCTTCAACAGATTTAACAGCATACAGGCAACTGAACAGACAGATCTCCAAATGCATGCGGCGGGACTTACGCAAATTCAATACAGCTCGTATTGAAGAAGCGATCGAGCGGAACCAAGGCTCCAAAGTCTTTGCCAGAGATCTGTCTGCCAGAAAGCGCCAACTGTCAAAGCTGAAGACAGAATGTGGCAGCATCGTTTCCGGGGCACCTGAGATTTTGAGTGAGATTGAGAGGTTCTATGGGCAGCTGTACACGTCATCGTTGGAGCCGCACGCAAGTGTGAGTAACGATCCAAGAGCGAGTCTTATCCGACATTATTCCGATGATATCCCGGACGTCAGTCTGAGCGAGATTAGAATGGCTCTCCAGCACCTTAAAAACGGCAAGGCCCCAGGCGAGGATGGAATTACAGCGGAGCTTCTGAAAGCGGGTGGAAAACCGGTACTTGAAGTCCTTCAGAGACTCTTTAATTCCGTCCTCCATGGTGGCATTACACCGGAGGCGTGGAGCAGAAGTGTGGTGGTCTTGTTCTTCAAGAAAGGCGACAACGCTCTCTTGAAGAACTACAGACCGATTTCCCTTCTGAGCCGCGTCTACGTGCTGTTTTCGAGAGTCATTACGAATCGTCTCGCGCGCAGACTTGACGACTTCCAGCCTCCCGAACAAGCCGGTTTCCGAAAAGGCTTTAGCACCATAGACCACATACATACCCTTCGGCAAATTGTACAGAAGTCCGAGGAGTACAATTTGCCACTATGTGTGGCGTATGTGGACTATGAGAAAGCCTTTGATTCCGTCGAAATTTGGGCGGTGCTGCAGTCCCTTCAGCGATGCCAAGTTGACTGTCGGTATATCGAAGTGTTGAAGTGCTTGTACAGTAGGGCTACGATGGCTATCCGAGTACAGAACCAGAGTACGAAACCTATCCAATTGCAGAGAGGTGTAAGACAGGGTGACGTCATATCCCCGAAACTCTTTACCGCTGCATTGGAAGATGTTTTCAAGCTTCTGGACTGGAAAGGATACGGTATCAACATCAATGGCGAGTACATCACTCACCTTCGATTTGCCGACGATATAGTCCTTATGGCAGAATCGCTGGAGGACCTAAGCACTATGCTCAATGACCTCAATAGTGTTTCCCAACGGATAGGTCTTAAGATGAACATGGACAAAACAAAGATCATGTTTAATGTCCATGTCACACCTATGCCGGTAGTTGCTGGGAACACTAAGCTCGAAGTTGTTGACGAGTATGTTTACCTGGGACAAATAGTCCGACTAGGTAAGTCCAACTTCGACCGAGAGGTCAATCGACGGATTCAACTCGGTTGGGCAGCGTTCGGGAAATTACGGCACATCTTCTCGTCAGGTATACCTCAAAACTTGAAAACGAGACTGTACACCCAGTGCGTGTTGCCAGTGATGACATACGGAATTGAGACGTGGTCCTTCACTGCTGGCCGGATGAGGAAGCTCAAGGTCGCTCAGCGAGCTATGGAGAGGGCTATGCTCGGAGTTTCTCTGCGTGATAAACTCAGAAATGAGGATATCCGCAGTAGAACTAGAGTGACCGACATAGCCCAACGGATTAGTAAGCTGAAGTGGCAATGGGCCGGCCATATAGCTCGAAGAACCGACAACCGATGGGGAAGAAAGGTTCTCGAGTGGCAGCCTCGTACCGGCAGGCGAAGTGTAGGGCGTCCCCCCACTAAATGGAGTGACGACCTGGTAAGATATGCAGGAAGTCGATGGATGCAGGTGGCTCAGGACCGTGCTTTGTGGCATTCTTTGGGGGAGGCCTATGTTCAGCAGTGGACTTGTGAAGGGCTGTAATGATAATGATGATGATAATTATAATTATAATAATTAGAAAAATAAACAGCTAGTTTATAATAAGAATAAACACTAATTACATGATAAAATTGGTGCTTTTAATAAGTTTTATAAATAGCCGGCATACCAAATTAAAAATATATCATTGTTTACATTAGCACCTGCCAGTATCGCGCGGATTAAATCTCACCTCAAATCCAAATTTATGAACAACTTTTATTTCTTAGCGGATCTACTCCATTCTTAGCATTACCCGGCATTCTTCTTTCTTCATTACCAAATTATTGAGCTAACAATAAGTTTTTAACGTAAAACTTTAAGTTTAAGTGATAAATTTTCGAAAACAATATCAAAATATCACACTGAATAATATCAAGTTATGGATTTTAAAGGTTACACATAATTACTGCCGTGTGGCTTCTCTTTACAGGGTGAGAAGGTTTGACTTTTGTTTTCATGAAAATGCCAGGAAGATCTTATAGCTCCGTCCTCATATAATATAATAATATATCATATGATAACTCAGTGGCACAGTGATACGGACACCGAGAGACGCGGACTTGGTTAGCGCGCGGAACAAATACTAACTTTTTTGTATGTAAAATGCCTTTTTTTTTTCAAATAGAAGTGATAAACGAACATACTACGTGACCAAAATAATATTAAGCTTCGGCCACACACAGCGAATACTCGCTGCGATTGAGCACTCGCAGCGAGAACTCGCTGTGTGTGACAGGCTATTCGCAGTGAATAGATTCATTCGCCGCCATTTGAATTGAACATGTTCAATTTTACTCTCTGCGAATGTGCACTCGCAGCGAGAATTCGCTGTGTGCGACAGGGTACTCGCTGTGAGTAGTAGTCTTGGGCATAGTCGGTCGCCATAGGGAGCGCTCAATTTAGTTCGTAGTCCTATAGCGGACTAGTTCGCTCATTTAGTTCGTTTGTTCTTTTTAATTTTTCAGTAGATCTTATTAAAAAAGATGAGTTTATTGAATGTCAATAAATAAAAATTAATTGAATTTACGTTAAAAAATTAATGATTTAATTAGTATGTAATATACTGCATAATGTATAATATATGCATGATACTTATCAAGAACTATTTGATGATATGGACATTAAAATAAAATATAATAAACGAAGCTAAACATGTTTTTATATTTTTGAAGTGTATTGGATTATTGAAAATAACGCAACTATAATTTAAAGATAATATGTCGCTAATTAATGTGACATAGTAACACAATGTAACCTTGATATAACAAACCTCAATATAACGAATTCCTCGGTTTAACGAATTTTTCAAAATTCCCTAGAACTCCGTGTAAGAGCTAATGCAAAATAAACGTACTACATTACGAATAGATTTTATCAGAAACATCTTTATATCGAATTTTTAATTATTGCGGAATATATAATAGAAGGTATTATTTACCTCTTTTTAACCAATTTTCTCTCCCTCAACTTCAACCTCTTTTAAACATATCCTATTAATTATATAGGGATACTCATCCCAATTTACCTGTCCGGTAGTTGTGGTATGGTATACGGGTATGCGACCCCGGCTTCCCTAGCTATTACTGTCCTATCCCGTGCCCTCCTGGACGGTAATATCTTACATTTCCTATTTCCTACCCTAACTTACCTTACTCTTCCTTTTCACACCACCTATCCTTCCCCTTTCCCTATTCCTACCCTCCGCCAATCCAACGTCTGCCGCGCGGATGGATGCATGGCTAGGGGCGAGCCTAGTCGTTAGCGTGCCACACTGCCCTGGGACCTGGCGACCCCAGAATTAGGCTAGCCTTACCCTGGCATGCGGGGCTCTGCTGGGGGGGACAAACCTTTCCCTCGCTATTCGTGGGAACGCAATGGATAATCATAAAAATAATTTAATTAACCAAAATGGCGGCGATGTGGTTCGCTACCCATCACGTCTCGTTTCTCGCGGGGGCGAAAAGCGGCCCACGGAGAGCCGCTTCGCTACGTTGAATGTAAGAGGAGGAATGGATGGTAAGGTAGATGAAGTATGTCAGATGATGGATGAACGGTGCATTGATATTCTGTGCGTGAACGAAACCAAGAGGAAAGGATGTGACACCACGGTTCATGGCCCCTACACGGCATACTGGTCAGGAGTCCCCCAAACCAGCCGAGGCTGTCAGGGAGTTGGTGTGATTCTTTCATCTCGAATGGTTGAATGTGTGATGGAGCATGAATGTATAAGCCCAAGACTCCTATGGATTAGGTTAAAAGTCGGGCTCACTCGCTTGTTTATCCTTGGGGTCTATGCACCAACGTGGATCTGCGTGGAGGTGGGTCATTAAAAACACAACAAGAGAGAGAGGAATTTTGGGATAGCATGAGAGAGGTCTTGAATAAATGCGGAGAAAATGAACGGATCGTGATGTTAGGGGACTTTAATGGATGGGTTGGAGTAAAGCGTGATGGGTATGAAGGAGTTCTGGGTACGTTTGGGGACGAGAGAGTGAATGACAATGGGAGAAGCCTGCTTGAAGTATGCTTGGAATGGAATCTGTGCGTGGCCAACACAATGTTTGACCACAAAAAGATCCATTTGTATACAAGAAATGAGGGTGAGTCTAGAAGTATGATTGATTTTGTAATTGTGGATGAAAGACTGAGGAAGAAAGTGCTAGACACTCGGGCATACCGCGGTGTAGGCCTCGACACAGACCACTTCCTGGTCATAGCCCGAATGCGTGGCCTCTTTAAACGGTGGCGACACCGAGTGGCCGAGCCTACGAGTGTTTTGGACAGAGTAAAAGTGGAAAATCTACAAGAAAAAGAAAAGAAAGAAGAGTATGTAGAGAAACTGAAAGAAAGTTTTAAAGGGATAGAAGAGATAGGAGTGATTGAAGATTTGTGGGAGACATTTAAGAAAGGGGTCGTAAATGTTGCTATTGAGGTATGCGGGGTAGCTAAAAGAAGGAAAGGAAGAAAGAATGATAACGTGTGGATGGATAAAGATGTACAAAAGGTTGTGCAAGAAAAGAAGAAAGCGTGGTTGGATTGGTTAGCAACAAAAGCTAACCAAAAACTTCAAAAGGCAACGGATGACGAGGTAAAGGAAGCAAGAACGAAGTATAAAATATTGAAAACAGCAGCGAAAGAAATTGTGTCTAGAAAGAAAGAAAGAAGAACGAAAGGATGATTTCGATAGGAGGCTCACTGAAGATTTCCAGTCAAACATTAAGTTTTTCTGGAAAACTATCAAAACAGCCAGAGGAAAAACTTCTACCTCTGAGCTGAGTACAATCAGGAGTCAAGATGGGAGCATTATAAAAGGAGAAGAATGTGTGTTAAAGAGATGGAAAGAGTATTTTGAAAGTTTGTTTGAAAGAGAGGAAGTGCAGGTACAGCATCTGCCACCTTCCACGGAAACTAATATAAATGTTGATGAAAATGAGATAAGCATGGATGAAATAGTGAAAGCGTTGAAAAGTATGAGATTAGGTAAGGCTGCAGGGTATGACAGGATTACCGTCGAGATGCTGAGGGCTGGACAGGGCCTGGTGGCTAGTCAGCTGTACCGCCTTTTCAATCTGTGCTGGCGAAATGGGCAAGTACCGGGAGACTGGTGCAAAGCCGTAATCGTGCCATTGTATAAGGGAAAAGGGTCACGGCAGGACTGCATAAATTACCGCGGCATACGCCTTCTCAGCGTCGTCGGTAAATTGTATGCGAAAGTGTTGATTGAAAGGATTGTGAATGAAACAGACAAGAAAGTTTGGGATGCACAAGCGGGATTTAGAAAGGGAATGGGATGTACGGATCAGGTCTTTTCCTTGCGGTGCATAGCCGAAAAGTATTTGGCCAAAAACAAGAAAGTCTACTGCGCGTTCGTAGATCTAGAAAAGGCCTATGATAGAGTGGTGAGGAATGAATTGTGGTCAGCACTGTCCGTGAACGGTGTGAGCAGTATCCTCACACGAGCAATGCAATCTCTTTATAGGGATTCTAGTGCTTGTGTAAGGATAAACGGGGCATACACTGAATGGTTTAATATCGAAAAAGGTGTTAGACAGGGATGTGTAGCGTCACCGTGGCTGTTTAATCTGTTCATGGACAATTGTTTGACAGATTTAAAAGAGAATGAAAGTGGGTTGAGAATGAATGAGTTACTCGTCAAATGTTTTCTCTATGCTGATGACCAAGTATTACTTGCGTCTTCGGCCGAGGAGTTGCAGGAGATGGTAACTGCTATGAGTGGAGCTTTTGTTAGAAAGGGAATGAAGATGAATGTAAGGAAGACGAAAGTGATGGTGTTTGAAAAAGATGAGGCAGTGACAGACTGCAACATTGTGATTGAAGATGAACAAATTGAACAGGTGAAAGAGTTTGTGTATCTGGGTTCAAAGTTTACAAGAGATGGAAAGTGTGAGAGTGATATCGAAAGAAGAGTGAATGCAGGAAACATGGTGAATGGAGCTTTGCACTCCTTTATGAGCAGTCGGAAGGTGTCTAACAAGGCTCGTTTGGCTGTGCATGAGGGGGTGTTGGTTCCGACACTCATGTACGGAAGTGAAACTTGGGTATGGCAGAAGAAACATGAAAGCAGAATAAATGCAGTTGACATGAGAGCATTAAGAAGTATGATAGGAGTTAAACTAAGTGACAGGATAAGAAATAGTGAGATAAGGAAACGTTGTGGTCTGAAAGAAGATGTAGTGACAAAAATTGAGAAAGGTATGCTGAGATGGTTTGGCCATGTCGATAGAATGAATGAAGAACGATTGACGAAAAAAGTGTATAAGGCGAGTGTGAATGAAAGTGTTGGAAGGGGTAGACCTAGGCGGACATTTCTAGACCAAATCAGGGACGTCTTGAAAAAAGGCCAGGTCAAGAGTACCCTAAACCGTAGAGCATGTATGAAGGGAATAATGAAAGTGGACGAAGCAAAACAAGTATGTAAGGATCGTAGCAAGTGGAAAGAACTGGTCTCTGCCTACCCCTACGGGAAAGAGGCGTGATTATATGTATGTATGTATTAATTATTCCCACTTAATTCCACAATAAATCATGTCTTGGCAGGTTCAGACACGTACACTACAGGTAGATGATTATTTACGTAATGTTGAGATTAATAAACAAGTTTTCTTACCTTGTTAAAACGCATTGTAGTTCCACCTAACCTCTATATAACAAACCTCATTATAACGAATTACTTCGTATAATAACGAATACTTTCTAATTCCATTCAGTTTCGTTATATTGATGTTGCACTGTATTCGAGTATTTAATAAGCTTAGTAGAAAAAGAAATGTAAAATATTAATTTTAAATAAACTTACCGTAAAATCTAATATTTGTTATTTGTTGTGAATTGTGCACTAATAAAACTTTAACTATAGATTATAAATTATATACTTTAATAAGAAACTCTGGTAAGAACGGTAAGAATAAAAATAAATCAGTCGGTTAGCCATGCAGCGCCACTCCATAATAGAGTGGACGTAAGAAAAATAAAAAATTAAAGAACTAAGAGCGTGATTGTCGACGAACTAGTTCGTATAGTTCACCTAAAAGAGCGTTCTTCCCACCTAGGTCGTTCGCGAACTACCCAAGACTAGTGAGTAGCCATTCCGCTCAGAGCACCGTTGTAGACTACACGCGCATAGGTTGTTTCGTTGCTGCATGATACGTGTGTATTGGTCAATCAAATGAGTCAACCAAAAAACGATTCTCCAAAATGGGGAAATAACGATGTAATTCGTTTCTTGGGTGTGTATAGAAAAATGGGCAGCTGTGGGACACAAACAACAGTAATTTAAAAAAATGCATAGGCAAACGCCTTCATTGTTTAACAAATTCATTGAGCTGGGATCCGAAATAGAAACCCAAGAACAATTAAAAAAATGTAAGAATATAAATGATACACATTATAGATAATTCTCGTGAAGTACGCTGTGTGTGACAGATAGGCAGCGAATTGTCGCTGCGAGTAATATTCGCAGCGAATACACTCGCAGTGAATATTCGCTGTGTGCCGAAGCTTTTTAATTTATACCTGCAGAAGCGGAGCGTTAACGCCAGGTGCTACGTCCCGATCAGTGGACGTATCTGACAACAGGTCATGACTCAGGAACAGTCCGCTTGCGTTGGTTCTGTTTCCACCTGTCATCTGCCTCACTTTCTCCTCATCCACCTCGTGTTCTATTGTTTTGTCTTCTATCACTTGACGACCTGGAACACAATTGCATGGAAAACTGTAAATTCAGTTTCTCTTGGTTATAGAACAGTATAGGTCTTATAAAATATATTACAAGCAGTTTACTTTTATTTTATTTAATGTTTATCTGAAATCAGAAAAGTATTTGTTTTATTACATATAATTAATTTTTTTATAGGATAAGGGTGACAAGCGAGCACACAGTCCAACTGATTGTACGAGGGGGCGTTTTTAAGTTCGCGGAATGGGTAGGTAGGTAATAAATGGGGACGTCGCTGAATTACGTGATAATTGAGCAACTCATTATTAGTATAAATACCGGGTTTTATTGTAATTAGATCATTAATCTTTGAGTTATCGTCAACCAAACAAGTCAATTGGGAAGAAATTGTGAAATATGGAGAAAATCGAATTCCGTGCCGTTATAAAGTTCCTTACCAAGCGCGGAAAATCAGTTCAGACTATACTGGAAGAGATGTCATCCGGTTACGGAGACTCTTGTCCAAGTAAAACTATGGTTTACAAGTGGCATACCCTTTTTATACAAGGCAGAGAGTCACTTGAAGACGACCAGCCAGGAAGGCCGATCGAGGTGACCACTTCGGAAATTATTCAAAAAGTCGAAAAATTAATATTAGAAGATGCCCGCCTAAAGAAAAAACAGCTCGCAGAAATGGTTGGAGTATCAGATACAATCTTTTTTAAAATTCTTCATGACCATCTTGGCATGACTAAATTCAGCGCAAGGTGCCTAGAATGCTCACGCCGCCTCAAAAGCAACAGCGTGGAGTGTTCTCGTGCATTTTTGTCTGTATGGAAGAAAAAGATGCGAGTGTTGGCTCGAATTGTTACTGGTGACGAAACTTGGGTTCACCATTATTAACCTGAGTCCAAACAGGATTCTATGCAGTGGCACAAGAGGCACACCACCACCCAAGAAATTTAAGGTGGCAGAATCGGCTGGGAAAAACATGGCGACAGTCTTTTGGGACTCAGAAAGGAATCCTATTGATTAATTATAAAGATAAAGGAGTCTCCATAACCGGAAATTACTACGCGTCAATCCTAGAACAATTGAAGGAAGCCATATAAAGGAGAAAAGAAGGGGAAAATTTACCAAAGGAATCCTTCTTCTGCACGACAACGCGCCTGTTCACAAGTGCCATGTTGCGATGGCTGCCCTGCAGAAGGTGGGCTTCGAAATTTTGCCACACCCACCTCTACCACCATCTATTTCCAAACTTAAAAAAAGAACTTCGTGGGAAAAAGTTTTTAAGTGATGAAGAAGTGAATGAAGCAGTTTCGGCGTATTTTTTAGACAAACACAAATCATTTCTTTTGAGGGTATACGTAAGTTAATTGAAAGATCCGAAAAATGTATTGGGGTAGCAGGTGAATATATTGAAAAGGAAAGATAAATTTGGATTTTTATTTCCACTCCCTACCCCCCATTCCGCGAACTTAAAAACGCACCCTCGTAAGTGGTTTTTTGACCCATAGACATCCTCGTTTGCGAATAAAATGCAGAATCCTTGTCACCCGTGAGGACTAAAATGGAATGCCTTTTTTCCAGTAAAAAGGGTCTCCGGTTCTCTACGCTCAACTTACGAAACACAGCAGTGTTAAGCTGCTATTTTACGCTTATATTCTGTGAGAGCGTGGTCCTTCCCCGGTCGAACCGACCCATTCGTGCTACAACTATACTATTAATATGGCTGTAGCATACCTCTACCACGTATAAAATGATTGAAATATAATTAGAACATGGAAAGACTAAGATGTGGCAGCTTATTACGTAGCATACTGAATCAATCTCTGAGGCCAGTCCACCTTGAATAATCAAGATCCTTCCCACCACAATAGGGAATGTAAATTATTACATATTATGTCACCCACACAGTAAGAAAGAAAGAAAAAGATTCTGTACAGTACCAGCAAAGTCAAAAGTCATCTTCTTGTTCAATCTTGAAGCATGCTTCTTCTCATGCAGCGA